>WFKH01003881.1:23332570-23371877 GCA_016163765.1 Magallana hongkongensis | reverse complement strand
AAAAGATTTAATTCCATTCATTTTTACAATTTTGTATCATTAACGGTTGCGACTGCAACGCTTAATGATATAAAGTTTGTATCATTAGCGGTTGAGGGTGTCGATATTTGCTTGTTTCATTAAGCGTTAAGGCTGCTGTGCATTTGTGCCGCTTAATGATACAATTCTATCATTAAGCGGCGATTTATCATTAACAGTTGAACATGTCAACTGTTAATGCAAGAATTTATTGCATTAAGCGTTGCAATTGCAACGCTTAATGCTATTTATATCATTAAGCGGCGTTGTATCATTAACAGTTGTTACAATGCCCACCCCCATTTTATGGCATTTTGTGGCCAAAGGTGTGACTGTTTGTCTTGTCATCACATCTACGGCTGTTCTTCTACTCCCCTTATAGAAGGTAAGATACTCTCAGTACATGTAAAAAGAATGTAACCATTCGACTGAGGCTAGTTTTTTTTTGTATCAAGACGATTAATAATTTCAAGATTATGATATCGACAAAAAAGTTAACTTAAGTTAATAAGTTTCATTGACAATTATTTATCTCCAGGTGAATCTTTACTTATTGTATAACCTGTTTTTCAAAAAAGAATTTTAAGAGTGTAAATAACGTAAAAAATTACGTTCATAAAAATTGTGCCCACCTGTATTTTGCAACGCATGTAAGCTATTAAGCTTTATTTGATTTTGTTGGAAAGCTTTCTTTGATTTTGTTTAAATATTTTATTGAAAAAGTGATATATATCTTTTCAAAGCTCTGGCATACTTACGTTTCAAAAGATATTTTTATCTTAAAAAGGAACTATGTATTGATAATACATACAATTATTGTTGTAATAAAAGTGATATAATAAGAGGCTTATTCTTAACGTTAACGGACACCAGGAATCACGGAAACATTATAAATTGTGTAATTTGAAAATTATGTATAACTATTAATTGATAAGAAATAACAGGTGTGTATGTTGTGGGTATAGGGCTCATGAAAATCAGCCTTTGAGTTTTAGACAAAGATATTTTCATTAGGAAGTCTAGTCAGTATAAGTTAATGTTTCTGTTTAATGATTTTGTAATACCAACTTTGAGACATGAAATGTCCTAGATTAATTGGCTTGTCGCTATATTAAAATAATAATAAATACTAGTAAATCATCTGTATGACATATTTTGCAATCAAAAAACTCTGTTTTAATTATCTTTGACGGAAGTTTACTATACATACGTATGTGCGACTGACACATGTAAAGCATTATCTGATGCAAACATATGTATGTATGGATGATGGAGAATTTCGGAAAGAGTGGTATTGATATCATATGAATTGATAGATTTTAATAATTTTATCATTTCTTGTGATTGATTAGCGTGAAGCAGACAGAAATAGTTCTTTACCAAATCGAACAATAATTGTCATTAACCCAATCATTGCTGAATTAACACGCTATGAAAATTTAAACCTGTGACCAAATAAAAGACAAAAAGAAAACACCTGGTTAAAATTAGTATAAAAATGTTATGATGCGAATATGCGCATTATCATAATTAATATTGTTTGAATCTACAACGTCAGAACCAGTAATCTGACGAAAAAAAGTGAAATAAATTAATGACCATTGAAAACTTTCCACATTTGTTCAACGAAATCAATTAACGATGATTTTGAAACTCGGGGTAAAAGAGAAGACGACCAGAAGGTATCTGGAAACGGAACCACTCCTTGTAGGATAATAAAAATTTCTATTACACTGTAGATCTGCATTATGCTTTTTATTCATATTACTACTTATTCGAAATATTTGCTTATGGTACCGATTTACTCTACTTTAAAGCATAAGCGCAGTCCCAGATGGTGTTGATTCAGATATTGCTGATATTGAAAGTATTAGATCAAAATAAAGTGCAGTCCTGTGTTGTTCAAAAGAATCCTAAATGTTAAAAAAAACCCATTGAATTTGCATTTGATACAGAATAATTGGAATTTAAAAATTATTTTATAAATGATTGAAAGCAAAATATCATATTAGCATGTACTTATGTTTGTTAGTTTATTCATGAGTTGCTGTAGATTTTTAAATGCATTCAATTAAAAAAATAAAGTTTTATAATTCTATATAAACGTTAAACAATTGCTTCAAGTATCTGTGGTCCGAAGTTGATAAAGTCATTGAAGGCTTCATGTTAAGATCATATGAATATTTATGAAAAATCCAAAATAAAGCTGAGATAAGCAACTTCAATGATAACAAACGAACGGCTTTTTACCTCGATACGATCTCTTGTCTAGGGTTTCCACTGAGTTTTGTTGAAGAATTTGAAAGAAGTTGTCAAGGAGTTGCAATACTACGGTGAAGAATATGTACATATTGTAATGGTAGGTGCGATAGTTTACCTTCGTGACATTACTCGCTAGTTGTTGATTGTACCATTACACAGTGTGTTTTATAATAAATTAAGTGACATATGTTTGCTAGCAAGGAAACTAAAACGTTGACATGTGATTGCTATTTTTGATTTAAGTTTGTATATATGTATTGTGAATCGCGACTTTAATTAGCTAAAAATAACGATAAAAAAAAGAAAGTGACCACAGCCTTTTTAATTTTTTTTTTTTATTTTAATAAGCATATCAAAATTGTTATTCTCATATTTCGGTGCATGCGCTTAAATGCGGACATAAAAGAAATATTAGATTAAACAGGACAAAACCCCATACTTTCCCTAAAATTTGTATTCCAGGTCCGGTTTAAAATTTTACAATTATCTATCGCTCGCGAATTCTACCAATTTGAAACAATTCTTCTACACGAATTATTCCGGCAAACAGATTGAAGATAGCATGCTTGATGTTTAACGTTTCAATATGGCAGCATACCCAGTTCTTAGTAAGTGTATCACTGTACTTAAGATAACACTGAAGTTTAAAAATATGATTCGTTTAACCGATGCATAAAAATTTAGAATATTAAAAACCCCATTCAAAATCTATTCCAAAATAATCAGTTCTGAGTAAAATAACATAAGATGGCAAACTTCAAGTCTTGAAATACCAATATCTATTTCCTCCAAAGACTTCGTAAACATTGCATAACCACTTTACATTTGAAATGAATTTATCCATTTAATTTCCTCAATACTATTCATTATAAATTATAATCATTTCCCTATTTATCTAGATATAACACAATCAGACTGCATATGAATCAACACATTTTTTATGAAAATATGTACTCAACATTTATTTTTCAATTTACGACTGCAATTCTATTGCTGTTGACACTGTACACCAATTACTACAACCAAAGGTATGATTCATTTATGTTTGCATTTTATTATAATGTATTTAAATTAAATGTTTGATTTTTAGAACAATAATGTTTAATTCAGATAATAAATATCATTGGGAATGGATTTCAGGGTTCTTGCAGACAGCACTTTACGATGTGCGACCAATTTTTACGAAGACGGTAACGATTGCAAAGGTATTATACATTTTCTTTTTAGAAGTTACAGGTAGTAGAACAGACAACATGTAAACTTGTATCCTCGTGAAGCCTCGTGTTGTACCATCAACAGACCAATTATAGTCTGTCCCACGATATTTAAGCAGCACATTTGGACGATTTTTAATAAAAATTACACATACCTGTGAAAGAAGTGCAATTGAAATAGATGAAAGGGAAAATATCCAAGATAACTTCATTCACACATTATCATTTTTCACTCGTAAAAATTCCCAGGAACGAAAACAGATTTAAGGAAATTTAAAATGGGAAATGTTGACATCTTTTCTCCATTCGGAAGTCACTAGGAATACCTCGCACAATTTTTCAACGTTATCAACCGGGTCTGTTGCAATACAAAATCCCCGTAGACATCACATTTTTAGCCGTGTATTTAAACCTGATAAGCTAGAGGGGAGCGTTTCAAAGAAGAAATTTTGGAAATTTTTTACACATTTGAATGAACATCGTTTTAACCCTGAGGTATTTATAAATATCCAGTAATTAAGCAAAACGTGAATCGAGGATATTTTGGGAGAGAGAATAATTGAAACATGATAATCTACTTCATAAGATGACTCGGTAAAGTTCTGCTTTTTTATCCTTGGGATACTATTGATAGATTGTGGTTGAAAGAACAAACACAACAGGTTACTCACAGATACATAAAATTTATTTTTAATTTTTTTTATTTTGATGAAAGCATCCCTGTTTTCTTCAAACATGCTGTTTGTTTAAACCGTTTTTTTTATGGTTTATTTTAATATCCTTTCGTTATGTGTGAGTAATGTTATGAGGAAAAGCCGACAGGAATGTATAACTTGAAGTTTATGGTTGTCAAATTTATATCATTGATTCCACCTTATCACAACTACGACTCCATTGATACCTATATCAGAGTGCAATTCATTTTTATTTTGTTATTGATAATGTAAGATGTATATTTTCATTAATAATACGCTTTCATATAAATGTGTCTGTGTTCTTTGTACATAACGTGTACACAATGTGTTCCTTGTGATGAAACAAGAATTGTAGTTTCCCAAAAGATGATTTTTTTCAATTGTTTTCTTAAGTTATTAGCATGTATAAGTTGTTAATGTTTAAATAGGTTCTTAAAAGTATGTAATGTAAGTTACAGTGTTTGACATTATCGACTACATGTATAAATCATCAGTGCTAATTGAGTATCACCTTATCAATGATTTCGTGTAATTCTACGAAAGCCTACAAGTATCAATTATGTTGCCAAAATTACAAAACTGAAGGCGTAAAAACGTCTTACCAAAAGATGTTTAACGTACAATAAGTCGTTATAACGCTGTTCCAAAACGTTTTATAATAAAGTCCAACATTTTTAAAATAAAGAAGTTTTATTACACGAAAAAAGTATAATGATACAAAGGCTTTATAAGTTTACTAGAAAACTTTCAATAAAAACAAGATTGAAAACTTTGGTTTAAAATTCGCTTTTTAAGTAAGTTAGTTTGAAGAATTTTATTTTTAAGATTCACTTGGTTGGGATGGAGGAGGAGTAGAAAAGACAGGCTACACTTTAGGATAGAACAAGATAGTACCTAAAAAAAAAAACAAGGAATTTTAAGTTTACTTAAAATGCCTATACATATTGATTTTACAATTTTCCGGCTTACGAGTTATCTATATGCTATATTTGAACACGTAATGCTGGTGTCATCATTTCACCAATGAAATTAAACACAAGAATTCTAGCGTCTCTCTTTGATAAGAAAGACGTGCTGATTCACTTTCTTTTAGGATGCCGCATGGGTAACACTTTCGAATACCGATTCTGTTCCTTCGGACCATTTATTTAAAAAAAATTGAACTCAAATACATACAAGATGAAATTATTTCTAAATTTAAGTTATATAAAAGGAAACTGCTATATAAAAGCTCGTTTACACATTCTTTAAACAACAAAAACCATCCACCCAATCATTCAAAGTAAATTCAAAATGGATTTATTTTTTTATTTACACAGTAATATATAGGCGTTATATCGTCTTTTGGAAAGGCGCTTTAAAGCCCGTACTTGTGTTTCAATGCCTTTTTACCGTTTCAATGCCGTTTATTTTTCAATTACATAAATAATACTTTTAGACTTTTGTATGATTTATATCAAAACTAATTAAGAAATACTGTTTCGCTGTTTAGAGTGTCCAGCTGGTTATTATGGTGACAACTGCTCGAATGTTTGTCCTTTATCATACTATGGCCATATGTGTGGCAACAAATGCGAATGCTTACCTTGCCATTATATCTACGGTTGTGTTTCTACTACCCTTATACATGTAGCAGGTAAGTAACTTCTAGTGAATGTAAAAATGAACGAATAAATGATTTTCTCCCAAAATGTTGAAACTCTAACTGAGAAATATAATAAGATTAAAACCTCTACCCATATTATGAAATTTATGACTGCTAGACAAGAGGTTGAGGCAATAAAACCTGTTATAGCTTTTAGAAGTGTTATCCTTCCCTTCCGTCCAAAAATAAAAAGAAAAGAAAATTTTCTGAAGATATCGAGGTTCTTATTCAGTTTCATATTGAGAGTTTACAGACTTTACATGTACAACCAAGCAAAAATATGATCTTTTGACTATACATTTTATTGTAACTTGATATGAAATTATAAAGTTTTACTTTAAATGGCATTGAACGCTGTTTAGTAAAACGAATGTAATATGCATAAAACATAAATACATGTATTATATAGAGTTAATTTTTTTATTGTTACTTAAACAAGGCACGAGTTACATTGAACATGTATGTTATTGTATGAATTTACAATTAGAAATACTATAAATAAACAATGTGAAAATTGAAAATGGAAATAATAAATTCAAAACGTTTGATCTCAATTTGTCTTTAAAATATACTACACTTCGATTGGCTGCAGATAAAATAATCATGCCGTACCTATCGTAATTTCCAACTTTAAAGTAGAATGGAATCATACATTCTAAACATTTCAAATTAGCATATCCAACAATTGTTTAATCATGCAATAGTCAATTATGCTATGGATCTTCTATTTTAAAAATTATTTTCTTCTATCAGTTAATTTGCTTAAACATATGATTCTTAAATTGCCAATTTGATGGTCCCTGATCATGAAAGGATCCTATAAAGATTGGTTGACGGGAAAGGTCCATTGGCCTCAGTATTTATTCACAATATATTCATTATTTTTTCTTCTTACTTAGTCCTTGGCAGAGCTAGAGACAAATACAAATACCTAATAAAGAGATACATAATTAATTATTTATATATTACAGAAACAAGTTTTCCTAAAGAAACCAAGGATGAAATAAAAGACACAAATCAAATACCAGGTATAAATTACCATACACCAATACTTAATATTGTGTGGCTTTATAAAAGCGGAACTACTTCTCAACCAAAAAAAGTAAATGTAATTTTTTTTCTTACAAATCTTCTACAGAAACTACTAGCCTTGAATGTAAAAACGAAGATAAAACGAAATGCTTAAAGCAAACACTAGGAAATATGAAAACGTCGGATAGGATCTTAATTATTTCCGTTGGATCTTTATTATGTGTAATGCTAATATTAGCAATTATTCGAGAAATATGCCTATGCTGCCGATTTCCTCAATCTGCTGGCCGACGGACAACCCGTGATGACGTTTATGCAGATATTGTTGAAATGCAAAATGAAAGAACGTTGACAGAATGAAATGATTGATCAGAAGCTTCCAAACAAATGAAATCTTTACATAAGTATTTTCAGATGATTTATATATTATTTATATAATATAAGCTATCACATCACAACAAAACTAACAGTGCAATTGTAGTAAATTTAAAAACATCAGAAGGTTTGAAAAACTATCATGGAAACAACCCCGAACTGTTTCTGTTTTGGTTTATACATGATGAAAAAATGCATGCTGACAATAAAAACTCGTTTTTACAGACGTTGACTTATAATAGATATTTTTTGTGACAATATGATAATCCCGTTCTCAATACGTACAAAAAAAACCAGTAACCAGTTTCTCTTTTTGTGTTGACCTCTACTTGTTTTTTAAAATGTGTTTGAAAATGCAAACAAAACACCAATACCATTTATTTTACCTATACTTTCTACTTTTTAAATAGAGTTCTAAATATGTTTATTTTAAGTCTCCACAGACGTTCTCTGGAAGCAAAGCTTTTAAAAAGCATTTCATTAAACCATCCGGTTGACTGCAATGTTCATAATAGTTCGCAGAAACGCACAGCAACTTTTATATCTTATAACCGACTGCCTTTTGACGACCGATTATGAAGCTAAAGTAAGTTTAGCAAGGTGAAAGTAACAAAGAACAGCTTCCAAATCGACGAGAGTTATTGTGCAAGGTTTTCGTTAAACTTTGTTGAAAAATTTGAAAGAAGTCGTCATACTAGCTCTATAAAAGAACATGTCAAAGGGATTCAAGTCCTACAGTGAATAAAAAGTACCACGTTTTGAAGCCATGTGAGTTAAAGTACTACAGTGAAGAATATGTACATTTTGCAGCTGGTAAGTTCGAGTTAACCATTGTGATATTCGTCGCAGGTTGTCGATTGCATTAAGCCACAATATGTTTTATCATAATTTAATTGACACATTTATACTAGCAATCAAATCAAAACGTTTTGCATGCATATACATGTATATTGAATGGGGAAATAAATCAGCTGATCAATTGACTCACTTGAGATGAGCTCTATACGAATTTCAAATACGCCAGGCTAATAATTATACAAAAATTTTGTATTTAAAAAAATGATACAATCTTAAGAGGCTTTCCTGATATTGGTGGTACTCTAATAAAGGTAAAATGCTACAGGTCTTCAAGGAATAAAAAAGCTTGTGCCTGGAAGCTTAAAAACATCTTGATAAAGAAAACCTTATTAAGTTTAACCTTTGATATATTTTTTTTTATATACGATGATTGATATTCCTCAGATAAGTAAAACCACAATTCACTAAATTGCATTTTACTTTCCTATTCATTTCTGACATCGATGGTTCAAAGTCATGAATATTAAGAATACACCGAGGTTCACCTTTAAATCATCCGAGCGATTTTCGGAAGTTACCAATGAATCAAAAATTAATATATATAATTTAAAACAAAACCCACAAGCATAGTAGAATACGCCAAATATGTTTTTGATTGTATTTTTTAATGCTGAACCTAAGCTTGAAGTTTATATACAGGCATTAAAGATTATTGATAAAATTCGGAGTGCAAATATTAAAAGTGTATTATTAGTATTAACTATGGTAATTTATTGATTGTACTGTTTGTAGTCTTGAAATGTCTGTGGCATTTAGCTTCTTAGATGTTTCTAATTTGACCAATTGGGTATCAGATTTAACCAATAGATTTCAAGCGTGATCAGACCAATCAGATGGTAACTGTATCTTCTATACCATATACATGAAGCTACGCAGTCACTCGATTCCTGTATCCTGTAATGTTTATATGACTCTTAATGAGATGCCGGCTGATAACCTTTTTGAGTGACGTAAGCTGTGTTGTTGTTAACCAGCAGAATTATTTGTTGTGGCTTTAATTACTAAGGCTTGTTGATCTCTACTTTCAAGAGTCCCAAAGACTAAGTGTCTAGATGACATCGAAAGCGCCTCT
Organism: Magallana hongkongensis; assembly: GCA_016163765.1. Taxonomy (NCBI): domain Eukaryota; kingdom Metazoa; phylum Mollusca; class Bivalvia; order Ostreida; family Ostreidae; genus Magallana; species Magallana hongkongensis. Next base: position 23,362,706 of record WFKH01003881.1, on the reverse strand, counting down.
AATAATTATCTAATATATCGTCTTATAGCGTCTTGGTGAATTGGTAGTTTTCAGTATATGGTTTATACTGCAAAAGTGTGTGTTTAAAATAAAATCTGCAGTGATTTATTTCTTTGCTATTTGATCAATTGTTAAAGATTGGCCGAATGAAAATCAGATCAATAATTCCGTGTCATATAGTCAGTAATTACATCAGGCACTTATCATCTTTTTTTTTAAATGGGGAAGGTAAACTTATCCGAAATCTTCACAAGCAAAAAAAATCTATTTCTTTAAATCTTCAAAATCCCAATCCATGCGGGGTGGGGGGTGGGTGTGGAAGTGGAGTGCGTAGTACCTAACTTTTACATCATTCAGTTTTTAAGTCATTGCCACTATCGACTGCTGTTTAAAATGCTCAACTGATACTTAAAAAAATTGTAATCGTGTAAGTAATTACACGACCATGACCAATTTGTTAAAAAGCGCGGAGCGCGTGTTCGATTAGTTTTTCGGATGTGTTTTTCAAAACGACTCGATTTGATCGATTTCCTGCCCTTTACTGCTTATAAAAAACGTAAAATCAATTGGGTAAAATGCAGCGCATGTCTGCCCTAGAACCTTCAAGATCAGTTGGCGTGGTCCAAGCAGAGCACAGTTCACGATTTGTTTCCTTTCACAATTTTTGCTTTCTTTTTACTTGTAACCTTTAAAAATGATATCTTTAACAATAAAACATTATTCTAAATTCATAATATTCATCACAGATCTCTAGATGATTTTAACAAACACCACAAAATCATTCTAAGGCTTGACCGGAAATCCAATGCAACCGGAAGTGTTGAAGACCTACCATGAAGGCCAAAACGTCATGTAATGACACGTCAACATGACCGCTACATTAGGTTAACTCACCTTTCTGATAGACACCGTACAGCACAAGCAACTGCACGGCACATTTTAGAACAAATTAATGGCCCCTATATGGGACGAGATAAATCCAAGAGTGAGACAGTTCCTCAGCATCCGAATGAAGAAATGGAATAACCTTCCACAAAGGTTTTTTATTCAACTGTGGGAGATGCTATTCTTTGTGCGAATTGGAAACGCACGAGGTTTTAATGTTGTGATTTTTATTTTGTAGGGTTCCTGTACTTTCTTGATGTTTTCATGAAGCCCTTAAATAAATTTTGATTGAGTTTTTAAAAAAAAATGCTTTGTTATTCTTTATTCTAAATATTCAATCATTGTTCTGTTCAAAATAATTAGAATTAGGAACATTTTAATACAAAAATTTGCCTGGGGCGTTAGAAATTTTAACTAGTATATATCCTTTGTTAAAAAACACCCACAGAGCATTAAAATTCAAGTTCCGTTATTGTGTTTGAAAATTGATCCTTTATACTTGCATTGCTACTCCTGAAAAGGAAATGCTTGCTAAAAACCCAGTGTTTTCTCGGTTTGTTGTGGTATCTTTCAGGAAAGAGGAATCGACTTGATCCACTTTGACAATTAAAGCCCCTGCGTCGACACTAGCTAAAACATGTGTACCGAAATCACGGACCAGCAGTTCGCTCTTGTATTTTGTAGGAAATTTCCGGTTTTGGTGTATATGACCGGCGATTTTAAGCAGACGGTTGTGAAAAATACTGATCAAGCTGTACATTTAGGAGAGCTTTGGCTCATTCACCTTTACTTTGGTAGTAAACTTATCTTCCAACTGGCGTTTTTTAATGTGTTGATTATGCATTTTGAATAATTGAAATTCACAAGTTGTCGTTGACAAGGTTATCTCAACCAAATCCAGGCAGAACTTCAAACATAAAATGCTTATCTCCCTTCTCATCATAACATGTCCTCGGATCCCATTAGATAAAGTTTAGTTGCTCCGCATCTACGACTGATATCGCCAAACCCAGTAAGCACAGTACCAGTGTGAACATATCCCCTCAATTGTATTAACAAGACTGGGTAGTTTGGGTTTCGAGATCGCTTAGCAATATACACAATACGTGGGTGTAAAATATTCTTATCAGTCAAAAAAATGAACTTCCACGAGTGAAATTTAAATAGACATGCCAGTGTATCTTAACAGGAATTTAATCTCTATAACGTTTTAAAGGGGCATAGTCACGATTTTGGTCAAAATTTATTTTTCCGTTTTTTCAGTTTACAATGCTTCAGTAATGCATTCCTAAGAGTCAACCAAAATTTGAGCGTCAGTTGTCGAGATTTAAGTGAGATACACAAATATCGAAATTGATAACCGTGTTTTGTGTATTTGAGGAAGATATGCTATGACCAAGGTAGATTTAAATTGAAACAGAGGAAATTCGGACTAAATTTTTCCTTTTTTGCCTTAAAATTTATTGTAACGATACAATTGGAAAAGTTATGTTTCTATGTGTTTTGTTGCATCATTTTACATATTTTATGGTAGTATTATTTTGTGTATAATTTCAGATTACAAAACTCGAATATAACGAACACGGATATAGCGAATTAACGGCTATAACGAATTATTATTTATGTCCCGGCAGATTTCTTATATAAACCTATAGAAAATTGCTGTATATAACAAAAACGGCTATAACGAATTTACAGCTATAACGAAGTAATTTTAATTGGCAAACTTTTAACGCTTTTTATCATTTTTATAACGAATATTTTCCATTTCAAATTTCATTGAAGATTCATGCAATTTTAAGTTGCATATATGAAATACTCAAATTCAAATGGTATACGGATTTTTACCAAAAAAAATTGAAGTGAAATGGTTATATTGACATTTTTTGTAAATGACGGTAATACTGATTTTATAACTTACGATAGTTTGGAAAACTGTCAGCTGATTATCTCATAACCAATTCGATATAAAATTTCTTACGAATTCGTTATAAACGTTTAGCGAATTACGGCTATAACGAAGTTTTTTCAATGGCCCCTTGAAATTTGTTATAAACGAGTTTTGCTGTAGCTGAAACGCAATAGGAAAATTCAAAAATTATAAAAATCACTTCCAGATAGCATATCTTTAAAAATTTTATCTTTGACCTTGTTTAAGTTCAATATCAACAAAATACAGACTTTTTAAGTAAGTTTAGGAAATCAACGGTTTTCAGCTCCTAAAGTCAGTTTTTTGTAAGACTCGATCAAAAATGAGTAGAATTTAGAAAATCGATGTAGGAAATTCAGAATAAATTAAATTGAAACTTTGATGTTCTAATTTTGTTCGGAAATATATAATTAGTAAAGATATTCATATTTCACTCTTTCCCATCCTTCAAATCGTTTTATTATTTCTAATATTTTTGAAATAAATAAAACCTTCGTTAGAGTGGACAATTTTGATGGATTTTTCGATAAAAATTCAGAGGTCACTAGCATGAAAACTAGGTACTTGACCGAATTATTTGAAGTAAAAATTAGCACTACATTAGTAGGACTACAATGTAAAATTATTAGTTTTTCGTTCCTAATAACGGAATTTTGCGCCCCTGAGTAAACGTAATCCTTAAACACGATTTAAACAGTCATTATTTATTGGAAGATAAGTTTGACATCTAACTTCACGTTTGATTCGTTCTGTAGAAAACATGTCCTAACACTAGAGCTTCGATTTTAATCCGAAATATACTCGTAAGAAATTACACGACCATGACCGTTTTCGTTAAAAACCGTGGTGTGTGACTTCGATAGGTTTTTCGAGTGTGTTCACGAGAGGTTTGTTTCCTTTACCAATATTTGCTTTATTTACTTACGACCGTTTAAAATGTTGTTTTACACAAAAAAAGAGATAATAGTATTCTAAATTCAAAATTTTCATTACAGATCGCTAGCGTTTTTCACAGGGACCACTAAACCATTCAAAGGTTTGTCCGGAAATTCAGTGGAACCGGAATTGCTGACGACCTACCTCGAAGGCCAAAACGTCGTGTAACGAAACGTCAACAGGACCTCTTCATTGATTAAGATAACCCATCTCTTTATACAGTTGGGAACGCATGGAAGGCCCGTAAGTGACTTAAGAGTGCTGAACAGACTGAGGGAGAGGGTTGCGTGCAAGGCGACCTTATGTAGGCTTCGTGTTGTCAGCAAGGCACAGACAACTTCGGTTAGCTTTGGCAAGATGTCATCTGAGGTATGCACGTGCAGAATCTGGTCGAGTTCTCTTTACCGATGAGTCCAGATTCAATTTGCAGCGATCAGATGGACGGAACCGTCTGTATCGTAGAAGGGGAACGTTATAATGACGCATGTGCGAAGGAACTAGAGTTGTAGTTGCTCAGTAATAGTATGTACGGGAATAACATTACACCTGAAAACCCCGATGGTCCCTATTTACCAAAACCTAAATGCTACAAGGTTTCAAATCTAAATTATTTAGCCAGTGGCGATTCCGCACATTAGAGCAAATCGTGGAATGATTCAGATGCAAGATAATGCCACTCCACACACTGCCAAAACAACACAGCAGATGGTGCAGACATATAACATCCGCTTACTTGACCGGCCCGCATGTAGTCCTGACCTCAACCCTATCGGGCATATATGGGCCGAGATAGACATGAGAGTGAGGCAGCTTCCCCAGCCACAGAATTTAGCGGAACTAGAGAGAGACCTTATAAAGACTTGGAATAACCTTCCACAAAGTTTTTTATTCAATTATGTAAACTCTATGAGAAGCAGGTGTCTTGCCGTTATTCTTGCGAATGGGGGACACACGCTGTATTAGTGCAGTAATTTTTACATTCAATGGTACCTGTGCGTTTCTTGATTTATGATAAAGTCCTTAAATAAAGTTTGATTGAGTTTTTAAAAAATGTTTAGTTACTCTTTATTCTTTACACGTAATAATAGTTATGGTCGAAATGATTAAAATTAAGAACAGTGTACTACAAACACTTGCCTTGGGCGCTAGAAATTTTGACTAGTATAGATGCCAACTTTTAGAGAGAAAAATCAAGCATATACGTATGTACATTCGAGTAGAAATTCTGTACCACCAAACCTAATGACTAATTGTACAATATTTCCGGAGAAAATCTCCTGTTACATATACACGTACGCGTACACAGTCATTTTTTCAACCAATCTTTAGTACTTGCGGGTATACGTTTATAAAGCAAGAAAGAAAGCTCTATAAAAGTTACTGATACTAAATTGAGATAATGACTATCAACTGCATGGCAATTAAGTATCAAATTAGACGATGCCTGTAAAGTATGAAAATGCATTATAATAAAAGTTGCTGCATTAATCATTAAATCTAGGCCAACGTCTGAGAGAATTTTTTGAAATTTTAACGTGTTTTTAGCATTTATCCTTTTTGCTATGGGTGTTGCTAGAACGCGAAACGGAAAACGGAACGGAAAGCGGAACAGAATGGAATACGAAAAATGTTATATAATGTTATTTACTTGATAGATGTGTTAAACAAGCTAAAAACGATATACTTTATGTTATTTTTTAATATTTTTAAAAATATTATCCATATTCAAGTTTATTCATTTAGAAAATGTATGATTTTCTCAAAATGAACAGAATATGCTTTGACCACTAGTCCCAGTTTATCAAACTAAACAACATATCCAGCTCTCTATTCGGATTAGGTTGCAGGAATGTACAATCACGTAGGTAAACGTAAAGAAAGTGTCATATTTAAAATACTAGGAATAAGTAATCTAAAACGGTAGACAATTTAGACAACGAACGCCGATATTAGAAGAAAGAAAGGAGACATTGCAGGACATCTAGAGCGTTGGCGATCTAATAAAATGATTCTGTTTTCGATTAAATGATCTTTAAAATAGCAAGACAAAAAGGTTAGCAAAAAGATGTTGCAGCAAAACCTCGTAACAATTGTAACAATATGATGCATATTTGATCGGGCTCGATGTTCGGATTATTCTGTTATTGTACCTACCTGAATAAACGTAGTTTAGAGTTGATGCAGACTTTTGTTTATAATATGCTAAACATGATGGCACAGCAATATTGAAACATGGTGTCAGAAGTCGAGAACCTGTGAGTATCACCCGTGCTTACGGAACATTTGTGTAACCAGCCATATTAAGTGATAGTCAAACATTTTCTTTGTTACCGAGATCGCGCGAAAACCAAAACAATGGAAAACGTACTGCATCCCCCCGAAACAATGGATTTCGATGCCAGAAGTTTATCACAAACTTGGAAAAAAATGGAAGGAAGAAGACCAACTGTACATAGATATTAGCATGGATAAAAAAAAAAGGATCCATACCTTGCACTGTTGGATTACAGAAATACACCAACACAACATGTGGGAATGAGTCCAGCCATGCGTTTAATGGGTAGGAGAAAAAAACGCTCCTTCCTATAAAAGGGAATCTACTCCAACCTAGGGATGCCATATTTGAGAAAGGGAAAATTGATATGGCCAAACTAAAAAAAAAGCAGAGTATTACAACAAGTCCGCACATCCGTTACCACCGCTATCAGCAGGAGAAACAGTTAGAGTGAAAATTCCAAACAGACCATGGGAAAAAGGAACTATAACAGGGAACAACATAGAGACAAGATCGTACGAGGTCAAAACAGAGACTGGAGCTGACTTTACAAGAAACAATCAATTGAAGGTCAAGTGTCATATGACAATCCAGACGTGCCAGATGACAATCCAGACTGCACATCCAATGACAACAAAGGAACAAGTCCTGAGCCGAACACGAATAAAGATCCTACGACTGTTAGAACCCGATCAGGACGTGAAGTGAAGCCACCAGGAAAATATAACGACTTTGTAAAATCATGATTTTAAAATAATTTGTCACCAGTGCTTAAAATGTAGGTAGAGTGTGTATTATAAGACATATCTAGTCAAATGAACAATTGCGTTAAATACTCAGAGACACTAGGTTCCTGTCATTACCGGTAATTATATTTCAGTTGCTAGTCAGGTGAAGTGCCGGAGACGGCATCTACTTATTTTCTAGTCAGTTCAAGCATAATATCATTGTGTTAAATATTCATGGGTTTTGACTAAGGGAAAAGGGATGTAACAATATGATGTATATTTGATATGGCTCGATGTTCGGATTATTCTGTTAATGTACCTACCTGAATAAACGTAGTTTAGTGTTGATGCAGACTTTTGTTTACAATATTCTAAACATGATAGCACAGCAAAATTGAAACAACAATGATAATGGATGTTGTTCGTCGGTCGTGTTTTTAATCTCAATAATGTTATATCGTTTTAATCATGTTTTTCTTTCATTAACACATACTCTTTAAAAACCTTTAAAATAGTATGGATCACTAAAATTCAATATGATTGAGAGTAGGTCATGTTTGAATTTTATAAAATGAGTGTAAAATCCGAAGCAAGTTTCGAAGTAATGAATAACACAACCTAACGCTTCAACCAACTGCCTTACACTACTATTCCAGAAATATTACGAAGCGGAAAATAATTAAAAAGTTATTATAATAGCTTATTCAATCACAATGTGTGTACAGTTCATTTTTCCGTTTCGTACATATTAAGCAAATTGAATGCAATGATTTAATTGATATACATTCGTAAGAATGATATCAAATAATAAAGCAACCTTTTGATAATAACCATTCTATCAATATGAAGAAATGATACAAAGTAAATAGTTTGTGTCCAATCTATACCATATTTAAGCGGTAAACTTCATAGTATTTTTCCGTTTTCCGTTCCGTTCCGCTTTCCGTTCCGTTTTCCATTCCGCGTTGTAGCAACACTCTTTTTGCTATTGGTTCAATGTGTTGAAAAAATGTTCATTGCATCTTTTTTACTGCATGATCATTGTACTGACTTCAATTCTAAAAATATTTCTTAATATATAACTTAAGATTAAAAATTTAACGTATCATGTAATTTCTAGAAAACATAGTCATTGGTAATAAATCCATATGGAAATTCTACGGAGCCTGTATTATCTGCATTCTGTATAAAAACCATAGAATTTGTTCTTTCCTTTCGCAAGGAAATAAGCCTCACATTGAATTGTCTTTAATAACTGTTACATGTAAATGACTTTTGTTAAAAATCTTCAATATTTAAAGCACACTTATCGAGCATTACAATCCTGTATAGACAAAATGCTATTAATGTTTTGCGATTTCAACCGGAAAACATTTTAACGACACTTAGCAATTGGACGTTAATTAATCTGGTGTTTTGCTTGCTATTGATTCTGTATCAGTACTACTGGTCTATCACAGAAACAGGGAGACTAAATGTGTATGTACAAGGCATTGGTAAGTACATGTTTAATTGGAGATAAAATATTAAAGGCAAAGTTTGTAGCGCATTTTTAAAATAAATTACTCAGAAATATTTGATATGACACACAAGATTATATATCACGAAACATTTCATAACCGTTTTGTAGACATTTTTGCATTATGTGCGTAGAATATCAAGACTAATCATCGTAAATAATGTGATGTTATGTATACAATATACAATACTGCAACAATGAAATTGATTCACGACACGTTCTTAATTATATTGACATTTTATTGACGAACACTGATATCTCGAATACAACGGATATTTCGAAGTGATTTGTAAGTCACAACCACTTATTTTTAAAGTATTTTACCCTCGATATTTCGAATACTCGGATATGTCGAAGTTTTTAAACAGTCCCATCTAGCTGGAGATAACAAAGTTTGACTGTATTTATTTTGGAGTGAAAGTAAAAATGTCCTGCACCCTTACAAGAAATTTTAACGTAAAGGTACACGTAACTGACATCATACCCCTCTCGGATTCTTTGGTTTTATTTGCATACACCTAGAAATCACGTCGAATTTGACAGAACCATTTATAGATCTAAGATGAACAAAAACTTGAAATTTAAAACGTCTATTTAATAGTAATTTCTATATAAACTAATATAATTTTAGACATTAAAATCTTGAAATAACAAAAAGCATTTACAGTTAACTTGAAGACGTCGTAAACATTATATAACAACTTTTACTTAAGCATTGAACGATTATTTTTTGTAAAGGTGTAGTCTAGAGCGTAGTACCCCTTACCAAGTAAAGCACGCCAGCGAGTCACGAAAATCTGTTTGCAATCATCTTTCAAAAAATAATGAGTCAATACTCTTATTTACAGTGTTAACTTCCTGCATTGTCTGTAAATGTGATTTTACCCCAAAATCTCTTAGTTATCCTTAGGAGTAAGGACTATATAATGGAAGAACCAATACAGCACCCTCCCTGACTTTTGTTTTATGACGTTGCAGTTGAACAACGTTCAACGTTTGTGACGTCATTATAAAATTTATTATTTAAACTTCGACCCCCTTCTCTGTGTTATGGTGTTTTGAATGTCGTCGTTTTCTACACACTTTCCGTTCAAAATAAATGTGGAATGTAGATAGAGTACTTTTTATAAATTATCAATTTTACACAATCATAAATTTCCTTAATGCTATTCATATATGAATTATTTCCTCGTTTCTAGAGATGAAACTATAATGATAGATAGGCATCATTACATTTTTGAAGAGACATGTACTCAAAATCTGCTTTTGGATTTACAGTTACAATTCCATTGCTGTGGATACTCCACTTAAATAATTTTACCAAAAGGTTTATTTTAGGTGCGTTTCATTAGCACTTTGTTGTGTTTTATCCGGAATGTTTTTGTTTTGTTTTACAAACAATTTTGCATATTAAGTTAGATATTTTTTTTAATGAACAGCAAATAAAAAAGGGTTTCATACTAAAAAATCTGAACTTTATTTTATGAGGTGCCCATTATACAATATTAGAATAACAATATATGTAAATAATTTTAAACAATAATGGGGTTGTATTTGACTTTCACACATTTTTAGGGGGAAAAAGTCATTAACGTTAACAACTAAATTGATTTTGTAATATATATTTCTATTGCACATGCAATTATTAATGTACAAAGATAATTTAGTATACGTATGCTGTATGTCATGGCATTTTGCTGTTGGCGTTTTACTTCCTTTGTACAACTTATTTGTGGGAGTAGAACAAGTAATGAATTTTATTTGTCAACATTTTGGAGGTCAAAATACCTTATTGTACCCCTGAGCAATGCTTGTTGTTGAATTCTGCCATTTATTACAAACACTACAATAGCGTTTTCAAATCAATTTCAATGTCTTCCATCTTATTACATGGTTTATACGTGGTTAGTAAATTCCATATAGGGCTGAGCTCCGCTCTCGCCCCAAATGAAATTTACTGACCACGTATAAACCATATAAGGTCAACTACAAACCATGTAACTAATAATATCATAGGGCGTTATTACGCAACGTTAGGTGAAACAACGCGAGAAAGGTGCTAAAAAGTTTTTCTAAAATGCGTGTTTCGTCTCTACAAAAGATATTATACTACAAACAAGTTAAGAACACCGTATCCAAAAAAAAAAACAACCCAAAACAAACAAACAAACAAACAAACAACAAAAAAGGAAGAAATTGCAATGTGGATCAGAAATTAAGCACAAAAATGTATAAATTTGTTATGGAAGATATTTATTAAAAAACAAAACACGTTAACATTATTCAAACAATGGAACATCCCAAACCCTATTAATTCAAAATAGTTCAAATTGGACATGTATCAAAATTGTTCTCAGTGATTATGTGGACGATCTAGGTCGTAACATAAATATAAACCAAGATATTGCATGAAGACACGCTATTGTATTGCAATGAATATACTTTGTACTAAAATTATAAATAGTTCCTTGGTTAAAAGTCGAAATTGTTATTAAGGTAAGAGACCCATGTGCCTTTTAAAAAAAGATACATTATTTCACTGATAGATAAGACGCTTTTTATTCTTTACTATGGCACTTCAGGAAAAAGTCTTAACATCTTTTTATAAATGACTGCCTTTATCGCAGTATGAAGTTTTTTAAGCGCCGTTAGAATGTATTACATGTATCATCTTTCCTTTCGTTATCATACCCACAAAAGACGTCATTTTGCTTCTGTTTGCCAGATAGTGCTTTTGAAAAGCGTTATTTTGCCATTTTTTGCATTAAAGACAGTTTGAAAGGGCATTATCATGCGTAACCTCATGTTATTAACCTTTTGCCTTTTTCTGAGTTGAAACGCATTTTTGAATATGATATATTGCTTTTTTCGTTACAATATCTTTATGAAATTTTAAGGTCTTTGTATAATTCAAATTTAAACGTTATGTTGCTATGTCTAGAATGCCCGGCCGGTTATTTTGGTATCAACTGCTCATTTGTATGTCCTGCATTATATTATGGTATTACGTGTATACATAAGTGCGATTGTTCACCTTGTCATCATGTCTACGGCTGTGTTTCTACTCCTCGTATAGCAGGTGAGATACTAAGTACTCTTAGTAAACTTAAAATTGACTATATAATATATTAGTTTATTATTTGTGGATAAAAAAAAATATGATATTTTTTCCAGTGCATAAACATTTTGAAAATTGATGGCTAACATTTAAAATAATTTGACATACGTTAAATTATAAATGATATAATTATAACAAAGAGCTCATCTAGTTTGTGATATTTTGCATATATGTTAAATATATATTATCACTAAAAAAGTAAAATTAAGTTGTGCAGCGTAAGCCTAACCACAGCTCTACTAAATAAGGTAAGCAATAATAGTAAATAACTTGTTATATCCTAGAAACAACGAGCTATGAATATGAGACCAAAGATGAAATAATGGACAAAACAAAAACACAAGGTACAAATTAACATAAAAATATCCTTTTAATTAAAACTCAATTATTTTCTAAGCTGTTCCTACACCGGCTGAACTAGTTCTCTATCATATGAAGTAAATGATAATCATTACATACGAGTTATTTTTCTTTTTTTTACTGAAGCAACCACCTATGAAAATTTAAAAAAAAATAAAATAATTGCACAAACCGTACACCATAACACAAAACCAACTCTGGTAGGAATGTAGTTATTTTTGTTGGATATGTATTAAGTTTATATTAATATTAGCAATAATTTGAGAAAAATATTTATACCGTCGATTTCCTCGGCCTATTGGCCGACGGACAACCCTTGATAACGTTTATTCATATATTGCTGAAATAAAAATAGAACAGAATGAAGGGAAATGCTATTGCTTTTCATGGGCCACAAATCAATTTAAAACTGTTAATCTTAATAATTAGGGATTTTTAAAATGATTTATGCATTATTTAGTTGGAAAACGGTAAAATTATGAAATAAAATTTGTTCTTTATTAAGAATGTGTGTACACTTTATTACCGGCCGCCAGAAGGAGCTTATATGGTATGGAAGTAAAAAGTAGCTTTTCTGCGAAGCTAAAGTATGAACGTCTAATTCATCCAGACGTTTCTCTTACGCAATGCAGCTTTGCTCAAAGAGCGTGTTGTTAAACGAAACCAAATATGAATTTGTTTAGGTTAAATGTATTTTTTTGTTTTTGTGTTTATTTGCATTTATATCGTTTTTTTAAAAAAGCAGATGTACACAACATTGCCTGTATGTTCGTGAGCATTGGGGGGGGGGCGCTTTTTGTTATAACATTTATCTAGATCTCCCAGTTTTGAAAAATGAATAAATTTGTACGTGAATACAAAACACATACATTATATTATATAGTTACACGAATTCAAGACGGAGCGAGACTGTTTGCAGTTGGAGAAGGGCAAAAAATACACATGGCAAAAAACCCCTGTATGCAGAAAACATTTCAAAAACTATTCAGAGGCACCGAACGTGATTTTTCCAGAAAATCCCGATCCGAACGGTATTTGCTGTGTGAATTGAGGAAATTTCGAACCTAGAAATTCGGTACAAAACTTTTTTTCTGAAACTGAAATCTCAGAGTTCGTGAGAAGCAAGTAGAACAAAAACACTTCAGTATAAAAAGGAATTATACAACTGGCATGGCTTGTGAAAAACAGTTCAGTATAAAAAAGAACTATACAACTGGCATGGCTTGTGAAAAAAGGTCATGAATCTAGGCAATTTTATGAAATTCAATCCAAAGAACTCAACATGTTTTTAACAAGTTTTTTTCTCTTCGAAAGGCAATCGGTAGATAATATAAACGGACAATTTAAATCTATGAGACTACAAATTTTTCTTGTTCCTATAATACCTACATTTTTTGTAAATTATATCATTTTTAAACCTTATCTTATGTTCTTAATGTCTAAACGAAAAGACCTGAAATCCCAAAACCATGGAATTTAAAACAGAAAGCAGAGATCAATACCACTTTCGACCGAAAAATTCCAACCTTATAGAAGCTAATCAATTAGGAAAAAGTTTGAAAAATAGTAAAAGAACTGATCAAATATAAAATATAAATTTTAATTTACCAACATCATACTTTCTTTAAAGGTCTTAGGAGACAATATCTGGAATAAATTTTGTTATGGCTGAAAATAAATGTGTTTTCTATAACTAAAAATTATTTTATAAGTATTATAATTAAATTCGCAAGGTAACTGGCAATACAGCTCATCGAATGTTGGCTTCGTGCAAAAGAATCATACGAGTATGATGACTTATCTCCCTTCGTTGATGACGTCAGTAGAAACCACTTTGACGCAATATAGTGAATTGTTTATCCTAACGATTGTGGCATTATCTATCTAGTTTAATATATGCATCAAAATGATTCAGTTTGTGGTTTACAACTGCAATGTTAGAAGTCAGGGGGGTGTATCAATGTACTTATTCCCAAAGGATCCAAAATTTAGGAAGATTTGGGTACGAAACCTACGCAGAGACTGCTTCGCAGTTCCGAATATTCAAAGCTCTGCGCAACACATTTCACGGATGATCAATTTAAAATACACCCCGCTTTAGCTAAAAAGTGTGGTTATAAGAAGCTGGATTTTCGCACAGATGCCATACCAACTCTGTTTGACCTACCCGTAAAGTCCGAGAAAAAAACCGGTAACGTCAACAGCCTACTTCAAGCGAAGGACGATATAGGTACGTTGTCAATTAACACGGACTATATCTTAATACACATAATTATATGCGTTGTAGGGCGAATATTTGTTAATCTAATCCTAAAATATGAATTCATTGAAAAGAATTCTAATTTTGAGATGTATAACCGAGAAAAATTCGCGTACATATAACAACGGACAATAAAATTAAGTAGGTGCGTTTCGGTATCGATCTGCTGTCACACTGTACATGTACTCGACGCATATTCAGGCATAAAATACTAAATGGTAACTGTTTTATAGTCGATGTTTCTTAATTTTACTGTATTAATGAATAAATGTTCTAGCCTACTAAATTTTAATTGTCAGAACAGATGCGAAACGATAATATTCAATTAAAAAAACGAAAGTGTTGTTAGCAAATAACACCCCACCCACCAGCCCTCTTGTACATTGCCTTTTTAAAAGAAATGAAAAATTGGAAGTAGATTTTCAATGCCCTTTGTATGTATTAAATTTAGGCGTTAGAAAGTAAAGATATTGCAGATACAGGGGATGAGTTTAATGACAGGAATGACCATGATGGCAACGCAACCCAATCTACATGTACGTTCAGCAGCATTGCCAGTGCAGCAGCATACAACCCTGAATTGTCCACTGAATCGGTAACGCCTCATCACAGTAAAAGAAAATCACAAATACTACTGCTCAATATTGATAAATGAATTTACATTTCAAATTGGTATTCTTTTTTGTGTATGCAATTAGAAATAAGATCCAGTGAAATTTATAGAATGAAAATGAAAAAGATTAGTTTTATAACATGTACTATTTATAATACCATTTATCACAAGTCCATGTATGTTTTAAATTAATGGATATCGGAAGCAACAGGAGTGAATAAATTCAATGCCTTTACTTAGACTTCTCCAATCCAATAAGTAATATATTTAAATAATGAAATACTGAAAAAATGAAAATATTTGCATTTATGAATATATACATTCTAAAACTAGAATACAACAACTAAAATTTTTTTACTGGAACGTCAAAATGTCATGATTAAGGCCAGTCCCTAGTCCAGAGAAATAAGTGTTCAGGTGGATATAGCCCTACCTCCTTTGAATCACTTGGCCATGACTTTTGACGATGATGACATGTGTTCAGATTCTGAACTTTCTTATATGGAAGAATCAGACATTGAGTGGAGACTTCCTAATCAGGACAGTGATGATGGCGATCATATACCGGAGACCGAGAATGACTTGAGTTGAGATACCAAGTTCATTTTGAATAAGAACAGTCTCGAACATCTCCTTCCCACTCATTGCTTGAACTGTGGTATCAATGTTCAAAAAGACTGATTATGCATGGAGCATTCTAGGTATCAAATACTTATAAGAAATAATTAATCTAGATTCTAAATAAATTATAAAAAAAAAAATAACTACAGGAAAATAAAAACCAATCACCTTAGCAATAAAATTATTGTAACAAGAAAATGCATGTAATGTACATGTATGTATTCGTTTTAGGCACAGTTGTCAGTATCCAGTCCACATGCAAGGTTAGAATCTCATGGGAGGGGTCAAGTCAACCCTTCTCTGGTATGATGCCTTGGGGGAACCTGATTGTTGCTGCGGCTATGTTGTTTAGTGGAAGTAGTCCTGTAAAGGCTATCAACTTCCTGAATTTTGCAGGCATCAGATATATTAGTTATAGAACATACAACGCCCTTAAGGAAGGAGTCTTCTCGCTATTAGACATATTTCTGATATTAAGAAATTCATGAAATTTTTACACGGTCAAACAGATCATACATGTATAACCAATTGATTATATCAGTTTAATCAAATTTGACCATCTTGTTTTCGCGTAAAGGTCAGGTCAAGGTTACTACCTTTTTCCCTACCTTAAAGGATGATACAAATAAATGTAGTTATCTTCAGTTATGTAAACATCTGTTTAAGATATGAATTTTCAGTTCTTCAATGAAATGATAGAATATCAGAATGTCTATCAGCTTATACTACTAAACTGAAATAAATATTTAAACTAAAATTGATATTGCATAACCCACATTTCCTTTAATTTTCTTAAATTTTGAAGATATTTGATTATTTTTCTATGCTTCCAATAATAAATATTTCTGATTTTTACATATTATGAAGACTTTATATAAAGATATAAATTGGCATGAAAGCTAATATATTGATCATTTAATAAGAGAGAATATCTTATTGTAATGATTTTTTTTACACAAATATATTTATAGAATGAGCGCTTAAAAAGCCAATAAAAATGTAATTTGATTAGCAAACCATATTTTAAAAACATACTCTAAAACCAAGGTATCTTATCATTAGTTCACTTTAGTTGAAAAAAAATCTAACATTGATTTTATTGTTTTAAAAATGCTAAATAAACTCATGAATCTACAGCAGTTTTGAATTGCAAAAACCTTGTGATATTTCCCTACGCCAATGTTCCGCCAAAAATATAGTCCTTATTAGATTCTAAATTTTGATTACTATTTCTATGCCAAGTTGTATAATAGTAAAAAAGAAAAAAAATATGATAATTTCATCTCCTTTCATCTTGATTTAATGGACATTTAATCTTTACTTTTGACAGGTCAAAAACCAGATACGACTACTTCTTTAAACAACTCTACCTGGTTCCAGTAACTGAGCAGGTATGATTACCCGGTATTTTATATATTTGTTACCAATAGTGAAGATCACTTAAAGTTTCACCCACGTCTATGGTGAAATTTTTACTTAGTGAGATTATATTATCTGGTTTATTACGCTTAAATAAATTTTTTATTTACATGTATGACACCAAAGGCAGGAGGAAATGTTTGAAGAAATCAAAGCCAAGACCTTCCGGTAAAGTTAAAGGCCCTTTCACAATTGGCGCACGAACAGAAGCGACAGAATATTTGTGCGACCGAAAAATTAAGACTTGGATCGTAAACTGTTGCAGAAATAATCGCATATGAAAAAGTATTCGTACGAAATTCGCACGATCTAAAGCGACCGGTGTGCGATAAAAACGCATTAAATCTTGCGATATATCTTTCTTCAATATTTGTTTTGTTATATGAAGAAAAAAAACCAAAAAAGAAGAATAGATTTGAGAACAGATCGTCGTAAATTTCTTAGCTCAACATAGAATTCACGAATTTAAGTTTGCGCTAAGTCCATTTCCAAAATATCGACGGCATCAAAGGTCACTGTTAATCTTCCGCCGCCTATACTGGTTTGGTCCAGTTATCGGCTAGGACCAGTTCTCGGCTTAATCACGAGTTCGGGTATTTAGAACAAGTTTATCCTAGATACAATATCTCAGTCGTCTGTTGCAAGTAAAGAAACGTTTATTCACTGCATAACATATAAGAATACGTGAGAAATATATAAGTAGAAATGATCAATTTATTTTTTAATTTACATACTTTCACTTTCAGCTGTGGGGGAATGAAGTAATAAGATAAAAAGACAAGATACCTTTCTTAGCTTGTAACCTATTAAAAAGTTCCTATTTTGCATTCAATTTGGCACAATACAAATGACAAAAAAAGCGAAGGAAATTAATTATATTCTACAGGATGGGATTTGTGATGCCGTTGAAACAGGTAGTTTCCGCCATTATATGTGGGAAATATAAATAGCTTGGTACCCGAGTAATTTGTTCAATACAGTAACAATACTAGACATGCACAGTACTATATAGCTAGCAGTTTGTTGTATTATAAAATATGTATTTATTTATCAATGAATGAATGAATAAATTCATTAAATATTTGATTTATTTTACGTTATAATCACGTAGCCGATTACTGGTCCAATGATTCGTCATAAATCAGCGAAAACAGGGTGTTCTAAGAAGCACTTGAAATAGTTGTACTATGTTTTATATATTAAGATAACTAAACATAAAGAAAGATCAGGAGTCAACCATTTACACTGTCAAGTTTTATGCAGAAATTTTAGCTATAACTTAAATACGTCGAAAAAACCCGTAAATTATAGCCGAAAACTGGTACAGTACCAGTAGGAATTAAGCTACAGATTTCTTTACAATAATTCCCCAATCCCTAAATCCGTTATGATAGCAAACCGTCGCATTGCGCGTCCGTTATTTACTTGCCTTGACTGATTGCCTACTATGACGCCACCTTGTTTTGGAGTCGCGAAGATTTATTTACGTCACCGTTTACGAATCAACAAATCAGAAGCGATTATTTGAAATAGAGGGAATATTTTTTAGATATTATTCTTAGCCGGTGAATATAAAAAAAAATATTGACCGGCCAATATTTTTCAGATGAGCTAATATTACAATTAATGACTATTCATCTATATAGAGTTATATAGTAAGAATATACTACTAACTATAACAATGTTTTATATGAAATGAACAGCAAAGTGAAAAAAGGTTTTATACTAAAGAATCTGAACAATATTTTATGATGTGTCCATTAAACAATATTACAATTACAATATCTGTAAATTTTTAAAAAAATAATGGGATTGTAGTTGACCTTGACACCTTTTAAGAGGAAAAAGTCATCTTTAAGGTTAACAACTAAATTGAATTAGTAATATTTCTTTCTATTGCACATGCAATTATTAATATACAAAGATAATTTATTATACGTATGCTGAATGTCATAGCATTTTGGTGTTGGCGTCACTTCCTTTGTACTTCTAATTTAAGGAATGGAACAAATAATGAATTTCATTTGTCAACATTTTGGAGGTCAAAATACCTTATTGTATCCCTGAGCAATACTTGTTGTTGAATTCTGCCATTTATTACAAATACTTCAATAGTGTTTTCAAATAAATTTCAATATCATCCATCTTATTACAAGTATATGCAAAAATTATCTTTGTCTTGACTCAAACTAAATGTATATTCCGTCATGGTTTTCAGAGCTTTCGCAGGCAAAACTGAAAAGTGTATGGTCAATTATTACAATGATGGAGGTGTTTGCAAAGGTATTGCAGTTTTTAAGTTATAGGAAATTGAAAATTAACAACATGCATGTTCAAATATAGAAAGCTGATCCGATGACATCACATCTAAAGCTCCATCGCATAACCTTTATAATAGAATGCAATTCACGATTATTTGTTTACAACTAAAGGACTCATTTCTTCGTCAATACGTTAACTTTCATATAAATGCATATCTTTACCTTGTATGTGATAAAACAAGAGTTGTAGTTATCCAACGACGTGTTTTTAAATATTTCATGAGCTATTTCCAGCCTTATCAATTAGCATGCATGTATTGTGTTAATGATTTACAAAGTACTTAAACTATGCAATTTAAGAATTAACGCTAATAACGAGCTATTGATAATTTTCTATAGCTTATTAATTTGTTATTGACTTTTTAAGGCTGCAATTTTTATTTTTAACCTGCTTTCCAGCAATTTTACAAAAGCCTACGAGTACCATTTTTCATTTCTAAAAATAGAAGGCGTAAAAACCTATATCATAGGACGTTGTTACGAAAAGAAAGGCAATACAACGCAAAAAGAGCGCTTAAAGCCTTTTTTAAATGAGTGTATCGTTCCTAGAAACGATATTTAAGTGCAAACAAGTTAATAATGCATTTTCCAAGAAAAAGAGAAATAGGAAACCGGTGATTGGGAAATAATTTTAATTTGATTTAAAGGTTTTTATTTGGGTTTTTAACTACGGGAAACAGGAAGATATTACAATGTGTGTCAGAAATTGAACACACAAACTTATGGACTTGTTATAGTAGATATTTATTAAAAAAAAATTAGCACTATTCAAACAATGGAACGTCCCAACCCTTAGTCCTTATTATGAGAACGATTAAGGTTGTGACATAAATGTAAACCAGGTTATGGCAGGAAGACACGCTTTTGTATTGCATTGAATATACTTTGTAATAAATCTTATTATACATGTAAAGAATTTGAAAATTGTTATTAAGGTAAGAAATCGGACCAATGTGCCTTTGAAAAAAATTGTAACATTATTACACCTTTGGTATGACGCTTTTAGGTCTTTGGAACTTCAAGAAAAGGCTTTAAACCTCTTTTTAAAAGGACCGTCTTTATTGCATTAATAAAGTTTTCAAAAAGCATTTTAACATCGTTAGAAAGCATTACCATAGTTTTGCTTTTTAATGCCTACAAAAATTAGTTTGCTTCTTTTGCCAAAAAATAATGCCTTTGAAAAAGCGTTATTACATTTTTTTGAATTCAAACACAGTTTCAAAAGGCATTATTACATGTAACCTTAGGTCTTTGTATAATTCAGATTTAAACGTTATGTTGCTATGTCTAGAATGTCCGGCTGGGTACTTTGGTACCAACTGCTCAGTTGTATGTCCTGCATTATATTACGGCATTAAATGTCTCCAGAAGTGCGATTTTTTACCTTGTCACCATGTTTACGGCTGTGTTTCTACTCCTCGTATAACAGGTGAGATACTAAGTACTCTAAGTAAACGTAGATAATGATTACATCATTAGTTTATTATTCTTGGATATATAAAATATATCGTTACTGTCTTGAAATATAAGCTATATTTGGGCGAGGGTAAGAAAACGTGACAGAGGGCGAGGCTTGACAAGCCCTCTTCTCTTTTTCGAGCCGAGCCCAAATATCACTTATATTTCAAGACAGTTATCATGTATTTTGTTTATCCTGCAACGCAATATCACATTTTACGCCTCAATTGAGCTATTTTTAACAAAATGTGCTGCATATCAGCAGTTAAAACCATGACGACATGGCGTGAACGAAGCAATAAAAATGACGTCACAAAGCTTTTGAACGTCGGATAAATGCACGAGGCTATATTGGGGCATTCACTTTGGTTTGGTTTAATGGGTTACCTTTATTCGGTCAATCTTTAATAGGTGTTGTGAAATCATGTGAAAATCATTAACAAACAATTTTAATCAATAACTGTGTCACTTTATCACATATGATAGAAAACGTTTTAAATATAGAAGAGACGTATACCCAGAAAAAAATATAGTACGTAAGAAAAAAATATAGAAGTCTTCGACTCACAAATAATTTTTAATAGATGTTTAATGTGTGTTCAGAGACTCTAACATTTGATAATTTATTTTCATAACAACTTATCCTACCAAGTACAATAAAACATAAAGGCTCAATGTTATGTCACTAAGAAAGACTTTATGTGTTATTACTTATTTGATAAAAGGTGTTCTTATTTGTAATTTAATGCTAGGAGATACCATTTTTGGTTTAAAGCTTATTGTGAAGTATTTTTCACAAGAAACTTATGTTTTGGGTTATGAATTGAAAAATAAGGACATTACCTTAAAAACATACTTAACGATACTTAACGATATAAAATTGTTTTTTTTTTTGGTTATCAATGAACATGCCTTCCGTTTTAAAATCAGAATCATCAACTGGGTATCAGCGGGCAAAATGAATGCTTGGTTTTAATTAGTATGAAAGCCTTCACAAAATTGTGAACTCAATATCGTTTAGGGCCATAATGTAAATGCTGCGGGGCTGTGTGCATCATATAGTCAAACAATTCCTCTATCAGTTTATATATACCGATTCTTAATTCTTTGATATCAAATGTCAGCCAGATCGTCATTGAAAGGGTTGTATTATAATCTAGTTATCATTTAGAGCTTGAATATTTCATGATGTATTGATTTCTAATTTTTTTTAATCATTACTTTGCCCTGCATTGGTTGAACTACAGCTCTACTAAATAAAGTTAACAGTAATAGTGAATTATTTAATATATCCTAGAAACAACGAGCTTTGAATATGAAACCAAAGATGAAATAAAGGACACAACAAAAAAAAGGTACATATAAACATAAAACACACTATTAATCAAACGTTCTTGCACTTAATTATTTTCTAAGCTGGCCTAGCTCTCTATGAAATATGAAATAAAGATAATCATTACGTACGAGTTTGTTTCTCTTTTTTTCACAGAATCAACCAGCTCTGAAAATGAAAACAAAGATAAAATAAAATGCACAAACCAAACACCAGAAGACAAAACTAATTATGGTAGGAATGTGGTTATTTGTGTTTGATCTGTATTAAGTTTTATATTAATACTAGCAATTATTCGAGAGATGTGTCTATGCTGCCGATTTCCTCGCCCTACTGTCCGACGGATAACCCTTGATGACGTTTATACAGATATTACTGAAATGGAAAATAGAAGAAAAGAATAAAATGAAACTGTATTGCTGTTCATGTGCCTCAAAACAATTTAAAACTTTTCATCTTAAAAATTAAGAATTTTTAAATGATTTATTTAGTTGGAAAGCGGTAAAATTATTAAACTTAATTTATGCTTTATAAGGAAAGTGTGTTCACTTTATTATTAGCCGCCAGAAGGCGGTAGGCGATATGGTATGAAAGTAAAAAGTAGTATGCGTTTCTGCAGAGCTATTGTTAACGTCTAGTTTCAATCAGACGCTTTGTTAACGCAAGGAAGCTTTGCTCAGAGAGTGTGTGGTTAAAGCTTGCAGCAATGTTTACCCCATTATGCTTTCTGAAGCATCAATGTTAATCGAATTTGCTGTATCTGATTCATATTGAGACCAGTGGTCATAGAGCTTGGAAAAAACGTTAATTTGACCCGTCTTGACAGGAATTGTAAGACCCCGTCTGGAAGGAGATACCGCCTGTCTTCTTTTGTCTTGCATTTTTAATAATTGAAATTTAAAACAACGCCACGGTTTTAGTTGACCAGGTTATCCCAACCAAATCCAGGCAGGACCTCATACATAAAATGCTTTTCTCTCTAGTTTGGATTTTGGTAAAGCTTATGATTATAACCAAAAAAAAAGGAGGACGTGAAATGTTCTTATCAGGCAAAAAAAAAAAGGAATTTCCAGTAGTCATATTTAAGGAAGCATTTCACGTATCTTAGGATCAATCCAATCACACGGTTCTCGAAACGTTTACGGTTAAATCTAAAATGAACTGTAGGATACTTCTTAATATTGTGTTTTATGCGCAATTGGCGTTGTGATTGAATTTTAAAAAATGTGTGACAAACAAAAGTGTTTTACGATATTAAGTGTTATTAAGTAGCACAGAAACATTATCATCTAATTTTAATCACTATCTCAATTTGCGGCGGTCAGATGGACGGAACCGTCTTTATCGTAGAAGGGGAACGTTATAATGACGCATGTGCGAAGGAACGAGGGTTGTGGTTGCTCAATAATAGAATGGGCGGGATTAACATTACACACAAAAACCTCGATGGTCCCTATTTACCAAAACCTAAATGCTACAAGGTTTCAAAACCAGATTCTTCAGCCAGTGGCGATTCCGCACATTAGAGCAAATCGGGGAATGATTATGATGCAAGATAATGCCACTCCCCACACTGCCAAAACAACACAGCAGATGGTGCAGGCACTTAACATCCG
Source organism: Magallana hongkongensis (assembly GCA_016163765.1). Lineage (NCBI taxonomy): Eukaryota > Metazoa > Mollusca > Bivalvia > Ostreida > Ostreidae > Magallana > Magallana hongkongensis. The sequence goes on along the minus strand of WFKH01003881.1, from coordinate 23,339,314 downwards.
CTTACTTGACCGGCCCGCATGTAGTCCTGACCTCATCCCTATCGGGCATATATGGGCCGAGATAGACATGAGAGTGAGGCAGCTTTCCCAGCCACAGAATTAGCGGAACTAGAGAAAGACCTTATAAAAACTTGGAATAACCTTACACAAAGTTTTTTATTCAATTATGTAAACTCTATGAGAAGCAGATATCTTGCCGTTATTCGTTCGAATAGGGGACACACGCTGTATTAGTGCAGTAATTTTTACATTCAATGGTACCTGTACATTTCTTGATTTATGATAAAGTCCTGAAATAAAGTTTGATTGAGTTTTTTAAAATGTTTAGTTACTCTTTATTCTTTACACGTAAAAATAGTTATGGTCAAAATTATTAAAATTAAGAACAGTGTACTACAAACACTTGCCTTTGGCGCTAGAAATTTTGACTAGTATAGATGTCAACATTTAGAGAGAAATTTTAAGCATGTTAAGAAAAATACATGAAAGACCTCTGTTTCTTTAAAATAGATTCGATATTTCTTTTTCGTCAAATTGTGTAAAATGGGATCGTCTTTTATACCAAGAAATCATACAGTAATTAATGATATAATAAATAAAGCATTTTTAATCAATCTACATAAATTTAAAACGTCATGTCATAACACTTTTTATACAAACAGAAATCAAAATCTTAAAGCTTCAGCACTGAAAGATGACACAATCAAACAATATTTATAACCTTTACCTCACCCCCCAACGCCCGAAAAAAAAAAATTGTTTTCTAATCTGTGATAGCCATATAGTATAAATTACACATAGGAACATTATGTGTTTTTATTCATTTGATACATCTTAACATTACGTTAATGCTTTTAAACTTGATGGTGATAGATTGTATAATCTGCAGTTTCCGTTTACAGTCAATCAAGATGTAAAAAATGAATTAAATCTACGCTCTTTTGTTGAAATAGACAACTATCAGAAAACATAAGCTACAAGTTCGAGCATACTAGTATTGGTACTCGGCTAGGTACATACGTACCTATCTACATTCGTGTAGAAATTCTGTACCACCAAACCTGATGACTAATTGTACAATATTTCCGGTGTAATGCCCTGCATTTTGTTTATATCATTTAGAACTTGTAGTTTTCATATTTTAGTAGCATTTACAAATATATCAAATTTTGTGCAATTAAGCAAGTTTAGTGTTTCTGTTGTTTTTATAACTAATGTGTTCTCAAGCTTGAATTCGGTATACTGACCATTAGTCCATTAGTAGTGTCTGCTGTTTACGTTATAGTAGAATTTTGCTGCGCTTTGTTTACTTAAGTTGGTTAAAGCCTGCATTTTGATATTTATCTTAATTATGGAACCTTGTCGTTTCCTGTGTGAATCTGACCACTTTATCAGTATTTTACGCATAGAAATTCATTCCTGTAAAGACTCTTAACTGTCCAGACGTTATTTAACCTAGAGAAACTGTGGCCGATCACGATGTAAGTTTTGATAGCTATATGTTAAGAGAAATTAATTAAGAACCTTTGTAATATTCATTTATATGTTTAGCGTGCTGAACTATGTATCTAATTTGTTGACAAACTGATTTTCATTACTTTGTATTCATTTATTTGTATTTTTATATTTGTTTGTTGTAGCTTTTTACCACATTCACATACACTTCATTTCACCACTCAAGTAACCTTGTGCGCACATCAGGAGCCGCGCATTTCTCAGTGTACTTAGATGTCGTGGATAATAAAATGAAACTGGTTAACTTACTGTAATCTGTGTTGTTCAGTTCTTCAACAAATACACACGGAAGGCAGTACAGTAAAAAGATCGTGAGTGGCCAAGTGATTTAGGATATCGGACAACCTCAGCATAAATTCGTCCATCATGAGTGACCAGGAATCACGTGTAAGAACACTTACCGAGGAGGGACTTGAGCTCTATGTATCGACCAAGAGAAGTCACGAAACCAAAACAAGCAATATTTGGAGCCACCTTTGTGCGTGCATTAAGGATATTGATTCATGTGAGGATGACAGTACAGCTCTTGAGAAAATACTTACTGATGTTCAACAATTATTTGAGGAATATAAGGTGAAGTCGTTCGAATTTCTGGAATTTCTCGGGAGACAGAAAACGGAACAAAGTTCGAATGATAAAGTAAGTTTTGAAGCTTCTTATGAAAAGAATATCCGCACAATCGAAGGAAATTTAATGAAACTTAAGGAACTGTTGTACAAACTTAAGGAAAGTGACAAGTTAGACAAAACAGCGCTAGATTCATCAAGTCAGCTCTCATCATCATCTTCCAGTCTAAGCTCTATTATCGCTCAAAAGAAAGCCGAAGCAGAAGAAGCCCGCGTACGTGCAGCCTACGCAAAGAAAGAAGCGGACATTAAAAGACAAAAGGCAGCTATGAAAGAACAAATAGCTGTACAAAATGCAGCCATGGAAAAGGAGAACGCCGAGTTAGAAGCAGATCTTGAACTTTTAGCTCATACGAGAGAAATTGCCGCTACAGAGGCAGCCATAGAAACTCTACAAATAGAAGAAGAAAAAGTTAAAGAGCTAATGAATATTCCATTAGTTCCGAAAATGGAATTAACCGAAAAATATGTGAACGGCCTTCCAGATGAAGATCACAATACTCCTCGACTGATGTCACAATTCGCGAGTCAGCATATAAACCCCGGTCGGCCAAAAATGATGACTTCTCAGCAAGGTCAGTTTGAACCACACGCGTTTGTGCAACAATCAAAGCAACCTCAGAACGAAAGTTTAAGGCCAGCTTACAGGACTTCTAACCAAGAGCAAACTACTGTCGATCAAAATCGTGGACTTGCAACAGATTTCACACGATTCTTACTAAAGAAAGATTTATTGATATCAAGACTTTGCTGTTTCACCGATAAAGCGGAGATGTTTCCATCTTGGAAGTCTAGTTTTAAAAATGTTGTGCACGAAATTGGAGCCACACCCTCTGAAGAAATAGATTTGCTTGTCAAATATACCGGAGGTGTATCATAAAAATACGTCCTCAGTCTGCGCGCAGCTCACACGAAGAGACCAGCAATAGGACTCATGCGAATCTGGGAGCGCTTGGAAGAAAGATACGGCAGCCCAGAAATGATTGATAGTGCTTTGAAAGCTAAACTTTCATCCTTCCCGAAGCTATCAAACAAAGACTGGAAAAAACTGTACGATCTGGCTGATATCCTTGCAGAGATTGAAGCCTTGAAGGAAGATGACATGTATGGACCCATGTTTTCTTATTTTGATACATCTATTGGAATCGGTCCCATAGTTTGTAAATTGCCACACATGTTACAAGAGAAATGGACTAGTATGGCAGCTCAATACAACAAAAAGCACCATACTTTACATCCGCCATTTGTTACATTTTGCGAGTTTGTACAAGAACAAAGCAAAATACGCAATAATCCTTCGTTACAATACGCGCAGGAATCTACAAATGCGAATGCTGCTGCTTCAAGACATAAGCCTTCTGAAAAACAAGGGTATCGTGTTACAACAAGCAAAACAGATCTTCATATTTCCAACTCACCAGACTCAGTTTGTCCAATACACAACACCGGACATTCCCTAAACAAATGTAGATCCTTCCGCATGAAACCAATGGCCGTTAGGAAAAAGATTCTTAAAGATAAAGGCATATGTTTTAAATGTTGTGCTGCATATCATATTGCAGCCAATTGTTCCAGTTCAATATTATGTGAAATTTGTAAAGGCAGAAACCACCCAACAGCTCTTCACGTGGTTTCCGACTCGCACAGATGGCAGAAATTGCATGGCGGGGAGCAGGCAGAACGCACGTTTGAAAATGATGCCGTACAGAATACAGAAGTAAAGCCATATTGTACGCAAATATGTGGAAAAGCTTTCGCAGGGAAATCATGTGCAAAAACAGTGCTAGTTCGTTTGTACTCACAGAGCCAACCATCAAAAGAAAAAATATGCTACGCTATGATTGACGACCAGTCGAATCAGTCCTTGGCAACACCATTGATCTGTGACTTCTTTAAGGATAATTGTACCCAGGAATCTACATATCTGTTATCTACCTGTTCCGGTCAAACGCGCCGTACTGGTAGAAAAATGAAGAATGTCAGCATAGAATCATATGATGGCAGCCACAGCTTCCGCCTACCAGATGTTCTAGAGTGTGACCAAATTCCGGATGTTAGAAACGAGATTCCAACCCCCGACGTTGCTTCTCACTACCCTCACTTGCGTGACATTGAACCATTCATCCCACCATTGAATCCGGATGCGCAGATAATGCTGTTGATTGGCAGGGATTTAATCGAGGCACACCATGTTCTTGATCAACGAATCGGACCGCCGAACTCTCCATACGCCCAGAAATTGCCCCTTGGATGGACAATAATCGGAGAAACTTGTCTCGGCAAGGTACATCGTCCAAATGCTGTAAACGTCATGAAAACGAACCTGACGAGCGAAGGTCGCGTTACACTCTTTAACCCATGCATCAATTCGTTCGCCGTACGAGAAGATAATCCAGATCCATCTCGCGTACTCGGGGAAAATGTGTTCCTACGTACAGAATCTGATGACAAACCTGGGCTATCAACAGACGACCGAAAATTCCTAGATATAATGAACAAAGGTTTCCATAAGACTGCAGAAGGAAATTGGTCAGCTCCGCTTCCGTTCCGCGATCGAGACATTAAAATTCCAAATAACAAGCCACAAGCTGAAAAGAGAGCGAGGACCCTTGAATCCAGCTTACGTCGAGACCCGGTGAAAAAAGAACACTTTTTTGAGTTCATGCAAGGAATATTGGACTCCGGACATGCTGAAAAGGCGCCACCTATCACAGGAGAAAGAGAATGTTGGTATTTACCAATATTTGGTGTCTATCATCCTCGAAAACCAAATCAACTGCGAGCCGTATTTGATTCTTCGGCAAAGTACAGAGGAATATCATTGAACGACACACTTTACACAGGTCCGGATCTAACCAACAGTTTATTAGGAATTCTAATGAGATTTCGTCGAGAACCTGTAGCAGTCATGGGTGACATTCAGCAGATGTTCTACTGTTTTAAAGTAGATGAAAAACATAGAGATTTTCTCCGTTTCCTTTGGTATGAAAATAACGATTTTACCAAACCATTAACAGAGTACCGCATGTGTGCGCACGTCTTTGGAAATAGTCCTTCCCCAGCAATCGCTACTTACGGACTTCGTAAAACTGCGGAAATTAGCAAGGAATCCTTTGGTGAAGATGTCACTCATTTTGTTTGCAAGGATTTCTACGTGGACGATGGGTTAACTTCGCTCTCAACCTCAGACATGGCGATAGATCTAATGAAGAGAACACAGTCTGCTCTGCAAGCGATAGGAAATCTTCGTCTTCATAAAATTGTCTCAAACAGCGAAGAAGTGATGAAAGCCATTGGACCGTCCGATCTAGCCAAGAACCTGAAGAACCTTGACCTCTCCAATGATTCACTTCCTGTTCAAAGAAGTCTTGGACTTAACTGGGACATTGAATCAGATAGCTTTGTGTTCAAACTTAGCAAAGATATCAAGCCATATACCAGACGCGGAATACTGTCAACAATCAACAGCGTGTATGACCCCCTGGGTTTCCTCTCTCCAGTTCTTATCAAAGGCAAGCTTATGCTCAGAGAGTTGACCGGAGGAAATGTGGATTGGGATGAAGCACTGCCTCAGTCTAAATTCGAGGAATGGGAATCCTGGGAAAAGTCGTTATATCAGCTTGAAGCAGTCAGGATTCCGCGAATGTGCTTGTCTATAGCGCTTAGTGTTACAAAAGATATGAAGCTTCATATCTTCTCGGATGCTTCAGAAAAGGCTATCGCAGCAGTTGCGTTTTTAGTTTCGCAAGAGCACTCAAGCATTGGATTTATCCTTGGGAAGGCTAAAGTCGCGCCAACACATGGACACACAATCCCAAGACTGGAGTTATGCGCCGCTGTACTAGCCACGGAAATCGGTCAAATGGTATCTGACAATCTCAATATCCCCATAAACAGCATTCAGTACCACACTGATAGTAAGGTAGTTCTAGGATACATCTGCAACGAGAAACGAAGATTTTATACTTACGTCAGTAACAGAGTGGCGAAGATACGCCATTTGTCTCATTCAGCACAATGGAACTATGTACCAACGGACAAGAATCCAGCAGACTTAGCCACTAGAGCTGTACCAGCAGGTGAATTTCAACACTGTTCATGGCTGTTGGGCCCTAAGCATCTCCTTGAAAATCAAACCGTTTTTGAAAGGTTCGAACTCCAGAACCCAGATGAAGATAAAGAAATTCGACCCGAAATAACCTGCGCAAAATTGGTAGCTTCAAAGGAATCTTTGCTTGGAACGCAACGTTTTCAACGATTTTCATGCTGGAACAGACTAGTTAATGCAGTCTCTTACCTAAAACAATTCCTTGTGACTAGAACCAAACTTACAAAAAAGGATTATTTACAGACTACAGAAGAGGCAGAGCGCTTGATCATCAAAGAAGTGCAAACTGAGACGTTCCTTGACGAAATGGAATGTATTAAATTAAACAAAAGGTTGTCCAAGGAAAGCAAAATTACAAATTTAGACCCATTCATTGACGATCATGGATTGTTGCGGGTGGGTGGAAGACTACGCAATGCAAGATTACAAGCTGATGAACGCCATCCAATAATAATCCCAGGAAAACATCACATAGCCTTGTTGCTTGTTCGGCAT
>WFKH01003881.1:23270785-23329812 GCA_016163765.1 Magallana hongkongensis | reverse complement strand
ACACAAAACTTAGTGTAGAGTGGCGGCCGCTATCGGCCATCGTAAAATTGGCCTAATGTAAAGATTTATTCACATCACGTAACAAAGTAAGACAGAATGTCAAGATATGTTTGCATCACGTAATGTACTTTAGACATCAAGTTATAAAGTGTTGACATAATGAAAGGATGTGTTAACACCATGTATTAAAGTGTTGATAAAATGTAAGAACATATTGATAGCATGTAATAAAATGCTGACATAATGTAAGGATAGAATCGCGATATGTACTGCAGTGTTGATATAATGTAAGAATATATTGATAGCATGTAATAAAATTTTGACATAATGTAAGGATAGAATCGCGATATGTACTGCAGTGTTGATATAATGTAAGGATATATTGATAGCATGTAATAAAATGTTGACATAATGTAAGGATAGAATCGCGATATGTACTGCAGTGTTGATATAATGTTAGTATATATTGATAGCATGTAATAAAATGTTAACATAATGTAAGGATACATTTGCCCCATGTAATACATTGTCGAAATAATATCATGATGTATTGACCTTCAGTTGTACAATGTTGGCATAACGTAAGGATGATTTTACATCACAACGTAAAAAGTTGACATCATGTAAAGTCATGTTTACTTCACCTAATGGACTTTTGACATCACGTAATAAAGAATTGACCAAGTGTAAAGATATGTTCACACCACGTAATGGACTTTGACATCATGGAATGATAAGTTGACATATTGTAACTATAGTTTTATGCTATAAGGCAGCAATGGCGTTCCATAGAAAACGCCTATTTAATTTACAGATACTAGTGGAACGAATTTCAAACTTGACCACCAAAATACTCAGACGACTGTCGACCAGAATTTACTTCATGAACCTCAATCTAGATGCATTAAAAAGTGTGTACCTTAATGTAGCTAGGAAAAACAAAACTATTTGAAAATGAATGTAGGCGTATCAATTCATATTTTTCTTGTTATGTTGTTACTACCAGTAAAGCCCATTAAAGACCAGTAAATAGCAATGATTGGGCGTCTCCTTAATTCCGTGTATTTCATTCAAGTGTAGCCCTGCATCAAATAATATAACTAATTAAAAAAAACCTACTCTTCATGTACATTTTACAAAAAAATACATTAAATTCTCTTTAATCCGATGACTTACCTACACTGTAGTATTTTTTTGAATTCGTTTCTTGTAAACTGTTGAACAGAAAATGCTTGGGGTTTTCCATAAAGATTCTCTTACGTCATCGCTTTTGTATTCTTGTGCGCCGTTTTGTTTTGCGACATTACTAATATACGGCATGAACATTTAACGGAAAGGGGGGCGAACAAGAAACAAACTTGAAACCTGGTATCAAGCATATCACAGGATTCAGTCTGAAGTGTTATTAATAGTCCAAGAGCTAAAAGAAAAAAAATAATACACCCTCTATAAAAAAAAACCAACAAAAAAACCCCCCAAAACAAAAAAAAACAAAACAAAACAAAAAAAAAAAAAAAAAAAAAACACAAAAAAAAAACAAAAAAAAAAACCGCAACAGGATGGCAACGCGTTTTTCAATGCAGCGCCTGAAAATTTCGGCCCTTTACCAGTCTTTTTTTTTTAAACCTCGATAGCTCTTCCCGGGCTCTATATTGTAAAAATAGAAAATACGCTCAACAGTAATTAGTTGAGATCGATATTTTGAAATAAAACAGTGTAATAAAAAAAATCAAAGTTTCTGTTTAATACTAACCAAGCTTAGCTTAGATATACACTCCCTTTATATTAATGCTAACGATAATTAAGATGCCACGGAAATAATTTCTCCATTTTTTTTCAAACACACAAGAACTTTTTACAAAGTCCAAGAGCTATCTAATTTGGAATCAAATTTAACCCGCCATTCTTTAGTCTCATGTATTTTATTCCCCCATATATATGCGGAATCCTTGAAACTATGAGTCTTACTAGATTGTCATTATCAAATAATAAGCACAACTTTGCAGGTATTTTAATTTTTTTTTAAATTTGGTCAATGTATAATACATAATACGTACTTGTTATATAAAAGGTTATATTAAAATCACAGCTTTGTCGAAATTAAAACTTAAGATTAAGAACATTGCACAAGGTTCCTTTCTACATAACGCTGCTGTATTCCAGTGGAATTAATTCAATTACAGGATCATTATACGTATATGATCAAAGTCGTAGTTTTAATGTCATCTGTTCCAGATCTCGCTGTTCCTGCTGATGTGTTTAACGACAAATGACATGTTGAATATACCATATACAGTGTATGTTTGTTGTAAAGATAGAACTATAAGGAGCCAACATCAAACTTACCAAAAGTAATCATTTCGATGCCCGGACGTTCAAGCAGCTGGAGGAAGTATGATCTTCTTTTAGTCTGGCCAGACTTGTTCCTCATAGGTCGGAGAACTGAGAGCAGGAATTGAGTTGATGGGGGTGGGGGTGATAATTGTGATGGCCCATCAGATTGTGTGCATAGTAATGGCGGCCCTGATCGCTGCGGTGATCTAACTGGAGGTAATTGAGGCGCCAATGGTGTGGATGCCGGTGAGGTAGTCGGCGGGGCTGATACTGGTGGTGGTGTTTCTTGCTGTGGCGAAACTGTGGGTGGTTCTGTCAATGTAACTTGTTCTAATGCAAGGATTGTTGCCCAGGAACCAATTGGTCTGCTAGAGTTAATAAAAGGTTGCATAGTTCATTAGGATTTGAAATAAATATTAAAATAAAATCTTAAATATATATAATTATTTTTAGTTTGATTTACATTAAATTCTAATCATTCTTACCCATCAGCTTTGTTGACAAATATCCGTATGCCAACTTTAGGGGGAAAAAAACGCCAATTGAGATGCTATGATTATTGTGTGTCTTCGTTGCTAACTACTTATCTAAAAGCCTCAAATTTAATGACGTCACAATAGCAACAATAAAATGACGTTATTTATATAATGCTAGCTGGATTTTTTCTAGTATGACGTCAAGATTCCGTAAAATATATATAGCAAGTGCTATGTCGTACGTGTGACGTTACGTCAGAAAACAGTCGTAAGTTTACGTCTACTAGTGGGTTGACGTTAGTCTATGATTGCTATGGTTACTATTCTATCATGGCTGCCGCTTTCTTCTTTTTGTCGGAAAGAAACGAAAATACGGGAAAACTCCACGACCTCGTGTGTTTAGTGACAGGACAAATCCTCTAGATAACTTATCTGATTACGACACAATAGTTCGGTATCGTTTACCTAGAAATGACATCGTCGAGCTACTTGAATTGGTAAAAAAAAAGACTTGTATATACGCTACTCGAGTTAGTCCTTATTTGACATGCTTATCTACTACCTAGAAATAATATTTTGTCAGCTGGAGACTTCCATGTACAGATCTAACATTAGTAACTTCTTAAATAGAAGATTTTACACACACCTAAGACATACAAAAGACTCGAATTTTTATTCATAAATGAGAATATTTAAAGTGTATAATGCATAGGCTTATATCTTTATGATGGCGATTTAGAATGACGTGATTTGACGTAAATGTTGTTCATAGAGAAGTGGTATAAAAAATAATTTTTGGCCTTTTCTCTCAGTTAAACATTTCTAACCCGGGGCAGTTTTTTCGTGTTGAGACTTTAGGCGGGTTGAAGCTTCAAATAAGGATGGAGGGGGTGAAGGATTTCCCCCTAGAATCAAAATCAGTAAAGAGTTTCCCCCTGGCGGAAAAAGTACCCTGGTATAGATTTTATCTCCTCCTGGTTCCGGATTGCATCGGAATGGTAGAATAACTCAAATATGGGCGGATGAAAAATTGCACATTTTGCTTATATACTGGCAAAGATGCGCCATAATATGTACATTTGTAGTGGTTATATATGTATATACATACATACATGAAATCATACGTAATATCATTTAAAGATTGCAAACGTGAAAATATTTTAAAGATACGAATGGAGATGATCAAATCAATAATCAAACCAATTTTGCATTAGAAAAACGAAAATAAACGAAAACCATTTGCTTATATTTTTTATATTTAAATTAAATTGACACGAATTCATTAATTATGTGATATTCAGAGAATAAAGAATAAACGAATTCTTATTTTTATTTTTATACCAGGCCTATCTTTCCGGGAGGGGAATGTTAGTCTAACCCGGACCCGTTTTTCGGTGGGGTTACATGGATTGTATTGATAAGATAAATACAAATGTATATATCTACTGTTGAAAGACCATGCATGGCGCTGATTTACTAAACTTATTGCGATACTTGTTATTTTTTTTTTAAAAAGTACACAAATTCTTTAATAAAACAATATAACAAAGCGACCAAAGTAAAAGCAATTCCTTTAACTACCTTTATATTTTGCATAAATATTTTATTACCGGAACAAATTATTTTTTTTTTGATTACTTTTTTTATAATTATTTTTTTGCAAGCGATTAAATTTTAGAAGCAAAGCTGATGAACTTGTTTACACTGAATTTGAAAATAAACCCAGAATTGATATCCATGCGAAGTTCCGATACTTTGAATTATAATCAAGTAATTTAATTATGGTTGTAACGCGCTTTCTGATTGGATTACATTTTTTTTATATCGTATAAAGAATGTTGCCTACGCCACAGTAAGACTAACGTCAAAAACGTATCAATCCATCTGACGTTACGTTTGAATTTTGTACAATTTAATGTCATTTCAAAGGTCAAATGACCGCTTTAATCCACAAAATTAGCTTCGCGGTTTGAAAAGCGTAAACTGTACCAACCCATTTTATATTCGTATAAATTGGGTATATCCTTCTTACTATTTTTAGAATCGGTAGGACAACAAAGTAGTGCCTTTAAGCAAAATAGTTCCTATACTTGCAGAGTGTATATACATTTATTGGGACATTCTAAATCAGCAAGTGTCAAAATTGAATTATCATTTGAAAGAAAGAATTGAAATTTTTTGATGTACACCCTCTAAAACTGAAATTCCCTACATTTACTTTCATTTTCAGAGTTTTTCAATATAGATGCATTTTGCCGGAAAACGAATCTGACTTCACCCCACGAAACTTTAACAGGAGAGAGACAATTTGATGAGCTTTCATTCAAGGGGTCCCGCGTTGCTGAACAAATATTAGGGCGGGAGGTATGAACCCTAATGTTAACATTACCGCCTATGGAAATTGCATAAGTGGACTATCCCCAATTGGGTAGCTATTGAATTCACTCTTTTTCCTCGGGTGTTGGATTGGATTGAATTTGTAAAGACAATAAAATCAAGAAATTATGTCAAGTACCCCCCCCCCTTTCTCGTCAAAAAAGAAAAAAAAAAGAAAAAAGAAAAAAAAAGTTTTTCCTATTTGGTTAGTTTCATTCTCTATTGTCGCAGTTTTAAAATTATGTCGCACCGGGATATTTGTATTTTTCCCGATTATATCGAACTAGCATAATTAAATTTTAAGGAAGTAATACAGGGTGAGTAGCCATGCATAGCTGTAAGGAAGTGAAATCGCAGAAAATATCAAATTTTGAGTGATTGCAGTGTATCGATCATTTATAATCAATGATTATATTTGTATTAGAGACATCTGTTACACCGAGAATGAAAGTTTGACTCATGGATTTCTAGATACACGCACCAGGAAGGTAGGGGCACAGAAAGGAAAAGCACAGAGGAAATATTATATCAAACCGAATATCAAAACATCATGTAGTAAATGTATACGCATGACTGAAATGAATAAAGCTACACTGTAAATTGCATCAAACCTAGCTGGAACTGTTGAGAAATTGGGCAAATGAAAGCCTTGCATAAATGTATACTGTTTACAGGGAAATATTCGCCCCCGGTTTTTGTTGTTGCCCATTTCGTCCTATTTGTCAACGTGAGAATTTAAGACTGGGCGAATTCAAAATAATCATTCAAACTGTGCTAATTAGAAAAAGTATCTATCACACAATTGTGTCTGGGCGAATTCAAGACGGGGTGAAACCTTTTGCAAGTGTAGAAGGGCAAACCCCCCCCCCCCCAAAAAAAAAACCAAAAAAAAAAAAACCCAACAAAAAACCCCCAAAACAAAACACGTGGCGAAAATAAGCCGGTTCATTTTGGGTAACATATATACATGTAGAACCCCTCTCTGCTCTTGTGGTCGAGGAGAGGACATTCACCATAAATTACCTTTTTCATGAACATGTAGATCATACATAATTATCCATGCATGTGAGGAAATATTGTTTCGCTAAATTACAATATACAGGTGAAATACAGGTGAAATAAACATCTTGCTAGATATTCATAGTTTATCGTGGGGAAATGAATGTGAACAATACAGAATTGCTTGGGTTCTTACACCACTAGACTTAGTTTTAAATCAATATATATAATTATATGAATATTTTTGTTGAATCATATATGTCTCTTTTGGAAAATATCTCACGTAAATTTGTTAATCAAAGTCAAGTTTTTATGATTCTCGATTTTAAAGAAATAAAACTAAACAAAAGCGTAAACGACCATAACCTTTCAGCAAAGCATAACTGACAATTTTGTCTTTCAGATGTCATCATAATTAAAGACACTGAAGCGAAATATTAAGTGCCGTGTTTGCATTAAATAAATCGAATTTTAACTTACTTGTTCTCGCCAAATTTAAATACATGTAAGTCATGATGGTGTCTTAGTTTGTACATCTAACTTCATGTTAAAGTGACACGGTGACTCAAAAAAGATGATTTACTTTTTTGTTATGACAACGGAAATAAGAAGAAATATACAAAATTATAAGTCATCGCCTATGAGTTTACAAGTCGTTAAAACTCATCGGGAATTAACATGTAATTTGTAAATAAATCGAGTTGTATTTTACATTGATTTGAGTGTCACGTGATTGCGATTGCTGTCTAAAAATAGTTACAGTGGGCATATGACGCACTGACTGCATCGAATAACTTCAAATTCCAATTCTTTTCTCATGGACAGTGCATTTTAATGATTATACAAATAATATATATTTGATGACATCAGGTTTCACTGAGAGGTCGCTTGCTCATGATATTTGCAAAGCTGCAGTATTTACGTTCCCCTACGCTTGCGTGGCTATGATGCGGAAAAGGAAAATCAATATTTATATGTTGGCCCAACGAATAATTTTATTTTTTCTTTTTATTTGGATTTATTTACTTTTGAACACCGTAATTTTTCAAAAGTTCATCTTTTCATATATATCATAAAATATGTGAAAATCGTGTCAAAATTCAATATTTAGTAAATTACACTGTGCCGGATAATTATGCTAGTGCCAAGGTGACATTTTTGCACCCGTTAAGATACAGTTTCGTAAAAATCCATCAATACCAAATGATAGACCATTGTTTACAAAGTATATAACCACTTTTGTTTTTAGTGTGTCTCACCTGACAGATGAGATATTTACCTTTAAAAATTAATATCCCATAGGAAAATAATAAATTTTCATAGAAGGAATAATTTTCCTACAAGAAATATTAAAAATCCTATTAGATTTTCTAAAAATTCTATAGGAATTATATTTCCTATAGGAGAAAATTATTTCCTGCAGAAATTTGATTCAGACAGGTAGTGTTCCTATAGGAAATTAAGATTTCCTATCAAATTTTAAAATCCTATGGGAGTTTGGTTTAAATCCTATCGGAATTTCAATTCCTATAGGAAGTTCTTTTACTCCGAGAGGACATTCCAAATATCCTATAGGAAAATTGTTTTTCCCATGGGAAAATTATTTCCCTGTAGGAATTTTTTTAAAGGTAAATATCTCACCTGACAGGTGAGATACATTAATAACAAAGGTGGTTATAAACTCTTTAAGCAATGTTCTATCATATGGTATATTTGAATTTTTCGATACATGCAGCTCAGACGTCTGCAAAAATGCCACCTTGGCACTGGTATAATTATCCGGCACAGTGTTAAATCATGAGTTTGTGCGTAACCATGTCTCTTTTATCTACTGTGCAATTATTTACACAAACTGATTTTACGCATAACATACGCATACATAGTCCACTTACTACATGTATGTTTAAACTAGGAAGTAATAAATTATCTCTATTAGATATTCCACCATTAAACATTTCCTCGAACTTGGTAATGAAATACCATTTAGAGTGTTTTTGGTAATTATATAATTTCACGTTGTAATATATATGCTCGACTTAAAGGGGGGGGGGGGGGTTGTTGGCTCTTGTACGTACATATGCAGTCGCCAGTCACTTTTATTTATTTATTTTTTTTGTAATATACATAGTACCCTATTCAGAAACCAAATAAATTCACATGTTTATAATTGGATTAAAATTTAATGAGCGATAACTCATGCAAGCGTTATTTAGAAATTCTCGCCGTGAATCATATTCATTCAAAAATACTCAAAATACTAGACTAAATAACAATAAACAATAAAGACAGTATAAGTAGAAGATATGTTGTCATTATACACAAAATTATAGAAAAGAGTCATAGTAAAGTTGCAATCACCGTTAAGTTGATGTAATTGATGCATTATAATATAAATCATAAAAAAATAAACATCAAAATCTTTTCATATACGTATTTATTTTGCATGAAGTCTTTATCCAATCATGTATAAAACATTTAACTGATAATGATTAGAAATTTATAGAGTGTACATGTACATATAAATAAGGCATTTCATACATTAGACTTAAGTGTAATAGTTTATCTTTCAAATGCACAGCACCATGTGCAATATACATGTACAAAAGTTTCAGAGAGGGGTGATATGGATTTATAAAAAAACACAATAAAATGATCTGGAAAATCAGATCACACCATATAAAATTAACAATATCATAAAAAGGAAAATTAAGTATAAGATGTATATATTATATAATAATTAAATGAATTACATGTTAATTTCTATTAATAAGTTAAGTTAATGAATAAACGTACTGATCAACAAATGTTAAACAACATTTTACTGTAAAATAAAAAAAAATATGACATCATTAGGCGCGTTTTACTCACACAGTTAAATGATTTCTTTGATGATTTGTGCGTATATGTAAGTAGCGAACATTGCAGAAAAAAATCACAACTTGTGTCAGGGGATTATTAATTTTTTTTTTGCAATGATTGCTACCATTTAAGTTTATTCTAACTTCTTGATAGTAATTTTCAGCTTCGTTCTAACATCATTTCTTTCAAGTCAAAATACAAATTTTTTAAGCCCCCCCCCCCCCCCCCGTACGTATTATGGCGTTTTGAACGCCATAGCTTTCAACACGCAATAAAATCAAAATATACGCGGAATGTAAATAAATGCATTTATTTATTAAAAGAAATTTTAAAAAAAGAGTTCTCACAATTTTTACTCTTTATGGCTTGTTTTAAAAGAAAATAAGTGTATCTTAGACCCCGCAACATACATGTAATAAATTGCAATTAAAACACGTGGCTTTTTTATAGAACCCCTCCCCCACACGTTTGTTATAACATAAACAGCCAATAAGAAAATATAAGATACATGCATGTACAAGTTTTAACATGCGGTTACTTGCCTCCACGTATGTACATATGTGTAGAAATTGTTCACTACAAAAACTGATAACCTTATGCACATATATGCGGGAAAAATCGCCGGTTATATCTACACTTTTGTTTGCTTAAATTCTCTATTATACTACAGGGTAAATGTTCATTTTTAGAAACAAGAACCAGGAATAAAAAAATTCAATAAATATTACTTCATCACTAAAACTGATGGCTTTATGAACATATCGCGTGTTACATTTAGACGTACACGTACACGTTGGTTTATTTAACCTCTCTTTGACATTTAAAGGTAAACGTTCATTTTAGAGACAAGAACCAAGAAAAAGAAGAATGCTATAAAATAATACTTACTACTAATGTCAAACAACTTCATGGCAACAGGGTTTCGTATTATATAATACATGCGATGTATGAAAATACATTATAATCAAAGTTGCTGCGTAATAATCAGTTATCAGTTTACAACCAATCTCAGAAATGATGTACTATATGTATGTGAAATATTCATGTGAATGAAATCTGTATCCCTTTTGGCTGTTGGTGCAAAGGTATCGAACACATTTATTTTATCTGCTTTGCTGCATCATCATTGACAGTTGTACTGACTTTGATTCTTAAAATATTATGTTTTTCACATTTCTAGATAAAAATGTAATGTTCCAAGTAATTTCTTTAAAAAAACCCCAACCCCGTAGTCATTTGTTATAAATCCATATCTAAATTGTAGTAAGCCTGCCATTTCTGCATTCTGTATAAAAGCTATAAAAATGTTCTTTTCCTTTGGCGTTGAAATAAATTGTCTTTGTATGTATGTATGTGGATTCTGTTAAAATATTTTATATTTAAAGTTGATAAATTTAAGTGTATTTATTACAAACAAACCGTGCATTGAAACCCTCATAAAGACAAAATAAAGCTACAAGTGCTCTGCGATCTGAACCAAACAATATAATGAACGACACTTACATGTAGCTATGAAACACAAATTAATTTGGTGCTATACTAACTCTTGATACTTTATCCGTTTATCACAAAAACCGGAATACTTCATATGCATGTGATCATGAACTTAGGATCACTTGTGTGATGCATGTAGTTATGAAAAAAAACCTTAGGTTTTGAAAGTGATACATTTATGCCGTCGAAGGACTGTATTTTAAATTTGAAACCAGAATCCAGAATTTAATATTTTAAAAATAAATATTAATTTTACGAAAGCTATTTTTATATTTCAAATATTTTAAAAATCTTGAAATAACTATAACCATTTCCTCAAATGATGTCGTAAACATTACATGACCAATTACCATTGTTTTATGTATCCTTTACACATTTACAGAATTTCCTCAATATTATTTTTGTAGATATGTTAGATAAAGCAGCATAGATTAAATATGTTTAAACACACTGTCGGAGAAATCGTGTACTTCAAGTATGTTTTTGGTTTTACAATTGTTATTCCTTTGCTGTTGACTCTGTACCTAGTACATGATTGTACTAAAGGGTATGTTTTGATTATTTGTAATTTGCATTTTGTTATGTTATTTTCTGAATATTTATCTGTATGTTTATTTTACAAAAACAATTTCCTTATTAAACTTAAATAATTATAATTACATTAGACTGGATTTCAGGGCTCTTGCAGACAGCACTTTAGAGTGCTCTACCAATTATTACAAAGATGGGAACGATTGCAAAGGTATTACACTATTCTAATATTATCAAGTAGTATATAAAAAGATAGATATTATACAAATCTATCATTTTGTAGCTTAATAATCATCAACTTGGTAGCAGACCATCTCGATTAAAATAGGGCTGTAGTACTTGACGATAATTGTTACTGAATATTAATATGCCATTGTCAACTTTACCAATAAACATGCATGCAAGTGTTCATGGTTAGAAAAATGTTTTTTTAATAGACTCTGTCATGCAAGCTATTATTTGATCAACTATTAAAGCGTACAATTTGGTTATAACTTGTCAACGTTATACTATTCAATTTAAACATAATTGCAAGTAAGATTAAAACGGTTTCAAAGGTTACTTTGCAATATTTAGAATGCCCGGCTGGTTACTACAGTGCCAACTGCTCAGAAGTATGTCCTGCACCACATTATGGCATTCGGTGTGCCCAGGAGTGTGACTGTTTGCCTTGTCACTACATCTACGGCTGTTCTTCTACTCTCCCTATAGACGGTAAAATAATTTTAGTACATGTAAAATTTTCAAACATACGCTAGACATAGGCTAGTTTTGTCCTTTTTTATGAAGACTATATATCTATAATTACAATATCGACCAATAACATGTTTTACAAACAATTATCCATCTCCAGATGAGTCGTTACATATCTTATTTGATGCTTTGCTTTGTATTACTTGGGTGCACATTGTCAGAACTAGTACTATAACAACTAATAAAAATAATAATTAAAGCTTAACACGCTATATTTTGCGTCAATTATGATTGACGGTGAAAATGCATTGTTTTGTTTATTTATGAAAGATACCTTTTTGCTGAAAATTACAATGCCGAATTTGGTCGCGTTACACAGATATCAAATTTTAATTATCAAAATATATTTATTTTCTTGCCAGGAAAGTAATACCTCCATTTGAATATCAATCAATCACCTGACATGGACAGCTAATTTTAGACTGATTTACAAAAGTGCGTGGAGGGTCACATTGATAATTGATATGTTAATTCAAGGAAAGGATACACTTTCTTCCGTAAAGCATACATTGATCCTATATACGAGTACAAACAAATCAATACAAAAACGAAGTGTTTGGGCAATCAAGGACGTACATGTATATATACTTCCCTGGAACACTGACTAAGTATTTTCCCCAAACGATTATTTTTTTAATTTTTGCGAGTCAGTGTTATCCTATTTAAGGTGTAATGTCCCTCTGCTATTAATTTTACCATATATTTTTTAAAATTCTTTATATTGATTTTCATCAAAGCCAATATCAATAGATTCAAATGAAACAAAGTTGAAGTGATGAAGCGTTTCTAGATTTCTCAAAAAATGCTAATATGTCTAATCATGATATGAAGAAAATTAGACATAGTGAATAGAAAAAGCAAAACTTCACCATCGCAGCATAAAATTTAAAATATTTAATGTATATGAAAATAATACTAGTATATAGTTATATACTTTGTCAATTCATATTAGAAAACATATTGAAGCGGCGCTTTTTAGTTCAGAATAGCACTTTGTTGTATAGGTTTGTAACAAAAATTGCTTCAATAAGCAAGAGTTATCTTTCTTTATCATAAAATACATACAGTGCATGATAAATTTGCCATAGTTTCTAAATTTTCTGAGGAAATGTTTTCTTTAAATTTGGATAAGATAATAGTAAAATAGATCCGTATGTTTTTGAAATGCTAAAAATGTAAACCAGAGCATTTTTGTGAAAACACAAAAAGGGGATCAAATGATTTTCAAGTAATTGGTATGATCATAATATAGGGATATTAAGCTAGTTTAGAATAAAATGTGATATTCTTTTTTATCTTAGTTTTGTTTTCCATATCAGAATAGAAAACCCTTATTCAATTTTAGACATTTGAAATGTTATTAGTTTTAAATGATGTTAACTAAGTCTAGAGTTTGAAATTGTCTTTGTCATGGTTTTTCCCCCAATTACAATATATTTACCTCTGTGAACCAGCTATAAAGAGAGAAATGAATATTTTTTATCCAAAGATTATCTGGCCTTAAACGTCAAAAACGTTTTTTTAATGTACTGTGCCAGTATATATTCGTTATTTAAAAAAAAAAATCATTTTTCATCTGTATGTGTGTGTAAGTGGGGGGGTGGGGGGGTGGGGGGGGTGAGGGATAGATATTGTCTCATAAAAAATTTGATCTATGTGATTAGTTTCTTGTATTTCTATACTTTTTGCGCCCTGCCAAAAGTTGGGATTCAGTTCGTTCTGCTCGAAATTCATTTTTCTATATTTGAATTTAAATAAATGTCGCCTTCCAACATAAGTCTGGGTCCAGCACCACCCCCTTGTTGCTACATGCCTTAACAGTTGTGAGTTAACAGAAACAAAGTGATATTATATTCTACAGAAGTTATCTCTCTTATCAGAGGGACATTCAACCTTATGACAGGCAAGAGTAAGGGTATCGTGAATGAAAAACGTAAAAAACATAATACATTATTATATTTCAAATCAACAACTGTTAAGCATATACATGTACACAATCGTGATGGATGTGTAATTTAGCAAACAATAACAACACCTGATTTCCCGCGGACATGCGCAATGAAGTTTGACTTGTACTTCCTTCATCAATATTCTTGAAAAGACATCAAAATCCTAAATGCAAAACATATTTATTACTTTGTTATCAGAATGATTTATTCTGCAATACTTTGTGGAACGTATTATTTCATACGACTCAATATTTTTCTCAATTAACACATTTTTACTTAACAGCAAAACAATTCGTGTTTTTATCGCCTGTATAGCTTCAATGATCATTCATTTTCCCCAGAAACAACGAGTGATGACTATGAAACTCAGGACAAAATAGAAGACATAAAGCAGGCATCCGGAAATAAATTAACCACTTCTGGTAGAACTATAGTTATTTCAATTGTATCTGTATTATGTTTCATATTATTATTTGTAATTATTCGAGAGTTGTGTTTGTGTTACCGATTTTCTCAACCTACTGGCATACGGGTAGTCATTGATGATATTGCTGAAATAGACAGTGTAAGAGTAAAATGAAGTGAAACCCGGTGTTGTTCAGGAGCTTCCAAAATGATTCAAAACAATTAATCTATTACCGTGTATTAACGATTTTTGAATGATCTTATATTATTAAAACAAAGCATTCCATAAAATATAATGAATTTGTTTGTTAATTCATATCAATTTAAAATTTGCTGTAGAAATTTACATGCATATACTTACTTAAACATTTCGCAAGTTTGTTTACATCTAAACATCAAAATATTATATGCATTGGTTATCAGCAGTTGAAAACATCAATTGGCGATTTGTAATAAGATCTATTAAATATTAATGAAAATTCCAAAACGAAAGTTTGCAAGGCAACGGTGATAGTGACAAACGAACAGCTTTCAACTTATGGAGAGTTGTTGTGCAGTGTTTCCGTTGAATTTTATTAAAATTTGAGCAAGAAGTCACACTATCCCCGGGAAAGAAGATAACTAGTACTGCAAAGAAGAATGAGTAAATTGGTTTTAGCAAAGAATATGTGCATTTTGCTGCTGGTTAGTTCCAGTTAACTTTACTAACAGCGTTGGCAAGTTGTTGATTGTACCAAACCACATTGTGTTTCATAAAAAAACTGACAAAATTATGTATGTTAAGAGTTAGCAAGGTACAAAAATGGTTGGCATTCTACTGATTTTTGTAAAACATGTTTGCATGCATATATTGTGAATCGTGAATTCATTCAACTGACAATCTGTTTGACTCACAAATGATGGTATATTTTCAAATTATTCATGTCATTGTTAAAAATACTTAATTTACAAAATGAGAGAATTTTTGTTGATTTTCACATATTGCTGGTTGCCTTAAAAAAGAAAATAAATGCTAAAGATATTAAGAAAATCAAAGAATCCATGCCTAAATATTTGTTTTTACTTTTTAGCTCACCTGAGCTGAAAGCTCAAGTTGTACATTGTAGCTTCCCAAAAACCAATTGGCCAGAAATTGTGTAACTTGTGTTGAAGCATCCTCAAGTACTTCAGTTTCAAGATTGTTCAAATCATGATTCATGAGTGTAGGTTGGGGCCACAATGGGAGTTTGAATTTTACGTAGGAATATATAGAGAAAAATCTTTAAAAATCTTCCTCTCAAAAATCAATTGGTCAGAGAGCTGTAACTTGTGTGAAAGCAACCTCAGATAGTGTAGATTCAAGTTTGTCAGTTTTAATCTTCGGGGGTAGGCTGGGGCCACATTGAAGAGTTTAATTTTTACCTAGGAAAACTTTTAAATTATTCTCAAAAAATTAAACGTTAGAATATCGGTATATGATATTAAATGTTCTTATATGCTAGCATTTTGACATATTGTTGATTCTTAGTTGTTTAGACGTGGGCCCCTGGACAATTCTTGAGTCCCACAAGAGATTCAAAGTTTGATGAAGGTTTACATATTTATAAACAGTTGTTTAAGATCTTCTTAAGAACTGCAATGCTCATTTTGTGATATGATTAAAATCATCCTGTTACAAAAAAGGCTCACTGTTTTAAATAAGAATATCTTGAGAAAAATATAAAATCTTTTTATACATGATCTATTCTACTACATTGTCCAGATATTTTGCATATGACTCCATAAAGCTGATTTCATTATGGCTATTGTTGCTCAGGTGAGCGATGTGGCCCATGGGCCTCTTGTTTATTGTAGTAACTGCTATTCATTTGAAATTCTAAAACACTGATAACTGAATTCGTAGTTATCTCTGAAGCAAATTTTGTTCAAATTTCTAAAAATTCAGAATACACCGAAACTTAATCATATTTGCATAGAGTTTACTGACACACTCAAATTTTGAAAATGGCAAATAATTAAAAACCCATTAAGTACAATTTGTGTTTGCTCTTTTAAATAGAATACCGAAGGCTTAGTAGAATATGCACAATTTCTTTATGTGTATGGACTAGAAGTTTGCATCAAAACATTAAAGACGAATGAATGAATGGAATTTAGTATGGAATTATTTTTTACTTATGATGAATTTATGGGTTTACTTTTTGTAGTCTTGAAGAATACCTGGTGATCAACTCGATCAGACCAATAAGTGTCTCCAAATTGACCAATCGGAAGTCAAATCTAACCAATACCAATCAAGCATGATCAAATCAATTTGATGGTACCTATAACTGTAACATTGTATATATAAACCACATCGTTTCTCTTTTCCTGTCTTCAGTCATGACCAGTCAATGACTTCTAAGAAGAAACTGGCTGAAGATAATACCTGTTTGAGTAATTTTGGCTTTATTAAGAAAGCACCCGTACGGGGTGTTCTTAGATCTTGTATAGCGTATCGTAGAAGAGGGTTTTACAAGTTAAAACAATTAGATTAGAAAGCATCAGAATTACTTTTTGCAAGTACCACTTATGTCTTGTCGCTGTCTGTGTTTATAACATACTTTTCAAGAGTCCCGATGACTTAGTTTTCAGTGACTTTAAAATCGTCTTGATTTCGTTTTAAAGTCTGTTGTGATTTGACGTTTGGCAGTAAATGTTGAAAATTATATTGTTTAACAAAAGTGTTTGCTTAAACACAAAGTATGACATGATTGATTCGGTCCAATTCTTTTTATAGTTGATACATTGTTTTACAGACCAATAGCCCAGAATAAACCGAGCAAAATCATATTAATAATTCCGTATTATACCGATAATTATAAGACAACATCATATCAGCGCTTCTGGTGATAATGATGTTAGGCTAAGAGAATAGCACGTTGATTAAAAGAAAAGGTTAAAAATAAATGAAATGAACTCTTAAAAACGTTTTATTTGAATCTTGTTAATGGGAATTATTTCCTTGCATAATAAATCCTTTTTCAAGAGTTTTCTTTTTGTCTGTGTATTTCTTTGTATTGTTCTAAAGCAGAGGCATTCAATCTTTTTTTTTTTTAAAGATTGCAATAATAAAATATCATTTTCTTTATAAACAGCAATACGGTTTTTTTCAAAACTACAATTTTTGAATTTTAATAGGGTAATGTTACTATATTACAACATATGTTATTGAATATTTATTTTCTAGGTTCAACGAATGATTGCTTGTTTTTATTGTTATACTTTAAAATCTTTCTTCTTGCATTGAAAAATTAGTTTTTACTTTAAAAACATTATGTAATGAATAAAAATAATAATAACAACATAATATTGGGAGGATAACTTTGTAATCAATTACAAGTACACGTATATACTTTTTAAAAAAATAAACACCCCAAAAATAATTAGACATATCTTATTATTTTCTTACATTATACAACTTTAAAATACAATATTTTTTGGTTAAAGAATTTAATCTACTGGGCTTATCATAAGCTTCGTAAAACTTGAGATTATAATAATGTTGATGATGAAGAATTTAATTTAAATTAACTGAGGTTTCTTCAAAGCTGTCATATTTACGTTTTTGCTTGCGATTTTGCCGCACGGCAATGACTATACCAACAATTATGCAGACGGCAGTTGTCACACCAACGGACATTCCTGCAATATTGATCTTTGACATCCCAGACTCATCGTTCAGTTTGGCCATATCGTTAGATGTAAATTTCTTCATTCAAATCTTCATTTCTGTTGGTGCCGAGCTCAGTGTTGTCCATGTTAATTCTTCTGGTAATGTACTTATCATTTTAGGGAATAAAGCGTTGCCATTGAAATTGTCTTTAATACATGGTACATATAAATTACTTTTGCTGAAAATGTTAAATATTTAAAGCACACAAATCGAGCATTACAATCCTGTATAAACAAAATGATGTTACAAGGGTTCCTCGCTTTCAACCGGGAAACCATTTTAACGACACTTAGCTATGACCACATTAATTTAATCTGGTGCTCTGCTATCTATTGATACGGAATCAGACTATCACAAAACCAGGAAGACTACATATGTATGTGCAAGGCATTGGTAAGTACATGTACATGTATACTTTGAGATAAGAGATTGAGGCCACAAGTTTGAAGAGCATTTTTTAGAATCAGTTACTCAGAATTCAGATTTATTTGATGTGACATATTGAGATTCCATTCATAACCATTTTGTAGACATTTTTTGCATTATGTGCATAGAATATCAAGACCTAATATCGTAAATAATGTGATGCATTGTTTACAATACTAGAATACAATTCTGCAACATTGACATCGATTCACAAAACGCTCATATTTATATTAAGTAAAGGATATAAGCCGAAAACTGTCCATTCTGTGAGAGAACGAACTGATCGAGGCTCGTAGGGCCGAGATCAGTTCTTTCTCTCACAGAACGGACAGTTTGAGGCTAATATCCGACTTCAAACATTACCTTCTTTGTTTTAAGAATGGACAGTATCAGGTAAACCTGTTGACAATGCTGATAAATATATTTTTTAACTTTACACAATAAACCAGTCTTGCGTAGAACTTTCTTTTCTCACTTAATGGACAGTTTCCGGTATGTGCAATGGGTTTATAAAGCTGTGCTGTGAAAATTTCATATTCATTCACTCTTCTACTAAGCAACACAATCATCTTATTCTCTATTGGGGAGGGCATTTCTTATTTAACAATATTCAAGGATGTAAAAGAGGTACTGCTTATACTGACCCGTTCTAAGTGATAATCTGGATAAAGAGGGTGGGAATGCTGTGCCAAATTTTGATATGTTAAATCATTTGATGAAAGATTAAGCCAACCAAAACAAAGAATGCATTGACAGGCTCAGATGCAGAAATTTTTCCAGGGGTGTGGAGGAGGTTGAGGGTCAAGGTTTAATTTTAACTTTTTCTAGGGAGAATGTAGTCCGGATGATCGAGAAATAACTTTTAGATATGTAAAGAGTGTGACTTTCATATAGTGCATTGCAATTTTTCTTAATCATCTACGTTTTGATCATATATGATGTGATTTGTGGTTACAAGTAATTAATATGATAAAATGGATTAATTTTGATTCGTGATTCTGAAAAATGGAGTAGATATATATCATACTGGATTATTTAGTAGTTTTTAGTGTTTTTCCGCTGTATCGCTCCCAAGGTGTTAAACATTAAATCTGTTTCTTTATTTGCAATTATGATGCATGTCTTTATTCTTGTTTCCAACTTACCTGTAGCCGTCCAATAAGTTAACAGTTTTACCTGTCTCTGTCCATTATTTTTAAGAACGGACAGTTTTTTATCCATTATTTTTAAGAATGGACACCTACAGGTAACTTATTGGATTGTATTTAAATTTAAAAATATTTTATTCTGTATAACAGCCAAAAAGAACAAAGGATAACATTACAAAAATGTTTTAACCTATTTATTTCGGAATTAATTAAAGTGAAAATGCCCTGCATCCCTACAAGAATTTTTAACGTAAAGGTACCCAATGTCGTTTTCCACGCACTTTACGTACAAAGTATATGTGGAATGTAAATTGATTACTTTTAATAAATTACCCATTTTACACATTCATAAATCTCCTCAAAGCTATTTATATATGAATTATTTCCTCATTTCTATAGATGAAAATATATTTATTCAACGTACATCAGTACATTTCTGAAGAAGACATGTACTCAAAATCTGCTTGTGGATTTACAGTTGCGATTCCATTGCTCTGGACACTCTACTTAAATAATTTCACCAAAAGGTATGTTTTGTTTGCGTTTCAGTTGCACTTTGTTATGTTTTATTTGGATTGTTTTTCAAAGACAATTTGCATATTAAGTTAGATATCAATATTATACAAATATTGACTGTTGAGGGCAACATTGATTATATTAGCTCCAGAGGGACGAAATATTGCCCAACGCGAAGCGGAGGGTAATATGTTTGTAGTGTCCCGGAATTATTCTTTCCGGATTTGTTGGGTTTTCACCTTACTTTTATTAACTGTATTCCGGATGCGATCTAAGGCATCAGTGCCAACCTCGTGGGTTCCAGAACCCAGCTTTTTTTATTGTCTTTAAGGCCACCTATGAAGTAAGTTTTGTGCCTTTTCATTTATTACGATGTGTAACCAATGCATAACACTCGTTTTCTAGTCATATGTAATTTTTTAACTGTCATATTGAGTCAATGAGCATTTGGCGCGTTTTTGCCTGTCTTTGTTTAGGTCGTTAATTTTGCTTGCAATAATTGATTGATTATTGCATTATAAATACATCTGTAAACATGTTAGGGATAAACTATTTTAATGTCTGTTTATTAACTCATGGAAATGATTTCGATGGAATAGCTCTTCTTTGAGATCTGTTAAAATTCAAAACTATGGAAACCCACTCTTGTCATATTTTTATTGTGTATGTTCTATATTGAGATATTGTTTACATTTTGTATTTTTTGTTTGTAGTTTTTCACCCTCTCCGGGGGTTTGGATGCAATAAAAACATTCAACATTGCACAGTGAAAAATTCATAGCCGAGTTACTGATTAATTGAATGGAAGGTTCAACAACAAACATCAGCCAGATAAGTCCACCTACAGCCATGTCTTTAGGGAGAGGGTCTTCCTCCATAGCTTCAGAGCTAGCCAGACACCGGGCCAAACTAGAAGCGGCAAAAGTACGGGAAAAATATCTACAACAAGAATATGAAATGGAAAGACAAAAGGCCATACTTGACCGAGACCTTAAGGTACTTCAGTGCAAAAGAGAGATGGAGGAGGCACAGATTGAAATGAACAGTCTAGAATATTTAGATGAAGTATCAGATGAGAATTTTGCAGATAAAGAATACCAAAACCTTCAGCAAGTTGCTCAAGAGAGAGTCAAGGAGTTTGTACAACAGCAGTCGGAGCTGAAGACTGGATCAGAGAAAAAGGAACATAGTGTCGTACCAAACAACATTACACTGTCTCCTATGGCGCCAGCATTCGTTCCAAAACAAGACTCAAGCAATGGACATATTAATGAAGTGTCTAAGTTCCTTGCGAAGAAGGATTTATTGTGGTGCCGACCTCGTGGACATTGTGTCAGAAATAGAAGCAGCAAAGGAAATTCCACACCTCTCTTCGCTTTTCGCATACTTTGACTCATCAAGTGGAGTGAACCCCATTGTGTCAAAACTCCCTTACCAAATCCAAGAGAAGTGGACCAGGCATGCAAACAGCTTTAAAGAAAAGAACGACATGACCTTTCCACCCTTCCATGTTTTCTGTAAATTTCTCCGTGACACGGCACGTATGAAAAATGACCCATCCTTTCACTATGACAATGTGATTGAGAACGCCAAAGTTGTTCAGGATGGATATCGACGAAAGCCAATGTACCCTACAGGTGCTTCATCTGTCGCCACGAGGAAAACTGACACAAATGCTTCAAGGCCCATGGACAAGACGGAACACACGCAACTGTGCCCCTTACATGAGACTGGCCATTCACTGAACTCTTGTCGTGCCTTCCAGAGGAAAACTGTTCAAGAGAGAAGAGAATTCCTTAGATCAAAGGGAATTTGTTTTAAATGCTGCGAATAGAAACATCTGTCAGAAAAGAATAAAGTGTAACATCTGCAAGGAGCCAGGACATGCCACCGCCCTGCATGCTGAGAAACGCGCAAGTGACACTGAAACTGATAGCCAGGTAAAGGCTGTATGTACGCAAATTTGCGGAAACGTACATAAAACTAGCAAATCCTGTGCCAAGACACTCTTGGTCAACATTCACCACGCAAACAACCCTGACAAGGTGCTACGAACGTATGCGATAATTGACGAACAGAGCAATCGATCTTTAGCAAACAGTGGTTTCTTCAACTTCTTTGGCGTGGAAGGTCCGGACATCCAATACGAGCTTACCTCATGTTCTGGGCTGTCTACCCAAACTGGAAGGAGATCGGCAGGATTCATTATCTCATCTTTGGACGGAAAATCTAGTCTTCGTCTTCCAACCTTGATGGAATGCAACTATATCCCAAACAACCGTGATGAGATTCCGACACCAGAGGTCGCAAGGTCTTACAGACACATGAGGGTCATTGAGGAGGAAATACCCCCTTTAGATCAAGACGCAGAGATAACACTGCTGGTTGGCAGAGATTTGTTGCCTGCTCACCACATTTTAGACCAAAGACTGGGAGACTCCGACTCTCCATTTGCTCAAAGACTGCACCTAGGGTGGGTAGTGATTGGTGAGGTATGCTACGGGGCCTCACATTCTCAGGAATCCTTGTCAGTGTGTAAGACATATACTAGGACCAATAGGCGTACGTCTCTCATGGAAACTTGCGAAAATTCATTTCAACTGAAAGAAACCGACATATTTGCTAAGACGAAGCATGACGACTCACCAGGCCTCTCCATAGAGGATAAGAAGTTCATTGACATCATGGAGCAAGGTTTTGAAAGAGATTCTGAAGGATGTTGGTGTGCACCACTTCCATTTAGAGAAAACAGACAGCTCCTTTCGAGCAATAAAATTCATGCACTTCACAGGGCAAATCTACTTACTAGAGGACTTCAGAAGGACCCAAACAAAAAACGGCATGTCGTGGAATTCATGAGCAAAATCCTGGATAACGGTCATGCTGAGATTGCGCCACCACTTTCTTCTCCAGAGGAGGAACACTGGTATTTACCTCTTTTCGCAGTTTACTACCCCAAGAAAGGAAGCGTCAGATGCGTGTTTGATTCATCGGCACAGATTCAAGGACTCAGTCTTAACAGTGTTCTCTTGACCGGACCAGACTTAGTTAACAGTCTACTTGGAATCCTTCTAAGGTTTCGCAAGTTCCAGGTAGCAGTGACATCAGACATAGAACAGATGTTTTACCGTTTTTCTGTTCCAGCATGTCACAGAAACTACTTACGATTCTTTTGGCACAAAGACAATGATACAGAGAAAGAACTTACAGAGTACAGGATGAAGAGACATGTCTTTGGGAATCGTGCATCCCCAGCAGTGGCTACTTTGGGACTACGCAGAACTGTAAGAAACGCCGATGAGGATGTCAGACAATTTGTGTGCAGAAACTTTTATGTTGACGATGGGCTTTTTCTGTAGATACAGTCGAAGAAGCAGTCAACTTACTTTCAAAAACACAGAAAATTCTTAAGGAGGAAGGGAACATCAGGCTGCATAAACTCGCCTCCAACGACCCAAAGGTATGCAGTGCATTTCCTAAGGACGACCTAGCAAAAGAACTCAAGGATCTGAACCTAGATTTAGATGAAACCCCCCTTCAACGAACCCTTGGTGTGAGCTGGAATGTGTCCACGGACATGTTTACATTTCAAGTCTCGCGCACTCTTCATCCGTATACAAAACGGGGAGTACTTGCAACTATCAACAGCCTTTATGACCCAATTGGATTCCTTGCACCTGTTATAGTCAAAGGAAAAATGATACTACGCGATTTGATGGCCGAGAAATTGGACTAGGATGACCCACTCCCTGAGGACCAGTACTCTCTATGGTGTGAGTGGCGAGAGTCATTGCCAGCGTTAGAGGATATAACAATACCAAGGGCTTACGCTTACATCAATAGTGCAGAGGTCTTGCGCAGAGAACTACACATATTTGCCGATGCGTCACAAAAGGCAATCGGTGCAGTGGCGTATATGAAGACTTTCAAGGCAGACGGCACCCTTCATGTGGGATTTGTCCAGGCAAAGGCAAAGGTGGCACCCGTACATGGGCACACAATTCCACGTCTGGAATTGTGTGCAGCCGTGTTAGCATCTCAACTGAAAATCACGATTTTGAACAACCTAGATGTTGAAATAGCCGCCACGACCTTGTATTCTGATAGCAAGGTCGTACTCGGATACATCAACAACGAACGCAGACGATTCTACATATATGTGGGAAATAGAGTAGAGAAAATACATCAGGCGACATCTTGTCATGAGTGGGAATATTGTCCTACAGATCAGAACCCCGCTGACATTGCCACCAGGTCAATCAAGCCTCGCGACCTTCAAGAAAGCAGATGGTTATGTGGACCCCATTTCCTTAAAGACAAAAGATGAAAAGTATATTCCCAGTGAATCAGGAAATCCCACTGACAGATTCCCATTGGTTGATGTGGAACAAGATAAGGAGGTGAGACCTATTGTGAAGACCTTGAATACCACTTGTAAGGATGGATTATACCACTCCTGGTGTGAGCGATTTAAGAATTTCTCCTCTTGGATCGGACTAGTCAGAGCTATTGCTTGACTGCAGCACCTTGCTCAATCCTTCAACAAGTCTAGTAGCTGCGTGAGATGGCACCATTGTTCGGTCCCGAAGAGTGCTGAAGCTTACAAAAGAGCAGAAGAATTCATTATTAAGGCAGCCCAGAAAGAATTCTTCCTGGAGGAAGTTGAGAGCCTTATGGAGGGGAGAGAAATTAAGAAAGGAAACGCTATCTTGGCCTTGTCACCGTTTTTAGACTCCAGAGGACTTCTCCGAGTTGGAGGAAGATTGAGGCGTGGAACCAAATCACTTCGACAGATTGAAACTTGCCCTATTTTGATACCGAAAGGAAGTCATTTAGCAACCTTATTAGCTCTACATTGTCATGAACAGGTCTTTCATCAAGGTCGACGCCTCACAGGAGGGAAACTTCACAGCATGGGATTCTGGGTTGTAGGAGAGAAAAGGTTAATCAACAGTCTTCTGGGGAAATGTGTCATCTGCAAGAGACTGCGTGGTAAGTTCTGCTCTCCTAAAATGGCTGAACTTCCTGAAGACCGTTTAAGTCCTGGACCCCCTTTTACCTACGTCGGAGTAGATGTATTCGGCCCTTGGAGCATAACCGCACGCAAAACCAGAGGAAGTCATGTAACACAGAAACGATGGGCTGTACTTTTCACGTGTTTAACCAGCAGGGCAGTCCACATTGAAATCTCAGAGGAACTCAGCACCTCAAGCTTTATCAATGCAATGAGACGCTTTATCGCCATTCGAGGACCAGTCAAGATCTTCAGATCAGATCGTGGCACCAACTTTATCGGTGGAGTCAAAGAGTTGGGCATGAAGAACGTTGTGACCGAAGATGCCTCCATCAAGAACTTCTTAGCGGAAAACGGCTGTGTTTGGATTTTCAACCCACCACATGCTTCCCAATTCGGAGGCGTGTGGGAGCGGATGATCGGAATCGCGCGAAGGATTCTAGATGGGATCTTGCTGAGCAAAAAGTACATCAAAGATCTTACTCATGAAGTGCTTGTCACCCTTGTGGCCGAAATCAGTGCTGTCATGAACTCCAGACCAATTGCCGCAATATCCACAGATCCTGATGACCCATCCGTATTAGCGCCATCCAGTCTTTTGACCCAAAAGGTTGGAACACCACCAGATGACATCCCTCTGTTTGGTATCAAAGATATATACAAGTCACAGTGGCAGAGAGTCCAGGTGATGGCAGATGAGTTCTGGAAAAAGTGGCAGAAAGAGTACCTGACGGGACTTCAGACCAGGAGAAAGTGGGCAACGGATCAACCTAACCTAAAGACAGGTGACATTGTTCTGTTACGCGAGTACGATTCTGGCGCAACTCATGGCCGACTGCCATGGTCAAACAGACTTTCCCGGGAGCTGATGGAAGAGTGCGAGAAGTAGAGGTCCGTTTGTTTAGAGGAGAGAAAGTGTTCACTTACGTCCGTCCCGTTCACGAACTTGTGCCGTTGATCACTGATTGAATTAACACTTGTACATAAAACTGCTTGTGTGTTTTCATCGTTCATGTTTTGATGAATAAGAATGATTATTTTCTCATCACCTGATATGAAACGTCTTGTTAATTGTCAGTTTGTTTTGAATTATTTCATTGAGGTGATTTTTTGTAAAATCAGGAGGGGAGTGTAGTGTCCCGGAATTATTCTTTCCGGATTTGTTGGGTTTTCACTTTACTTTTATTAACTGTATTCCGGATGCGATCTAAGGCATCAGTGCCAACCTCGTGGGTTCCAGAACTCAGCTTTTTTTATTGTCTTTAAGGCCACCTATGAAGTAAGTTTTGTGCCTTTTCATTTATTACGATGTGTAACTAATGCATAACACTCGTTTTCTAGTCATATGTAATTTTTTAACTGTCATATTGAGTCAATGAGCATTTGGCGCGTTTTCGCCTGTCTTTGTGTTGGTCGTTAATTTTGCTTGCAATAATTGATTGATTATTGCATTATTAATACATCTGTAAACATGTTAGGGATAAACTATTTTAATGTCTGTTTATTAACTCATGGAAATGATTTTGATGGAATAGCTCTTCTTTGAGATCTGTTAAAATTCAAAACTATGGAAACCAACTCTTGTCATATTTTTATTGTGTATGTTTTATATTGAGGTATTGTTTACATTTTGTATTTTTTGTTTGTAGTTTTTCACCCTCTCCGGGGGTTTGGATGCAATAAAAACATTCAACATTGCACAATGTTTGTCCCAATAGGGCTATTATAATCAAGTTTGCCCGAAAACACAGTCAACATTTGTTTTGTTATATGAATAAACAGACCAAAAATCAAGAAAGGATTTGAAAACAGATCGCCGTAATTTTCTCAGCTCAACATAGAATGCACAAATTTAGTGTTGCGCAAAGTCCATTTCCAAAATATCGTCGTCATCAGACGGTCACTGGTGATATTCCGCCTTGACTGATTGCCTATTATGACGTCACCTTGTTTTGGAGTCGCAAAAATTTATTTTTATTTCCTATGTAGCTTGTAACACGAGATTTGATTGGCTAATAAGCCGGGTGTAAATTTCCCTTAACCCGACGTGACGTCACAATGCATTAAATGCCTTTATAATGCATTAAATGCCTTCAGCCTCAGGGTATATGGAATACAACCCGGGATAAATCCCCGTACACCCTTGATTGAACCTAGATAACTAATAGCGTCACCGTTTACGAATCAACGAATCAGAAGCGATTTATTGAAATAGAGGGAATATTCTTTAGAAATTATTCCTAGCCGGTTAATATTATACATATATTACATGGCTTAGAGTGCAACATACCAGAATATTTGCCCCGAGGTGACAGGAAAGCCTTGGAGTGTTATGTCGCCCGATGCCGAAGGCTTCCTGTCACCGAGGGACAAATATTCTGGTATTGTCGCCCGAGAAAACATGCAATATATGTTATATAACATTTTCAAACAAATCATTTGAAGCGGTTTACGAACGTATTTATTTCATTAAGAAGTGGTTTTTTTTTTAAACATGTTCATATTTTAAAAATCAATGTAAAATGTTTTGTAAAAAAGTCGATCGATGCTTGTTAGTTTCAGTAAAATAAATAATGATAATGTGAATTAATGTTGCTGTATTGGGGCTGGCTGAAATTTCGGACGGATGTTTTCTTTTCCCCGGTAAAGGCGAAGTTGACGTTTGTTGTTTTCAGCACTCTCACGCTTGTGTTGATTACTCTTATTTTATTTATCAAATTTTTCTAATGAATTCAACAATTAAAGTACCTCTGAATTTAAAACGAATCCTAGACGTTGTCCTGACATTTTGATTTTCGGGGAACTAGCTGTTTACGTTTGCTTAGCAACTGGCTCTTTGAATTTCAAAACCAACGTAACTAATATGCAGAATATTTGCACGCGAAGGTGATATAACAGTTTAAGGAGGGTAATATAACTATTTCCTGTGAAATATAACTGTTTTCGGGAGGTCAATGTTTCCGGCGTGATTGAGCAGTTTTTGGGGCCCGGTAATAAAATTATCTCATTTGTGACATAACGAGAAAACTTATTCAAAAATAATAAATTAAAAATATATTGACCGGTAAATATTTTTAGGATGAGCTAATATTACAATTATTGACTATTCGTCTATATAGTTATATTGTAAGAATATAGTACTGAATATAACAATTCTTTCTATTTCACATGAATTTATTATGGTACCTCACTACACTTAGACTTACACGTTTTAAGACAATACGTCACAAATTGGCGATATAAATGTTTTGTTAAACTGTTTGTATCAATTGTTGTGGTTAAATATTGTCATAGCTCAGTGGTTAAAGTATCAGGCTTGTGAACTGCAGATCATGAGTTAGAATCCGCCTGGGGCTTTTGTTTACATTTACTGAATCAAATTTTTGAAAAAATAATTTTTTATCCAAAATTGCACATTTTTTCGCCTATTCGACTTATATACTTCTAATCCATCATGCTTTCTAGTAATTTTCTGCTGATTTGAGAAACTATTTTAAGGTGTAGATGTACAAAGAAAATTTAATATACGTATGTTGTATGTCATTGCATGTTGGTTTTAGCGTTTTACTTCCTTTTTACTACTTATTTAAGGAGTTAAACACAAAAGAAATTTTTGGTCAACTTGTTGGCGGTCAAAATACACAATCGTTTTCCTGAAAAATGCTTGTTGTTGAATTCTTCAATTTATTACAAATATTTTAATAGTGTTTTCAAATCATTTCAAGTTCATCAATCTTTTTACATGCATATTCAACAGGTTGAGACCACTAGATTTTGTGACGTCGGCATAAATTTGCATACTAAATTAGCTATCTCTTTACTTTCATCGACAGACCAATCAGATGAATGAGTTGCAATGCATTGTGGGCTACTACAAGTTTCAGTGTATACAAAGAGTATTGAAAATATATACCATTTTGAATTGTCCTTTGGAAACTCATTTTCAATTATTTTTTAGAATTTATGAAATAATATTGAAAATTATGTCTGATCTTTCATTTCTATGCTCACATTTAAAAATATTGCCTATGAGGTCTTATATCAACCGATTTAAATACCCCATTGTCAAAGTTCAAAAGAGAGGTACGTCCTATTGAATTAGAAGCAGTGAGTACGTTTTTCACGTGATACCCCCATTTATTTAGTATAATTCGCATTGAAGTTTCTCCAGGGACACTCATCAGCTGCAGAATGCTTAGCGTACAAAATACTACATGTTACATAACTTGTTCTTTTGTATTTGTATATTTGTGCATTTCTATTATCGTGGCTATTTAAGTATGTTAAAAATATACAATTACATGTATTTATTTCTGGTGTACAATGATTAAGACACCAATAAACAACTATGCAGTTTTTTCTTATCAAAATCTGTTTGTACTTGTATGCGTATGTTTGCCAGTCTTTTGATACTGACTGATTTTTGAAGCAGCAATTGATAAACTCAAACAGCAATATATTTCAATGTGAGCATGAAACAAAGTATATGATTCGTAATCTTTCCTTTTTTTACATTTTTAAGTAAAACTCAATTTGTACAATTTTTCCGGCAAGCAATTAAATATTGTGTATGAAACAGACAAAAACCACGTGTGTCTGTTGAAATGTAGACACGTAGTAGACCGTCTTGCTTTGCGACTCATTTACTGGATTGTAGAATCTGGTTGACGCAAATATTGTCACGTGTTAAATAATGCTATCCGTATAAGGTAATGTACCCGACCTGTGCAAGCATTATCTTTGTCTTGACCTTGAAGGAGAGGTGTTATATACATGTATATTTTTTGGTACAGTTCATTTTCTTATTTTGTTTTATGAGAGAGAGAGAGAGATAGAGAGAGAGAGAGAGAGAGAGAGAGAGAGAGAGAGAGAGAGATGCTAAGCCTGTTTTCAAATGTTTAAACCTAATTTATATTTCATCGTCATGGTTTCAGAGCTTTCGCAGGCAAAACTCAAAACTGTACGATCAGTTATAATTACAATGATGGAGATGTTTGCAAAGGTATTGCACTTTTGAAGTCATAGAAAGTTAAAAAAAAATAACAATATGCATGTTCAAAAATATAGAGCTGATTCCATGAAATTACATCTAAAGCTCTATTTCAAAACATTTTTAATATAATGCAATTCACGATTATTTGGTAACAATTAAAGAACATTTACTTTATCAATACATTAACTCTCATATAAATGCATATCTTCACTTTGCATGTGATAAAACAAGAGTTGTAGTTATCCAACGACGTGTAATTAAATATTTCATGAGCTATTTTCAACCCTCTCAATTAACATTCATGTACTGTGTTAATGATTTACAAAGTACTGAAACTATTTAATTTAAAAATTAATTGTTATTGATCAGTTTTCATTAAGCATGACTTTAATTGTTACTTACTTTTCAATGCTGTATATTTTTTATTTTGCACCTGATTTCCAGTAATTTTACAAAAGCCTATGAGTATTATTAACATTTCCTTAAAATATAAGGCGTAAAAACCTATATAATAGGCGTTTTTACGCAAATTTAGGCGAAAAACGCAAAAAGGGCGCTAAAATACCTTAAAATGCATGGTTTGTCCCCACAAAAGGCATTATAATGCAAACAAGTTAATAACGCGTTTTCAATGAAAAGAAGAGAAAAAGGGAACGGTTGACATTGACGGGAAACAGGAAGATATTACAATGTGGATCAGAAATTGAACACACAAATTTATGGACTTGTCATGGTAGATATTTACCAAAAAAAATTAATGTTATTCAAACAATGGAACGTCCCAACCCCTAGTCATTCAAAAAAGATTTAAAACGGAAATGTATCAAAAATGTTCTCAGTAATTATGTCGACGATCTAGGTTGTGACATAGATAAAAACCAAATATTGCAGGAAAACACGCTATTGTATCGTACTGAAAATAATTTGTAATAAATCTTATTATATATAGTTCCTTGGTTAAACGTTGGAAATTGTTAAGTGTAAGAGATTGGACCCTTTGTGTCTTTGGCAAAAAATTGCATTATTTCACGATTAATAAGACCTTTTGAGTCTGCACTATGACACTTCAGGAAAAGGTGGTTTTATAAATGATTGCCTTTATCGCATTTTAAGTTTTTAAAACGCCGTTAGAAAGCGTTACATGTACCATCTTTCTTTGCGTTATAATGCATACAAAAAAACCTCGTTAAAACCCCGTTAATTTGCTTCTGTTTGTCAAAAATACCTTTAAAAAAGCGCTATTACGCCTTTTTTGCATTAACACAGTTTGAAAAGGCATTATCACGCGTAACCTCTAGTAACCTTTTGCCTTTTTCTCAGCTGTAACGCATTTTTTGAATATGCTATATATCGCTTTTTTGCGTTACTACACCTTTATTACATTTTTAGGCCTTTGTTTAATTCAGGTTTTAACGTTATGTTGCTATGTCTAGAATGTCCGACTGGGTATTTTGGTATCAACTGTTCACAGATATGTCCAGCATTACATTATGGCATCATGTGTCTCCAGAAGTGCGATTGTTCACCTTGTCATCATGTTCACGGCTGTGTTTCTACTCCTCGTATAGCAGGTGAGATACTAAGTATTCTAGGTAAACTTAAAAGATGATTAAAGAGACACTACAGCTCATTTTCCTCATCTTGGTTATTTCTTTTGTTTTTAAACAGAGTTCAATAAAAGAATAGAAGTTGTGCATGAACTGGAAGTTTGAATCTTTTTACTGCAATAATAAACTCGCGATTGCGTGTTGAAGATGGTCCGGAACTCAAAATTTATATCATATCGACTCGAACTTTGAAATTTTATTTACATCACGTGATTTTGAATGACTGCAGTTATCAATGGAATTTGAGGTAATTTTATAGAAATAAACAGGTAAGTAAAAATAATTCATGCACATAATCATGCACATGACAATTAAAGCATCTTAATTCTTAATGTTAAGAAATTTCTACACTTGGTACGACTTGGAACGTTATTTCACATGAGGCACCCAACAAAGAAAGAAATGGAAATACTCGGCGGATCTAAGTGTAAATATATTCTTATAATAAAATTATGCATTGATAACAAAAGTAGATTTATTATTTTTATCTCTTACAAGATATATAGTCCGCAATTGTGTTTTGTCTCCATCTCTTTTGATCCTTTTATAGCCAAATCTGTCGAAATTCATGGTTTTTTCACCCTCTTGCTGAAAGCCACGCTGAAATGTCATGCGCTGTTAAACAAAAGGCTGGGCTAATTGAGAATTTTTAGATTTCACAAAGCGTAATTTTTGCAAAGTTCATACTTTGAACTTTGCAAGAAAATTCAATTAAGTTACGGAAAATTGTCATTTCATGGAATTTGCGCAAATGAGCTGTAGTGTCTCTTTAAATAACAAGTTTGTTTATTATTTGTGTATATACAAAATATCGGTTTTTTTCTAAGTCAGAGCATAACCATTTTTAAAATTGATGGCTAACTTAAAAAAAAAATGACATACGTTAAACTATAAAAAAATGTTTATAACAAAAAGCTTATGTAGTTTGTGATTATTTTTTATATATTTATGTTTAAGATATATATTATCAATAAATAAAAATAAAAATAAAATTAAGTTGTGCAGCTAAAGTTCTATAAATTTTTAAATATAATTTAAAATTTTAAAATCTGATATCAAATGTCAGTCTTATAGTCGTTGAAAGGGTTGTATCATAATCTAGTTATCATTTAGTTGGGTATATTTCACGATGTGTTGATTTCCATTTACTTATCATTACTTGGCCCTACATTAGTAGAACTACAGCTCTACGAAATAAAGTAAACAATATAATAGTAAATAACTTAATCTATCCTAGAAACAACGAGCTATGAATATGACAACAAAGACGAAATAAAGGACACAACTAAAGCACAAGGTACAAATAAACGTAAAAATACACATTTAATAAAATGTACTTGCACTCAATTATTTTCTAAGCTGGTCCTACAACGGCAAGACTAGTTCTCTATCATATGAGGTAAACGATAATCATTAAAAGGGATGGGGTAATCGTAATCAGTAATCGTAATCAGCTGTAATCGATAACAGGTTGTTGAGTAATCATAAGTAATCAGTATTCATCCATTTTTCTGATTACAAGTAATCGTAATTTAATCTACTACTCTAAAAAAAGACCTGAAATCATGATAAAATTTTGATTACTTTTATAATTACAATAGTAAAATTGAAATGCGTGAAATCATAATTCATTTGAGATATTTGGTGAATAAGGTTCGACCTTAGATATGGTTTCAGTAAGGAATGATTATAAAATATGTGTTTTAGCAGCTAAGATAATACAGGAGTGTGTTAAGTCAGCTTGGGTACCGTTATAACAACAGTGATAGATGAAAGCATGCCTAGTCAATCATTGTGTTAATTGAAGTAAAAACATAAACCAATTTGTAGTCTAAGTGCAACACAGTCAATTCCCTAAACGGTTATCTGTTTAAATGATATATTTGAAATTTGTGTCTTGTTTGATGGATGATTAATGTCCTTTCTTTTTAGAACAAACACAGAGATATTTATCCAATTAAAAAAGATGGTTAGAAAAAAATTTCTCAAATGTCAATGGACACACACATACAAGAACTTCATCAAAATGTTTATGCATGATGATAAAGTGTAATAAAAAAGCTTGTCAATAATTGATAACTTGATATCAGAATTAACTCTGCT
This sequence comes from Magallana hongkongensis, assembly GCA_016163765.1. Classification (NCBI taxonomy): domain Eukaryota; kingdom Metazoa; phylum Mollusca; class Bivalvia; order Ostreida; family Ostreidae; genus Magallana; species Magallana hongkongensis. Next base: position 23,296,135 of record WFKH01003881.1, on the reverse strand, counting down.
GTCAAAAATGCATTGTTTTTCCTAAACATTAAACATTTAAACTAAGAAAAAAAAAGGAAAAAACACATACTGATAATGTAATCTAAAATAATTACAAGTAATCATGATTACAAAGAAAAAGTAATCTAATGTAATCGATTACTTCTTAAATTGGATGTAATCAGCTTGTAATCGATTACTTTTAAAATCCAATTTGAAAGTAATTGTAATTTAATCGTTTACTTTTGAAAGTAATCGACCCCACCCTGAATACTACGTACAAGTTTTTTCTTTTTACACAGAACCAACCAGCTCTGAAAATGAAAACAAAGATACTATTAAATGCACAACCCAAACAACAGAACACAGAACCAATTCTGATTGGAATGTAGTTATTGTTGTTGGTTCTGCATTAAGTTTTATATTAATATTAGCAATTATACGAGAAATATGTCTATGCTGCCGATTTCCTCGGCCTACTGGCCTACGTACTACCTTTGGTGACGTTTATACAGATATTGCTGAAATGGAAAATAGAAGAATAGAATGAAATGAAACTGTATTGCTGTTAATGTGCCTCAAAACAATTTAAAACTTTTAATCTTAATAATTAAGAATTATTAGATGATTTATGTATTATTTAGTCGAATACTGTGAAATCATTAGATTCGTGGTGGCTCAATTTTCGTGGTATTCGTGGGTAGCCCTCCCCCACGAATTTACATCCTCGACGAAAACAAATTTAGGAAGAGTTAGTATTCTTACTGAAATAAAAAAGCGACCCATCCACGAAATTACATCCCCACGAGTAAGCAAAAAACCCATAATCCACGAAAATTGGCCCCCATGATTTAAATGATTCCACAGTAAAGTTACTGAAGTAACCTTGTTCTTTATTAAGAAAGTATGTACACTTTATTACCGGGCGTCAGAAGGCGGTCGGTTTTATGGTATGAGTATGAGTATAAGTAAAAAGTATCTGTTTATTTCTGCGGAGCTATAATGAACATCTAGTTCAACCAGACGCTTTGTTTACGCAATGCAGCTTTGCTCAGGGAGTGTGTGGTTAAACGAGACCAAATATAAAAATTTATTTAAGTAAAATGTATTTGTGAAATGAATAGTTCTGTGTTTCTTTACATTTTAAATATTTTAAAAAACAAAAAACTGATGTACACAACATTGCCTATATGTTCGTGAGTACTGTAAGAACACGATCTTTTTCATTAAAAATATTGTTTGTTCAGAAAAACAATTGTTATGCTGCCGTTATTTAAACGTTTTGTCATTTTTTTCTTGTTTTCAATTAATGTTAGTTCATGAATTTCTGTAGATACTACTGCTATTTCCAAAAATATTTTAACTTATCTACATGCATATAAATACCTAAACGCTTGATCTGAATTTAAAATGATGTAAATAAAATCTTCAATTGATGAGTAACTAAAGGATTTTATAGGATCTCACAAAAATCATTAAAGGTTTTGCAGCAGGCATTATAATAAAAGAAAAGGTTCCACTCTCTGTTGCATTTTGCTGAAAAATGTGTAAAATGTCATCGTCGAAAAACAAGAGGTTCAAGTAAGAAGAATACGTACGATTTCCTGATGGGAAATACTTGATTACCATCGTGACATTGTTTGCCAGTTGTTGTTAGTATCAATCTACATTATGATTTATCCAAAAAAAGTAATAATAATAACTAACATTGAAATAAGACACGTTGACACTTTATTGATATTTGTGAAGTATATTTGTAAATCCAATCATCTGATCAATCTTTTTTTCTCACTAATTGATGTTGCATGATATTGCATGTGTAACCATAACTTTGTTAAATAATTATCAATAAACCATTTTATGCACATGCTTTAGCAATTAAATTTCAATACAAAATTGACATTATAACTTTGAAATAACGCGCCAAATGGTGAGTGTTTCATAAAAGGGAGGTAAGCCGGAAAAATAGTGTTAATTTAAAATATTAGCGCGCTCTTAATTTAATAACTAGTAATAACGTTTATTGAGAAAACATAAATCATATAAGATTCATATAGGATTCAGAGTCACTAAAATGGATTTTTCCGGAAAATCCCGATCCGGTATTTGCTGTGTGAATTGAGAAATTTCGAAACTAGAAATTCGGTACAAAACTTTTTTTTTTCTGAAAATGAAATCTCAAAGTTCGTGAGAAGCAAGTATAACAAAAACACTTCAGTATAAAAGGAATTATACAACTGGCAAGGCTTGTAAAAAAAAGGTAATAAATCTAGGCAATTTCATGAAATTACTCCCAAAGAACTTAACTTGTTTTTAACAAGATTTTTTTTTCTTCCAAAGGCAAACGGTAGATAATATAAACAGACAATTTAAATTTATGAGACTACAAATTTTTTCTTGTTCCTTGAATACCTACATTGTTATGTAAATTATATTATTTTTAAACCTTATTTTATTTTCTTATTGTCTAAACGAAAAGACCTGAAATCCCAAGACCTTGGAATTTAAAACAGAAAGCGGAGAGCAGAACCACATTCGACCGAAGAATCCCAGTCCTATAGAAGCTAATCAATTAGGAAAAAAGTTTGACAAATAGTATAAGAACTGAACAAATTACATGCAAACATCATCTTTACTTTAACAAAATTTAACGATGCTACTATGTTGACAAAATGCTTTAACGCTTACATACGGTCAATTTAAAAGAATACAGCCTGTTGGGATTCTAAATCACATAAAAGAAAAAAAAGTAAGGTAGAGTAGTGTTTTTTTCCATTTCACTTTCGACTTGCTTTACAGGCACTGTTTGATTTCACACTAAACATGATCAGCACTTTGCACGTTTATTTTCGAGAAAGTCAAGAGTGTGAACATATGTTCTAAAGAGATATTGAACTAAGAACGACTGGATGTGGACAGAATAATTAGATTTTAATGAATGAGCTACTTAGACGAGAATAAGAAATGGAGACAGCAGATTTTTTTTTATTTTTAAAAGACCTTTTTTGAAACAAGAGGTAAATGTGAATACATGCATATATTTTTATCATTTCTTAGAATGTTTAATCCAATATGGATTTAGTATATACGCATTCATATAGTTTAGTTTGTAATATAAGCTGGTTACATTTGTCTATAAAATAGGCCCAGACTAATGATGCCTGGTGTAAAAAGCAGCCAATATTAACAAATATTAAAATTTTGAGCAACATTACTGAAGCAGATCAGGTCTAAATCAATCATCTTGAAAATAATACTAAATATATTATGGCAATTTTGTATCTTTATGAAGTGTTACATGTATAGGTAATGACTTTATTTTCAGCTGATATTATTTACAAGCGGTCCACAACCATTATTACATTTGAATTACGCAAATTAACTTGAAATAGTTTTTGAACATTAAAATACCGATCAGCTTTGTTACAGCTTAGTTAGTGTTGGGTTCCGTAATACCTCGATTTTCCACGAATGTTTGAAATCATTTATCACATTTCGACTTTGAACATGCCACTGTTTATATCAACTTGATAATATAAAAGCATATCATATTTGATAGATATACTCCCGTTTTACGTGGTTATTTGCTCAAATTGAATTCAGACACTTCATCGCGTGCACTCTTCCCGCTTTGTTCATTCAAAAAGTGGCGTTGGGTTGTTTCGGTTCAGTAATTGGTTTATCTATTTTTTTTATAGATATTAAAAATTTCATCCCATAAAAAGAGTCGACCTCGCACATTGAGGTTCTTCAATGGGGACATACTGTAAAAGTGGTTATTTACGCGTGGGGGAAATTTACATTAGTTACGCTGTAAGCTGAAAACTGCGTAAATACCCCTGCGCGTATTGTAAAAAAAATCAAAACTTAAGAGTGGTAAATCACGCATCCGCGTATTATATACTTACGCGTATTGTTTGACCATAGAAAACGCGAACTTAACCACCAGCGTAAATAACCACTTTTACAGTATTTGCTAATTGCCAGACGCCTAATGATCTGTCTCAGATCAACTTCATTAACCGATAAGAAGCCCAAACGCCCACTTTAGGGATAGCTAAATTAACCCAGGCTAGTTGGGTAATAATTTTAGCATTAGAATTAAATTAATACATTTAAAAAAAAAAACTGGCATGCTCCTGTTGGAGGGTGCATAGAGGTGGAAAATCCCAAAAGTGAAGTGGAAGATCCATCTTTGGGAAGGCTTTGGGAGTTACTATATATAGCCTTATAAGGGATTGTTACGGAATACGATAATAAAGGAAGTTATAAATATAAGTACAAGTCATGGGCATTTTTTATACATTCATTGTGTGAAGTAAGAAGGCAATGAAATTTTCGAGAAAGTACGAAACATTATGCTTATTTGCTTAAATAAATTCTGTTTGTTGAACTTTTAATCCTGACTTAGTTATTTATTTTAGAAATAAAGCTAACTTACGGGAGTGGAAAGCCATAGGTTTACCCACTCTCTTCCGAGAATGAGACGCAACAGACATATTAAGCAAAAAGGTGGTCAAAGCAGAAACTTTGGATTTACATGATGTCCTAATTATAAAAACAGGACATCTGTGATGCCATAAAATATATTGCATCACTGAACTAATAACTTTCCTTTTTCTTGGGACTGTTTTACCAGCATTTATACGAAATAACATCGCTTCAAACCTGTAAAAATGGACAATCCACAAAAAACGATTTTTACGACCTTACCACTATTGAATAATTAGTTATATTTATTTAGAAAAATGATGATTAATTGCTTTCATTCCAAACTTTCTCTGTCTTTAATAGTACTATTACAGTAAAATGTTGATTTTATTAGTGTTAAAATAAAGACAGCTTGTTTTAAATTTATAGAATGTTAATAAAAAAAAAAAATTATACAAACCCCCAAATAAATGAAAAAAAGCGTTTTATGTATCTAAGCACATGGCAATAACTTGGTATACACTTGCATATCAATAAAAAGAAAAAAAGTGAATATAATTGAAATGAATACTTTAAAAGTTCAAATTTGTCTTTGTATTTGATTTTTTTTTCTCAATCAGATAGCATACAAAATAACATAGGTTTTACATTACAATAAAGATAGGTTATAGCAACAAATTCTAATTATTCAATAAGTTACATGTATATCTATTAAAATACATAGACACAAAGACAAATATATTTAATATGCATTGGCTAACATTGTAGAGCTTGAAAATATGATATTTTAATAAGAAATTCACAATCAACTGAGGCTTTTTCCAATGGTGTTATATTCTCGTTTGTGTTCTGAGATTTCGTCGCAAGACAATGGCTATACCGACGATAACGAAGACAGCAGTCGTCAAACCAACAGACAAATCTGCCATGGCGCCTTTTGACTTTTTTGACTCATCGTTCAGTTTGACCACGTGATTCATCGTACTATGGAGTTTGGCTTTGATCGACACCAGTTCAATGGGTATGTTGCTGGAGCATAAATGGTTGATCATGGCAACATTCGAAGAACATCCAGCAACTGTGACATTGGTGTTGTTGTTGATCTTTACACGTTGTTCCTTTGTAAAGAAGAACATTTTCAAATCCGTCTTGGCACGAAAACTCCTGTGTTTGCGAATTCTTGGTCGCAAGTTTGTCACACAAGTTTTCATTATTGACTAGGTTACCCTGGACGAAGCACTCTTGATAAACTCCCCCAAAGCTCAGATTAGTGAATGGCGCATTACACGAGCCGTCGTCCAGATTTGATCTTTTGCTAAAGTTTGGTGCATCAGGGTTCGTACATCATGGATACGTTTTGTGTTTAGAGTAGAACGAGATTGCTTGTTTAATACTTTGAACTACTTCTTCCACCAGACTATCAGATAGTTCGGAGAGTGTTGTCGTAGAGATGACGTAGTCAAGAGAAAACCCATTCCTGTCAACAGCAACCAAATCATTCCGATGGTAGTTGTCCATTTGCTTAGCGTGAAGTTTTCCGGATTTATAGGTGGTCCGCTGTAAGTCCTGATGTCCGAATTCCTGACGTTCTTCATATACTTCTCAAGTTCCGTTTTTGTATTTGAATATTGATCTTTGATGCTTACACTAAGCTATTCTAGGAAGGGAAATGCTTACCAAACACCCAATTTTTACTCTAATGTTGTTTCGTCAAGTAGAGAAGTGTTGACTTGATCCACTTTGACAATGGAAGCTCTGCGTCGACACTGGTTAGAACGTGTGTACCAAAATCACGAACGAGAAGTTCGCTATCGTACTTGGTACACAACTTCCGGATCTGTTGAATAAGTCTGGCGATTTTGAGTAGACGATTGCGGAAAGACTAATCAAGCTGTACATCTGGAAGAACTTTGGGTGTGTATCAGTCAAACCTCGCCTGAACTTTAGTTGTGAACTTATCCTCCAACTGTTTTTTTTATATGTTCATATTCTGAAGAAAAGCTTGCAGCAATGTTTACCCCATTATGCTTCCCGAATCACCAATGTTAATCGAATTTGCTGTATCTGATTCATATTGAGACCAGTGGTCATAGAGGTTGGAAAAAACTTTCATTTGACTTGTCTTGACAGGAATAGGATTAAGGCCAGTCCCTAGTCCAGAGAAATAGGTGTTCAGGTGGATATAGCCCTACCTCCTTTGAATCACTCGGCCATGACTTTTGACGATGATGACATGTGTTCAGATTCTGAACTTTCTTATATGGAAGAATTAGACATTGAGTGGAAGCTTCCTAATCAGGACAGTGATGATGGCGATCATATACCGGAGACCGAGAATGACTTGAGTTGAGATACCAAGTTCATTTTGAATAAGAACAGTGTCGAACATCTTCTTCCCACTCATTGCTTGAACTGTGGTATCAATGTTCAAAAAGACTGATTATGCATGGAGCATTCTAGGTATCAAATACTTATAAGAAATAATTAATCTAGACTCTAAATAAATTATAATAAAAAAACTAACTACAGGAAAATAAAAACCAACCAACTTAGCAATAAAATTATTGTAACAAGAAAATGCATGTAATGTACATGTATGTATTTGTTTTAGGCACAGTTGTCAGTATCCAGTCCATATGCAAGTTTAGCATCTCATGGGAGGGGTCAAGTCAACCCTTCTCTGGTATGATGCCTTGGAGGAACCTGATTGTTGCTGCGGCTATGTTGTTTAGTGGAAGTAGTCCTGTAAAGGCTATCAACTTCCTGAATTTTGCAGGCATCAGATGTATTAGTTATAGAACATACAACGCCCTTAAGGAAGGAGTCTTCTCGTTATTAGACATATTTCTGATATTAAGAAATTCATGAATTTTTTACACAGTCAAACAGATCATACATGTTTAACCAAATGATTATATCAGTTTAAACAAATTTGACCATCTTGTTTTCGCGTCAAGGTCAGGTCAAGGTTACTACCTTTTTCCTTAACTTAAAGGATGATAAAATTAAATGTAGTTATCTGCAGTTATGTAGACATCTGTTTAAGATAGGAAGTTTCAGTTCTTCAATGAAATGATAGAATATCAGAATGTCTATCAGCTTATACTACTAAACTGAAATAAATATTTAAACTAAAATTGATATTGCATAACCCACATTTCCTCTAATTTTTTTAAATTTTGAAGATATTTGATTATTTTTCTATGCTTCCAATAATAAATATTTATGATTTTTACATATTATGAAGACTTTATATAAAGATATAAATTGGCATGAAAGCTAATATATTGATCATTTAATAAGAGAGAATATCTTATTGTAATGATTTTTTTTACACAAATATATTTATAGAATGAGCGCTTAAAAAGCCAATAAAAATGTAATTTGATTAGCAAACCATATTTTAAAAACATACTCCAAAACCCAGGTATCTTATCATTAGTAAAAAGAAAAAAAAATATGATATTTTCATCTCCTTACATCTTGATTTAATGGACATTTAATCTTTACCTTTGACATGTCAAAAACCAGATACGACTCCTTCTTTAAACAACTCTACCTGGTTCCAGTAACTGAGCAGGTATGATTACCCGGTATTTTATATATTTGTTACCAATAGTGAAGATCACTTAAAGTTTCACCCACGTCTATGGTGAAATTTTCACTTAGTGAGATTATATTATCTGTTTTATTACACTTTAATAATTTTTTTTTTACATGTATGACACCAAAGGCAGAAGGAAATGTTTGAAGAAATCAAAGTCAAGACCCTCCAGTAAAGTTAAAGGCCCTTTCACAATTGGCGCACGAACAGAAGCGACAACATATTTGTGCGACCGAAAAATTAAGAATTGGATTGTAAACTGTTGCAGAAATAATCGCATATGAAAAAGTATTCGTACGAAATTTGCACGATCTAAAGCGACCGTTGTGCGATAAAAACGCATTAAATCTTGCGATATATCTTTCTTCAATATTTGTTTTGTTATATGAAGAAACAAAACCAAAAAAGAAGAATGGATTTGAAAACAGATCGTCGTAAATTTCTTAGCTCAACATAGAATTCACGAATTAAGTTTGCGCTTAGTCCATTTCCAAAATATCGACGGCATCAAAGGTCACTGTTAATCTTCCGCCGCCTATACTGGTTTTGGTCCAGTTATCGGCTAGGACCAGTTCTCGGCTAAATCACGAGTTCGGGTATTTAGAACAAGTTTATCCGAGATACAATATCTCAGTCGTCTGCTGCAAGTAAAGAAACGTTTATTCACTGCATAACATATAAGAATATGTGATAAATATATAAGTAGAAATGATCAATTTATTTTTTAATTTACATACTTTCACTTTCAGCTGTGGGGGAATGACGTAATAAGATAAAAAGACAAGATGCCTTTCTTAGCTTGTAACCTATTAAAAAGTTCCTATTTTGCATTCAATTTGGCACAATACAAATGACAAAAAAAGCAAAGGAAATTAATTATATTCTACAGGATGGGATTTGTGATGCCGTTGAAACAGGTAGTTTCCGCCATTATATGTGGGAAATATAAATAGCTTGGTACCCGAGTAATTTGTTCAATACAGTAACAATACTAGACATGCACAGTACTATATAGCTAGCAGTTTGTTGTATTATAAAATATGTATTTATTTATCAATGAATGAATGAATAAATTCATTAAATATATGATTTATTTTACGTTATAATCACGTAGCCGATTAGTGGTCCAACGATTCGTCATAAATCAGCGAAAACAAGGTGTTCTAAAAATCACTTGAAATAGTTGTACTATGTTTTATATATTAAGATAACTAAACATAAAGAAAGATCAGGAGTCAACCATTTACACTGTCAAGTTTTATGCAAAAATTTTAGCTATAACTTAAATACGTCGAAAAACCCCGTAAATTATAGCCGATAACTGGTACAGTACCAGTAGGAATTAAGCTACAGATTTCTTTACAATAATTCCCCAATCCCTAAATCCGTTATGATAGCAAACCGTCGCATTGCGCGTCCGTTATTTACTTGCCTTGACTGATTGCCTACTATGACGCCAACTTGTTTTGGAGTCGCGAAGATTTATTTACGTCACCGTTTACGAATCAACAAATCAGAAGCGATTATTTGAAATAGAGGGAATATTTTTTAGATATTATTCTTAGCCGGTGAATATAAAAAAAAATATTGACCGGTCAATATTTTTCAGATGAGCTAATATTACAATTAATGACTATTCGTCTATATAGAGTTATACAGTAAGAATATACTACTAACTATAACAATGTTTTATATGAAATGAACAGCAAAGTGAAAAAAGGTTTTATACTAAAGAATCTGAACAATATTTTATGATGTGTCCATTATACAATATTACAATTACAATATCTGTAATTTTTTAAAAAAAATAATGGGATTGTAGTTGACCTTGTCACCTTTTAAGAGTAAAAAGTCATCTTTAACGTTAACAACTAAATTGAATTAGTAATATTTCTTACTATTGCACATGCAATTATTAATGTACAAAGATAATTTATTATACGTATGCTGAATGTCATAGCATTTTGGTGTTGGCGTCACTTCCTTTGTACTTCTAATTTAAGGAATGGAACAAATAATGAATTTCATTTGTCAACATTTTGGAGGTCAAAATACCTTATTGTATCCCTGAGCAATACTTGTTGTTGAATTCTGCCATTTATTACAAATACTCCAATAGTGTTTTCAAATCAATTTCAATGTCATCCATCTTATTACAAATATATGCAAAAATTATCTTTGTCTTGACTCAAACTAAATGTATATTCCGTCATGGTTTTCAGAGCTTTCGCAGGCAAAACTGAAAAGTGTATGGTCAATTATTACAATGATGGAGGTGTTTGCAAAGGTATTGCAGTTTTTAAGTTATAGGAAATTGAAAAATAACAACATGCATGTTCAAATATATAAAGCTGATCCCATGACATCACATCTAAAGCTCCATCGCATAACCTTCATAATAGAATGCAATTCACGATTATTTGTTTACAACTAAAGGACTCATTTCTTCATCAATACGTTAACTTTCATATAAATGCATATCTTTACCTTGTATGTGATAAAACAAGAGTTGTAGTTATCCAACGACGTGTTTTTAAATATTTCATGAGCTATTTCCAGCCTTATCAATTAGCATGCATGTATTGTGTTAATGATTTACAAAGTACTTAAACTGCAATTTAAGAATTAACGCTAATAACGAGCTATCGATATTTTTTTATTGCTTATTAATTTGTTATTGACTTTTTAAGGCTGCAATTTTTATTTTTAACTTGCTTTCCAGCAATTTTACAAAAGCCTACGAGTACCAGTTTTCATTTTTAAAAATATAAGGCGTAAAAACCTATATCATAGGACGTTGTTACGCAAAGAAAGGCGATATAACGCAAAAAGAGCTCTTAAAGCCTTTTTAAAATGAGTGTATCGTTCCTACAAACGGTATTTTAATGCAAACAAGTTAATAACGTCTTTTCCAAGAAAAAGAGAAATAGGAAACCGGTGATTGGGATATATTTTAATTTGATTTAAAGGTTTTTATTTGGGTTTTCAACTACGGGAAACAGGAAGATATTACAATGTGTGTCAGAAATTGAACACAAAAATGTATGGACTTGATATGGTAGATATTTACAAAAAAAAAAACCATTTTAACATTATTCAAACAATGGAACATTCCAACCCCTAGTCAGTATTAGGTGGACGATCTAGGTTGTGACATAAATGTAAACCAGTTTATGGCAGGAAGACACGCTTTTGTATTGCATAGAATATACTTTGTAATAAATCTTATTATACATGTATAGAATTTCTTGGTTAAAAGTTGAAAATTGTTATTAAGGTAAGAAATCGGACCCATGTGAAAAATTGTTACATTATTACACTGTTTGGTATTACGCTTTTAGGTCTTTGGAACTTCAAGAAAAGGCCTTAAACCTCTTTTTAAAAGACCGTCTTTATTGCATTAATAAAGTTTTTAAAAAGCATTTTAACATCGTTAGAAAGCATTACCATAGTTTTGCGTTATAATGTCTACAAAAATTAGTTTGCTTCTTTTGCCAAAAAATAATGCCTTTGAAAAAGCGTTATTACACTTTTTTGGATTCAAACACAGTTTCAAAAGGCATTATTACATGTAACCTTAGGTCTTTGTATAATTCAGATTTAAACGTTATGTTGCTATGTCTAGAATGTCCGGCTGGGTACTTTAGTACCAACTGCTCAGTTGTATGTCCTGCATTATATTACGGCATTAAATGTCTCCAGAAGTGCGATTGTTCCCCTTTTACCATGTTTACGGCTGTGTTTCTACTCCTCGTATTACAGGTGAGATACTAAGTAGTCTAAGTAAACGTAGATAATGATTACATCATTAGTTTATTATTCTTGTATAAATATATCGTTACTGTCTTGAAATATAAGCTATATTTAGGCGAGGTTAAGAAAACGTGACAGAGGGCGAGGCTTGACAAGCCCTCTTCTCTTTTTCGAGCCGAGCCCAAATATCACTTATATTTCAAGACAGTTATCATATATTTTGTTTATCCTGCAACGTAATATCACATTTTACGCCTCAATTGAGCTATTTTTAACAAAATGTGCTACATATCAGCAGTTAAAACCTTGACGACATGGCGTACACGAAGCAATAAAAATGACGTCACAAAGCTTTTGAACATCGGATAAATGCACGAGGCTATATTGGGGCATTCACTTTGGTTTGGTTTAATGGGTTACCTTTATTCGGTCAATCTTTAATCGGTGTTGTGATATGTGAAAATCATTAACAAACAATTTTAATCAATAACTGTGTCACTTTATCACATATGATAGAAAACGTTTTAAATATAGTAGAGACGTATACCCAGAAAAAAATATAGTACGTAAGGAAAAAATATAGAAGTCTTCGACTCACAAATAATTTTTTAATAGATGTTTAATGTGTGTTCAGAGACTCTAACATTTGATAATTTATTTTCATAACAACTTATCCTACCAAGTACAATAAAACATTAAGGCTCAATGTTATGTCACTAAGAAAGACTTTATGTGTTATTACTTATTTGATAAAAGGTGTTCTTATTTGTAATTTAATGCTAGGAGATACCATTTTTGGTTAAAAGCTTATTGTGAAGTATTTTTCACAAGAAACTCATGTTTTTGGGTTATGAATTGAAAAATAAGGACATTACCTTAAAAACATACTTAACGATACTTAACGATATAAAATTGTTTTTTTTTTTGGTTATCAATGAACATGCCTTCCGTTTTAAAATCAGAATCATCAACTGGGTATCAGCGGGCAAAATGAATGCTTGGTTTTAATTAGTATGAAAGCCTTCACAAAATTGTGAACTCAATATCGTTTAGGGCCATAATGTATATGGGCTGTGTGCATCATATAGTCAAACAATTCCTCTATCAGTTTATATATACCAATTCTTAATTCTTTGATATCAAATGTCAGCCAGATCGTCATTGAAAGGGTTGTATTATAATCTAGTTATCATTTAGAGCTTGAATATTTCATGATGTATTGATTTCTAATTTTTTTTAATCATTACTTTGCCCTGCATTGGTTGAACTACAGCTCTACTAAATAAAGTTAACAGTAATAGTGAATTATTTAAAATATCCTAGAAACAACGAGCTTTGAATATGAAACCAAAGATGAAATAAAGGACACAACAAAAAAGGTACATATAAACATAGCTATTATACATGTATAGAGCTGGCCTAGCTCTCTATTATATGAAATATACGATAATCATTACGTACGAGTTTGTTTCTCTTTTTTTCACAGAATCAACCAGCTCTGAAAATGAAAACAAAGATAAAATAAAATGCACAAACCAAACACCAGAAGACAAAACTAATTATGGTAGGAATGTGGTTATTTGTGTTTGATCTGTATTAAGTTTTATATTAATACTAGCAATTATTCGAGAGATGTGTCTATGCTGCCGATTTCCTCGCCCTACTGTCCGACGGATAACCCTTGATGACGTTTATACAGATATTACTGAAATGGAAAATAGAAGAAAAGAATAAAATGAAACTGTATTGCTGTTCATGTGCCTCAAAACAATTTAAAACTTTTCATCTTAAAAATTAAGAATTTTTAAATGATTTATTTAGTTGGAAAACGGTAAAATTATTAAACTTAATTTATGCTTTATAAGGAAAGTGTTCACTTTATTATTAGCCGCCAGAAGGCGGTAGGCGATATGGTATGAAAGTAAAAAGTAGTATGCGTTTCTGCAGAGCTATTGTGAACGTCTAGTTTCAATCAGACGCTTTGTTTACGCAAGGAAGCTTTGCTCAGAGAGTGTGTGGTTAAAGCTTGCAGCAATGTTTACCCCATTATGCTTTCTGAAGCACCAATGTTAATCGAATTTGCTGTATCTGATTCATATTGAGACCAGTGGTCATAGAGCTTGGAAAAAACGTTAATTTGACTCGTCTTGACAGGAATTGTAAGACCCCGTCTGGAAGGAGATACCGCCTGTCTTCTTTTGTCTTGCATTTTTAATAATTGAAATTTAAAACAACGCTTCGGTTTTAGTTGACCAGGTTATCCCAACCAAATCCAGGCAGGACCTCATACATAAAATGCTTTTCTCTCTAGTTTGGATTTTGGGAAAGCTTAAGATTATAACCAAAAAAAGGAGGACGTGAAATGTTCTTATTAGGCAAAAAAAAAGGAATTTCCAGTAGTCATATTTAAGGAAGCATTTCATGTATCTTAGGATCAATCCAATCACACGGTTCTCGAACCGTTTACGGTTAAATCTAAAATGAACTGTAGGATACTTCTTAATACTGTGTTTTATGCGCAATTGGCGTTGTGATTAAATTAAAAAAAATGTGCGACAAACAAAAGTGTTTTACGATTTTAAGTGTTATTAAGTAGCACAGAAACATTTTCAACTAATTTTAACCACTATCTCAATTTGCGGCGGTCAGGTGGACGGAACCGTCTTTATCGTAGAAGGGGAACGTTATAATGACGCATGCGCGAAGGAACGAGGGTTGTGGTTGCTCAATAATAGAATGGGCGGGAATAACATTACACACGAAAACCTCGATGGTCCCTATTTACCAAAACCTAAATGCTACAAGGTTTCAAGATAATGCCACTACCCACACTGCCAAAACAACACAGCAGATGATGCAGGCACATAACATCCGCTTACTTGACCGGCCCGCATGTAGTCCTGACCTCATCCCTATCGGGCATATATGGGCCGAGATAGACAGGAGAGTGAAGCAGCTTTCCCAGCCACAGAATTTAGCGGAACTAGAGAAAGACCTTAAAAAAACTTGGAATAACCTTTCACAAAGTTTTTTTATTCAGTTATGTAGACTCTATGAGAAGCAGATGTCTTGCCGTTATTCGTTCGAATAGGGGACACTTGCTATATTAGTGCAGTAATTTTTACATTCAATGGTACCTGTACATTTCTTGATTTATGATAAAGTCCTGAAATAAAGTTTGATTGAGTTTTTAAAAATGTTTAGTTACTCTTTATTCTTTACACGTAATAATAGTTATGGTCAAAATTATTAAAATTAAGATCAGTGTACTACAAGCACTTGCCTTTGGCGCTAGAAATTTTGACTAGTATAGATGTCAACATTTAGAGAGAAATTTTAAGCATGTTAAGAAAAAAACATAAAAGACCTCTGTTTCTTTAAAATAGATTCGATATTTCTTTTTCGTCAAATCGTGTAAAATGGGATCGTCTTTTATACCAAGAAATCATACAGTAATTAATGATATACTAAATAAAGCATTTTTAATCAATCTACATAAATTTAAAACATCATGAAATAACACTTTTTATACAAACAGAAATCAAAATTTTAAAGCTTCAGCACTGAAAGATGACACAATCAAACAATATTCATAACCTTTACCTCACCCCCCAACGCCCGAAAAAAAATCTGTTTTCTAATCTGTGATAGCCATATAGTATAAATTACACATAGGAACATTATGTGTTTTTATTTATTTGATACATCTTAACATTACGTTAATGCTTTTAAACTTGATGGTGATAAATTGTATAATCTGCAGTTTCTGTTTACAGTCAATCAAGATGTAAAAAATGAATTAAATCTACGCTCTTTTGTTGAAATAGACAACAATAAGAAAACATAAGCTACAAGTTCGAGCATACTAGTATTGGTACTCGGCTATGTACATACGTACCTATCTACATTCGTGTAGAAATTCTGTATCAACAAACCTGATGACTAATTGTACAATATTTCCGGAGAAAATCTCCTGTTACATATACACGTACGCGAACACATTGATTTTTGCAACCAATCTTTATTACTTGCGGGTATACGTTTATAATGCAAAAAAGAAAGCTCTAAAAGTTAGTAATACTAAATTGAGATAATGACTATCAACCGCATGGCAACTAAGTATCAAATTCGACGATGCCTCTAAAGTATGAAAATGCATTTTAATAAAAGTTGCTGCATTAAACATTAAATCTAGGCCAACGTCTGAGAGAATTTTTGAAATTTTAACGTGTATGTAGCATTTATCCTTTTTGCTATTGGTTCAATGTGTTAAAAAATTTTCATTGTATCTTTTTTACTGCATTATCACTGTACTGACTTCAATTATAAAACTGTTATATTTCTTATAAAACTAAAGATTAAAATATAATGTATCATGTAATTTCTAGAAAACACATACATGTAAATGACTTTTTTTTTTAAATGTTCAATATTTAAAGCACACTTATCGAGCGTTACAATCCTGTATAGACAAAAATTAAATATTAAGTGTTTTGCGATTTCAACCGGAAAACATTTTAAGGAAGGAGTCTTCTCGTTATCAGACACACTTCTTATATTAAGAAATTCATGAAATTTTGACACAGTCAAACAGATCATATATCCGAATGATTCCATCAGTTTAATCAAATTCGACCATCTTGTTTTCGCATAAAGGTTAGGTCAAGGTCACTACCTTTTTCCTCAACTTAAAGGATGATAAAAATAAATGTAGTTATTTGCAGTTATGTAGACATCTGTTTAAGATATGAAGTTTCCTTTCTTCAATGAAATGACAGAATATCAGAATGTCTGTTAGCTTGTACTCTTAAATTAGAAAAAATATTTAAACTAAAATTGATATTACTTAGCCCGCATTTCCTCTAATTTTCTTAAATTTTGAAGATATTTTGATTATTTTTCGTATGCTTCCAATATTTATATATTTCTGATTTTTACATATTATGAAGACTTTATATAAAGATATAAATTGACCGAAAAACTAATATATTGACCATTTAATAAGAGAGAAAAACTGATTTTAGTGATTTTTTCACACAAATCTATGTATAGAATGAGCGCTTAAAAAGCTAATTAAAATGTAATTTGATAGGCAAATCATATTTTAAAAACATATTCTGAAACCCAAGTATCTTACCATTAGTTCACATTAGTTAAAAAATCCCAACATTAATGTTATTGTTTTTAAAACGCTAAATAGATTCATGAATGTACAGCAATTCTGAATTGCAAAAACATGTGATATTTTCCAACGCCAAATTTCCGCCAAAAATATAGTCCTTGTTAGATTCTAAACTTTGATTACTATTTCTATGCCAACTTGTGTGATAGTAAAAAAGAAAGAAAATTATGATATTTTAATTTCCTTTCATCTTGATTTAATGAACATTTAATCAAATTTACTTTTGACAAGTCGAAAACCAGAAAAGACTCCTTCCTTAACGACACTTAGCAATTGGACGTTAATTAATCTGGTGTTTTGCTTGCTATTGATACTGTATCAGTACTACTAGTCTATTACAAAACCAGGAAGACTACATGGGTATATACAAGGCATTGGTAAGCACATGTTTAATTGGAGATAAAATAATGAGGGCAAAGTCTGTAGCGCATTTTTAGAATAAGTTACTGAGAATTATTTGATATGACACACACGATTATATATCAAGTAACATTCCATAACCATTCTGTAGACATTTTTGCATTATGTGCCTAGAATATCAAGACTAAGCATCGTAAATAATGTGAGGCACAGTTTAAAATATACAATACTGCAACATTGACATTGATTCACGACACGGTCTTAATTATATTGACATTATATTGACGAACACTGATATCTCGGAAACAATGGATATGTCCAAGTGATTTGTAAGTCCCAATCAGTTATTTTTAAGGTATTTTACCCTCGATATTTCGAATACTCGGATATCTCGAAGTTTTTAAACAGTCCCATCTTGCTCGAGATAACAAAGTTTGACTGTATTTATTTTGGAGTGAAAGTAAAAAAAAAATTAAGTAAAAAATGGCCTGCACCCTTACAAGAAATTTTAACGTAAAGGTATACGTAACTGACATCATACCCTTCTCGGATACTTTAGTTTTATTTGCATACTCCTAGAAATCACGTCGAATTTAACGGAACCATTAATAGATCTAAGATGAACAAAAACTTGAAATTTAAAACGTCTATTTAAAAGTAATTTCTATATAAACTAATAAAATTTTAGATATTAAAATCTTGAAATAACAAAAGCCATTTACAGTTAACTTGAAGACGTCGTAAACATTAGATAACAACTTTTACTTAAGCATTGAAAGATTATTGTTGTAAAAGTGTATTCTAGAGCGTAGTACCCCTTACCAAGTAACGCACGCCAGCGAGTCACGAAAATCTGTTTGCAATCATCTTTCATAAAATAATGAGTCAATACTTTTATTTACAGTTTTAACTTCCTTTATTTTCTGTAAATGTGATTTTATCTCAACATCTCTTAGTTATCCTTAAGGGTAAGGACTATATAATGGAAGAACCACTACATCACCCTTAACCGCGGTGAATTTTGATTTTCGCAAATGACGTTGCAGTTGAACAACATTCAACGTTTGTGACGTCATTATAAAATTTATTATTTAAAGTTTGACCCCCTTCTCCGTGTCATGGTGTTTTGAATGTCGTCGTTTTCTACACACTTCACGTTCAAAATATATGTGGAATGTAAATAGATTATTTTTTTTTTATAAATTATCCATTTTACACATTCATAATTTCCTCAATGCTATTTATATATGAATTATTTCCTTATTTCTAGAGATGAAAATATAATGGTAAATGGGCATCATTACATTTTAGAAGAAAATATGTACTCAAAATCTGCTTGTGGATTTACAGTTGCAATTCCATTGCTGTGGATACTCCACTTAAATAATTTTACCAAAAGGTATATTTTAGGTGCGTTTCATTTGCACTTTGTTTTGTTTTATCTGGAATGTTTTTGTTTTGTTTTACAAACAATTTTGCATATTAAGTTAGATATTGGTTTTTTAAAATGAACAGCAAATGAAAAAAGGGTTTTATACTAAAGAATCTGAACTTTTTTTTATGAGGTGCTCATTATACAATATTAGAATAACAATATATGTAAATAATTTTTAACAATAAAGGGGTTGTATTTTACTTTCACACCCTTTTAAGGGGGGGGGGGGAAGTCATTTTAAACGTTAACAACCAAATTGAATTAGTAATATTTCTTTCTATTGCACATGCATTTATTAGTGTACAAAGATAATTTAGTATACGTATGCTGTATGTCATGGCATTTTGGTGTTGGCGTTTGGCGTTTCATTTGTACTATTTATTTAAGGAGTGGAACAAGTAATTTTTTGGTCAACCTTTTGGAGGTCAAAATACATTATTGTATCCCTGCTTAAACAATGATTGTTGTTGAATTCTGCCATTTATTACAAATATTTCAATAGCGTTTCCAAATCAATTTCAATGTCTTCCATCTTATTACATGAACATATACACATTATCATTGTCTTGATCTTCAAGGAGAAGTGTAATAAGTGTAATATATATTTTGGAACTGTGTATTTCTTTTTAATGAGAGAGAGAGAGAGAGACTCTGCCTGTTTCTAAGTGTTCAAACTAAATTTACACTCCGTCATGGTTTTCAGAGCTTTCGCAGACAAAATTCCAACGTGTGGATTTGATTATTACAATGATGGAGGTGTTTGCAAAGGTATTGCACTTTTTAAGTTAAAGGAAGTTGAAAAAATAACAACATGCATGTTCAAATATATATAGCTGATCCCATGACATAACATCTGAAGCTCCATTTCGTAACATTTATAATAGAATGCAATTCCTGATAATTTGGTTACAAATAAAGAACATTTTCTTCATCAATACGTTAACTATCATATAAATGCATATCTTTACTTTGTATGTGATATAACAAGAGTTATAGTTACCCAACGACGTTTTATTAAATATTTTGTGAGCTATTTCCAACCTTATCAATTAACATGCATGTTTTGTGTTAATGATTTACAAAGAACTTAAACAATGTAATTTAAGAATTAACACTATGAACGAGATATTGTTCAGTTTTTATTGCGCATTACTTTGATACTGATCTTTCAGTGCTGCAATTTTTATTTTGAACCTGATTTCCAGTAATTTTACAAAAGCCTATGATAATTATTAACATATCCTAAAAAATTATAAGGCGTAATAACCTATATCATAGGGCGTTAAAATATTTACGCAACGTTAGGTGAAACAACGCGAAAAGGGTGCTAAAAAGCCTTCTAAAATGCGTGTTTCGTCCCTACAAAAGGTATTATACTACAAACAAGTTAATAACACCGTATTAAAAAAAAACAACAAAAACAAACAAACAAACAAACAACAACAAAGGAAGAAATTGCAATGTGGGTCAGAAATTAAACACAAAAATGTATAAATTTGTTATGAAAGATATTTATTTTAAAAAAAACATGTTAACATTCAAACAATGGAACATCCCAAACCCTATTATTTCAAAATAGATTTAAAATGGAAATGTATCAAAACAAAATTGTTCTCAGTTATTATGTAGTCGATATAGGTTGTAACATAAATATAAACAAAGATATTGCATGAAGACACGATATGTATTGCAATGAATATACTTTGTACTAAATTTATTACAAATAGTTCCTTGGTGAAAAGTTGGAAAATGTTATTAAGGTAAGAGACCCATGTGCCTTTTAAGAAAAGATACATTATTTCACTGATAGATAAGACGCGTTTTATTCTTCACTATGACACTTCAGGAAAAAGTCTTAAACATATTTTTCATATATGACTGCCTTTATTGCTTTATTAAATTTTTTAAGCGCCGTTAGAATATGTTACATGCATCATCTTTCGTTGCGTTATAATGCCGACAAAAGACGTTATTTTGCTTCTGTTTTCCAAATAATGCTTTTGAAAAGCGTTATTTCGCCATTTTTTGCATTAAAGACAGCTTAAAAAGGCATTATCAGCGTAACCTTATGTATTTTACCTGTTGCCTTTTTCTGAGTTCTTACGCATTTTTGAATATGCTATATATCGCTGTTTTTGTTACTATACCTTTATGAGATTTAAAGGTCTTTGTATAATTCAGATTTAAACGTTATGTTGCTATGTCTAGAATGTCCGGCCGGATATTATGGTATCAACTGCTCAGTTGTATGCCCTGCATCTCATTATGGCATTATGTGTCAACATAAGTGCGATTGTTCACCTTGTCACCATGTTTACGGCTGTGTTTCTACTCCTCGTATAACAGGTGAGATACTAATTACGCTTAGTAAACTTTAAAAAATGATTAAATAATAAGTTAGTTTATTATTCGTGGATAAAAAAAAATATGGTATTTTTTTTACATTCAGTGAAAATTGATGGTTCACATTAAAAATGAATTTGACATACGTAAAACTATAAATAATATAATTATAACAGAAAGCTTATCTAGTTTGTGATTATTTTTCATAACTGTTAAGATATACACTCAACAAAACTTTTAAGTGTTCACCCTGATGAATTGAAGAATTTGAAAACTCCGAAATAAAATAATGTGAATTTTTCAACATTTTGTGACTGATATGTCTTTACATCAATACACAGACAAAATAAGAAAACAACGATTGAAATCAATTATCCGTGACGAAACGTCAAAACATTGAGTTGTTATTTTTCTGCGCATGCTTAATATGATTGACAAATCTTTTTTGATTGATATTAGTCTGTGGTAATAGTTTAAAAAGAAAAACACTTAACATGGTCAAAATGATTATTGAGAAAACAGACAGAACCGTTGAAATATTGGTGCCTTCATTGTTTCTATGACACAATGTACTCATTTTAAATTTGCTGTTTATTTTATCCTCTACATTGTTCTAAACATTAAGCAATACGAAGGAAATGTTATTTTGATATAATTTTTCTCTTCCATACGTGTAACGTCATTTCCATCGGTAACTTAAAACAATCCAAAGGCAAAATTTAACTAAACCTGAAGTGTTTGTGATATTTAACAAAAGTCAAGGTCTTGGGTCGCAACCAGAGGTCAAGGTCAAGGTCAAAACGTTCTTAACTTTTTGAAAGTTAAATGGAAATCAGTCGCCCCGACGACAAGACAAATAAATGTGCTCATTTTATATGGTAAATACATTATACTGAGTGAACACTTAGAAGTTTTGTTGAGTGTATATTATCAATTAAAAATTAGTAAAATTAAGTTGTGCAGCTAAGGTAATTTTAGAAATTTTTAAATATATTTTAAAATTTTAAGATTTATGATATCAAATGTCAGTCTGATTGTCATCGAAATGGTTGTATTGTAATCTAATTTTCATTTAGATCGGGTATATTCTACGATGTGTTGATTTCCATTTACTTATCATTTCTTCGCTCTACAGCTCTAGTAAATGAAGTAAACAATAATAGTAAATAATTTTTATATCCTAGAATCAACGAGCTATGAATATGAGACCAAAGATGAAATAAAGGACACAACTAAAGCACAAGGTACAAATAAACGTAAAAATACACATTTAATAGAACGTACATGCACTCTAAATTTTAAGCTGACCCTACACCGGCAAAACTAGTTTTTTAATCAAATCAAGTAAACGATAATCATTACATACGAGTTTTTTTCTTTTTTCACAGAATCAACCAGCTACGAAAATGAAAACAAAGATAAAATAAATTGCACAAACCAAACACCAGAACACGAAACCAATTCTGGTAGGAATGTAGTTATTTTTGTTGGATCTGTATTCAGTTTTATATTAATATTAGCAATTATTCGAGAAATATGTCTATGCTGCCGATTTCCTCGGCCTATTGGCCGACAGACAATCCTTGATGACGTTTATACAGATATTGGTGAAATGGAAAATAGAAGAACAGAATGAACAGAAACTGTATTTCTGTCCATGGGCCACAAATCAATTTAAACTTTTAATCTTAATAATTGGAAATTTTTAACAATGTATGTATTATTTAGTTGGAAAACGGTAACATTTTTAAAGTAAATTTGTTCTTTATTAAGAAAGTGTGTACACTTTATTATCAGCCGCCATTGCCTATATATGTTCATGACTACTGCAAAACTTGATTTTTTTCATTTTGAATATTAATTGTTCAGAAAAACATTGGTTTGCGGCCGTTATTTGGAAGCTTTTGTCATTTTTTTTCGTGTTTCAAATTAAGGTTAGTTCATGATTTTCTGTAGATACTACTGCTATTTCAAAAATATCTAAATATTTTACATACATACAAATACCTAAACTCTTGATTAATCTGTATTTAAATTCAAAATGATGTTAATAAAAGTTATATTTAATTAATGAGTAAATAAAGGATTTTATAAGATCTCGTCAAAAATCATAAAAGGTTTTGTAATAGTGACGGAAATAAAAGAAAAGATTCAACTGTTCGTAGTATTTTGCTGAAAATTGTGTAAGATGTCATCATCGAAAAACAAAAGCAGATGTAAAATGGGTCCAACTAATACAGCGAAGAATACATACATTTTGCTGCTGGTAAGTACCAGATTACCACCGTGACATTATTTGCCAGTTGTTGATAGTATCAATCTACGTTATGTTTTATCCACAGAAAGACAATTAACTGACATTAAAATAAAAAACGTTGACACTTTCTTGATATCTGTGAAGTATATTTGTAAATCCAATCAACTGATCAACCTTTTGTTTCAATAGAGACGAGTTCTGTAAGATTTTCAATTTGATCACGCTAGTCGACGAAACATACGTCAAGGGCCTACATAACCCTCAAATTTAAAATTTCCCATTGATATTGCATGTGAAACCAGAACTTTGTTAATAATTATCAATAAATCATTTTATGCATTTGTTGTAAACAATTAAATTTCACTACAAAATTTACATTAAAGCTTTTTTCAAAGCGTCGAATGGTGTCGAGTGTTTCAGGAAAGGCAGGTAAGCCCCCAAAAAGTGTTAATTTAAAACATTAGCACGTTTATCAATTTAATGTTAAAACATTTTTAAAGAAAACATTAATGATATAGCGTTCAGAGGCACTGAACGTGATTTTTTCGGAGAATCCCGGCCCGAACGGTATTTGCGGTGTGAAGTGTGGAAATTTCGAAACTAGAAAATAGGTAGAAAACTTTTTTTTCTCAAAAATGAAACCTTAGAATTCGTAAAAAGTCAGCACAACAAAAACACTTCAGTATAAAAATGAATGATACAACTGACATGGCTTGTGAAGAAAAGGTCATGAATCAAGGCAATTTCATGAAATTCCACCCAAAGAACTCAACATGTTTTCTCTTCGAAAGGCAAACGGTAGATATAAACACGACAATTTGAATCTATGAGACTAAACATTTTCCATGTAACTTGAATTCCTCATTTTTATGTATGTTATATTTTTAAATCTAATCTTTTTTTTCTTACTGTCTAAACGAAAAGATCTTGAATTTTATACAGAAAGCAAAGAGCAAAACCACTTTTGACCGAAGAATCCCAGCCTTATAGAAGGTTATCAATTAGAAAAAAAGTATGACAAACAGTATAAAAACTGAATTAATATAAAAAATTAAATTCTAATTTAA
This sequence comes from Magallana hongkongensis, assembly GCA_016163765.1. Lineage (NCBI taxonomy): Eukaryota > Metazoa > Mollusca > Bivalvia > Ostreida > Ostreidae > Magallana > Magallana hongkongensis. The sequence continues at coordinate 23,271,724 of WFKH01003881.1, read as the reverse complement.
TGCAAACATCATCCTTTCTTTAACACATTTTAACTATCATAATGCTTCTCTGTTGACAAAGTTATTTAACGCTTACATACAGTCAATTTAATAAAGACTGTTGGGATTTTAATCCCGAAAAAAAAAGAAAAAAGTAAAGTAAATTAGTGTTTTATCATTTCACTTTTAACTTACAAATTTACAGAAACTGTTTGTTTTCACATACAACATTATCACCACTTTGCACATTGATATGCGAGAAAGTCAAGCGTATAAACATGTGTTTCGAAGAGACAATGAACTATGAAGGACTCGAAATGGACAGAATATTTAGATTTAAATGAATGAGCTACCCAGACGAAAACTTGAAATGGAGACAGCAGACCTTTTCGTCTATAAGAACTTCTTTCAAAAAAAGAGGTAAAGGTGCATTATATATTTTCATCATTTCTTAGAATGTTTAATTCACTATCGATTTAGTATATACACGTTCACATAGTTTAGTTTCTAATATAAGCCGGTTTCATTTGTCTATAAAACAGGTCCCAACTAGTGATGTCTGGTTTTAAAAGCGGCCAATGGAGAAACTACTTAAGGGAAAAAATTAGCAACATGACTTTCGTTGATCAGTACTAAATCAATCATTAATCTTCTTGAAACATAATTCTAAATGGATTATGACAATCTATTATCTCTTTCAAGTGTTACATATACTTTTATACATTCATTAACTTTATTTTCAGCTGGCATTATTTACAAGTGGCTCACGATTATGACATTAGAATCACGCAAATTAACCAAATGCCGGATTTGAACCGACAGAAAGAGTTCCATTTGGGCAAACTGTAGGCACTGATAATCACCATCAGAATCATAAAAAATATGTGAGCTTTACAGTCATGCATTCCAGTAGATCTGACGCATTAAATACCAATTAGCTTTGTTACAGCTTAGTTACAA
>WFKH01003881.1:23251218-23270183 GCA_016163765.1 Magallana hongkongensis | reverse complement strand
TATATATATATGATATCTGCTAATTGTCAGACGCCTAATTATCTATCTCAGGTCAACTTTATTAACTGATAAGAAGCCCAAACTCCCACTTTAGGGATAGTAAATCGACCCAGGCTCATTGGGTAATTATTATAGTTATTACATTTAACAAAACTGAGATGCTCCTGTTGGAGGTCCCATAAAGAAAGTGAAAAGTCCCAAGAGTGAAGTGGGAGGCTCATCCGTGGGAAACCTATGGAAGTTACTATAAAAAGCATCAAAAGGGATTATTAGGGAATAAGTTATTAAAGGAAGTTTTAAATATAAGTACAAGTAGCCGGTCTTTATTTATACATCTAGTGTGTGATGTAAGAGGACAATGAAATTTATGAGAAATTATGAACACTACATTATTGGTTTTTTGCTTGAATAAATTCTGTTTGTTGAACTTTTGATCCTGACTTAGTTATTCATTTTAAATATAAGGTTACCTTACGGGAGTGGAAAGTCCACAAGTTTTCCCACTCTCTCCCGAGGGTAAGACCCAACATAAATATTAAGCAAAAATTGGTGAAAGCAGAAACTTGGGAGGAGGTATAGAGATTTACATGACGTCTCAAACATACAACATCTGTGATGCCATAAAATATATTGTACCAATTAACTTATAACTTTTCATTTTCCTGGGACTGTTTTACCAGCATTTATACGAAATATCATCGTTTCAAACCTGCAAAAAGGACCAATTCACAAAAAATGATTCCACGACCTTACACAACATTGAATAATTAATCAAAAGTTAGGTTATATTATTTAGAAAAATAATGATTGCTTTCATTCCAAACTTTCTCCCTTTGATAGTAACATGGTAACATGGCAATAAAAGGTTGATTTTATTAGTGTTAAAATAATGAAAATATGTTCTATATTTATGAAATACTAATACAAAAAAAATATACAAACCCCCGAATAAATGAACAAGAGGCCCATGGCCCTTATCGGTCACCCGAGTAACTGCAGTGTTGTTTTTGCAATGTATATTCATGTGAATTATAATTACAGGGCAAATGAAATCATTTTTAATATTCCGGGATTGTTTAATCCAATAAACTTTCTAAATTCTAAGAAACATTATTTAAAAATTGTAGCATAACATAAAGTGATATAATTACACAAATCTTAAGTACAAAAAAGACAATCGGTTGAAATTACACCACCCTACCCTATATAATCATTAGAGCCCTGCCCTAACACCAGAACCCCTGACCCAATGCCATGAAAATCATAATTTTGGAAGAGGCACTCTTCCTCATCATAACTATATACATGTATTTAATTCATCGGAATAATACCCAAGAGCAGAGAAGATTTTCTAAGAATTACTGCATTCATTTAGAAACCCAACCTAACACCAGAACCCCTGACCCAGGGACCATGAAATTCACAGTTTTGGAAGAGGCATTCTTCCTCAACATGACTATTACTTAGTTCATCTGCTTAATATCCAGGAGCAGAGGAGAAGATTTTCAAAGAATTTATGTATTTTCACTATATAATCATCAGAGCCCCGCCCTAACACCAGAACTCCTGACCCTGGGGCCATGAATTTCACAATTTCTGGTAGAGAGCTCAATGCTTATTACAATCATGACAGCAGTTTGACTGCTTGATGTCCAGGAGTAAAGAAGAAGATTTTTTAAAGTTTGCATTAGTTTTGATGGTTTTAGCCCCACCCCTCAGGCCCCTGGGGGGGGGGGCAGGGGCCATGAAGTTCACAATTTTTACTCCCCTTTACCAAAAATGTTATATACCAAATTTGGTTGAAATTAAGTGGTTCCAGAGAAGATGCTAAAAATGTTGAAAAGTTTACCACCGACGTACGACGAACGACAAAAACAGATAACAATAGGTCACCTGAGTGACTCAGGTGACCTAAAAATTATTATTTTATTTATTTATTTTTTATATAAAAACATGACATTAATTTTTTATACACTTGCATATCAATTTTAAAAAATGAATAAAATTGAAATGAATTCTGTAAGAGTTCATTTGTCTTCTTTGTATTTGGATTTTGTTCTCAATCATAAGCCTACATTTTTCTTATTTACCATCAAATCGAAGCAAAACATTGAATGAATGGTCTTGTTTCACCGAAAGACTGTTTGCTTTTAGATTACTTAATACATTTTTGATATAGTCTCAGTATTGAAAAACACAGGTTTTATTACATTACAAACAAGATTTGTAGTACCAATAAATTCTAATTTTTCAATAATTTACATGTATATCTATATAAACTAATAGTCCTAGACTGTGAATCTTGACCCCGAGGTGGAAAGACAATTATACTTAATATGCATTTGCTGACTTTGTTGCGCTTAAAATAAAATAATATTTTAATAATGAATTCGAACTCAACTGAAGCTTATCCAATTCTGTTATATTCTCGTTTTTGTTTGCGATTTCGTCGCACGGCAATGACTATACCGACGATAACGCATACAGCAGTCGTCAAACCAACGGACAAACCTGCAATGGCGCCTTTTGACATTCCCGACTCATCGTTCAGTTTGACCACATGATTCATGGTGAATGTCTTCATTAAAGTTTCCATTTCTTTTGGTGCCGAGCTCATTGTTGTCCATGTTGATTCTTCTGGTGATTTACCTTTCATTTCAGGATCAACAAGTTGAACCCAATTCTCAGAACTATGAGAAATAATGAAATGAGCAGGTTCTTTAATACTTTCGGCTGGTACGTCAGAAAATGGTGGGATATGAATGGTTGGAAATTTTAAACCCGAGAGTTGGCCAGTCCTTACACAATACTGAATTTCACAATCCTTTTCAATTGTTGCTAAGTGGTTACTGAATCCTTTAGGGCACAATTTGCTCATTTGGCTATCAACCAAAGGATTGCTATGTTCGCAACTGTAGAACCCACCAAAAGGCACCGCAAATTTTGCGCCAAGTTCGTAGTCATCACTGATGCAAATTCTGATATTTGAAGCTATCAGCAAAGGATTAAAATACTGTGGACATGATTTTGTTTGCGTGACAAAGTTATTAGTTTTGTCGGAATACAACCCCCCAAACAGAAATCCGCTATCTTCACGTACTACGGAGTTTGGCTTTGCTCGGCACCAGTACGATGTGTATGTTGCTGAAGCATAAAAGGGTTGATCATGGCAACAGTCGAAGAAAATCCAGCAACTGTGACATTGATGTTGTTGCTGAGCTTTGTGCGTTGTTCCTTTGTAAAGAAGAACTGTTTCAAAGCCGTCTGGGCACGCAAACTCCTGTGTTTGCGGATTCTTTGTTGCAAGTTTATCGCATAAGTTTTCATTATTAATAAGTTTACCCTGAAAATCGCATTCTTGATACACTCCTCCAAAGCTTAGATTAGTGAATGGCGCATGACACGAACCGTCGTCCAAATTTGAGATTTTGCTGAAGTTGGGTGCATCAGGGTTCGTACATCCTGGATATGTGTTATGTTTGAAGTAGGACGAGATTGCATTTCGAACACTCTGAACCACCTCTTCCACCAGACTCTCAGATAGCTCAGGGAGTGTTGTAGTGGAGATAACGTAATCAAGAGGAAACCCATTCCTGTCAACTGCAACCAAATCATTCCCAATGGTAGTTGTCCATTTGCTGAGCGTGAAATTTTCCGGATTCATAGGTGGTCCGCCATAAGTCCTTATGTCCGAATTCTTGACGCTCTTCATATACTTCTCAAGTTCCGTTTTTGTGTTTGAATATTGATCTTTGATGCTTACACTTGCTATTCCAGGAAGGGAAATGCTTGCTGAAAACCCAATTTTTACTCTGTCTGTTGTTGTATCCTCAAGAAGAGAAGAGTCGACTTGATCCACTTTGACAATGGAAGCACCGGCGTCGACACTTGTTAGAACATGTGTACCAAAATCACGAACCAGTAGTTCGCTCTCGTACTTGGTAGAAAACTTTCGATTCTGTTGAATATGGCCGGCGATTTTAAACAGACGGTTGCGGAAAGACTGATCAAGCTGTACATCTGGAAGAATTTTGGCTGTGTATCGGACAAATCTCGCCTGAACTTTGGTGGTAAACGACTTATCCTCCATCTGGTGTTTTTTAATGTGCTCATATTCGGAAGAAAAGCTTGCAGCAATGCTAATCCCCATTATGCTTCCCGAAGCACCAATGTTAATCGAATTTGCCGTATCTGATTCATATTGAGACCAATGGTCATAGAGCTTAGAAAAAACGTTTATTTGACTTGTCTTGACAGGAATGGTAACGACCCCGTCTGGAAGGAGATACCGCCTGTCTTCTGTTGTCTTGCATTTTGAATAATTGAAATTCACAACAACGCCACGGTTTTCGTTGACAAGGTTATCCCAACCAAATCCAGGCAGAACCTCAAACATAAAAGGCCTTTCTCCCCTTCCATCGTAACATGCCCTCGGGTCCCCATCGGTGAAGTTTGACATCTCCGAATTTACGACTGAAATCGCCAAACAGAGCAACAACAGATCTAACTTGAACATATTTAGTCAATTGTTTCAGCAAGACTGGGTAGTTTGAGTTTTGGGAAAGTTTGTAATTATAACCAAAACAAAGGAGGAAGTTAAAGTTCATTTAAGGCAAAAAAATGAATTTCCAGGAGTCTCATTTAAGGAAACATTTTATGTGTCTTAGGATCAATCATATCACATGGTTCTCGAACGGTTTAAAGTTCAATCTAAAATGAACTCTGGGATACTACTGGATATTGTTTTTAAGGGGGGTTTCGCGTTGTGATACATTTAAAAAATATATGATAAATAAATGATATTAACTTTATAGAGGATAATTTTGAGAAAATTCGTTTACAATGATAAGTGTTACGTGCGTACCATACAAACATTGTCGACTTACATGTATTTTAAATCACTATCTTATTTTACATTTATTTATGGGGCTATCTCATATATTGGTAAATTTATCAATGCAAATTTAAACTCAAATTTAACTCGGTTCCTACAATTTCATCGTTATAATTTACTAACTTAATGGCATTTGGTATGAAATTTAAATCCGTTTTCAATCTGTTTACCAAAAAAAAATTAGAAATGCTCAAACTTATCTTCCTTTCGAAAATTTTGGACGATTGTGCTAACTTAGGATTTTTTTCTCATCACTTAAATCATCGGGAAGTGTTTAAGAGTGTATTTTACAGAGATTATCAAGATAACCCACAAGGTCATGTTTGGAAGAAAACTGGTTGAAAACCCTCAGCATTGGTTTTAAACAATGTGTTATCTGTTTTATCGATGAAAATATTTGTTTTAGAGACATAAATCTTAATGAAAATCATTCTTTGAGCGTTAGACTGCCTGGATACCAGGAAATTCAAGTATTAAAGGGGAAAATAAAAGGGGGAAAAGATAGTATCAAAATAATGAACGTCGAATTCATATATAAACAATGGAAGAAATCAGCAAATAAATTTTGCTCGTTTGCCCGTTGGTTCAAATTCGGAACTCATGGAAATACCGAAAACTCGATAGAAATGTGTTTGTGTCGATTGGTGATTTGCTACCTCACTGTAAATACAAACAACTACACGTAACAACGCAATAGAAATAAGACCCAATTTGAAACCAAACATAGGTCTGCTTGAACGGACCCTGAGTGAACATAAACTAATACCCAAAGGCTGCGAACTCTGGTCCGATTTAGCTAACAGACTTGTCAATCAAGATTACCAAAAAAAAAGAAGTATTGAAACTTCAACTCATCTAGATCTACCTATAAAATTTCAATGTTTGTGATACTTTCTAGTATCCATGTAACATTAATTATTCATTCGTTTATTGAATTAAGGAAAGGATTCAAAAGGTACCAAATTTATAAGAGTATAAACTGGGTTGGGCTGTTTACGCTTTTGAAAACCGCGAAGTGGTTTATAAAAAAAGCGTAAACTGTTCCATCACAGTTTATATGAGTTATTCCTTATAATTTATTTATTTTTTTATTTTTTTATTTTTTTTGCTACTTTTGGACTTTTACCAGTTGTAAGAGTGGCAGAGAAAGAAATATTAGAAACAAAGATTATAGATATGTTTTGCGTATTTATCTTAATGACTGTTTTTTTTATATAATCTGATTTGTACGGTATTACCGATCGATTACTTTTCTGCAGCGTACTCTAAACAAAATTTTAATTAACTCCTATTTTAAGATACTATCTGTTTTTGATTTTTCATTTTTACTTTCAGGGATGTGTGTTTTTTTGTTGTGTACTAGTATATCATGATAGTTCACGATACCCCGTCCCCGACAAAACTATTATGATCTCTTTATCATTAAAAAGAATTAAATTGGATTTTTTCTTCCTCAATTAACACTAACCAAGAAACTTTAAAACTTCAGAAAGGAAACATTAAGAAATGATTACATATCAATAAATGTCCATGTAAAACATTTTTTTTCTCATAGAATGGCAATCAAAATACTTGAACTTTCAGAAACGAATACTTCGAGAACGAAACTTTATGGACATAATATCAGGATGAGAATGGTCTCCTGTAATAAACATTTCATTTACGGCGGTCTTTGCAATTATTTCAAAGCACATTTGTTTTGATGCTTCTGATGATAAATACGTAGACAAATTGAATTGGTTGCATTTTGCGAGACTACCGCTTATGCCTCGAATTTTTAATTTAATACTTTTATTTATAAAAGAAAGTTTAATGATATTAAAATAAATATAATTTGCCTATTCAAAACATTGTCCGTATTTGTCAATAAATACACTCTTACATATATAATTTTTTACATGTCTACTGATGTCAAGTGTTTGTAGATCGGCTGCTGGACTTAAGGAGTTGCAGTGCATTGGACCTTCCATATTTTATACTTTTATTAGTAGTTGTAACAAACGTCGTAGGACAATGCTAGCTGATGTTTAGAGCTGTCTCAGATAAGCAGGCTTTTAGACGTTCAAATTGGAGACAAAGTCGTCACTATCTTATAATCGGTTACTAGTAATTGTCAACCCCAATTTTGCAGCATAGAACATATTGTTACGGACGAAGAATTCTTCTATAAGATGTATTGTAATATGATCATGTATGACCAAGTATGTACTGCTATAATCATTTCATTGTGTATGACATCAACAGGTAATTCTAGTTCAAATACCTCGTATCATGTTCAGTTATTGGTTGTTTACCTGTTTAAAATTTGTCATAGGCGTGATTTACCAAAATATTAATGTTTACATGTTCTGAATTATCGTTCGTGTTTTAAATTGACATTACCCCGTACATTGTTTACATTTTAACGAGATCGAATTATCTGCTTTGACTCGTAATTAGTTCAATAAAACACACGAAAGCTGTTCTAAACCCGATTAATCACCCTGTTCAGTACCATGCAATTTTAATGCTCTTTCCACGAGATAAATCGTCATTTTACCGCTAACAAACTTCTCTGTATGGAACATGCTGTTTGATTAGCCGCTTTAATCATTGACATGCAACTGTATTCTGACACTTATTTCTGTGTTATCAATATTTCTGTATGTTTTATTATACCATGTAGTATTGTATTTAGATGCTGACCGCTATTTTTCAGTATTTTTACCTCAATGTGATTGATAATTGCTTTTAATTGTCACTTCGATTGACAACTATGTCTTAGCAGCGAACTTCCGTTTTTTAGTGTGTCTCTACGCGCACTACTTCAGAAGGCGCTTAATTTCAAAACCCTTTTAGTGTGAAACATCGCAAGGATGTGTATTGCTGCTATTTGCGTATTTTGACTTATAAATATGTGTCCGTGTTATTTAATTAATCCGGACAAGGCTTTGTATAGGAATAAAATGTTTATTTATGATTTAAATTTGCTTGTCGGAAATCATGATAACTGTCCGGAATTTCCCATATCCGTACAGATGTTTGATTGGTTGTTTGTTTCCGGACAGAAAAGGACAATGGTTAGAGAAGTCTAAAATTAATCTGTACCGAATTTTTCCCGCCGGCTTCACAATCACCTTATGCGCACTTCAAACATGCAAAAGAAACATATTTCGGCACCATTAAACTAAATTCAAAGCCACCAAGGCTAAATTAAACCAAATAAACAATGGCCATCCCGGCCCCCTTGCCACTAAGGCTTTTATAACCACCAAGCTGGGTAAGCATCAGATATAGTGGGTAAAGCGCTGATAAAACTAGACAACATTGAGATGATGACCATCTCAAAGGGCCCCGCTTAAATAATGGGCAATAGGATGAAAAGCATTTCAGAGTTTTGCTTTGATCTTGACCTATAACTTAGAAATTTTCCAGCTGGCATAAAACTTTTAATTCAATCTCATTACCCCTTACATACAGGCATTTTTGTTCAACCTGAGCAAGACTAAGCAAATGGGAAATAATCTCCGGTCTACAACTGATTATAAAGAGATCTGCTATGACCTTCACATTGACTTGGTTCACATTATAAAGTCACTGCACACCATTAACCCAAAAGCTCTGTTAATGTGAAGTAGGAGCCAAATAGGGCCAAATGGAGAGTATATATATGCTCTGAAAAAGAATTTTGCGTGATCCAATATGACCTTGACACATGACCTATAAACATCATTCAAGGTCACTGCACACCCTTTGTTCGTAGGCATTCTGTGAGTGAAATATGAGCCAGATTGGACCAAATGGAGAAAAGATATGCTCCGGACAAGGATTTTTTATATAATTCTGCTATGACCTTCACATTTGATTTGGAAACTTTACTCAAAAGCTCTGTTTATGTGAAGTATGAGCCAAATAGGGCTAAGTGGAGAGTATGTATGCTCTGAAAAAAAAAATTGCCTGATCCAAAATGACCTTGACCTTTGACCTACAAACTTTATTCAAGGTCACTGCACACTCTGTGACTCCATTGGCCATCTCATCAAGGATTGTATGAAGTTTAAGGCTATGAATCAAAACAAGTAGTTCAAATGTACAAATTACGTAAACAGTTTCTCCAGTTTGAACAAGTAGACTACAGTTTTTATTATGTTTTGTGCATAATGTAGTATTAGATTTTGTGTTAAGGACATCTGTCTTATTCGATATTGAATATGATTATTTGAATGTTTTTATTTTTAATTAAAGACATTAGTAGTAAAAGACTTCTAATTAGTTGAATGTTTTTATTTCATAAAAAGACATCAGTAGTAAGAGACTTCCTTTATCAGCTCAGAGAAAACTAATTCTCTAGTGAACTTTGTTCACATGAGCTGCTAAAGTGGGGGTTTCTTTTACCCTAGAGTACCTCATGTGGGTTTAATATCTACATGAAATTTATTTTTGTAGGTAAATGTTACGTGTAATCCAGTTCTTCCAAATTGGGAAAGATATATACCATAATATGTAGATCAGGAGTTGGATAACATTCGGATAAAACCTCCATGGGTAACACTAGGGGAAAGAAGTCTCTCCTTAGCAGCTCAAAGAGAATTGGCAGAAATACAGCTAATGGATCCATCACACTTTGTGTCGAAACAACTTCATGAATCTGCTTCCAACTGGGATAATCTGTTAAAGAATTTTACATCGGATCAATCAACTTTAGTGTCAAATTGGTTGAAAGAGGGAGTGAATATTCACCTTTTTTTCGAAGATTTAAAGGAAATTTTAAAGGACAATCATTCGATTCTGAGGAACTCCTAAAACAGTATTTTCAAAATTCGACTCATTGCAAAAGCTTTGTTTCATTCATAAAATCCCAACTGTTAGAGAAGGTAAAAAATGGTTCCTTGCGTGTGATAGGGAAATTTGGTCAATATTAATTGCCTCACATTGTGATGCCATTAAATATTGAACCTTCGAAACCTCGTTTGACGAGCGATATTTGGACCTTTGGATCCATCTCATTTGGAAACATTGAAACATGCTCATCGTCTTATCGAAAGTAAAGATGAAATGTTTTGTTGTGATGAGAAATCAGGTTATGACCATGTTAGGTTGCACTATAATTCACAAACATATTTTGGAGTTCAATTTGCTGGTTGGGTATTTGTTCACACTACCCTGCCTTTCGGATGGAAGGCTTCACCTTTCATTTATCAAACAATAGGGATGCAAGTTACTAATTATTTTAGAAGTTTGAAAAGTGCAACTCTTCAGTATATTGATGACAGATTTCTGTATGCCATAGGGATAAAAGTGATCAAGTTATTCAGACAGTGGTAATTGTTTTAGAGACTCTTTCTAGGTTAGGATACACTCTAGCTTTAGATAGGTGCCAATTGCTTCCAACGACAAAGGTGAAATACTTGGGGTTTGTGATTGATTCTGATGAGCAGGCATATGTCCTACCAGAGCAAAATGAATTTCATTTATCAGTTTGCGGGAAAAAATTCTAGATGCTGATATAGTAGATTTGACTACTTAGCAGCATTTTGCTAGCGCTGGAAAATGCATTTCTATGAATCTCGCGATTCCAGCTGCGAAGTTGTACACTATGGAAGTTAATATTGCAATCTCAAAGTGCCAAAAAATTTTAAGGCTATTCATATTGATGAATTTCTCAAGGGAGAGCTTGAACATTGGAGATTTTCAGATAATTTGGACGGTTGTGTTACGTGGCGTTTAGAAAAGCATAGTCAACTTTACTTAGCAACAGACGCCTCATCTTTTCGTTATGGGGTTACTGTTTTGTCGGGAAATTTGAAAGGTGTTGCCTTTAATTGGTGATTTTTTGGGAGGAAGGGGATAATAGGCCCATACATTTAAAAGTAGCAGAGGCGTTACTTAGGACTATTTGGTCACTAGGAATAGATATTGAAAATCATCGGTTAGATATTTTAACTGATAATAAAGCAGTACTTTGTTCTTGGCAAAATCAAGGTAGTAGAAACAGAGATCTTAACTGTATAATGAAGCAGATATTTCAGTATGTGTTTAAACATAACATTGAGTTAAATTTGGAATATGTTCCATCAAAGGAAAACTTGGCAGATGAAGCATCCAACTTGGTAGATGTTCAAGATACAATGTTAAGTAGGGAAACATAGAAGAAAGTTGACTATCTGTATGGCTCTCATACAGTGGATTTGATGGCTTGTGACTCAAACGCTATGCTAGATAAGTTAGGTCAACCATTAAGACATTTCACTCGTTACCCATCTCCAAGGAGTGCGGGAGTGAATGTATTTGCTCAGGACATTTATTTTGAGAAAAACCCTTATGTCTTTCCCCCTTTTGCTCGTATTTTTCCCATTTTAAAGTTTTTGAAGGAACAAAGAGTTAGGGTTTACACATTCATTGCACCAAAATTTCAGCCTACCTCAATCTGGGAACCCTTCTTTTATAGGTATGCGAAACGATCTGTGTGTATCGGCTTACGGGACTCTGTAAATGTGTTGCGTTTTCTGTCAAAGAAGAGTTACAGCCAAAATAGTGAGGGGTTAAATCGGGATTTATATGCACACCTTTTAATGTTTGCCTGATTTATTTCAGGAGGAGAGGGATATTGACCTTGGTGCAATAGATGAAAGACTTAGAACACTTCATCAACAACAGCAACCAAAACAGTCCGTAAGGAAGAGAAATAGCTTAGAACAGAAATTCATTGGATTTCTTCATGCACTTCCCCACTCCCCGTTAATTAGTTAGGCATCTCCAAAAGACGTCTGTAGATTATGTAAGTATGATGTGACCACTCTGGGAAAACAAAACTCCATAAAAATGATTGCTATTTTATTGGTCAGAACCGATGTGATTTATGTGACTATAAAACTGTACAATCTTCCAACACTTTAGCAGTTATTGTTACTCCGCTAGGGCATATTTAAAGGAAATATGGTAAAGGGGACACTTGGAACGATATCCTAAATGTTAGGAATCCTGTTTTATCACCTTGGTTAAAGAGTATGTCACAGCTGTGATAAAGGAACAAGCAAAAGCGAGAATCTTTCCAAAGCAAATAAAACCTATGTTCATAGGAAAAGTTAGGTATATAGCTTCGCTTATTGAAGACCAATTAAAGTGTTCGGATTTCCATTGTTCTTTAAGAGAGCGATATACTTTAATTCGTGATCAAGCAATGTTTAAACTACATTTTTTGCTGGCGATAGGGCTTCAGATATTTCTAATATTTTGGTACAAGAAGTGAAGGAGTTCCCAGATAAATCTGGCTATGTTTTCAGTCATGCATATAGTAAAACTTTGAGAGGTGATGATGGAAAGCGTAATTTGTTTATTCTTAAGAAATGTAGAGATATCTTAATTTGTAGTATATCTGCCCTGGAACAATACTTTGCATTGTCCTCAAAATTAGGAATTAATTTATCAACGGGATTTCTTTTTCGTCTGGTGACAGAGGGTGGGAACGTTTTAGATGCGCCTTTTAAATATTCCGCCATATATGAGCGTTTAATATTTTATCATCAAACTTTGGGAATAGATGAGGGTGAAACACCACATAGTTTACGTGTAGACTGTGCAGTCACGTTGGCAATGGGTGAGAAAAGTGTACAGGAAAATAGTGTTATGTCTCAAATTGGTTGGTCAGGCGTTAAAATGGCTGATTATTACTCGATAGCAACGCAATTAAAAGATGCTTGCATTACGGCAGAACAATTGTCCTTATTGGTTTCAGATCATGAAGTAGAAAGTATTTTTAAGCAATTTGGTGATTTTCCAAACTTCAAAATCCAATCGAGGAATGATAATGGACTTTATTGATAATATTTATGTATATTACTGTGATTTTGTTAATAAATATCATACAACGTAGCACACTATTTTCGTTTTTCTTTACGAGTATTGGGAAGAGGGAAGAAGTGTGCGTTTTTTTAACAGTATAAAATTTGGTGTGATGAAGATCTGGGGCCGATCAATTTTTGGACCCAATACTCAACAGAGCTGCGGAGTGAAAAATAGGTATCGAAACTGAGAATATGTAATTATCCTCAGTGACGTCACGTAATTGAGCGCAGCAGCGGGGTTCTTTTCATGCCAGATTCGTAGGGATAAACGTCGGTTTTGAAGAGATGGTATAATTTTCGGAAATTCTGATATGTTTTCCACCCACCCTAATGTTTGTATTTTAATTCAATCTGTAGCTCGATCCATTTTTTACCCAATACTAAACAGAGCTGCGGTATCGATACTGAGGATATGTAATTAAACCAGGTTCAGCAGCAACCTCACTTGATCACTTGATCATATCCTGCTCGGTTGATCAGACCTTCTCAGAGAACCCCAGATAAGGTAGATAATCAAGATGAACCTGGTTGTAGATGATGCTAATTTTTATAAGAGCTTCGTCGTCCGGACAGAACCTGTAACAACCATGTAGACCAGTCTTTCCAGTGTTTATAGTTCTAGTTATTAGTTGTGGTCTATAATAGGAACTGTTATATTTATTAGAACTGTTTCAAGTTTAGAATTACGAGTTGTCCGGATTGTTCGGAATCCGTATTATTGCTGTTCGGATTTTCTTAATTTATTAGCTCAAATAGGTTATTCATTTTTATAACTAGTTGTCCGGATGCCCAAATAAAGCTGACTATGTTATTTACAGTTTACTGGTTAGGACTTAATTAGCATACTTAGTAAAAAAAAAAAAAAGGGGGGGGGGGTGATTTTACCAGATAGAAATAGATTGCGTGTGTCGAGTCTAGCTGTCCGGATCGGCGCTAGTTCATGCATTTAATATTTAATAATTCAATACAATTCTAATACGCTGGGTTTTTTTTTTTTTTTGGGGGGGGGGGGGGGTTGTTATTGAGCTTGAAAACGACAAATCATGCAGATACGAGAACTAGTAGCATTTTGTTTTTGATGATGAGTTTTCGAAACGGTGATAGCCCCGGGTCTCATGTTGCAATGTTTGAAATGGTCAGCATCTTAGTCTGTGTTATGAAATTGATATTTTGCCATCCTGAATAAGTTGTTCTTTGTTAGAAAAACGCTGTTTTTTTTCTTTCGTGGCAAGGACCGCTCGACTTGTTACAGTATATAATTTTGTATCTACTTAGTTACATGTATTTTAGCTTACGAAATTAGTCAAAATAAAGTTCGTCTTTGAAGGGAACCATCATCTATAGCTATAGCCTATCGATAATTAGACGGTTTAGTTGTTGGTCGACATCTAGTTCCTATTGGATAAGACTAGTTATCGAATAAACCGATATTTCGGGTATTTTAGCTCAGAGATCCAAGATGTCACAACATTCTGCTACAATCGCTTGATCATCCATCTTTATGTGATAAATATGAATAACAACTTTTTTTACCTCTTGGTTTGCATGTACTTTAACTTTCAGGGGCAAGGAAATTAGATGAAAACTGACTAAAGTGTTGCTCGAGATCCATTGTTTCTGACATGATGCCAATGTCCTCCAAACTCTATAGAATTTGATTTTTGATGAAATTGGAAAGCATATGCATATGTGGAAAATAAAAAAGCTACAGCACTAGAGTAATTTAATAATAAAATACAATATTAGTAGATATACTGCTCTGTGTATAGATTACATAATTATTACATTATATTGAAAATTGATCAGTCAATCTTTAACATGATTAAATAAAATGATTCAATTTAGATTTTAATTAGCTATTATTACCTATATAAATGCTGAAGACTGATCCAGTGATTTGTTACAAATTTGCGAATGCTGTGTGTTTATAAAGGCAAAAGCAAAAATTGTTCTGTGTTTTAGATATCATTATATCTTGTCACAAAGAGAGATAAGGAGGTCACAAAGAGAGATAAGGAGGTCACAAAGAGAGATAAGGAGGTCACAAAGAGAGATAAGGAGGTCACAAAGAGAGAGGTCACTAATTAAACTTTTTTTGATTTTGACACAAAAATACTAGTACTTAGTAATGGAGAGAAACGAAGAAAGCATTGTTAATTTTAGTGTATATAACTGTTCAGATCTAGAAAATGTCATTTTAATTACATGTGTACATGTGCCTAACACTATGTTATCGAAGCATCTTTAATTAAACTAATTCAATTAAATTAGGTTCTTATTTCCCCTTTGAATTAACAGCTTAGATGATATAAACTTTTTTATTCTTATCGTGATTCTCGGAAAAGGAAAAAAAACTAGTACTTATTTATATTTCAAGGCGAGAACTGAAAAACAGTTTAAACCAAAAAGAATTGAATGTATAACATAGCTACATTGTAATTTCATTCCGCATGTTTCTAGTTTAAAATGGTTAAAATGTACTCAAATCTGTATTTTCCAATGCATGGTCATCAATTTCTCATACGCTCTCCAGATTAATCGATGTCGTTGAGGGTATTTGTATATAATATTACTTACATTTCTATAACAGATATTTTACTCAATATTTGTGAGATATTGAAACTTTACTGATGTTTGTTTAAAATAGCGCTAGAGTGTTGTCGATCGCTATGATACCACTTTCTAGACATTCGTCATTATCACTGGCGATATCAACGCTCGGAAAATGAATGAGAATTAAAACCACCATTTTTTTTATTTTTTTTTTTTTTTTGGAAAACCATGTTTATTACATAAATTATAATACAATTATTTGATGCCTAAAACCCCTGATACACCGGAGCTGCGTCCTCATGGCGATCCCGCTGCGTCCTTAAATAATGTAAAACGCCAAGGTACACTCAGTAAAGTCTCCTACAACGCCGTAACGACGCAACGACATCTTCATTTGTCGCGTTGGGATCGCCTAGAACATTATAGAACGCCATGCGACGGCGCGCACTTTGAACATGCACAAAGTACGCGTCGTGGCTATGCGTTCTGACAAACACGCAGTAGAAACGGAGTAAGGTCGCCGTCACAACGCCGTAATGTCTCCAACAGAGCGCCACGAGAGCTCAGTTGGCGCGCTCAAGGAACGCAGCTAATCGCAGTGTAGATGCAGTGATAAGTCAATTGCGCTTGCACAGAGACCTCTCGGAGTCCTTCGGGATGTCAATGCGTCTCTATCGCGCTCTTACTGCGCATCCACAGCGTTTGAACGAGTTTGTAATTCATTTGGCTGCGTTCACACAGCGACCCCAAAAGAGCTGTTGCTGCGTTCATCGCGCTCTCTTGACGTTTCTTCTGCGTTTATTAGCGTTTGTACAGCGCTCCCACGGCGTTTCTAGTGCGTTGTCAGCCAGAACACGAAAACTCGAACAATGGCTGTTGCACAATAGCAAACGATGTAGTATTATCAAACTTTATGTGGATGACTATGTAAAAAGTAGCATTTGCGAATATTCCAGGACCTATTAAAGGACGTAGATGGAATTCATGCCATTTTGTTCTGATGTTTTCACATCTTTTCTATGTTTTCTAACAACTAATAACGGTTCTTTATTGTAGTCCTGTCTACTAAAATTTTTATCTTTTACAAATTATTTAGAAATTAGTTACGTTTCAATTACAATGTTCCTTATCTCATCAAAACAAAACAATTTTTTATCATTTATTTACCAGTTGTAAATTCTTGTTTGTTTCCCATACAATTGTACAAATTAACATTAACCTACCAATAAGTAAAGAACGTCTTGTGCACGCAGTCAGCGCGCAGAGCACGCTGTGGACGCGCGGTAAAAATTCTTAGCACGTCATGAACGCTCGGCGGAGACTCAGCAAGAGCGCAGTCAATCGCCAAGTAGAACTCTGTGGAAACGCAGTTACACGCCGCGGGAGCTCCGTAGAAACGCCTCGATCGCCATCAGGACGCTGTGACATCTTCACTTGTAAAAATTTCAAATAAAATTGTACCTTTTTTTTTTATTTTTTCGTGCGATCCTACGGGGATTTCATAAATTTTACAATGCCGTGAACACGCTGTGGGAACGCAACTTGGTGTGACAGGGCCTTAAGCAGTCAATAGACCAGAATATTTTTCCCTTGGTACATGGAACAGCTCAGTGTGTTCTATTGCCCGAGGCCAACGACCAATTTAAATAATTGTTTTATTACCTAATTATATTTTTAGTATTTATTGTTCACAATTGTATATATTACAGAATGTTTCATACCATTATGCTTTAAGATCATTGTAAATCAATAACTAATTGCACAATATTAATATTACATATAAATTCGAAACCTAGATTGTTTTTTCGAAATACGTTGTGGGTCTAATTAATCGCAGTCTATTGACCGGCGGTCCAATAAATCGCAGTCTATTGACCGGCGGTCAAATAGATCGCAGTTTATTGTCCGGCGGTACAATAGATCGGTTTCAATAGTTAAAAAAAATTTAATACACCTACAAAATAGACGAAAATATTTAATCTGTAATAAAACAACAAATTCCCTTCGATTAGGTAATAACACAGATAATCAAATTATTTTTGGCAAGTTCAGAGTTTACAACATTCTTCATGATATATCTATATTACATAATTTCTTCTGGTTCACCAATTTATTACAAAATGTTTTAAGACTCTATTTTGATGTTATTTCATATCTAGTGGCCTGATTCTTTACAGATCAGGTCCAAGGGGAGGACATTGATTCCTTTATTCTGTAAATCAAAACGATAATAATTACATTATTTTTTATTTTTTTTGATAGTAATAAAGAAAAATTTATTTTTGCCCAGTACTAGTATGCATTACTTACAACAATGAACTTATGATAAAAATATACATCTGTATTTAAGAAAATTGTTCAAAATATTAGGGAAAAAACTTACCTATAGTTGTCATTGTAGCAGAGCAAAATCAGGTCTACTGAGCTGCCCCGGTCCTCGGGGTTGATGATGAGGGGGCCAGGCGGTGGTGGGGGTGGAGGGAGTGGTGGCTGGGATGGTGGTTCTCTAGAGAGTTCAGCACCAGCTATAAAAACCAAAACTTCAAGCAGTTTGTGTTATTTATGATACGTGTACAAAACAACTTTGAAAATCAAATAATAGCAAACAGAAGAAATTAAGTTTAAAAACAAATATAATTACCCATGAATCTTCAGGACAAGTATCCATATGCCCATTTGACCGAATAAAACACTAAATGGCAAGTAACAATCACATCTCGGTTTGCTTCGCTTAGAGTCGTTCTGGATCTTATTGGATCTATGTTGTTATGACATCACAACAGGAATAATGACATGACGTCACCACATTGTTCATATCGGAAATGTTTATGCCGATTTTTTCTTTCTGGTAAATTGGCATTTTTTATTTGAAAAACAATAACAACGTAGTATTCTATGAAGCATGGCGTTATTATGCCCAAAAACGCATGCTGGAATATTTTATCATGGTTAATAGCACTGCAGTTGATAATGTCTTTATCACAATAAAATTTATCATGTCTACACATTGATTTGAAATAAAAATGAAGCTTTTGATATTAACACATTAAACTCAATCACTCGTGAGAATTACACTAGTCAGACATTTTAATTTGCTGTTTTTACTCATAAAAAGTTAGCAATATCTTGGATCTGTTCTGATAGCAAACCGCTGTTGTTTGAGTCGCGAAGTTTTGACGACATATACGAATACACGAATCAGATGCAATTTATTGAAATTGTGGGGGAATTCCGGCGATTATAAATCCAGCCGGTCAATACTGAAATATGGATATTGACCGATCAAAGTTTTTCGGACGATTCAACATTACGGTATTGACTATTTGACCATATACATGTAGAGTATATTTTTGTGAGATTATATTTACTGAAAAAACCCGTGTTTTCTATGTAAAAAACAATTTGGCGGCAATGAGGTAAACAAATTAGAGTTATCGGACTTTGAATTTAACGTAGCGACTCGGATTACATTAGAGGTGTTCCGAGTTTAAAAACGAGGGAAATCGAATGCCGCCGGTGAATAGTTTCGATGACTATTCATCATGGGCAGATAGCACGGAAACTATTTCACGGTTAGATAGAACAGCATGTTTATTCGTTGTAAGTTTACATAGAAGATATTCACAGAGGTATAATAATAAAAATAGCTGCACACTCCAGAGCTAGGTAAAAGCAGACATTATGTTTTACTTGAA
>WFKH01003881.1:23220937-23241218 GCA_016163765.1 Magallana hongkongensis | reverse complement strand
TAAAAATCTTCTTCTCAAGAACCATTTGGCCAGAAAAGCTGAAACTTGTGTGGAAGCATCCTCAGGTAGAGTAGATTCAAAATTGTGAAAATCATGACCCCCTGGGGTAGGGTGGGGCAAAAATGGGGGGTCAACTTTTTACATAGGAATATATAGAGTAAATCTTTAAAAATCTTCTTCTCAAGAACCATTTGGCCAGGAAAGCTGAAACTTATGTGGAAGCATCCTCAGGTAGTGTAGATTCAAAGTTGTGAAAATCATGACCCCCGGGGGTAGGGTGGGGCCACAATGGGGGGTCAACTTTTTACATAGGAATATATAGAGTAAATCTTTAAAAATCTTCTTCTCAAGAATCGTTAGGCCAGGAAAGCTGAAACTTATGTGGAAGCATCCTCAGGTAGAGTAGATTCAAAGTTGTGAAAATCATGACCCCCTGAGGTAGGGTGGGGCCAAAATGGGGGGTTGACTTTTTACATAGGAATATATAGAGTAAATCTTTAAAAATCTTCTTCTCAAAAATCGTTAGGCCAGGAAAGCTGAAACTTATGTGGAAGCATCCTCAGGTAGTGTAGATTTAAAGTTGTGAAAATCATGACCCCCTATGGTAGGGTGGGGCCAAAATGGGGGGTCAACTTTTTACATAGTAATATATATATAGAGTAAATCTTTAAAAATCTTCTTCTCAAGAACCATTTGGCCAGGAAAGCTGAAACTTATGTAAAAGCATCCTCAGGTAGTGTAGATTCAGAGTTGTGAAAATCATGACCCCCGGGGGTAGGGTGGGGCCAAAATGGGGGGTCAACTTTTTACATAGGAATATATAGAGTAAATCTTTAAAAATCTTCTTCTCAAGAACCGTTAGGCCAGGAAAGCTGAAACTTATGTGGAAGCATCCTCAGGTAGAGATGATTCAAAGTTATGAAAATCATGACCCCCAAGGTTAGGATGGGGCCACAATGGGGGTTTGACTTTTTACATAGGAATATATAGATTACATCTTTAAAAATTTTCTTCTCAAAAACCGTTAGGCCAGGAAAGCTGAAACTTATGTAAAAGCATCCTCAGGTAGAGTAGATTCAAAGTTGTGAAAATCATGACCTCCGGGGGTAGGGTGGGACCATAATGGGGGGTTGACTTTTTACATAGGATTATATAGAGTACATCTTTAAAAATCTTCTTCTCAAGAACCATTTGGCCAGAAAAGCTGAAACTTATGTGGAAGCATTCTCGGGTAGTGTAGATTCAAGGTTGTGAAAATCATGACCGTTGGGGGGTAGGGTAGAGCCACAATGGAGAGGGTCGATTTTTAACATAGGAATATATAGAGTAAATCTTTAAAAATCTTCTTCTCAAGAACCATTTGGCCAGGAAAGCTGAAACTTATGTGAAAGCATCCTCAGGTAGTGAAGATTCAAAGTTGTGAAAATCATGACTCCCGGGGTTAGGATGGGGCTACAACGGAGGGTCGATTTTTAACATAGGAATATATAGAGTAAATCTTTAAAAATCTTCTTCTCAAAAACCATTTGACCAGGAAAGCTGAAACTTGTGTTGAACATCCTAGTGTATATTTAAAGTTGTGAAAATCATTTCCCCCAGGGGTAGAGTGGGGCCACAATTGGGGATCGAATTTCTATATAGAAATATATAGAGTAAATCTTTTAAAAATCGTCTTCTCAGAAACTAATAAGTTAGGAAAGCTGAAACTTGTTTGGAGGCATCCTCAGGTAGAGTAGATTCAAAGTTGTAAAAATCATGATTCCTGGGGGTAGAGTAGGGCCACAATGGGGGTGGAATTTTTACATAGAAATATTAAGAGTAAATCTTTAAAAATCTTCTTCTCAGAAACTAATCAGCCAGGTGATTATTTAATATTGTTTAGATTTTGGCTTCTGAATGATTCCGGGACGATTGGGTCTCACAAGGGGTTTAGAGTTTGATGTAGGTTTATATCCCATTTATAAACAATTGTTTAGGATCTTTCTGAGAGCTGCAATGCTCAACATGTGATATTACTATAAAATCATCCTGTTAGAAAAGGGACTAATGATAATTAACATAAGGATATCCAGTGGAAAAAAATGATTTTTATTTATACAGGATCTACCGGTACATGTATTATACTACATTGTCCAGAAAGTTTTTATTATGACTCCGTTAAGCTGATTTTATCATACCTATTGTTCCTCAGGTGAGCGATGTGGCCCATGGGCCTCTTGTTTTATTTATTACAAGATAATATGATTAGCATTACATTGTATTTTGTTCTATCTAATTTTTTTGTTCAATAAATTCATAATGTAAATTAATTAAAGATTCATTCACTTTATTTCATTTTTTAGATAAGTGTTTTGGTACATACATGTATCTTTAATAAAGAGAAATAAAAAACAAGAAAAAAGTATAGGAATGTTGAAATCAATGGTACCTTATATGAATATCTTATGATATGTTTAGCTCTTTAATATAAATAGTTTTACACGGTTTGTTTTTTATTTCTCCATTTTGCCCAAAGACTTCGTGGTGTGAAACGACTTTTCTAGTTAACAAATAATGATTTTTTGGGCTATTGACGTGTAAGAAATGGTGCAAGTCACTTGTCCGCTGCTCTCCGTTGAAAGCAATAAGGTTTGCAATTTACGGAAGGGAGCGGGGTGTAGTCTATTGAATTTAGTAAGATATCTTGTGTTATTATACGGTGTAAACTTTATCGCCGAAACAAGTGTCTATGGACTCAATAAACAAGCAAACAACAACAAATAAATAACAAAAATTTAGCGTAAAAAATAGATACAATCTCAATGAAGTTTTTCCATTTTGATTTCGATAGATAATAGACTTACTAAAAATACTTGACATTATGAATTTTGATTTTATTCAACCGTTCAGTATTTTGGAATACATGTACAACTAACATCATGTGTTTCATTATAACTTTACAGAAATTTTCTCCGAATAAAATGAAAATATACATTGATTCTATATACATTCTTATTTTTTTTGCTGCAATTTTATCTGTAAAACCTTCAAAATCAGTACATTATTGATCAATGTAAATTACAATGTTTTTTTAACCTACGCTTTCATTTCGCACTGAATTATATATTTGTTGATTCTAAAATTTATTGAACACTGTTATAACATTTCTTATTTTTACGGTTTCGACCCACGGCTATAACTAAATCGACGACCAAGCAAAACGCAATTGTCAAGCCAACAGACAAACCTGCAATAGCGCCCTTTGACATACCCGATGAATCATTGATGTTGATCGCATGATTCGGGCAAGTTTTGTCTTTAAGGCTTCCATTTCGATTGGTGCCGAACTCAGCGTTGTCCAAGTCGATTTGTCTGGTGAAATATCCCTCATTTTAGTATCAACGAGTTGAACCCAAGATTCAGAACTATGTGAAATAACGTAGTTTGCTGGTTCATTAATACTTTCTGCCGGAATGTCGGAAAATGGCGGTAGTTGAACGGTTGGAAATTTCAGATCAGATAGCTGACCAGTCCGCACACAATACTGGATCTCGCAATCATTTTAGATGAAAGCTAAATGATTAATAAAACCTTTAGGACATGACTTTTGAAATTTTCCATTAACCAAAGGGTTTCCATTTTGGCAACTGTAGAAACCGCCAAAAGGCACAGATGACTTTGTGCCAAGTTCGTAGTCATCACTAATGCAAACCCTGATATTTGAAGCAATCAGCAAAGGATTAAAATATTGTGGACAAGATTTCGATTGCGTTACAAAATTGTCAGTTCTGTCTGAATACAACCCGCCAAACAGAAATCCGGTATTCTCGCGTACTACGGAGTCTGGCTTTGCTCGGCACCAGTACGACGTGTATGTTGCTGAAGCATAGTAAGATTGATCGTGGCAACAGTGAAAGAATACCCAGCATTTGTTGCACTGGTGCTCTTGTTGAGCTTTGTTTGTTATTCCATCGTGAAGGAGAACTTTTTCAAATCCGTCTGGGCACGCCAATTCCTGTGTATGAGGATTTTTGGTCGCGAGTTTGTCACATAAGTTTTCATTATTAATAAGTTTACCTTCGAAGTGGCACTCTTGATAAACTCCTCCGAAGCTGAGATTAGTAAGTGGTTCATGGCATGAACTGTCATCTAAATTTGATATTTTGCTAAAGTTAGGCGCATCAGGGTTCGTACATCCTGGATATGTGTTATGATTAAAGTAAGACGAGATAGCATTTCGAACACTCTGAACTATTTCTTCCACCAGAGTATCAGATAGCTCAGGTAATGTTGTCGTGGAGATGACATAATCAATTGGAAACCCGTTTCTATCAATAGCAACTAAATCATTCCCGATGGTTTCTGTCCATTTGGTAAGTGTGAAATTTTCCGGGTTCATAGGCGGTCCACCGTACGTTCTGATGTCCGAATCTTTTACTTTATTCATGTACTTCTCAAGTTCCGTTTGAGAGTATGAAAATTGATTTTTCATGCTTGCACTTGCTATCCCGGGTAAGGAAACGCTTGCTGCAAATCCGATTTTTACTCTGTCTGTTGTATTGTCTTCAAGAAAGGAAGAATCGACTTGGTCTACTTTGACAATGGAAGCCCCGGCGTCGACACTGGTTAAAATGTGTGTACCAAAATCACGAACCAGCAGTTCGCTCTCGTACCTAGCTGACAGCTTCCGGTTTTGTTGAGTATGTCCAGCGATTTTGAGCAGGCGATTTCGGAAAGACTGATCAAGTTGTACATCTGGGAGAACCTTCGCTGTATATCGGACAAATATCGCCTGAACTTTCGTTGTAAATGACTTATCTTCCAACTGATGTTTTTTGATGTGTTCATACTCGGCAGAAAAACTCGCAGCAATATTTACCCCTCGATAATTTACTGAAGCACCTTTGTTGACTGAAATCGCTGTGTCCGATTCATACTGCGACCAGTGGTCATAGATCTTAGAAAAAACGTTCATTTGACTCGTCTTGACAGGAATGGTGACGACCCCGTCTGGAAGGAGATAACGCCTGTCTTCGGTTGTCTTGCATTTTGAATAATTCAAATTGATTACTAGACCACGATTTTCATTAACAAGGTTATCCCAACCAAATCCTGGTAGAACTTCAAACATGAAAGGCTTTTCTCCCTTTCCATCATAGCAGGCTCTTGGGTCCCCATTAGTAAAGTTTAGGGCACCTACGGTCCAGAGTGAAATTGCCAAATAGAACAGAGACTTAGTGCACATGTCTGCTATCTACACCTCACAATGAATGTACTGAGTTGTTTAAGCGCTGATCTTATTTTATTTTGTAGCTATAATACTGACTGTGAAGTGACAAAGCGCATCTTATATACGTGAATAGTTATCAGCACTGGGCACCTGATGGGAGATACTAGTGTCCGTAAAAAAAGATTGCTCACATGATCACTTATTCTATTTAATCTGTATTAATAGTTATTTACATATCTCAACGTCACAACGTCTTGTGAACAAATTACGATCGTTTTGCTTCATTTATTTGCCTATCTAATTAATAAAAAATAGGCATTAGGCCAAAAGCAGATCATTTTGCGTTTGGTTATATAAATAAACTAAGAATTGAATAAAGGAACATTTGTCAAGACGATGAAGCATGTTCAGATAAACAAAATGTTTTTGGAACTGTCCTTTTAGTTAACAATGCTTTATTAAAAAGTATGCGCAAAGTTAAGCAACGTTCGAAATTCCCTCACATTGGTCATTTTTGTACAAACAATGGTAAAGGATGGTGTGATTTACTAAGATTAAATACAGGGATATATGAATGTCCGTTTTCATTAAAAATTCTTTCCCGATTCAATTTCATACAAAAGGACGACGTTAATCGAACACGTTCCACTGAGTGAATTTATGTTTAAAATTCGTACAATATGGGTTTTTTTTTTATTTTGCTAGAATTTTCACTTCGTTTTTGGATCATCATGGATATTCTGTTCAGTTTGCACGTGAAAGCTGATAAGTTCCCGTGTGACTGTAGGAACCAGTACTTGTGTTTTTCCTCCTGTTGTACATGTGTTTCTCTGGGTTTGTGCTCACATTAATTATCTGCAGCAGTCCAGTATGTCACTTGTAGCCATCTAATAAGTAGAAACTTATTTGACAGCTACATGTAAATTAATTGAGGGCTGCAGGACAATCAGAGATTTACTTGACTCAGTTTAACAAAAAATGACGTCAAAATATGTTTTAACATGGCTGGAGTATAACATTATATCACTGTTATATCGTGGGTTCAAAACAAGATCACACGATTTTAATGCCCCTAAAGCCGAAAAGAAATATTTTGCTGTTCAAAATAGTGAAAAAATATACCATTACTATCTCAAATATTTTTAAAAATATGGTTGAAAATAACATATTGCGTTATTTTTAAATGTACATGTATTTATGCATTGATGATTAGGTTCGGTTGTATAATATAACTGATTTTTGCAGGATTGAAAATTTTAATATTTGATAATTTCTTTTTAAAATCGTGGTTCATATACTTTAATACAACTCGGCTTTATTTCAAACCAATTTTAATGTTTACTCTGTTTTAATTATATTGCAATGTCACGAGTACGAGTTAAATCAAAGAAGAGGGTTAAGGACGCATACGACAACCGTTACGTCTTTACGGGGCGAGTAGCCACGAGGAAAGTATTCACGAAGAAAGTAGCCACGAGGAGAGAGAGTTCTTTTGAAGACCGAGACAATGTCGCTGATGCGGCGGTCTCCGTCATTGAGCCATCCCATGGAGGCCATATGACCAATGAGAAACAGCAGTTACAGCCTTATTTACAATTTCCACCAGTTCACTAGATAATGCATGCAGCGAATTGCCGGGTACACTTCTGTAAATGTTTCTATAAATTTAAAGTCTAAAATAATAGGTTCACCTTATTTTGACTTTAAACAGCCAGGTTTTGCTACCTTTTTGCTACACGGTATCACACCGGTAATTGTATTTACCGTATAACACTATACAGGGAAAAATTATAACACTATACAGGGAAAAATAATTAAAGTGCAGTTTGTACTTCTCTTGACAAAATATTCGGAGGAAATTTGTTACCAACACGTATCTCACCAGCTAACACCAAAAAGGACTCAGGATAGGGCATTTTCTCTAAATTTTAGCTCCAAACAGGCATACCCTCAAAACCACGTGTTTTCCGTTTGTATGTAAACTGCATACTCCCCAGAAAGCCTTGGAAGAAGTGGTCTCTAAGAAAAATGATCATCATCTAACAAAAAACAGAATATATCCTTCTCAGTGGTACAACAACTTCTACAAATTTTTAAAACTGAGTAAAGGAAAATGTAAAAAACTCAGTCTAGAAAAATAACTATGAATTAAATAATATGGAACTTCAATAATGGTGTGTGTGTGTGTGTGTGTGTGTGTGTGTGTGTGTGTGTGTGTGATATACGTATGCAGTTTATGTATAGTATTACGTTTTTATAAATATAGTACTAGAATTTTAATTGCTTATTTTCCATTTTATACACCACTTTTTTTTGTATGAATCTCCTTTTTTCATATCTCGCATTCTAATGCGACGAATTGTTCTTAATACAGTGTATATTAAAGATTCTGGCAGAATTGTTTTATATCCTTAAACCAAGAGATTTATATTTGTTCTTCGTTGTTTAAGCACGTTTGACTATATACATTTGTTGGTGCATTCTTATTCTGTAATGTTTAAAAGCGGTGATATATGTTATAGCGGTGTTATATAATTATATTTTGATACCATAAAGCATTTAACCCGGGGTGAAAAATATCATCACTGCGAAATGTTGACACCACTCCCATTTTTCTTTTGCTATTGTTAAGGATTTCTACAGATATGTTTTCGGGAGGGATAATACACATGCTGAATAGTCCGAATAGCCAGTAAATATGTATTTTATTATACCGCCCCCCCCCCCCCCCGCACACACATATTTCACACATTTATTATCAAAAACCATCATAAACTATCATAAACTATATAATATTGAAAAGCCGCCACCGTAATATATATATCATAACTTTTAGTGCTTTGATTTATTGCAAACTGTGGGGAGCTATAATACGTCATATACCTTTGAACTTGGATCTCTATGACGAATTTCATTGTAATTTTTAACAATGTCTTGAAAATGGGGGAAAAGGGACAGTTCGCTCCAAATTTATTCTTCTAAACGTAAAAGTGGGAGGGGGAGTTGTCCTCTTTCCCTTTCATGCTATGCCCCTGTTACATGTATCCGCGTGCATCACACATTCAATTAATTCCAAAAGATTTCGTATACATCGGCGTACGCAAGTGCATGCATATTTATTTGTATATTTTATTTCTAAAATACAAAGTTGTCCGATCCATGGAACGAGTCTGATTGATGACGATCTCACCCTAACACCTTGCACAATGATGTCCTAAGTTACATGTACCTTATTCCGAACATCTTCCAGAAAGTTCTTTCCACCAAGAAACAAATTGGTGCATTTTTTTAATTCAATATTTGTTGAAACCTTATTCCGATATATGTTTACATTTAATTATTTTGGGATAAATATATTCACTATTGACGTAATTATTAAATATCATATATTTGCAGATAGCCATTTGAAACACTGCCACAGTGACTCAGATCCGCCAATCCCACTCAAAGACCATTCATTTGACATCAAATTCCTCTGCATGGTTTATAAAGTGACAAAAAAAGTTTTGAGGCGTAAAACAGTTTTCATAACTGTTTCCGTATTGAATTTCGATTTCTCAACTCACACGATTTTCTCTTTTCAGCAAATATCCTAATGTATTCAATTAAAAAAAAATGATGCACTGAAATTCAAAACTCCGAACTAAATATTTTGAAATTCAAATATTTAATTCAAATTAATGTAGTTTGTATCACAGATATTGAATACAAATCTGTACAATCCAGAGGTTATTGACATGCATCTTTGAATCAGTATAATTATATATATTTTATCAAGTTCACAGATCTGTCTGCTAAATATGTTTGAGGAAGTTTTTGTTATTATTTCTTGTATTTGGTCAAGATTTCTAGTAGACTGGTTTCTTGACAATCCCATATCCAGCAATGGCATTGGTCCCACAGGATATCATACTGGGTTCCTTTGAATCTGTGAATAAAGATAAGAAAATAAACACGTTAGAAGCGCAAGCATGGTTTTTGTCTACATAACAAATAAATAAAGCTACATGTACATGTATGTTGGAATTTAGTTCACATCTGTAATTTTGACAATCGTACAAATACTAATGAAACACCCACCCAAAGTCTCTAGTTTAGCACACCATGGCTAATGGGAACCTATCCTGAGTCGGAGTCGTCGACGAGGAGAAATGTTTGGGGGGTCCACAGAGCTGCCCTGGTCCTGGGGGTTGATGATGAAAGGGGTGGGCGGTGGTGGGGGTGATGGCTGGGATGGTGGTTCTGAAGAGGTCGAAGCTCCAGCTAAATCCAAAAACAAAGTGGTTTCTATGCGGAATTCTCAACAGATGATACAGGTAAAAACAAAAATCTAATTATAAAAAGAACAAATGATCCCAAAAAAGAAAATAAATATATAAAGTAATAATAATTACCCATGAATCTTGAGGACAAGTATCCGTATGCCCATCTAACCGAATAAAAAACTAAAAGGCAAGTCACAATCATTATTTTGTTTGTTTGCTTCGCTAAGAATATTGTTTGAGATCTATGTTGTAATGACGTCACAATAGGAACAATGACGTGACGTCATTATATGTACATATCTGAAATATTTTCTGTCGTTTTATTTTTCCTAGGTTTTATTTATTCAAAAGGAAAAAGAATAACGTATTCTTCTAGTAAGCATGGTGTTATTCCATGTATGTCCAAGTGTTCATGCTTAGATATTTTATGTCTCGCAAGAGTGTACATTATTTATATGATCACAGCAGAAAAAACAATACTAGTCAATTCTGTTTGCAGTTTGATTTCTAATAAAAATGAAAATTTTAAAATTAATTAAAAATTAAACTCCGCCGCTCATGAGAACCACACCACAGATCTTCTCGCTGTTTTTACTTCTAAATAGTACAGTCCCTGAAACGTTTAACTTTCACATTTTTGCGTTCGCTCACCGTTCACTCACTGTGCGTTTACCGTTTGCTCAGCGCGCGTTTATTTATCGTTCACAAATTTTTTTTGTGCTCTCCGATTCGCTCAGTTCGCGCTCACCGTTTAAAATGCTCGCTCAAAGGGCGTTTAGTAGGCGCTCAGAATCTTTCGCATACCGTTTACATTTTTTTTAAATTATTATCATCATCATTCGAATCTTCAAAGTGAAAAGATCGTATCAAAATACATGAAAACAAATAATTTAATACCAACAGGAAGTTAATAAAATACAGTGTGAATGTCATTTTGTTAAACAAAGCATGATATTATTGGCAGTGAGTAAATAAATTTATTATGAATGAATAAAATAAAATAATTTGCGTATTTACATGTATGTAAAGCCTCGTCACATTTGGTACAATCAACTTTGTCAGAAAAGATGCTGTTAACAAGTATTCTTACCACTTAAAACTACGTACATATGCAATTAGAAGATCATAAGTGTGAATGATTACATGTATGAATGCGATTCTTCAATCTGGGTTTTATACACAAACCGATTACATGTATATTCTAACCATGCACTTAAAACTACGTACATATGCAATTAGAAGATAGTGTGAATGATTACATGTATGGATGCGATTCTTCAATCTGGGTTTTATACACAAACCGATTATATTTACATTTGATTTATTCTACTACTTTATTATGAATATCATAAAATATATCAAAATTATGCTGGTATATTTACTTAGATTTGACGCGCTCTCCTGCAACATAAAACATAAAAAAATTGTTAAAGCTTTTAGTGAATAATGCCATTTACCGGAATTTATCATTTTGCATTAATGATTTAGATTTATACATGTGATGACGCCATGTCATTGTTCCTATTGTGACGTCATACAAGTAGCAACATAGATCTCAAACAGTTCTTTGCGACACAAATAAAAAAAATGATTGTTACATACTTGTCATTTGGGCTTTTATTCGGTTAAATGGGCATATGGATACTTGTCCTCAAGAATCATGGGTAATTATAATCATTCTTTTATCTACATGTATTAGATTATTTGTGATTTCAGTTTTTTAATAATTTGATTTTAAGGTAGGCTGTTTCCAACTGTATCATTTTTTACTAATTCCGTAGAATGACCACTTGTTTTGCTTTAGCTGGAGCTGAACAGTCTAGAGAACCACCATCCCAGCCACATTCCCCATAGCAGCGCTCTGCTGAAGTGGAAACTTTCGGTGAGTATTTTCTGAAACCTGTGTTCTATTGTCAAAACTACAAATATATACTACAGTTTATACTACATACGTGTATTTAATGTTGCATTGAACAAAACCATACTAACCGTTTTACATGTTTATCTTCTTTTTTATTCACAGATTCAAAAGGATCTATGTGTTCCTGCCGGGTCAATCCCAATGTCAGGTCTGAGATTGTGAAGAAACCGTTCTTCGCGACCGAAGATTTCAAACAGTTCTAAAGATTGCTTTATAAACGTCTTTATCTGATAATTCCGTCAACCTGAATAAAAAAAAATATGAAACTTATGTACATACGCACGTTGATTATTCAATATATCACTGAATGTACTTAATGTGATTTTTAATAAAAATAATATTTTAATAGATTTAAAATTATGGTGTTTTCATTTTCAGTGCATCAGAATTTAATAATGGATTGCATACGGATATTTGTTGATGAGAAAAACCTGTGTGAGTTGAGAAATCGAATTTGAAACTATTTCACGCATCGTACATGTACAATGGCATTTCTAAGGTTGTACATTCTGTCACTTTATGAACCGCACAGAGGATATTTTGATCTAAGATCGAACTTGATGTCATATGAATGGTCAATATTATAAACATATACAGGTACACATGTTGAGTGGGGTTTATGGCAACATTGATTCGCCATTTTGATTCATTTTTTTTAAATGTACTAGTTAATTGCCTTACATTTCCTCTTTACAAGACACGTCTCTTCAAAATAATTTATTCATAGTTTTGAAAAATATGAACGCAATATAATTGATTGACATAATCACTGGACATAATTTATTCCATATTTATATCATGCAAACCATTTATTCACGCCATTTTTTTTAACTTTACTGTGTGTTACTTGCAACCAAAACAGATTTTCCAACTTCTCAAAAAAAACCCCAAAAAACAAAAAGATTGTATAAAATATTTAAGAGCATACATCCTTCTCTGAACAACAAAATCATGTTTCAGAAATGATACTTTAACGATCCATAAAATAAAATGTCGGTGTAGCATTCCACCTTAAGGAGGCTATGTGGTCAACAAATTAGCCATCATATCTTTTACTTTTTTTATTTTTTATTTTTTTAGATATAATATCTTTAGCCATCAACTATTATTTTGTAACGAAAAAGTCTATATATATATATATATATTACATTTTAATTTTGGACATTTTCCTTTATTATAATATAGAGCTCTCCTTTTAAAGGAGATCAATACAGTCTAAAAATGGTCACAACCATCGAGCCTTCGTTTTATAATTAGTCAAGTTTTTAGCATCGTATTTTTGCGATTTTCATTACAGTCTTATACCTATAGATGCAGATAATATCACTCAATATATGAGCTAAGATCAAAATTTTCTGTCCTGATACCACCACTATCTCCCCAATGTGTACACCAGGTCACGTGATCCTCACATCAACGTGTTAGCTTGATGACGCGACCTCTAAATATAGAATGCTTTCTCCCTCCTCCACATTTTTGGGCTGTAGAAATATCAAGAATGGTAATATAATCCTTCCGGTAAAATGATTTTTTTTCGGTACATTCGGAATTTTTTTGGAACAACGTTTCTACATTGAAGTACGCAGCAATGTTAAGGTGTCCCGGAACTAAAATACAGCTGAAAAACGATATTTTTTGAATCAACAAAAATTTACTTTGATCGGGGGTATTCCTTAAAATCTAAATTACATATATTTACAACAATGTTAAATATTATTTTTAATGCATTTTTTTTGACGTCATTTGTACTTTGTTGTCACGTGACGTACGTATCCTAACATTGCAAATTTCCTAAATAAATCGCATCGGCGCAGGTGATTAATGACATTAAATCATAAATATTTTGAAGAAAAATCCATTGTTATGTCATATACTTTGAAGTTCTTGCTTGGGATTGAAATATTAGATATTTCGTTTGTTAAAGATATTGTAAAAACACTTCGCCAAATCATCAAAATAAAGCACATTTTTACTAATTGAAAGCGATTTACTTAAAATTGGGGTAGATCTGTAGATTTCCAAGCATGATTTACATTGGTACTTATATTCTCTATCAATTTAACGTAAAATATTCTTAAATTGTATTGATCTTTCACCTGCGCCAAACTGTTTTTACATGCATTAAAATTTCTTCATTCAGTTATTTACACGTAGCAGGGAAAGTCTCCAAACCACTAATTAATAAATAGTCTTTTACTTCAAGCGAAGCTTTAAATCTACCTATTATTTGATACTGATTATTAATATGAACAAATTCTAAAATCGAGCATTAAGGGCAGCATTTATGTAAAGGAAAGTTTTATGATTGTTTTATTATAATTCACTTTTAACGTTACGACACATTCCCTGAGAACTATCGAATGGAATGCAGATCGTGACGTCAAAGTTTATTATGACGTCATATTGTTTGAAGTACAGACAAGTGACTCTCTACACATCGCTGTGGGAAGCCTTAACATACCCGCGTAGTTGGTGTTTTAGAACCGTTTTAACAAGAGCTTGGACTTTCGGTGGGATGTTACTATCTAGTTTGCTTATCAAAACAAGCTTTCAAATATTGACCTTCTTTCTTCTAATTCGCTAAGAGAAGCTCATTAATATTCATAGACTGTCAAAACCGGAAAGTTGTTTGCCAAGATCTGCTCTGTTGTGTGAAATTGACGCTGTTTCAACGAAATATACAACCCTGGATGAAGTCGGACGAGTGTCATTGCGTTCAATGCATTCATATCTATTAGCCAATGACTGGACAGTTAACCATGAGTAGACTCCGCCTTCATCAAATTGGAGTTTGTTACGTACTGCCCAAAGTCCAAGCTCTTGTTAAAACGGTTCTATATGACGTACTTCCTTTGACCTTTTTTTTAACGAGGCCGAGTAAAGTTCGAGTTCGCACGCTTTTGCGCAGCGTTTCATTTGCATTGTGACGTCATATTTTTGCTTGGTTGACGCTGGTTTCAACTGCAGATATTCAGCGAAATTTGTCTAAAATATCTCGTTTGAGGCGTAAAATTGATATTATATTGTAGAATAAATATAAATGTCTTGAAGTATAAGCTATTTGGGCTTGGGTCGAAAACGTGAAGAGGGTTCAGCAAGCCAAGCCCTCTGTCACGTTTTCTTACCCCGCCTAAATATAGCTTAATACATGTATTTCAAGACAGTGACCAGGTATTTTATATTTATGACCCTTAATAAGTGATGTTATATATATTTTCATTACTTAAATATGTCTGAATGTTTTAATAATACTATAAAGATCACCATTTCCGCCTTTGTCAAATAAAAACATAGGCATTATCTGATAAATCTGGGAAATTGGGCATACAAAAAAAATTTGATGAGACCCCTGAAACAAACCAGGAGGTAAAAGGTTTTTTTATTTGATCATTTGATGCCTTACAGCAATAACTTTCATTTGTGGAACAGAATAAAAAGTCCCTAGGGCAGAAGTTTAAAAAGAATGTAAAAAATGTGCAAAATTGATACATTTCAAGCAAAATCCCATAGGGTCCTATGTTAAAAATTAACAAACTTTGAGATGACCCCCTAAACAAACGATGTGGTAAATGTCTGATTTTTTTTATCTTAAAATAATAATTAAATTAGTAGAAATTTATGTAAAAAATTTTATTAAAAAATCTAGGGCAGAACAAATTAGACCCGGCCTCGTTAAATAGCCGTGTCATGAAATCACACGAATGAAAAGAGGTTTAAAAAAAGGAATTTATTCAATGGAATGAGAGTAGTTTGAGTAATTTAATGAATATCGAAATACAGCACAAAATGCAATACAGAGAAATGATTAAAAAGGATGGTGTCATCAGACTGAGTGTCCATTGGCACGTTACATTCTGTCGTGTGCGTAGAAAACGTGCAGCCGAAATACAAGTTTTTCAATCAAAGATGAAATCATTATTATTAAAATATTTCTTTTATATAATTGTCATTCAGATGTTCCTTACAAAGTCAAATACCCAATACATTTCCAAAAAAAATGTACTTAAAGTTTTTTACTTATATGTTTATCAAATATTAATTTAGTGATACGTAACGTGAGTTTGTCCATGAAATATTTGTTGGTTGACATTGAACTAACATGTGTACATTTGTTAGTTCCCCGGGTATGGCGGGCACTGATTCGCGGAATATACCGTGGCGTTGTATCCAGTGCCGGGATATTGCGCCGCATTGTATCCAGTGGAAGGCGGGGGTGGATATGAGTTCATCACTTTTCCGGAGTTTTCCATACCGGGATATGGAGGTGGCGCTGCATAGTTCTGATTGGAAAAACCTAAATAAATGCATCAAAGAAATGACATATCTTGCTTGTTTTAGATGCATGTAAATGAAAATACATATATTAAATGAACCAACAATATACCGGCTTGTTTATACGTGAGTAATTAAATGCATTAATCAACGTTTCAAAGTCAAAGTTCCTTATGTATCATATTTATAACGATCATTTTCATTTTTTCTGCGTTTGAAAATACTGTAATATATTATAAGACAAATCGTGTATCAGTTTTACCTCCTGAATATGCTGACGTGGCTGTTGACGTCACGACCTGCTGTTGGTTTCCACTCCCTAGTACTACCGTCCTAGGATACAGGCGGCATCGTCTACAGACGATGATGATCACCAAGACAACAAAGATGGCGAAGATCACGCCCCCGACAACCGCCCCCGCCACGATCCCAGCTGTGGAAGAGGAAATATAAATGACGTCAATCCGTGACAATTACATGCTACATGTATATGTGTGTATAGATCTATGCCAGTGAGTGCATAAAAAATAAAACATCACAATAATAAGTTTTCAAAGGAATTTTGCAAAAGCTATATTTGCATAACTGTAAAAAAAGAAATTTTATTTGTTTTTATTTTTAAAAGTTGATTGCTTGGAATTACAAATGAACTGTTGGGCTAACTGCACAATAACAATCCTGAACACAATTGCATATTTGACTAATATCATCATACAATGCAGTTATCTTAAATATGCGTATTGCTTTATAATGGTTTCTTGTCTCACTTATGTTTAATTATAAAAAAAAAATTCCTGTCCTGCATCACCATGAATTTCCATTACCATTGTATGGGTTTTTTGTTGTGACCTTCAAAGTAAATGACCCAGACGACGAAGATGACGAGGAGGAAGTTGTCGTCAGTTTAACTCTGACGTCATCAAATGTATCCCCGCAAAATTTGTCAGGTGTAGAATCATAACAGCTGTATGTCTGCCAACGAAATGAACAAAACAGTTAGAAATGTATGATGAATAGTTTATGTATCCAAATAAATATCACAAAAATTAAGTCAGACGTCTTCATTATCCAACAAGTTATCACACAATTAAAGTTCCAACCAATCGATTTTAACGCAAAAGCTTTGAATTGTACCTCTTGTAAAACTGTAACAATTGCAAGGGCCTTAACGAAAGATAAATTATATAATACTGTGATTAGTACACCAATTCCCTTCTTTTACATGAATGCAACCGGAAATGTTTCTTTTGTTTGCTGTCGTTCAATTTTTCGAGAAAGATAGCAATTCTTCTGTTCAACAAAATTAATTAGATTGAAATGATGTTATTTTACCCTTTCTAGCAGAGTCCCGATGAGGCCGCCGTAGTATTGGAGTTTCACTGAACAATCGCTGATAAAAAGGCTCTCAGCCTCCACGCAGACCTTGTAGTCTGTATCAAAGGGGCTGAACTTGTAAGAGCAAGGTGAGTACAATTTGGATGTGGCTCCTTTCCATCTTATGTAGTAAGTATCATCATCATAGATTGTATATGAATTATAATCGCCACACGATTGGTCGAAATCCACTACAAAAACAAAGGCGGGAAAATAAAAAAGAAAATGGTTAATAACCTGAAAATCAACATCAGTTTGAAATATATCTAAAGTCTTTTTTAAAATCTTTGAAAAGAAAAATATATGTTTTAAGATTAAAGTAATTAATGTGTTTCTATTTACATTCATCAACCTATGGAATATAAGTCGGTCTTTTATTTATAACTACTTACAATATTTAGTGTATCCACTGACACCAGTGCAAAGAGACAGCACTGCAATTAGCGTGAACTGTAGCCACATTATCTGAAAATTGTACAGAACAAAATGTGACCGTCTCACAATCATTCCCTTTGTTAAATTATAAAAAGGAAATTTCTATTTTGATTTGAAATCGTTTTTGTTATTGATAAATTGATTTTACGATAAAGTGTTGCCAGCTGTTTATAGTATTTTTCTTCTTCCAGACAAAGGAAAGTTTTTTAAATAATTCTGCCTACGTATAATGTGAAATAAAATTAATGATAAACATTTAAATTAAATGAATTTAAGTATATGTGCCAAGATGTAACTTTGATTATATCAAATGTGATTAATTATAATCAGTTTAGCACTGAGTCTCATTAACATTTTCTTGCGGGTTTTTTTTTTAAACAATTTGGGAATGTTTTATCCAGACTGTTTTTTTTTTATTTTTGTTGAATGTAAATTTTTGCATAGCTTTTTGACATCAGGAATCTTCATATTCTTGCTAGACAAGATCAAGTTATTACTTTTCCTGCTTAAATCTACACACATGTCCTCAAGATCACAAGGCACATAGTACATGTACATATTCCTGTAGCTGCTTTGTAACACGTTTTCAACTTGGCACTTATAAAAAATTTCTATATATAACATTGTGAAATAAAATCAACTGTGAATTACCTGTGAATTAACTATGATTTTTTTTCATTACTGTACGTCACTAGCTACATACTCACAAATATTACAAGCCCCAAACCACCCCCACCCACCCCCGGATTATGCACCCCCTTTTCTAGATCCACCCATGGGAGGGGTATATATTGGATAATAGGAGATCATCAGGATCAATAAATGATGTAAATACATGTATCAAAAATGAATTGATAAAACAAAAAACTTAGAAAATGCAAGACCTTTGTAAAAATATTGCTTTTGTTATTAAAAAATGTCTGTCTTGCCATATGCGAGCTTTATAACGAATATTTTCCCTATTTTGGTTATGATAATGAACAGTTCACGTTACTGCGAGATACTAATTCTTTATATCAACAATAAATGAAATAAGATCATCAAATATGATATGATAACAAAAAATTACATTAACATCAATAATTTACACCTGTCCATTAAAAGAAAATTTTGATAATACCTTTTTTCCAGTAAGGTTTACCTTCCTACAATTTGATTTTTAATGAAGTTCATATATTAAGTAAATATAGTTCATACCTTGGTTGTGTTAAATCGCACTGAATTAGGACAGTGTATTTGTCAATATTGGCCTCAGATAAAAATCTTAATCTGACTCGTGATCATCTGCACATGATATAAAGATCATTGCAACATATACATTGTGCAATGACACAGGTTAGCTACACTGTACCACAGTCAGTCTAATAATGAATTTGATGCATAATATATCTTTTAATTTAAATAATTGGAAATTGAATATAAAATTTAGTCCTCTCACAAACATGTGAGAATATCCTATATAACGCTGAGGACACATGACTGGGTGATTGTGTTAAGGAGTGTTTAAGTTATCGGATAAAATTCTACACTATTAATCTAAATCAAGGAAGTTAATTGTTAAAAAACCATTGAAAGGTTTGAATGAGCAACAATATTTTTGTTGATTTGAATGGAAAGCTATTCAAACAAATTCGTTTCAAATACAATGCACAGAAGACAGGATATATAAGTTGACATAAAAGCAATGATAACATACTTACTGATTACCGTATACACCAGGCTCAATCAAATACTATACCTTGCCCGGCTTTATCGTTGTTTATTCATGTGATTGTACACATTACATCATAATTCATGTCTTACCATCATTTATTCATCTCCTGTTTGGAAATTCTGCATTTGGAAAACCCCAGATGAAAGTGAAACAAAAGTTTAAAACGGTTGGTATTATCAATAATGCAGGCTGTCACAGGTAAATGTGCACAAAGCGTGCATAATTTAACTACTTGACACAATCTGTACAATCCCCCATACATTGCATGGGAGAGGCCATTTTTGTTTGAGGAAGTAAAATCACCATGTTTTATGTTCATAGTAATGCAAGTCAAACCACAAAACTCGTGCTATGATACACGTAACTGTGATGATGATTTGCCCTCTTGACCCGCTAAAAATTGTATTATAATTTTTTTATAATTAGTAATAAATACAGGGGTTTTGCATATGCGATACAGCTAACTTTATAATGCGCGTATCAGCCTCCAGGGCTTCGGCCCTCTGGCTGATATTGGTGTCTCAAGCTGATACAGGGTGTAATATGGAAAAGGATATGTATTATTCTCAATAAAATTATTATTCTGTATATAAACGGTAGGTTAATATGGTATATAAGGAAACACATTTGTAAAATGTAAATGTATACGCATATAAAGTTAAGCGGTTATGACTTTAATAAACATGTACATGTATAAAAAATAATTGTGATTGTAAGTTGTCTAATCAATAAGTAGGCTATTATAATGTTAAAAAGTTCACTATAATATGCACTTTGTTGGTCACGTGATCAAATTCTGCGAATTTTAAGCTCGATGGCTCTTCGAATGATTTGATCACATACACGTACCTATATGACATCACTAGCAGTTATCACTGCATATGTGTATACACATGGTCAAGAAAGTGAGAATCTGTTCCCAGCGCCTACCATATCTGCTTGTTTTTAAAAGGGGTAAAACCGACATGCACAGATCCGGGAATT
The DNA here is from genome assembly GCA_016163765.1 of Magallana hongkongensis. Lineage (NCBI taxonomy): Eukaryota > Metazoa > Mollusca > Bivalvia > Ostreida > Ostreidae > Magallana > Magallana hongkongensis. The sequence continues at coordinate 23,221,044 of WFKH01003881.1, read as the reverse complement.
TTTAACGGGAGGAGGGAGCGATAAGTTAGTTTGCCATCTGGGGGTCCAGGGCTATTTTCGGTAACTTTGATATGTGAATCTTATACCGGTATGTTTCAATTTTCCAG
>WFKH01003881.1:23197785-23212763 GCA_016163765.1 Magallana hongkongensis | reverse complement strand
CCAGCAGTCCCTTTCTGTCTTAAGAGCAAGCTAATTAACGGAAATTCACAGCGACCGGAACGGTAACCGTGTACTCTCTTGTGGCCGGTTGGTTCATGGGATAGGAGGAGTTACATCCAAGGTTGGGCTGAGTTGATTCTGCAATAAAACAACCGCAGTTTAATAGTTAAGTTCTACCAGAAATCATTGTCTAAAAATATTCATTCCAAACTCTTTCTCAAAAATAGTTTTAAAGGGTTGCGCAAAAGTAGAGTATCCTCTTCGAGTTTTACTGGATTTGACCAGGACTCGACCAAGATTATCACCTCATAATTTTTCAAGAATGATTCCTTATTCCTTAAATAAAAACATTTTGAAAGGACATATAATGATATGGAACGAACTAAAACACCCGTAGATTTGACAAACTAATTCCTGAACACAAAAAAAAATGTTATGCATAAAATGCTGCGCTATAATTTAGAAATGACAGAGTGATAATTGTGAAGCAGCTTAATAAAGACACTCGACAATTTTCTTAAGAAAAAATATGAGTACACACCTGCTGGTTCGTTGACGAGACGGGAATGAGGAATTTCGGAATTCCGGAACACCACGCCCTTTGACCTCTTCCTACGACAGACGACGACCATAATTATGGCGACGATAATGGTGACCCCAACAAACGGAGCCAGGATGATCAGAGTAAGCCCTAGTAAAAGACAACGGTGAAGAAATTGTCAAACCCAAAAACATCAATAAGCTGTCCAGATCAAACAGTTGCAATTGTGTCTAGTTTTTATTACGGTTAAATGATTGATATTATGGAGAACAAAATGATCAAAATTTATTATATACAATACAATTTTTTTTCAATAAGATTGAATAGAATTAGGAGGCATGCACAACCTATTTCAGCCTTTATCCTAATGATCAAAATGAGTTACTGTTTATTAATTTAAGGGTATGGGTGGTCAACAAATTATACATCAGATCAACTTTTTACAAATTTTAGATATGATATTTTTTAGCTATAAACTGTCCTTTAGTAAAGAAAATTTCAAATATTTTAGGTTTAAAATTTGAATGTTTTCCTATTTTTTTTTAATATAAAGCTCTTCCTCTCAAAGATATTAATTTAGTCGAAAAATGACCATGAACATTACTGTCTACATACGCATATATTTATGTTTTATTTATGCATGACTTCAGACCAATTTCTTTGAAAATCTGTTAATGATGTTATACATTTTGAAGTTGTAAATATCAGGTTAATTTAATCTTCACAATATAGTTACGTGATGTAATTATGAAGCTTTGATGTAACACATACTCATATTATTGAATCTGACCGCAGCGCAGACATTTTTTCTTTATAGAAGTGAAGTAGTTGATATGTTAAACCTTGCCATACTACATGTATGAAATATACTTTTTGATGTAAAGGGGCAAGTTCACGATTTTTTTCAAAGAATTGTAAGTTCTGAATCTCGTCTATAAGTTGCAATTGACAACTGGCATTAAAATACCTTACTTAAGCAATGGAAATATTAAAACGAAGTAAAATTTCAGAAAAATGCGACCATGCCCTTTAATTAGGAAGTGTTCTTACAGTCTCCCTTGAGCACGTTGAGTCCCTTCTCATATTGAGTTATTTTCAGTTTGAAGTAGTTTGAAGACCCCGGTGGAGATTTCCCTTTGTAGGCTACTTCTACTTCCACACCATTCCCAGTCCAACAAAATGAGCCTGGAGTTGTGTTGCATCCGTATGTCTGAAGAAAAAAAACCCACAAACAATTTATATTAAAATTGAAACAAAGCCGTTGATCGAACCTTTCCTTTAAAAAAAAACAGACATTAGGTAATTCTGAACAAAAAAGTTCTATTTCGCCTATAAAAACTAGTAAAATGTGTACTACGTTATGTAGTTAAAAAAAGAGCAATCGTACCTCATGCAATTTTTTTTTATCGCCGGTACATACGAACGTGCTTTGAACTTAAAAAATAAAACCAAAAAGCACCTGCCGCTTTTCTTTCAGAGTCATCATGATGGTAATAATTAACAGTCGCATTACAGTCCTCAATATGGAACTCCTCAACAGTGATACACACTTTGAGATTGGAAGTGCCAACGGGCTCAAAACTGACTTTACAGCTACCAGAATCTCCGTCCCAGAAATTCATGAATGAATCCTGACCGATGTGTGACCCGTCCCACACCAGATAACGGGTGGTATCTGTCATCATGAAAATGGTACCGCACACATCACCCGTGAAGGTTACTGAAACAAAAGGAGAGTCCATGATTTCAGAAACATTGTTATTTATATCTTTGATTAATGACCCACTTCCGTATTCTCAATGGCGCTGTTCAAAGTGACTCACGTTAATTTAAAGACACGAGAAACAACTTCGATGGGGAGTGAATTCATAATATATATTTACGTATATAGACATAAAAACGTCGTCTAGCTGTTCATTCACTACTTACCTGTTTCACTTTGTCGACTCTCAGACTTTGCCACCCACAAAATACATAGACCCAAAATCCAGCGTGTTGCCATCTTGAACGATTGATGCGTGACTATTCAGTAAACAAAGCCCCCGAGCTTCTGCGAAATATTCGTCCTTCACCTCTTCTGCTTTTTGGGGATTTAAAAATGGATAACACCGCGGTTATAAATGTGGAAAATTTCAAGAAATGGTGGATTATTTCAAAATGCTTCCTTGTTTAGAAGCATGCATCGGATCCAGTATTATTATCGTGTACACAATTATATTAAGCAGACTGACAAATCCCTGTCCAAGTGTATTGCCAGTCTACAATAAGTTACATTATTATAGTAGAAAAACCGATATATTATTCAAAATACTACTGGTGCTGGATCAGTTATCGAAAAACATCATAACGATGCATGTTTTAAAATTGTTAATCTACAACATTCGATCCTTATTTTTTCTTATGTAGAGTTTTATTTATATTAATTTTTTTTAAAAGGACAAAACACGGAACACGTTTTTCTACTGAAAGAGCGCTTTTATAGGATGATAATAACGTAATCTGAATCAAACATTTCATAGTTATTTATTGGTTGGTTGATAATAGATATTGTATTATTTTGTGTACACTAAACAGTACTGTTTAAGGCTACTTGAAATTGTATAATTGATTAAATTACTCTGGATAAATTACAATAGATAGATAGATAGATAGGTAGATAGACTTAGAAGGAGTTTAAATTTTGATTTATTCTCATATACATGTATCTCAGTTCTTAGTTTCACAATTATATAATCCGCGATCAATAATTTGTAAGCATTAAAGATTCAATTCAATCTCCAGACGGGAGAGGGTCGTGCATCGCGACGATGATGGGCCGAGTGCTTCCTGCGGTCTTTTCTAGCACGGGTTTGTACATATATTTTGTACTTATAAATTGCACATATCACTGAAATAAACTACTTACATGTACTTATTTTCAACACCTAATGATGTGTAACTGTGAGTTTCGGCTGCATCATAAATGAAATACAGCAATTGTTGGTGGAACTTCCCCTCTCTATCCACACTTAAATATAGAATTGAAATTATATTTCTTTAACTTATAGCATAAATTGTTTTTAATGAATACAAATACACGTTTCATGTTTTATTTTTTTTTCTTGGAAGCTTGTTGGAAGAAAGCTATTTCATCTAACAATTCTTTAATGTTAATCTATGCTTATTTTTAAGAGAGAGAGAGAGAGAGAGAGAGAGAGAGAGAGAGAACTGACACATCTTATTTCCTCAAAAGGAAAATGACATAACTTGATTAAACACGTATCATTTTATAAGCACATTTTGGTTTTATACTAAGTACATGGTTTGGTTTGAACGTATTTTATTTTATAATCATATACAAATGGTTCGAACGCAAGTTCCAACAACTGACTAGGATCTTACCAGAAACACATAAAAATAATTTACCTTAGTCTGTGTATTAATATCAAAATTTTAAGTACATGGTTAATTATCCGCAATTGATACACATTATTGTATAATGATACATAAATATATAAAGAGTTCTGTTGAATTTTATTCAAGACAAAATGCTGAAGAAAAATCTATACTACAGTCTCTAATAAATCGTTGAACCGATGAAAAAAATACCTTGGTTGAGTTTGACAACCAGTGACTCGTCTCCTCATGACAATAGATCACAATCAATTATGTTAAAATAAATTTGAATAAAATTCAAAAGGTTTGTAGACAATTCATTAAGTATTCACTGAGTATATATAATATGTACATGACATTGTATACGGCGTCCCGAGTACTTTCAAATGGAAAAAAGATGTCAACATTTCCCATATAATTATAAATCTGTTCTCGTTTCTGTAAGCTTCTCCGGGTAAATACGAATGTCGTGTTAAGGAAGAAATCTTAGATTTCTTCCCTTTCATCGATTTCTCGTGTACTTAATTTACAGGTATGTTCATTTTCGTTAAAAATCCTCAAAAAACTTACGGAAACAATAACTTGGGACACACTTTAGTTAAGTAACTAAAAAAGTTCACATATTTTAGCTTTTGAATAATTTCTTATCACTTTATTCAGATCTAGAGCTCTGCAGTCTAAAAACTTAGCCACGACCAATTCGCCGTCTTGACTCAAGTTTCATTTCTTTGCATGTAATTGACACTAAGTCAGGTACATATGCACGGAAACATCCGTTCTAGCCACCTGTCTCGCCGGGGGGGGGGGGGGTTATATCGTCTTGCGAATGTTGCATTGGTATCCCATGACCGGGTCGTCTAAACTCTGTAGGGTCAGAGCAAGTTGTCTTATATGTACAGGTTAATGAAATTGAAAAAAAAAATTATTATATTTATCACGTTTGGGTATTTATAAATAGTTGTCTTATTAACAAATTTATGAACACATGTTTCCGTTCAGTTAAAACAATACTGAGAAATGGAGAAGCCACGCACCCAGTATACTTACATAGCTTCTCCCTCTAATTCTTACGTACATCTTTAGTTATAATTGCTACATGTTACCAGCGAGATTCGTGTTTTTGAGAGGGAAGGGGGTGGTCCGTTATCTGTTTCTAATAAGTTTACTTCGAATTCCTTTGCCTTGATCCGCGAATGTTCAAAAAAATTTCGATTATAAGAAAAATATATAGAGTTGCCTCTCTTTAATATGAGACTGAAACACCTGTCTATATTAATGTGGATAAAAGTACATTATAATCAAAATACTCTCACCGTTTTAGAATTTTCAAATTTTACAATATTTGTCCAGAAAATATGTTTTAATTTTTTTTATGCAAAGATAAAATTTATAAAAGCGTCTGCGGAATTCGAACTTATAAATTACAGATTCGTTATTAACACTCTAACCCATTGCGCTACACTGTTAGGTAACTATTTCGGGAAAGAAAAATATTATTCAGTTATACTTGATTTCATTGTTCATTTCGATCGGAAATATGTCACAATATGGAGATGTCCCATACCAACTTAAATCTTTTGTAAAATACCCAGCACTTCTCCATCAGTGATAATTTTTATCTGTCTTAGATATTCACCCAATATATATATATGTTCTTTTAAACTGGGCAATGGCCAACGTTTACGAAAAAAGTAAATGACGCGCATACCTGTTCCGCATGGCTTCTCTTTTGGCCGATTTTTAATATAAGGAATCATTGATCCGAGGCTGGTTTGCCGGAAGCCGAGGTACTGCTTTAAACGCTGGCGTTTATTAGTGCGTTTGCTTGTTTTATGCCCAAAAACCGACTTAGATTTAAATACACACAACAGTAAAACACTAATGTTCCAGCGTTCAATTATATTTAAAAAAAAACACTCACCCTTAGGAAAATGTTACAATGTTATATAGTCTAAATTCATATGATTTTCACACACTATGCAAGCAAGTAAGTGTACTCAATTTTAATTCAATTTAAAATTGCTAAACTATGACAAATGAACTGTTGGAAATGGTCGTTTGTTGTAAATATAATCCTTATTACACACATATCGAGTTTTTCCATTTGTTGAAAGAAAAGGTACACGTAGAAGATATCTTCTTACATGTAAATATAAGGGGTAAAATACATGATAAATTGATAATGCATATAACACATCGATCTATTAAGCAAGTCTCTGACCTACACGGTTAAAACTTCCTCATAAAAGTAACAATGGTCAAATTCAATTCAATGTGAAATCATTTTTCCCCAATACGAAACATAACGCTCGAATTTACAAAAAAACATATTGCGTTTGTTTGAATTGTAACGTTGTCATTTGCACACGGTCTAGTTTTTTTTATATACAAAAAGGAAACGATACTATCCAAAATTTGTGAGCAATGGGTTTTTTACGCATGACTTCATTTTCTATCATTTTCCGGTATAAATGTTTATTTGTGCTGAAATTCTTGATAAAGAAATGCAATAAAGTGTACACACTCCATCTTTTACAACATCATCTTTAAGCAATATCATTTAAAAAAAAAAACCCATAGTTTTATTTCATGATTTAAGTGTATACGACAATAATACTCCTCAAAAATTAAATCTATAATATACGCTTCTTAAAAAGAAGACCATGTGAAAGGAACTATACAGTCCTAAAAAGATATTTGTTACTCTTTTTTCTCCTTCTCCTGCATTCATATAAGCCATAAAAAGAAGAGGTCTCCTTTCTGTCTTTAGGACGAGCTAATCAACGAAAATTCACAGCGACCGGAACGGCAACCACGAACTCTCTTGTGGCCAGTTGGTTCATAGAATAGGAACAGTTATTTTCAAGGCTTGGCTGAGTTGGTTCTGCGATAAAAAAAAAAACCCACAGTTTATATATATGAAATACTACCATAACATTTTTAAAAAAACTTTCATGTTGTAAATTTTGAATTTACCGGGTGGCAGTAAATACAAAATTTACAACATGACAACGGTAAATTCAAAATTTACAACATGACAAAACCCTGAAATTGTCTAAAAATAAATTCCTTATTTTAAACTCTTTCCTTAAAGTTTTAACAAGGTCGCAGAGTACTCCCTCGCAAGAAATAGATGAGTGTTAAGCTTAAATTTCATAATTAAAAGAATCAAAACCTATTTATAAGTACTACAGATAATTTAAATTCTTTCAATTAGAAAAACCTGAATTTAACATCAGTTTAAAAAATACAGCTCAGTATTTTCATTATGATTTCAACGTGGTGTTCTTTTATCGGATATGGCAATGATATACATTTGTAATAACATCAAAGTATAATTACTATATCAATATTTAATATCAAAATTTAATATAAACTTTTTGAAAGGACATAATTTGACATGGAACTACTTTTTAGAACACCCCTTATATTTGGCATAGTACTATTTTCTGAATAAAAAAAATGTTCATGTTATGCTTAAAATGCTGGGCTACGTTTTCTTTTAAATAATACATGTACATATACCAGTCTGAGAGTGATTATTGAATAACTTAAAAAGGACATTGGCAGCTTTCATTTTGACATACATGGGGAAAAAATGAGAAAATTTGAATGCACCTATTAGTTCGTTGACGAGACGGGAATGATCAATTTTGGACTTCCGGAACGCCAGACGTTCTGACTTCGTTCTGTGACAGACGACCACGATGACAACGATAATGATGAACCCGACAGGCGGTGCAAGGATGATCAGAAAAGACACTAGAGAATAACAAATGTGAAAAAAATATCAAACTATAAAAAATCAATAAGCTTTCCGGATCATATAGTTGCAGATAGGTTTGGTTTTTATTATGGTTGCTTGATTTATATTATGATTCCGTAGTAAAATATATATGATTAAAATGAGTTGTTTTCCTTAAATATATTGCTTGCTGTTTAGATACAATATTTTTTAAGGACACACGCGGCGTTCCTCGGTTTTAGATAATTTTCCTTGATAGAAAAGTTTCTCTTTATTTGCATTTAAATCTGTCAATGCCAAAAAATTCAGGGTGTATTACCAGGCTATATTTGGAGTTAAAATATTTTGAATTTTTCTTTACATAGAATAAAAAATGCTATTGAATGCTTATCAATTAATTCATTGTGTATATTTTCAATTGAAACTATATATTCAAATAGAAAAATATTATTTAACACGAAAATATAATTTTGGAATTTTGTAATGGAACTCATAACATTGAGGATATATGAAAAAAATAGAAAAAAATGGAAGATAAGGTCGCGTCTGACCTTGATTTATCCATATGACTTTGAATTTGGATCTATATCATTAAAAATCTGTTGTTATACACCCCAGCATATTATTAAATGTCACAATAGAGTAAATTATGAAGTTTGGATACATGTATATGTAAAACACATTCATATTACTGGATCTGACATCGGAGCAGACATATTTATAACGAGTCTATATCAACCATTGCTCTACATTTCAACAGTTAACATTATAAAACATTTTTCCTTTATAAAAGTGAATTACCTTGTCACACTACATGCATGAAGTATACATTTTGATTTAAATAATGTTCTCTTACAGTCCCTTTTTTTATGCAGAGTTATTTTCAGTTTAAAGTAGTCTGAAGATCCTGGAGGAGACTTCCCTTTGTAGGCTATTTCTACCTCCACACCCTTCCCAGTCCCGCAGAATGAGCCTGGAGTAGTGTTGCATCCGTATGTCTGAAGGAAAAAAACCAATGTGTTGAACTTAAAAAGACGTTAAACTTTTCTCAAAACAGACATTAGGCGATTCGGAACAAAAAATATTTATTTCGCCTCTATAAATCGACAAAATATTTAAAAGTTTTGTGTACTAGTTAAAAAATAAATTGAAATGTTAGGACCGTTATATACTGTGTATCATGCAATAGCCTGGATAATATGAACATGATTTGTACTGAAAAAAGACCACTTACCGCTTTTATTTCGGGGTCACCATTATGGTAATAATTAACAGTTGCATTACAATCCTCAATGTGAAACTTTTCCACTGTTACACACACTGTATAGTCGATAGCGGGATCAAAAGTGACGCTACAGCTACCAGAGTCTTTGTATATGGTAAATCCGACCCAGATATAGTCCTTACCGATGTGTGATCCGTCCCACACTAGATAATGGTCCTTTTTCACGCCAAAGTAAAGGGTACCGCAAGTGTCATCCGTGAGGGTTACTGAAACGAAAGGGGAATTCTGATATATAAGAAACATTGTTTTATTTAATGGTGCTGAAATGACTCGCACGAGAAACAAGACAAACAAATCTTCGATGGAGGGTAAATCCTACTTAATTACACATGTATCGGTAAAAAATGTCGTCTAGCTTTTTATTCATTACTTACTTGTTTCACTGATTTGGCTCTCCGACTTTGCCATCCCTAAAACAAGGACCCATAAAATCCAATGTGTTGTCATCATGAACAAATAATGCGTCACTATTCAGTAAACAAAGCTCGTCTGCCGTCTCGCCCTATTGGTTTAAATGATAAACAGGGTTGTGAACATGGATAACTCAAAATCTTCCTCATACAGTATATTATACCTCGTGTATAATTAGACCGACAAATCACAGCCCAAATGCATTTTCAGTCTTCAATGCATTTACAATTCTTTTGATAGAAATAAAATCATCATGATTAAGTAACATCATTATACATGTTTACTTCATATATTTTATTTCATCAAATGTTTACCATGTTCGATCCTTATCTTTTGTTAGGTAGAGTTAAATGAACTATATAAAATAAAAAACATGAAAGAACACACTTTTTCCAGTGAAATATTGCCTGTAATTTGCAGTTTTGTGACGACTCAGTCGACCATTTGTAGAATGATAACCAAAAAAAAAAAAAAAAAATCATAGTTATTTATTTGTTGGTTGATTATAGATGTTATTTTATTATTATTTTATAGATATTATTAGATCTTATTGTTTTGTGTACACTGCACAGTACTGTAAAAGTCTGCTTGTAATTGTATCGATTAAATTACTCTGCTTTAAGTTATATATATAATTATCTGAAAAAGGAGATTAAATTTTGATTTATTCTCATATGCATATATCTCAGATCTACAACTGTGTAATCCGCATTGATTAATTTGTAATCATGAACAAATGTGACTCAAAGATCCAATACCACAGGCCGACATAGTTCCAAGTCGCGGACCAGAGTCCGCATAACTCCCTCCAGACCGGAGAGGATCGTGCATAAATATTTAAATAGTTATGTTGAATCTTATTCAACGCAATAATGCTAGTCTCTGATAAATCGTTGTATTCACTTACAGAAGATTGATTTCTGCTAAATGTCAACTTGGCAGTCTATTTTCTGCCTGTAACTATACATGTATGTATATCGGTTCTGGTCGTCTTCATATAGTCTCCAACCGTCACCGGATGTTTCGACCCTGTACTATGACATCTTGAGATGACACCACCAGTTGGTAGGTCAGCAGTGGTGGCCAATCCTCTACTCGATGGATCCCAAATTCCATGTGCCTCCTAACAACTTTTTTTCCATTGCATGGCCAGCTCTATTGCGACCAACGTTTTCGACTGCTGGAATACTTAAACTGCGCATAGTCGTAGGTTAGTTTCCACGATGTTAGGGAAACCTAACTTTCTATTTAGATCCACTCTGGATATTTCCTCTTTCCGGCAATGATGTTCATGTACGTCTTGCCGCTCTTGTGTCAACTATCAATTCACCCTGTTTCACAAACTGTTTCTATCTTTGCTTCGATTCTGATGGTTGTTTCCTTTTCCTCCGTAATTCCAGCCAACTCCCGCAGGAGTTTGGTTTATTTTTCAAATTTTTGTTTTGTTGTCATCTATACCTCCACTGAGTCAAGGCTTCATGACATCCTGATTGAATATGCGCCATTAACCCTCTCTTTCAACACAGCTTAAATTTTGAGTCTTCACGTAGTCCCCACTGTTGCAAGTTTGCCGGTGATGGTAGTGTGTAATAATACTCACCTCAGGAGGAATGATATTCTAAACTGGTCTTTCCTCCACAGTTATTTTCAAGTTAACTCCCGGTCTGGTAAATCGCAGGCCCCCGGTTTTCCACGTTCCGTTGCCCTTGCTTTCCTTTGATCTTCCTCGATGCGCCTTACTTCAGTCTAAACCATAATGCGCCTTTCTGCTGCTGATCCTATAGACCTCGACATCCCAACGACTTGCAATTGTCGTCAAATGCTTGTGTTTCCAATGATGTCTCGTATGTGAAACATAATCTCTGCTTGGTCCACTGATGTTTTTGCTGACCACTTTCTTCCTGTCCTTGCTTGGATCCCTGCTCTAGCAACCCTGTCATCTGCTGAGTCTCTTAAAGTCATTACCAGACGGCATTAAGCAGCTTTAAACTCTTTCACCATTGAGTATTGACATTTTTGAACAGATGAAAAAATACATTGGTTGAGTTTGACATCCAGTATCTCCCCATGAAAATAGATCACAATCAGTTATGTTAAATTAGATACGAGTTTGAATTTAGCGGTTTTTAATAATTTCACTAAGTAATCACTAGGTATGTTAATATAATAAATAAAGTACATGTCATTATATTCAACGTCCCGAGTACTTCTGAACGGAGAAAAGGATGTCAACATTTACCATTTTAAATCTCCGTAAGAATCTGGTTTTTGTGTCTGTGAGCTTAGAACTCCGGATTAATACAGATGTCGTGTCGTGTCCCTTTTATCGATTTCTTTTGTACTTAATTGACAAGTATGTGTATTTTCGTTGAAAATCCTAAAAAAAGACTTACGGAAACAATAACTTTAATTTACTAATAAAAAAATTCATATATATTAGCTTTTAAATTTGAATAATTTCTTATCACTTTATACAGATCTATAGCTGTATAGACTAAAAATTGGCGTCGATTATCCAGTCCTTTAAACCCTAGTGAAAGGTTTTTATTGCTTTGCCGAGAACATTCGATCTAACTATCTGTGCGGAAAAGAAAGGGTGGGGGGGGGCAATTGTTTTCCGAAGGTCGCATGGGTATCACGTGACCGGGTCGTCTAGATCTGAACTCTGCAGGATCGTATGTGTACAAGTTAACGAAATACACCTCACAGCCTACTCAATATTCAGGGTCATGAACCCAGGGGAGCATTCATTGTCGCCCCAAGAAGGACAACTCTTGAAAACGTGCATTGACTGTAGTCCGTTTCTCAATCTTACTAAAATAAATAAATTGAGAAAAGTTTTCAAAGTAGTTTAATAATACATATAACAATGAGTATAAGGCATGAAAAATGCATGAAAGAAGTACATTATCAAATATAGTAGGCTGGTACATGTACCTGATGAATGTTAAATGTTTATTGCTTGTAGGTACATGTATAAATCTACACAACTACATACAGTTAATACACTGTATTATGTAAATTGAAAAAAAAAAATACACAGGTTGTAAGAGATCTTTTTTTTAATGAATTTTTTTAAAATGAAAAATAAATTAATGAAATTGCATATATCATTCTAAAAAAATCATAAAACTAATAGACATGCAGTTCAACATAAATAAAGTGATATATTAAATGGATAGGATATACTGTACAGCAATTTAATTAAGATTTAGATGTCATTTTTCATATGAAAGGTAATTAAAAATTAATCACAAGACTCGTTTCAAGAACTCCATACCATTTAAACAATGAAAATGTTGCAGAAGGCCTATTTGTATCTAGTTTAATATAATGCAAATAAATTGATGACCCTGTATACATCATTCTGAGAAAAAAAAGTAATAGATACGCTGCTCAAGAAACTAAAGTGATATATTACAGGCATCAATAGGATATACTGTACAGCAATTTTAGATAGAAACGGTAAAAATTTCAATGGATTTGTTTCCAAACACTTGAATAAAGGGAAAAAACTTTTATATTTTAATTCTTTTTTCAACTTAGATTATATACTATTCTAAAAAAAATAGTAATATTTGTATTTGATGGCTAAAACTGAATATTCATCTGTCAATTTCTTCTGTTCAAGAACAAGACCTATACAGTTATTAGACACTTTTATATATATATTATGTCCATTTCCATTGTAACTGAGTATTTTTGTTCTGTTTGTATACAAAAGAGTATATGAAAAAACTTGCATAAAATAGTAATGCTAAATTTCAATTAAATAAAGATAGCTGTTTCCAAAAATGCTACATGTATATGAATATGTTATATAAAAACATATGTTAGATGGATAGGAAAAATACAAAATAAGTACACTCAACAAAATGTTTGCTGGTATTCATTATGTGAACACTTATTGTTGAAACAACTCATTCAGTAACATTTAAAGTGCCCACTCCTTTTTTAAGTAACATAAAATAGAATGATATGAATGATGTGTTTAGAACAAATCCTTCTGTGGTTGGCTCCATAAATCTTGAAAAGATGGTGTGAGTTGGTAAAAAGGCAGAATAAGGTTCCATCCTAATCCTCAGGCATTCCATTGAAGAAATATTCATTAATGTCATGGTCTGGAAACTAAAATAGAATAAACATAAAGTGTTAAGAGAATTAATTTTTGCAAACATTGTGCACTCATCAAATACTTATATATTCAATGCAGTTATTTCAAAAATGTGCTATAAAGTGATACTGACAATGTAATCTTTTCTAATATTGTACAAACGTGTATTACATCATTTTGCCACTAATTTTAAACCCAGATGACAGTTTCTTTATCATTTTATTATATATACAATGTCAAAAGATAGTTGCATCATGTGCATGTACTTTCAGTAATTTTAAAAGCCATAAAAAACATTTCAGTCCTACAAAACACTTTAAATTTTTCAAATGATTTTACAAATGAAATACGTACTAATATACCAGTATTAAAGTCACAGGTGATATACTTTTTAAAGCAATATCACTTATACGACAAAATCAGGAAACCCGGGTCAATCAGGTCTGCACACACGTGAAAAATGTAATGAATCAAATAGTTAAAACAAAATCACCAGAAACCATCTGCCTTTGTTATCAACTGGTGTAACTTCAAAGATATTTAGATTTCCAGAGGACAGAAAGATATTAAATAAATTGAACAAAAATCAAAGTCATAATTCTATGTACACCAAAATAAGATTGCGTCAATGACAAAAACTAATCTGAAAAACATATTTCCAGCATAAGAAATTCATGGGATTTCTGCAAATCCTATTCTCTCAGAGAGTGTAAAAGACATTTCGTTAAGTTTATATTTTCAAACTCCTGGTATTCCTTTCAGAGGTTCCCACCACTTCAAATACCGATAATCATGCAGTGTTGCAACAAGATGCCCATACAAACCTTTCCCTTTTACACAAGACATTGTAGCTATTTAGGTAACCTTGCTTGTATCCTTATATATATACAATAAAATATGTTCAATTCAAACCAAATATATCTACAATGTACATATGGAGGACAAGTTGTAAGTTTATTACATGACAAAGAAGTACCTTCTGGGCTTCAGCAGACTTGACTGGGTCATTAGCCATATCAAATTGGCAATATTTTCTATATTCCTGATCTTTAGATCATCTGGAGGCCGCGGGTTAACCTGTACATTAGAAGAAAAAAGATACACTATCATTACAAAGCTAAATGCTGTCATTATCAAAACAAAAGGGTGTGTCCCAGATTACACTTTTTTATGGGCACATGCAGTACCTGAGACATGGGTCAAAACATTACCATAATAACAGCTATAACAACCCATGGAGTGGGAAATGACATAATTATATGTAACTATAAAATTTGTCATGGCTTTTCCTACTCTCTCTCCTCTCTCTCTCTCTCTTTCTCTTTCTCTCTCTCTCCATGATCTCTCTCAATATCTTTGTCAGCAATATTGCTATTTCATTGTGGCATTATTGAAATATATATATATGGTTCATGGAAGCAAGGCAATCAATAACAATTACATGTACACTGTAATTACAGTCTCTCTCTCTCTCTCTCTCTCTCTCTCTCTCTCTCTCTCTCTCTCT
>WFKH01003881.1:23161981-23173977 GCA_016163765.1 Magallana hongkongensis | reverse complement strand
GTGTATTGTTTATGCATGACGTAGCTGATAGAATTAAACGCGACGCCATCCGAAAATCCCAACCAAATCGGTGATAATAATAAACGCTGCTAATTACTTCGTACAAACATTTGAATAATGTAAACAAGTGTGTTTTATTTTAAGTTAGCAGTTACCCGGTAGCTACTGTGTATTGTGGAAGCGCCATGTGTATATATGTCTTTTCTTTTTTCTTTTTTGTTGGCATGGGCATGTAGCACCACGTAAGGTATAGTGAGAGAAAGAAGGACTGTGTTTATATTCAAAATACTAACATATTTTTCAAAATTAAAACTGAAAATCTTTTCACCAAACAAAGATATATATATTTCTTAATTTTCAAAACTTCTATTAAAAATCACACTAATTGAATTATGGAATTTAATACAGTCATGTGCATCTATTTATCAAAAGTAAATGTAAGTTTAAATAATGCTGCAGAACTGTAGCTCTTCGGAAATATTGAGATTTGCAAACCCTAGATCTATTGTCCAGTACATGCAAAGACTAAAATTAAATGTATATACTGCTCAGAAGAACGTGCATTCAACTTGGATGTTTCTTTGTTTAGTGGTTTTTTTTTTAAAAACTAATTTTACTCGTTTATTCTGTCAAAACAATACATTTAATTTTACAGCTACTGACGTAGAGTATTTGAAAACATATCTGAAAATATTAATTATTTATACAATTATTTTGCCTCAATCCTGGTAAGGAATAGTTTACCCATAATGCCTTTAGTTATATTGAACGGGAAAAAGGTCAAGGATCAAACGGCTTTGGACATAAACATGTATGTACATGATTTTATTCTGGATCCATATCTTTTGAGTCCTTTTTTGTGAAAGTAGACATAACCTGGTACACTTAATACATCTTAAGAGGTCATTGGTCAAACTTCATTACGAAAATTCCTTTGCTTCTACGCTATTATCGCATTATGGATACATACCATAATCTGTATTATTTTTTTAAAAATCAAATCGGATGCAAATTTGATGACCTTGTAAAAATTATACATATTAGTGGGAAAACTCCAGACATTACGCAAAGTTTTTAAAATGTAAAGGTAAAAAAAAGCTCTTTAAATTTTCAAAATTATATGATAAGAAAAATATGTTCTCCAAACAAGGAAGCTGATTATGACCCCATGTTATGCAAATGTTTTTGTGAAAAATTAATAAATTATTGTGTGTTAAAGTGTACTTGAGGATTTGAAGAGAAGCGATAAAATATAGATGTGTCTTTCCCGAATTCATTCATATGATTTGAATAAATCTACGGTTAAATACAATTAAAAATGTATGGTTCAACTATTGAATCATTTAAGTTTTTAAGAAAAATGATTAATGAAACTGCCGCGATTGAATATTGTGTTATTTTTTCAAATTTTCATTCACTCTCGTTGTGAGCAAATAGGTGTAAACCGCTTAAGTCGAAGATATAATTTTGATTGACTCTTCTGTTTCATGATGACGTGCAATCTAAAAGAAAAACCAGTTTTATAAAGTAGGTTCTTGTAAACTCATTCCGTATTCTGTACACCTACATGTATTAACTGGCTATGAAGACAAATCAAGTTTGTTAGCCCAAGAGACTTCTTCCCCGAGAAAAAATTGAGAAAAATTGTCAAAAGAAACAACAAACATATTATGTCCAAATAGGCAATAAAAACCGGTAAGTATTCTATCGTACCAAAACTACCATGCTATTCTATCTAATTATAAAAAAAAATAGCTAACAACACGAACAATTCAGATTGTCAAATTTTCGGGACACTCAGTCCCTTCTTACAAAAAATAAATTACATAGGATAAAAACAAAGAAAACAAAATCTAGCTCTACAATTAACACTTCTAAAAACAATTTAAAAGACACATTCTATACAGTTGTGAATTTCAAAGTTTGAGAAGGTGTTGGCCATGCAGCCATTCGCTTTTTAGAAACACCAACGAATTTTGTTAGTTATTATAAAAAAATACTACATAATTCAGAAATAAAGCAAAAAAAATGGCAATTGATCCCTTGTCACGGTACACCTATTCTGCATGGAAAATATATAGTCCAATGGCAAAGTACAAAACAAAAGCAAACACATACAATGAAAACACGGCCCTATAAAAAAAAATAAAAGGTAGGACCTGTGGGTTTGTAGACAGAACCTAATATCATAATATCCATTGCGCTACATAGATAGACACGCAATTTTGGATATATAAATAGGTTAACAGTGGGTTGAAATCGCAATTTTATGACGTATTGTCATAAAAAGTAAAAGTCACGGGGTGTCAAGGACATTGTTAAGAAATAAATAGGCTAGTAATGTTAAAAAGTTTACAGGGATATGAACTTGGTTAGTCACGTGGTCAAATCCTGCGAAGATCGAATGGTTCTCGTGATTTGATCACGTACATGTACCAACCAACTTAGATATTTGACTACAATTATACGATCAAGATCAAGATCAAGATACTGAGAATATGTTCCCAGCGCCTACATCTACCATATCTTCTGCTTGTTGCTTGTTTTACGGGTAATACCGGCATGCGCAGATCCAGTAATTGTTCCTTTAGGGTGGCGGTTTCAGCGAGGGATAATTTTGTTTGCCAGGTGGGGATCCGGGGCTTATTTTCGGTAACTTTAATATTTGTCAATTTCATAGGTTTTCATTTTCCAAGTGTGGGGTGGGGTGGGGGGAGGGGTATACGTACAGCTGCAATTAGTCGTCGATATTAATGCAAATTATCAGAAAAATTCGTGTCGGTTCAATTTTCGTGGATTTCGTACAACCCATACTCTTATAAATTTTAATTCATCAACGAATTAAAAATATACCGTAAAAAATAATTCATTCCACAAAAATACGTCCTTATGATTGACAACACACCAAGTTTCGTTTCCCGGATTTAATTATCCAAATAGTAATTTATCAACCAGACAACCGTATTGTCGTCTGAAACTGACTTTGTTATCATCTTCATAAAAAAGACTTATATTCAAGTGACACACAACAGTAAAAACTCTATTTGTTTCAACTTTCAATTTTATTGAAAATTATTTTACTGTTAGCGAAATGTTATAATGTTTATTAGTCTAAATACATATGTGGTTCACATGTGAGATTCAATGAGCGAGTTAGTGTACTCAATTTCAATTCAATTTATCATTATAGCTAAACTATTACAACGTAAATTGTGCAAACAAGCTCGTTTGCACAAATTTTAAAACAAATAAATAATTATTATACACATCCGGGTTTTTCAATTTGTTTGAAGAATAGGTACATGTAACATTTACAATGTATTTAATCAAATAAAAGGGAAAAAATACATGATAAATTGATAATACTTATGGCACATAGATCTATTATGCAAGCGTCTTTGACTCCTCAGTTACAACTTCTTTCGAAAAATAACAATTTTTGAATTAAATTCAATTTGGAATCATATTTTCCGCAATATGAAATCAGGAAACACATTTGTTAAGCAGCGTTTGTTGGAATTGTATCATTGTCCGATTTGCGCACTGTCTTGTTTTATATATATATGAAGAGCAAAAAATAACTCTTAAACAAACTCTTTTTAACTAGAAGATCATGTGAAATGATCCACACAGTCTTAAAGAGGCATTTGTTTTGGGGGGTGTTCTCCTGCAGTCTTACAAGCCACACAAACAAGGGGCCTCCATTCTGTCTTTATGACAGGCTAATTAACGAAAATTCACAGCGACCGGAACGGTAATCGAGAACTCTCTTGTGGCCGGTTGGCTCATGGGATAGGAGGATTTATATCCAAGGCTGGGCTGAGTTGATTCTGCAATATAACAATCGTTGTTTAATAGTGAAGTACTACTAGAAATTATTTAAAATACAAGAGGCCCATGGGCCACATCTCTCACCTGAGCAACACTGGCTTTATATGGGTTTTCAAAGGATATTGTGCCATATGGCCCCTCGATAGATTAACACAAAAAAAAAGAAATATCCGAATTTTATACTTATTTTTGCATATTCTTAATCTTTGACATAGTTACTTTTACGGAATACCATTTTTAGCGAAAATAAGATCATATGCAATACATGTATATAGAACTAATTATTCAATAGGGGTTCACGGTTAACTTCCAGTTCCCTTTATTTTAGCCCCCCCCCCCTCCCCCACCACCACTTTATAAAGCTATCAAAATACACGAGAGCATAAAGGTACATTTTCTCCCTCTACTACTTACTAGTTATTGTATTTTATTTTAAAAAATCCTATGTGTGAAAGAAGAAAATTATACCTCAATGCATTCAATTCCTCAAATTAAAAACATTCAAAAATTTAATTGGTCTTTTCCATTATAAACGATTGTCGTTTACCAGGCGTGAATTCATTTCGTATGACGTTTCATAACCTTACTCACTTGACTGATGAATAAACTTAACTGAAAAAATGTCACATGATATGTTAAAGAGCTATAATTCAAATCAATGTATTGGCAGGCATATTGCTCTATTGTACTAAGGCCCACCCATTATTTTCATCTTTATTAAAAAACAACAAATGTCTACAAACAAAGATGATTTTCCGCTGCAATATTTTTTTAAGAACAACGATAATGCTTTTATCCTCATAATAATAATGTGTCAGAACTATGGGAACTGTTTAAAAGACGTCGTTTTTATTTACTTGTGTTCGAAAAACTATGAAAAATTTGTGTAGATTTTATGTAATTCATCGGTTAAGAAGGGGCACCAGAAAGTACTTACAACATATCATCCTTTTAGCAAGACATTTCTAATGATCAACCACAATTTCAGCGTCAATCGTAGAATTATAAGCAAGATTCATAGCTTGGTTTCAGTGTTTTTGTTCACACGAGTTTATTACATTTAACTTAAAGCAGAACACCGCTCGTAAATAGGCACCATCACACAAGTACCTGGTATATAAACCCTTTGATTTCGTTAAACCCGATTGCACACCTGAAACTCGTGGCTGACATGTAGTATTCCTTTTTTCTTATTCTATCTGCATATTCTATTTGTAAATAATGCATTGACCAATTTATTTGATGTTAGTTTTCTCCTGGCTTGAAAAAAGTCTGTAAAATTTGATAATTTCATGGCAACCGAGTAACACGGCGAGGCAAGATGTACGTCCACACAGGTGAGACCTCTACAGCGAAGTACTTTGAACTGTATAGAAGTATGTCCCTTATATAAGGGTTGAAAGGACATCAGTGATGAAAGAGAAATATGGCGGACAATGCCTATTTACAAGCGGTGTTCAGCTCTTGGTATTTCCTATTCAGCATAGCTGCATTTAAAATATAAACGAACTAAAGCATGACCTCAGCTCTGTGTACAAACATAGCATTGTGCGCAAAGCTCTGTATCTTGCTTATAAATATGATAACTCGAAGCTTGACGTTCAGATGCGGTTAGTAAATAGAAAATTGTAAACAATTAAAACAAAGAAAAATGCACTAAAACAAAGAAAGAACACAGTTTATCTTTCATCATATATCTATACTTTATATTTCTAGCAGCGAAAATAATCTCCGTTTAGACTGAAAATGTTAAGCATCTTAAAAATCATGTCGCATTAATCAACCATTACGTATAGATCGTACCGAATTACATGTACCAATAGAATGAATAGTATTTTATAATATGTTGTTAGAGCATCAGATTTTGCTAATATTGTGCAGATATATGTAAACAATCAGCTGTCTGATTTACCGAAGACTATATTTGATTCGATACGTAAAAATTCCAAAATACATGCGATAGTTCCCCTCAAGTTAAAAAGAAACGAAACGAAAATCAAAACAAGCTAAAACCACCGTCACAAGTGAAAATGTCAACGCATTGAAATATTTAACCTCAATTTACTTCACAAAAACGGCACATATATATTTTGGATGTTTCAAATATTCCCTTCGCACGTAAACTGTTACACAACAAGCATTTTCATTTTCGTCAGTTTGACCCGTTTATCATGCGTCCAACATGGCTGCTTCTAACAAAGAACTAGACTGGTCCTCTGTCTCTAACCTTGTTTTCGATATATGAAATATCGAGCCCGAAGTTAAACTGATTGACCCCCCCCCCCCCATTTTCTCTCTCTTATTATTATTTTCGTAAATTACACAAATTTGAAACAGAATTAGCACATAATTTTTGCATTTTATATTTTCCTTTCCATAAGGATTATTTATGCTAAATTACGTTGAATTAGACTCAGTAGTTCTTGAGAAGAAGATTTTTAAAAATGCATCCCCTTTTTCTACAGTTTCGAGGTTTTCTCCGCTTTAAATAAAGATCGGTCTTTCATTTCTGCAATTTTTATTCGCCTTCCCATAAGGATGCTTTGTGCCCAATTTGGTTGAAATTGGCCAAGTAGTTTTAGAAAAGTTCAAAATGGGAAAAGTTTACAGACGGGCGGACAGACAGACGGACGGACGGACAGACGGACGACGGACAAAATGTGATCAGAAAAGCTCACTTGAGCTTTCAGCTCAAGTGAGCTAAAAAAAAAACTAAAACTGTCTAAAGATAAATCATTTATTCCAAACTTCCTTTCTCATAAATAGTTTTAACAAGGTCGCGCAAAACAGGAATACCCCCTTGCAAGAAATAGATAAGTGTTAAACTAAAGTTTTGTAATAAAAAGAATTCAAATCTATATATTACAGATATTTTTGAGTTCTTTTAATTACAAAACTTTAAATTGAATGTATAAAATGTGAAGAAAAAAATCCCTAACAGAATGAAGGAATCTGAACATATAACTGTCCATAGCTCATAAATCTAACATACATTTTCTAAGGACATTATGACATGAAACGAACTAAAACACCCTTTAAATCTGACAAACTATTTTCTGAATTAAAATGAGCTGCGCTTCGTTTTGGTGATTATCGTGAAAATAGCTTAATCAAGCCACTGGCAACTTTTCTTACGACTCAAATAAGAAAAAAATATGAGTACATACCTGCTGGCTCGTTGACGAGACGGGAATGAGGAATTTCGGAATTTCGGAACACCACGCCCTTTGACCTCTTCCTACGACAGACGACCACCATAATTATGGCAACGATGATGGCGACCCCGACAAACGGAACGAGGATGATTACAGCAAGCCCTAGAGAATGACAACAGTGAAGAAAAAGTCAAACCCAAAAACCAAACTAAACCAAACAAAACCAAACCAAAAACATCAATAAGCTGTCCAGATGAAAAAGTCGCAAATGTATCTGGTTTTTATTTAAGTTACTTGATTATTATAATGAAGTACCAAATGATCAAAATTTAATTTAAAATAAATGATATTTCATTCAGTAAGATTGAATAGGATTAGGCAGCAGCCACAGCCAATTTTAGCTTTTTCCCTGATGATTAAAAGGAGTTACTATGTTAACTAAGGGACTGGATGATTAACAAATTATCCGTCATACCATTTTTTAGATATGATATATTTAGCCATAAACTGTCATTTAATAAAGGAAATTCCAAATTTTTCAGGTGTAAAATTTAAATGTTTTCCTATTGTTTTAATATTGAGACCTTCTTCTCGAAGACATTAATAAAGTCTAAAAATGACCTCGATCATTGAGCCCTCTTAAGCAAATTGTTAACTCTCTACATGTACATACATTTCTTTTATTCATGCATATGACTTTGGATGTATTTCTTTGAAAATCTGTTAATGATGTTACATGTATACACTTCATCACAATACAAGTTGTAAATATTAGGTTAATTTAATCTTCGAAATATGGTTAATTATTAAGTTTTATTTGATATAACACATATTCATATTATTGGATCTGACCACAGAACAGGCATATTCATAAACCGTCTATTTCAACCTGTCTGTACCACAGGGGCTCGGTTGTCGGATGGAGTTCTTTATTATTTGTTCCCAAGGACAAAAATGATGAAAATTAGTAATCTTAAGTGTATTTCTGTGTATTGCATTAAAAACATTCACTGAAAACCCCTGTTTCAATCATGTTAAAAAAGTGTATTCAATGTACATTAAAAAAAGTAAAGGGACGACACTCGCCATCTTGGATTTATAGGGGGTCCTCGGTTCACGCTATGTTTTAAATAAGTTCTCCAATTTCTCAAACGATTTCTGACGAGATCTAGGTTGGAAAATGATCGAATTACTTATCCATATCGTCTGACTACATCTATGTGCCGCAGAATAAACGCATCGTGTCGAAATGTATTAGGTACTCGCCAAACATATCGAAAGCAACGGAAGTTGATGCAAACTCTCCATGTAATCACTGAGGAGATCCGAAAGCATACGATAAACCAAGAGGAATATCTTTTCGCGGACTTTTTGCTCTCTCTAGACTTATCATATGTTTTCGGAACATCTCAGTGATTATATGGAAAATTTACGTCATTCAAATGTAAACTTCCGTTGCTTTCGATAAGTTCGTGATTTTTTTGAAGAATTCTAATTTATAAATCTCGTCTATAATTTGACAACTGGCGTTAAAAATTTGGCTGGCCATTAAAATTCTTTACTCAAGCAATGATAAAAAATTGAAAAAAAAATTTGACAATGCCCCTTTAAGGGGGAACAGGGCACATATCACGTGACTATCATTGCAATGATGCTTTGATGTGCTAACTCTATTATGACATCATAATTGATGTGATCGTATATTGCTATGATGTCATTTATTCCTTATGACGTCATAGAGGATTTAATAGATCTTTTCCCGTACTTAACGCTCTAAAGTAGTCATTGTCACAACATGAGCTGGTGGAAATTTAACATTTTTAATTTTAGAAATGCAAATGTACAAAATCATAAGCGGTTAATATAATCAGATATATATTTTGATAATGATCTGTTCATGTTAATTGATAAATCCAAATAATGCATTACTTGTTTGATGGTTCCATACATAATTTGTCACAAAAGGTCATAATTCCAGAATAAGGGGTAGAGGTGATTCCTATTGTAGTATCTCTCTTAAATGCCAAAAAAGGTGCCATGAAAATTTTATAAGTTATAAAGCACATGCGTAGGTTGATATATGAATTTTGTTTTAAAAATTCATTGACAATTTTTTATGTGCCATCACATTTTGTTCAAATTTAGAATCAAAATCTTCAAAATTTGAAGTGCTGATTTCAGCAATTTATTGATAAAGTTATGATATTGCTATGTAAAAAAGCCAATGTTGTAAACAATTTTGAAATTTGTTTTCGTTGTCAAAATTAATGAATATGATTCGCAAATAAATTTCATCAAATAAAAAAATTATTGCAGAAAATTGAAATTGTTAAAAAAAATTCATAATGACAGAAAAGGGGGAGACATGTAATTCCTATCAAAATATCTCCTTTGCAAGGTAAGAAAGTAGTCATGAAAATGATATATGTTGTAGTTGACATCTTAATGTAAATGTGATAAAAAAAGCAAAAAAATTCATTGACAAATAATTTTACACTGCAACCCCCTGTCCCCCCTTAATAAGGAAAAGTGCTCTTACAGTCTTCCTTTTCATATTGAGTTATTTTCAGTTTAAAGTAGTTTGATGATCCCGGTGGAGATTTCCCTTTGTAGGCTATTTCTACCTCCACACCATTCCCAGTCCAACAGAATGTGCCTGGAGTTGTGTTGCATCCGTATGTCTGAAGAAAAAAACCCCACAAACAATACGTATTGAAATTGAAAAGCCGTTGATCGAACCTTTCCTTAAAAACAGACAAATTTTTTTGGGTATATATCTAAACAAAAAATATCTATTTCGCCTCTAAAAAAAATAATAAAAGGAGTACTACATGTAGTTCAACCAAAAAAAACGACTGTACATCATGCAGTAGTTTTTTTTTTTTTTATAGCTGGTACATTCGAACATGCTTTGAACTGAAAAATTAAAGAACACGTACCGCTTTTCTTTCAGAGTCAGCATGATGGTAATAATTAACAGTCGCATTACAATCCTCAATATGGAAGTTCTCCACCGTAACACACACATTGAGAATGGAAGTGCCTGCGGGCTCAAAACTGACTTTACAGCTACCAGAGTCTTTATTGACGATAGATCCGCCCCAAAGATTAATGAAAGAGTCGTGGCCGATGTGTGATCCGTCCCACACCAGATAAGTGTTTGTATTTGTGGTTATGTAAGTATCACCGCACACATCATCCGTGATGGTTACTGAAACAAAAGGAGGATTCCGTGATTTCAGAAACATTATTATTTACATCTTAAGTTTGATAATATTACGCATTACCCACTTTCGTATCCTTCATGGCGCTGAAGTGGCTCACACGAGGAACATAACAAAATACATCTTCGATGAAGAATAAATTCATAAATATATATTTACATTTATATTTATTAAAACGTCGTCTAGCTATTTATTCACTACTTACCTGTTTCACTGCGTCGACTCTCTGACTTTGCCACCCACATAATAAATAGACTTAAAATCCAGCGTGTTGCCATCTTGAACGATTGATGCGTGACTATTCAGTAAACAAAGCTCATCTGCGATATATTCGCCCTTCACCTCTTCAGCGTTTTTAGGATTTAGAAATGGATAACTCTGCAGTTGTAAATGTGGAAAATTTCATGAAATGGTGGATTATTTCAAAACCCTTTCCTGTTCAGAAGCATGCATCTCATTCATTATCATTATATCGTGTGTAGTAAACTATACACTATAGACCATTAGTAGACTGACAAATCACAGCCCAAGTGCATTGCCAGTCTACAATAAGTTACATTATAGAAAAACCGATAAATTATTCAAATTCTACTGGTGCTGGATCAGTTATCGAAAAACAACATAACGATACATGTTTTAAGGTAGTCCTATACTCGGCACAAAATGGGCTCAATCATGTAAAGCTTAGCCTTAAATGATAGATATACATTCTAGCAATACATATACATATACAAAAGAAAATAATTATGTATGTTTACATGCTAGTTTGTTTGTTATCACCTCTCAGACGGGTGTACCCCCTTGCGAAAATTATTGACAATGATAAAATTTGTCAGACGTCAGTTTTTCCTAAAAATAATTACCAATTTTGGGGAAATTAGAACTGGACATACAAAAAAGAGTGTAAACATTTTAAGCCATATTTCATCAATAATTTTGCGCAAATTGTTGTAAGTGAGTACGCTTTATGGACCTGATGTATCAAAATAGAATACAAAAAATGTGATGCATGTAACGTGTTTGGTTATTTTTTACTATTTTATGGACTCAAACTTAAATTCATGGTGTTTTTTCTATAGAAATATGACATCTTAGAGAAAAGATTTGGTAAAATAAATTATATGTTGACGGATTACTTCTCAGGCTATAAGCTCTAAACCAAGTAGACCCTGAGGAAATCACATTTTGCTACAGTTTTCTGCTTAGATCTGTCAACAGTGTTAAATATCACTTAAACATTAATTAATTGACGATTGATTAAATTCGAAATAGCCCCTGTCTCTAAATTTAAACCGGTTTTAGTAAATGAAAAAGAAAAATGGGGGGGGGGGGCATCAAAACAAAGAAGATATAAGTATACCTGAGATCCTGGTTAATCAGAAACTTCGTTTTTCATTTTACTTTAACAGAGTCGAGTTTCTCAACATTAATCATTACTATCTCTCATAGAATACATATATTACCGTTCTAATTGCTTATTATTGCCATTGTTTACAACAGCGATGTAGAGCAAAATCATTACTCGTACAATGATATATCGCGTTTCTCATTTTGTTCGGTTATGGCTTCGAACTAAAATCTTCGCTTGATAACTCTAAATTTGATATGTCTGTATCAATTTGTCGCTGAATCATATCATAAAACAATTATTGCTGTTTTCTCGATCAATACGATGATCCAGATACCCTCAAAGTACAATATTCACCTCGCCTATGGGTCGGTGAATATTGTACTTTTTTGGGTAGCTAAATCATCGTATTGACCTAAAATAACCTAGCAATAATTG
>WFKH01003881.1:23136903-23151570 GCA_016163765.1 Magallana hongkongensis | reverse complement strand
TAAACCCAAAGTAAACCCCGAGTGGACCCAAATTTTCAAAAAGTAAACCCAGAGTAAACCCCAAAAGTAAACCCGGGGTTTAGTTGGGGTTTACTCCGGTGTTAGGTTGGGTCTGATCGGTACTGTAATATAGTTATGGGAAATGAAAATCACTTCGCTGTAAACGGCAATTCATTATAAGCATGTTCGCTATAACCGTGTTTTACTGTAATGCGTTATTATTCAGTAAATAAAGTTCCTCTGCAATATATTCGCCTTTCGCCTCCTCGCCCTTTTGGTTAAAATTATAAACGGGGTTGTGAACGTGGATAATTCAAATTCTTCCTCATCCAGTTTATTATACCGCGTGTGAAATTAGACCGACAAATCACAGCCCAAATGCATTGTCAGTCTTCAATACATTAACATTTTTTTTATAGAAAAAAAGATCATCATGATTAAGTAACATATTTATGCATGTTTACCTCATATATTGTATTTATCCAATGTTTACCAAATAAGATCCTTATCTTTTGTTAGGTAGAGTTAAATTTACTATGTGAAATTTAAAAAATCAAGAAACGCAATTTTTCCAGTGAGAAATGCCTGTAATTTGCAGTTTTGTGACTAATCAGTGGACCTTTACTTAGATGATAACAAGAAAAACCAAATTCATAGTTATTTATTTGTTGGTTGATTAAAGATATTGTATTTCTTGTGTACACTGCAGTCTACTTAAAACTTTATTGATTAAATTACTCTGCTTAAAATTATATATATTTATCATAAGAAGGAGTTTAAATTTTGATTTATTCTCATATACATATATATTTAAGTTCTACAATTGTATAATCCGCGATGACTAATTTGTAAGCAAATCCAATGCCCAAGGCCGACATAGTCCCAAGCCACGAACCGGAGTCCGCATAACAGAGGATCGTGCATATTGACCGTAGTTTGCGAAGATGATGACCCGGAGAGAGATATAATATGGTTTAGTTTGAAAATATTTTATCGTATAATCATATACAAAAGATTTAAACGCAAGTTCTAATGACTCGCTACGTTCGTTCCAGAAACATATAAACAAAATTAACCTCAGTATGTGTATTAATATCAAATTGTAAGTACATACATGTAGATATTTATAAGCAATTGATTCTCGTTATTTTATAATAGTACATAAATATATGAATAGTAATGTTGATTTTTTTTTCAAAGCAATAATGCTTAAAATAATCTACTGTGGTGCCTGTGAAATCGTTGTATACACTTACAGAAGATGGATTTCCGCTAGATGTCAGCTTGGCACTCCTTCCTGTAACTATATATGCATATGTTCTACCCCTTGTGCTCCTCTGTCGGTTCCGATCGTCTCCAGATGGTCTCCAGATGTTTCGAATCTTTACCATTACATCCTCCAGTTGGTGGGTCAGCAGTGGTGGCAGATCCACTACTCGATGGATCCCGAATTCAATGTGCCACTTCACAATCTCTTTCCATAGCATGGTCAGCTCTATTGCGACAAACGTTTTCGACTGCTGGAAGACTTATAAAGGCGTCTGGTGGTAGAATAGTTTCCACGATGTTAAGGAAAACTCATTTTCTATTCAGATCCACTCTGAATTTCTAGTCATTTCCTCTTTGCAACAATGATGTACGTCTTGCCGAAGTACTGTTAGTGCATTTCCTTGTTCCATGCTTAAAAATGACTTGATTTTAAGTGACACACAACAGTAAAAACATTATTTGTTAAAGCTTTTAATTTTATTAAATATTTTTTACTGTTAGTAAAATGTAACAATGTTATATAGTCTTAATTCATAAGTTTTTTTTACACACTAAAAACTTAAACTTACACAATTCGTTTGTACTATATGTCTCCAAAGTACACTAACACCGAGTTTTACAATTTGTTGAAAAAAGGACATGTAGTAGAAATCGTAATATATGTATATATAAGAGAAAAAATTGAATAATATGGCGGATTGTTATATTATCCAAGCGTCCTCGCCTACACGTTTAACTCTTCCTTAGAAAAATAACAATAGTCGAATTCAATTCAAATTGAAATTATTTTTCCGCAATATTCAATACAACGCTCAAATTTAGGAAACAAATGTATTAAGCAACATTTGTTTGAATGGAATAACTGTCATTTGCACACTGACTTGTTTTTAATACATAAAGAGGAAACGATCGACTTTGTGAGCAATGTTTTTTTTTTTTACGTAAGACTTCAACTGTTTTCATTTTCCGGGATAAATTTTTATTTGTGCTAAAATTGTTAATAAAGAAATGCAATTAAATATACAATCTCTATTATAAACAGCATCACCCCTTTTAAAGCAATACGTAATTCAATAATCATATTTTATTTCATGACCTAAGTGCATACATCAATTACACCCTTGAAAAATAAATCTGAAATAAATTCTACTTTACTAGAAAATCATTTAAAATGATCCAGACAGTCCTCAAGATGTATTTGTTATTCTTTTCTCTCTTTCTCTTTTCTTCTTATAACACATAAAAAGAAGAGGCTTTTTATTCTGTCTTGAGGACGAGCTAATTAACGCAATTTCACAGCGACCGGAACGGTAACCGTGAACTCCCTTGTGGTCGATTGGTTCATGGGATAGGAGGAGTTATATCCAAGTTTAGGCTGAGTTGGTTCTGCAATATAACAACCGCCGTTTATATGTGCAAAATAACAACCGGAGTTTATATGTGCAAAATAACAACCACTGTTTATATGTGAAGGAGTACCAGAACATTAACAAGAGGCCCATGGGCCACATCGCTCACCTGAACAACAGTTCCTTGTAACATTCAATTTGGTATCATATGCTATTTCTATTTTAAACTTTGAAACCCTTTCTGCGGCCCCAGTATTGGTCCAGGGTTTATGGTTGGCTTTATCAATTTAGAATCTACACTATTTGAGGATGCTTGCATAGTAATCTCACAAACTGTAGGATTGTAATTCTCGAGAAGAAAATTTTTAAACATTTTCCATATATATTTCTATGTTAAACTTTGAACCCCTTCTGGGGCCCCAGTATTAGATCGAGGGTAACGGCTTTTATAATTTAGAATCTACACTATTTAAGGATGCTTACGTAGTAAGATGGCAAATTAAAGCAGTGTAGTTCTCGAAAAGAAGATTTTTAAACATTTTCCATATATACTTCTACATTAAAATTTGAATCCGTCTTGGGTCACCAGTATTAGTCCAGGGGTCACAATTTAAAAAATATTGAATCTACATTATCCAAGGTTGCATATATATTAATCTCACAAATTGTAGCATTGCAGTTCTCGAGAAGAAGATTTTTAAACATTTTCCCTATTTACTTCTATGTTAAACTTTGAACCCCTCTTGGGGCCCCAGTATTAGATTTTACCAATTAAGAATCTACAATAGCCACGGATGCTTGCATAGTAATCCCACAAACTGTTGCACTGTAGTTCTTGAAAAGAAGATTTTCAAACATGTTCCCTATATATTTTTGTTAACTTTAAACCCCTTCTGGGTCCCCAGTATTATTCTGGGGGTCACGGCTTACACAAATAAGAATCTTGACAATTTGAGGATGCTTGCATAGTAATCCCACAAACTGTTGCATTGTAGTTCTTGAGAAGAAGATTTTAAACACTTTCCCTATATACTTCTATGTTAAACTTTGAAACCCTTCTGGGGCCCCAGTGTTGGTCCGGGGGTCACAGCTTTTACAATTTAGAATTTTCACTATTTGAGGATCCTTGCATAATAATCTCACAAACTGTAACATTGTAGTTCTCGAGAAGATTTTTAAACATGTTTCCTATATATTTCTATGTTAGACTTTGAACCCCTCTTGTTGCCTCAGTATTAGTCTGGGGGTCACGATTTTAATAATTTAGAATCTACAATAGCCAAGGATGTATGCATAGTAATATCTCAAACTGTTGCATTGTAGTTCTTGAGAAGAAGATTTTTAAACATTTTCCTATACATGTTAAACTTTGAACCCCGCCTGGGGCCCCAGTTTTGGTCCAGGGGTCACGATTCTTACAATTTATAATTTTCACTATAAGTACAAGCTTTTGTGTAAATATTGGCATTTCTGGTGCCCTCGGTTCAGCTGAGCTAATAAAAACCTCAAATTATCTTAATGTAAATTCGTTGTTCTAAAATTTTTTCTCATAAATAGTTTTAACAAGGTCGCGAAAAAAGGATTACCCCCTCGCAAGATAAGCGTTATATTTCAATTTTGTAATTAAAATAATTCAAAACAATTGCTGTATCAAACTTTAATATCAAATTTAAACACTTTGAAGGACATATTATGACATGGAACAAACTGTTTAAAAAACCCTTCATATTTGACATAATACTTTTTCCTGCATAAAAAAAAATGCAAACGTTATGCATTAAATGCTGCATTACATTGTAATTATACCAGAGTAATAATTGTGAAATAGCTTAATAAAGACACTGGCAGCTTTTCTTTTGAAAAAAAATGAGAAAACATACGAACGCACCTGCTGGTTCGTTGACGAGACGTGAATGAGGAATTTCGGACTTCCTGAACACCACGCACTTTGACCTCTTTTTACGACAGACGGCGACCACAATGATAAGGATGGTGAAGACCCCGACTATTGGACCCACGATGATCCAAATATGCCCTAGAGAGTGACAACAGTGAAGAAAATGACAAACCCCAAAACATCAACAAGCTGTCCAGATCACATTTATCTGGTTTTTATTACGGTTACTAGATTGATATTGTGAAGTAAAACATGATCAAAATGAATTGTATTCATTAAACAAATTGCTTAATGTTTAGATACATTATTTTTTTTATTTTATGCATATGACTTTCTTTCGGATTTATATCTTAAGAAATCTGTTAATGTTGTTATACATCTCAACATAACATATTATTACATATTAAGGTCTTACGCAAGGAAATAGCCAATCAAACTGAACTTCGTCAATTGTAGTTCCATATATATAGAGACAATTTCTTTTCTTTCTTTCTTTTTGGCACCTTATTTTAGGCCTACAGTATTGAATTTGGACTCATTTGCTAGGAAAATTATTACTTGAGTGGAATTGTCACACTGAATTAAATGGAATTATTTTTTAGATGCGTATGATGCAACTTCCTGGATGGTGCTGAGTCTTTTGTCAACATGTGAAACCCACGTGTATTTGGGGGTAGGTGTGTTTACAATCAATTGTCTGTCTTAGAAGCCGCATAAGGCGTTATTTTTTTATCTCAAATTTTTCTTGAAGCACTAAACAATAATTTCTCTTTCATTAATAATATGCTGAAAGTATAGTTAATTAATTTACTTAATTAAAGCTATATAGAAACATATAGTGAAATTAATTCCTTGTGTGAGATCTTAAGTTAATCAAATCTTCACAATAGAGAAAATTGTGAAGTTTTGATACATGTAAATGTAAAACACATTTATATATTGGATCTGATCATAGAACAGGCCTACTTATAAATAGTTTATGTATCAACTTTGTCTTTACAATTCGACTGTCAGCATTATAAAATTATTTATTATGTGTAATGATAATACCTATTTTGTAACACGTGTTTTCTCTTTGTTTTATCATATATGATATTTGTTTACATTTTTTAGATTTACATCCACTTAGTATGATTCCCTATATTTCTTACGGAAATTAATTATAGTTCACTGCTGTATTGAAATTAACATGCCTTAAATCTACACAATCCAGTCTTCACCACTTAATCGATCGGTCGAAACCTTCAGCAACCTAGGAAAAGTCATGGAATGCATGAAATCATGATCTTGCCAGACTCATATTTTCATAAAGGACAATTTGGCTATTTCTTTTATCAAACGTACTGAAGTACATTACCAAAAATTTATTTAATTTTACTCGCTTTTTACGATCAATTTACATTTGTTAAAAAAAAAATGTCAATATAAACAATAAAATGTTTTCTTCGATGCTTTATGCAGGTTATCAAGGTAGCGATCATTGCAGAAAAAAATTACACAACCCGCTAACGTGGTTTATGGATCTTTCCTGCAATATCGCCACCTTCACACCCCACATGAATCACCAAAGAAAGCATTTTATTGTTGATCCAACTTGGGTGTCGGATGATTATGTTACAGTTTGGTGTTATCTCTGGGTCAATACTCTATTTTATTTCCATCTGTGTAATAATAGAGTTTAAACCAATCAGCGTGGCTTTTTGTCACCACGTGACTTTTATCAATTTGTTTACTAGAGGAAAAAGCCACGCTAAACTTGAATGATTTTTGGGGGTTTTTTTGGAAAAACCCAAGGTTTTGGAATTGAAACTAGAATATTGACCACAGGTTATACCAAACTATTCAATAATCATGCAATTACTAATAGTATTTTGATGTTATACAATGCTATGCCAAACACCAATTGCAAATTGGATCCCCCACCAAAAGGCGTTCCACCCTTTTCGATGTTTGTCATATCATTGCCTTGATTTATTTGTTTTACTATTGGGATACAGCATATTGCATAATAGACTGTCAAAGACCTTAAACTGTTGTGAGTTGTTTTCTAATCTATGCTGACCCCCTTGATGATGTATTTTTTTTACTTTCCGTCATTTACTTCAATAAAGGACATTTGTTCATTTCTAAAGTTATTTTGTTTTCTCTATGCATAACATCAAAAAACTAAGTGCAGTTGTCTTGGCCTTAATGAACATAGAAACATTGACATTTTTTTTCTTTATAAAAGTGAACTAATTGATAATTAAACTTTGCCATAATATATGTATGGAGCATACATTCTGATTTAATAAGAAATAGTGTTCTTACAGTCATACAGAGTTATTTCCAGTTTAAAGTAGTTTGAAGACCCCGGCGGAGATTTCCCTTTGTATGCTATTTCTACCTCAACACCGTTCCCTTTCCAACAGAATGAGCCTGGAGTTGTGTTGCATCCGAATGTCTGAAGAGTGTAAAACCAAACAATGTATTAAACCTAAAAAGACGTTGGACCTTTTTTTAAACGTGTTAAACAGACATTAGGTAATTTTAAACCAAAAATATCTTTTTCGCCTCTCAAAACTGACAAAACAATAAATGTTTGTGTACTAATTAAAAATACATTGAGCTTAAGTAAGACCGTAACCGTACATCATGCAAAACTGCCAATACCCTGGAACATATGATCAGGATTTGTACTGAAAAAAAGAACACGTACCGCTTTTATTTCTGAGTCGCCTAAATGGTAATAATTAACAGTTGCATTACAATCCTCAATATGGAACTCCTTTACTGTAACACATACACGAAAGGAAGAGTAAAGGGGCTCAAAACCGACTTTACAGCTTCCGGAGTCTTTTTTTTCTATTATAGAATCGTCCCAGAGGTTCACTAGAGTGTCCTGACCGATGTGTGATCCGTCCCACACCAGATAATGACGAGTATTTATGTCTATGTAAGAGACACCGCACACATCATCTGTGAGGGTAACTGAAAGAAAACGGGGATTTAATGAAATTAGAAACATTTTCATTTACATCGTTGATAATAAAAGAGTAAGAATGACACACTTTTTTTCAATAGCGCTGAAATGACTTGCACGAGAGACTTCGATGAAGAGTAAATTCATACGTATCTACACATTTATCAGTGTAAAATGTCGTCTAGCATTTTATTCACTACTTACTTGTTTCACTGATTTGGCTCTCCGACTTTGACACCCCTAAAACAAGTAGCCCTAAAATCCAACGTATTGTCATCCTGAACGATTGATGCTACTATTCAGCAAACAAAGCTTATCTGCAATAATTTCACTCACTCTCTCTGCGTTTTGGGATTAAACAATCAACGCCGCGATAATGAACGTGGATAATTTTGTAGATTATTCCAAATGCTTCCTTGTTCAGAACCATTAATACCCTGCGAATATGATTGTCATTCAAATTTAGATCACCTGGTTTTATTTGACCCTTTTAGTTCCGCAGTTTAAAGTGCCTCGTGGTTCTAGTCTATTTCATAGAATCTGGTTCATTGTGGTAGAAGTTATCTAGATCTTTACTGATTTTATCTTTATTAATTGATGGATAAAAATACACTGTGAATCAAAACTTAAAATGTAGTTGTTGTTCTTTTTATAGTTTCTTAGTAGTGTTAGCTGTAGTGCTAGATTTTGTTTTCTTTGTTTTTACCCATGTAATTTTTTTTTTCTTGTGTCCTGAGGAAGTCGTGTCGTTAGCCATTTTTAGTGCTTAATATATTCAGTTTACTAGCTTAGTGTCCCAAAAATTTGACAATTTCAATTGTTCGTGTCGTTAGCCATTTTAATGCTTTATTAGGCGGTGGCTATTTATAGCCACTGTCTGTTGCTACTGTGCTGGATTATAAATAAACAACAGGGGATTTTTACGGGGACCCTAGCAGCAGTTTTTTCAGGGTAAAAATTATGAAAATTAGGTCAATTCGATCTCTCTAAAGTGAATGTTCATGATTATAAAATAGTTTATAAATCATTCTGTTGAAGATTGCAAAGATTGATTCTTCTTGTGTAATACTGGAAATATGTTATTTCTGTTATGAAAAGCATTCCTGTGCTATCTGGAGAAACTGCGCTCTTTACCTTCACCTCAGGGTAACGAACGGCAACTCTGCATAGAAGAATGACTAGGCATAGCTATGCCGAATCGTACCTCATCAATAGCTTGATGAATGCGAGGACAATTTAAGAAGTTTGCCGAATAAACGCTGCTAATTATTTCGTACATACATTTTAATAAGTGTGTTTTATTTAAATTTACGTTAGCAGTTACCCAATAGCTACTGTGTTTTGTAGAAGCGCCATGTGTATATATAAGTCTTTTCTTTTTTGTTGGCATGGGCTATATGTAGCACCACGTGAGGTATAGTGAGATAAAGAAGGACTGTGTTTACATTCAAAATGTTAAACTAACAGATTTTTCAAAATTAAAACTAAAAATCTTTTCACCATACAAAGATATATATATTTTTTTAATTTTCAAAACTCCTATAGAAAAAAAGAACACTTATTGAATTATGGAATCAAATTCAGTCATGTTCATCTATATATCAAAAGTAGATGTAAGTTTGAATAATGAAACATGAAGGCAGAGAAAATGTGCTTCCTTGATGACTGTGTAGTATACTATCTAGCTGCAGAACTGTAGCTCTTCGGATATATTGAGATTTGCAAACCCTAGATCTATTGTCCAGTATATGCAAAGAATAAAATTGAATTTATATAATGCTCAGAAAAACGTGTATTCAACTTGAATTTTTCCTGTGATGTTTAGTGGTTTTAAAAACTAATTTTCCTCGTTTATCCTGTCAAAACAATAGATTTCATTTTACAACTACTGTAAGTTTTATTCGTGACTTAGAGTATTTGAAAAACATCCATGAAAATATTATTTATTTATTCGATTATTTTGCTTCAATCCTGGTGAGGAATAGTATACCTATAATACCTTTAGTTATAAAATCTTCAAAATTATATGAGAAGAAAAATATATGTTCTCCAAACAAGGGAGCTGATTAAGACCCCATGTTATGCAAATGTTTTTGTAAATAAAAAATAAATTATTGCTTTTATGCTTACTAGAAAATTTTAATTTAGCAAGTAAACTATGGGTGTTAAAGTGTACTTGAGGATTTAAAGAGAAGCGATAAAATATACATGTCTTTCCCGAATTCATTCATATGATTTGAATAAATCTACGGTTAAATACAATAAAAAATGTATGCTTAAATGATTGAATCATTTAAGTATTTAAGAAATGATTAATGAAACTGCCGCGATTATTTTTGAAATTTTCATTTATTCTCGTTGTGAGCAAATTGAGATAAACCGCTAAAGTCGAAGTTATAATTTTGATTGACTGCTATTTCATGATGATGTGCATTCCAAATGCAATACCCGTTTTATCAAGTAGGCTCTTGTAAACTCATTCCGTATTCTCTACAATTAAATGTATTAACTGGCTATGAAGACAAAAGCAAGTTTGTTGGCTCAAGAAACATCTTCCCCGAGACGAAATTGAGAAAAATTGTTGTCGAGAGGAACAACAATCATATTATGTCCAAATAGTCAGTAAAACCGGTATTAAGTATTTTATATGTATCATACCAAAACTACCATGCTATTTTATCTAACCGTGAAAAAATAGCTAACGACACAAACAATTCAGATTGTCAAATTTAATTATTTAAAATTATTAAAATTAACACTACTAAAAAGTTTAAAAGACATAGCAACTACATTCTATATAGTTTTAAATTTCAATGTTTAAGAAGGTCTTACCATGCGGCCAATCGCTTTGTAGAAACACCAGATGAATTTCGTTAGTTATTATCAAATATTTAGATTTTTCAGTGTCTTTGCCTTAGATAACACTACGTATCGATTTTGTACTATGCCCTCCAATAAATTCAAATGATGTATAATTGGGGCGCAAGCGGGGTTTGCTTATTTATATTCAAATATTTAATCGTACAATTGCTGAAAATTATATAAATATAAGTAATAGGAAATCATTCTTTGAATATTATGAGGTGATAATTTCGGTCGGGGCGTGATCAAATCTATCATAAAGCAGTTCGGGCTTTATTGAATTTAATCACGCCCCGACCAAAATTATCACCTCATAATACTCAAACAATGATTCCTTATTCTTTAAAAAAAATACTACATCATTCAGAAATAAAGCAAACAAAAATGGCGATAGATCCCTTGTCACTGTACTCCTATTCTGCATGGAAAATATGCAGAAAATTTTTTTTTACAGCAATTCTCGACTCATATTCATAATACATCTTAACTATTACACCAAATCATTTTCCAGTAATACTATTTTGTATAAGCTTCTGTCATAATCCTACACTCCATACATTGTCAAAAGTAGCTTTTAAATCGAAAAATGCGAAATACATTTTTTTATGAATTTTAACTCGTTGAAAACGAGATACTAACTCGTTATAAAGAAATACTAATTCGTTATAGCGATAAAATTATCTCGTAATAACGAGTTGAATATTATTTAACTGATTTTTACCTGTTTAGAATTGAGCCTAATCGGCTTTCGTAGTAACCAGTGTATAAATCACTGCACAGTTTCCAACATTACTTCAAAATAACTAGCTGATGTGTTAGGAGGAGTTGGTTAAGTCAAACAATGTGATAATGCTTAACATTTACGTAATATATATGAAAGTGTGCTTTTTTTAGTTGTCAATTCAAAATTAAATTTACACACTAATACATGTATATTTAATGAACAAGTATGTGTACTCATACATCGAGTTTTTGAATTTGTTCTAAGAAAATGTACAAGTAGTAGATATTATTTTAAACTTAAGAACAAAAAACTCATGTGATAAATTTATAATACAAATGGCACATTGATCTATTATGCAGGCATCCAAACCTATCGGTTACAACTTCCCTCAAAAATAATAATGGTCGAATTCAATTCAATTTAAAATCATTTTCCGCAATATGAAAGGCAACGCTCGAATTCATAAAAACAATTTGTTAAGCAGCTTTTGTTTGAATTACATCATTTTATTTTGCTCACCGCAATAAAAAGAGCAAGCGATGAAGTCCAAAATTTGTGAGCTATGCTTTTAAAAAAAAAAAATGACTTTCAAAATCAGTTCATTTTCAAGTATATATTTTAATTTAGACTAAAATTGTTGATGGAAACAAATACAATAAAATATGCATCCCCATTTACATAGCATTCCCAATAATTCAATAAGATATATTAACATTTTCCATTTCGTGATAAATGTACACACAATTTTTGAAAAATTATTCACACCCCTTCTCCCAAAAATATACTCGATCATGTGAAATGATCCAGCCTTAGAAGGGCATTTATAAATGTTGATTTCTTTCGTCTTACAAGACATAAAATGTGGAAGCCTTCTTTCTGTCTTAAGATTGAGCTAACTAACGAAATTCACAGCTACTGGAACTGTAACCGAGTACTCCCTAGTGACCGGTTGGTTCATGGGTTAGGAGGAGTTGTATCAGTGGTTGGGGTGAGTTGGTTCTGTAATATATCAATCGTACTTTAATAGTGAAAGGCATGTGCATATCAGACAATATATTTTCATAATTTAATCCCCCTGGCTTAATCAAATTGTAGTGCAGCATTTCATGCATTACTTTTTTATTTTATATCAAATCTAAAGAAAAATGACATGTGGTGATAACGAACAGTGTTCAAAATCAAAAGTCCAAAGGCAAAATACAAAACAGGAGCAGAGCAAACACGGACCTCTAAAAATTAGACGTAGGATCAGGTGCCATGGGGGAGTGAGCATCATCTGCTGACCGGTCACACCCGCCGTGTGCTCTTTGTCGTAATCGGGAAAAACGGAAAAATTCGTAGACAGATAGGTGATTAATTATGGTCTAACAATAAGTATGAAAAACGTCAGTCAGCATGCGACCCAGTGTAAGATTGTATTTGCTGACAAGGTCGTTGTATCGACCATACAACTCACTAAAAGATGAGTTCAATCGAGACTGTTAATAGTCCTGTTTTATCAACTTGTTTGTCAGTTTGCCTCGCCTTAGAAACTGTTCATACGTAGAACATGCCCTTGCGTATCGAATTAACTGAGAGACAAAAACTCCATATGAAGGTGATGAAGGTATATTGCTACATAAGTAAGGAAAGTTGACTAAAGAAAAACTGAAGTCATCACGTTTATCATAAAGTTTTGTTGTTAGGTTACCATTAATGTCCCTTTCCAGTAAAATATCCAAATATGAAATAGATGATGCAGACTCTATGGTATCTTTTATTTCAAGTTCACTGGGATATATCGAGTCGACGTAAGTATGGAATAACAATTGGAAGTAACAATTGTTGATTGATAATACGTTGTCAATATACCTAAATGTTGAGTTGAAGGTCACAGCGAGAGAGTTATTTTTTTCACGTACAAGTTTTTTAATAAATTCTGCTTCATATGAATATAAAATAGGTCTGCTAACAATGAGTGTTTCGTTCGTTTTATTTCATAATATATTATTTTAAAGTGTTTGTGTTTAATTTGATATTAATTTGTGATATAGCAATGATATTTTGATATCATTAACACATCCTAAAAAATGGAATTTTAAATTCATAGTGTTAATATTGAGCTGTGTACAGTAAAATTTAATTAGGTTAAGATTGTTTTAATTATATGTTGTTTTTTTTTTTTTAAATAGCTTCAATACTTATCTAGCTCTTGCGAGGGAGGCCTTTTAGTGGCGGTTTTGTTTTAAACTATTTATGGAAGAGGAAAGTTTGTCTTTTAAGCAATTTCTGCTAGCTTAATAACAAAAGATTAGTGGCCACATCGCTCACCTAAGCAACAATAGCCATACCTCTGATCAAATCAGCTTTATCTAGTCAACAAAATATTTTGAAATTTAGTAGAGTGGATCTTGTGGTTAAAAAAGATCTTCCGTTTTTTCTCCACATATTACTCTGTAACAGATCGAGCCACATTTGTAGTTTCAGTGTTTGAGATTTCTGGCCAAGTGTGTTTATTATTTCTATGAAAAAAATCAACCCCTAAAAGAAACCACTTGATAATGCTTCTACTTAAGATTAAGCTTTACTGGTCAAATAATTTTTGAGAAGAAGACTTTTAAAGTTTATTAATTCGTATGTAAAAATTCAACCCCCATTATGGTACAACCCTATCCCGAGGATAATGATTTGAACAAATTCGAATGTACAAAACCTGAAAATGATTCCACACAAGATTCCGCTTTTCTAGCCTAATGGTTTTTGAGAAAAAGATTGTTTTTAATGTCTAAAATTCTTCAATAATTCTTAATTATCCTTCCTTGTAGGCAGGCGTGGCCCTTTTATAAAGCAAACTCGAATTCCCCCAACCCAAGAATGCTTTTTGCCAAGTTTGGTTAAAATTGAAGTTGAAAATATAAAAAGTTTACAGACAGATGGACAGATAAAAAGTGATCAGAAAAGCTCATTTGAGCTTTCAGCTCAGGTAAGATAAAAATACTGTCAATTTTCCTTTAAAAACACATTAAAAAATGAGAAAAGCCGAGCACACCTGCTGCTTAGTTGGCGAGACGAAAATGAGGAATTTTAGAATTCCGGAACACCACACCTTTTGACCTTTTTCTACGACAGACGACGACCACAATAATGGCGACGATAATGGCGACCCCAACAAACGGAGCCAGGATGATCAGAGTAAGCCCTAGAGAATGACAACAGTCAAGAAAATATCAAACCCAAAAACATCAATAAGCTGTCTATATCAAATATTTGGAAATGTATCTAGTTTATATTACGGTTGCTTGATTGATATTGGTATGTAAACTATGCTCATATGCACACTGTTTTGATACATTTTTTATACGTGTATAGGCATGACTTCGGATCTTTTGCTTTAAAAATCCGTTTTTCGTCATTAAAAAATGTGTACATATCCCATATTTGATTTATTATATTTTAAGAATAGAGTAAATTATGAACTTTGATATATGTAACGCACTTTCATATTATTTGATCTGACTCCAGAACAGACCTATTTATAAACCGTCTATATCATTTCGACAGTCAACGTTAACGAATACACACACACACACACACACACACACACACACACACACACACACACACA
>WFKH01003881.1:23115380-23128910 GCA_016163765.1 Magallana hongkongensis | reverse complement strand
TTTTTAGTCATAGTTTGTTTGATAAAGTAGAGTAGTATTTGGTTTTATTGATCTCAATATTTTTGTTCAGGTTTACAGCAATGTACACATTTATTGCCTTTTTCTTTTAATTCAAAAATACTGTGCAAAAGGTTAAATATAATGATTACTTTAAAAGTCGTTTTCGGCATACCTGACAGTTACAGATTTTTTTTGTACAAAGCAACGCGGTTCAAAGTAAATAACTAAAGGTTGTCCAATTACTTATCAAAACTTATTCTGTTAGGTATGCGGAGTAACAATGTCGCAAAAATGTAATATTATGTAATTTATTAGTCCGACGACCAAGTTAATTTACATATGGGTGTTACGATGTTTATAATTGTTATTAAGGTTTCCTTTTATCTTTTTTTACCTAGTGTCAAGATCAAGATGTGCTCAGGTGTCAGCAGATTTTTCTTTGTTAGGGGATTATCTATGTTAAATTAATTATTTCTCAATAGCCAGTGTCCGGAGTTTACGGTCACGTGGGTCAAAGTTCAATTTCTAAA
Organism: Magallana hongkongensis; assembly: GCA_016163765.1. Classification (NCBI taxonomy): domain Eukaryota; kingdom Metazoa; phylum Mollusca; class Bivalvia; order Ostreida; family Ostreidae; genus Magallana; species Magallana hongkongensis. The sequence goes on along the minus strand of WFKH01003881.1, from coordinate 23,128,380 downwards.
ATAGTCTTAGAACAAAGAATCTAAATTTTGATTGGCTGAAATAGACCAGGGAAGCCCAGGTCTCCGATTAAGGTAGCGTACCCTACCTCGGTCATTCCAATCGGAGACCTGCAGCAATAAAGTCATAATTATTTTCTGAAGGCTTCACGCTTCTATTTTCAGGTAAAATATGGTTTTGTTTATTTTCTCTTTAATTTCAAAGTTATTTTAAAAGCTTTTTCATTTCTTTATTTCGGAATGTATAAAAGTTCTTTTCATCGTGAAGTTAAATATGTTTTTAAGAAATTTGAGCTTTCGTCTAAGTTTAAGTTTATGTTTACTTCATTAATTTTCTTAGTCAAGTTTATTTGATTTAAACCTTGTTTTTCTATTCTAAATCGTTAACTTTAGTTGCAATTATGTTTTAGTTTATGAATTCTTAGTTAAAACAGTTAATCATATTTATTTTTGGTTTATTGATTCATAACTGGCACCTGCGGCATTTGCACTTTTAAAATTATTTCTTTTTTACAAAGTCGGAAATAGTTATTCCGTTTTTGGTTCTTGAGTTTAAGATTTGTTTACTGCACTGCACAGCGATGCAACAGTTAACTTTTATATCGTAAGTTTATACTTTAAATACTTAATTGATCCTTATTTAAAAGAATACTCAGGTAAATTTATGCATTGTTTATATCACCGCTTCGTTTGTGTAAAGTCTCGTTCAGTCGATAACTATTGACTCTATTTACTTTTTATAAGTTCGAATTTCCTCGACAATTGTTTACATTTATTTAGGAAAATGTTATTGTTTAGATTTTTTTTATACAGAGTGAGTGTTTTTGTATTGTTTAATCACTCTGATAGTCACCAGTGTTAGGTAGGCTAGGACACTTACATTTGTAATGCTTAATGCAAATAGCGTCATAATTTTTATTGTGCCTGGTGACTAATATTATATGTACATTCCAATCGGAGACCTGCAGCAATAAAGTCATAATTATTTTCTGAAGGCTTCCCTGCTTCTATTTTCAGTGCAATCGTCCCAAACCTTTTGGACTGGACATTGCAAAACGGGTCCTCACACTGCAAGCGAGTAAAACATTCCTCATATAACGTCATAGAGAAAAAACGCGACACGACACGATATTTGAATGTCGGCTGTCCACTTATAAATGAGATACGTGCTTCGCAATTCTTTGTTTTGAAAACTAAGCTCGTGCCGTGTTTTTGTTTACGAGAACATCCGTTGCATTTCTATTTGCTTCTTAACTTTGCACATAATTATGCAATTTCAACTGCTTTTCACATTTATTTTTTATCCCGCAACCTAAATGTGAACAAAAACCATGGCAGGAGTTTTGTTTACACTGAATCTTACTCCAGCCATGACGACTGACTTTCTAATTTTGGTTGACAATTTAGAATAGCTTTGTTATGCATATTACTATTATCCATTAAAATGGTAAAATAGAAATTTAACCCAAATCGTGACCATGCCCCTTTACATGTTTCCAGACAACTGCGATTTTTCTATGAAAACCCTATATTTTATCCCAAAATTCTTGTACATATTCAATCCTTTCACTTTAGTTCATAATAAACCGACAACCATTTGATTTGATTCAGATATGAAATTTTTCCAGATTTCCGCGATTTTTTTTAATGAAAACCTTATTTTTTACCCCAATAAATCCTTGAATATTTATTGTCAAGGTTTTTTAATCGGTTGTACCCATTCAATCCTTTCTTTTAGTCCAACATAAATTGAAACCCATTTGATTTAATTTAGTTATGAAATTTTTCCAGATTTCCGCCATTTTCCTTTGAAAATTCCATTTTTTACCCCCAAAATCCTTCAATATCTGTTGTCATCGTTTTTAAATCAGCTGTACATTTTAAATCCTTTCATTTTAGATCAGCATAAATTGACACCTATTTTTTTCATGTAGTTATTAACTTTTTCCATATTTCAGCAATTTTTCAATGAAACCCCAGTTTTTAACCCCAAAAAACCTATTTTCCGCAAATTTTACAAATGTATATTTATAATATATAATTTGTACATGTAAAAACTTTTGTTTTCAATGGTAAAAAGCTTTGTAGCAATTTTCTTGAGGTTTGGCAAAAATATTGATAGATTGACTAGACTATAAATTATATAACACCAATTGTGGATTTCATCTTATTTACCCGGGATGTTATTCGCAACTTGTGGGCTTCCCGAATCTGTACTTTGGCAACAAAGAAACTCAAAGTCAGGATTAAATAAAATAAAGATATTTCCAATTTATTGAACAATGCTAATCCCAAGACTCTGGGGGTGTATATATAAAATCAATGAATTTCCAAACTTGATGGGATAGTAATAAATTAATACGAATAATCATATGCATCAAAACCCTTACAAAATAACTAGGTTCTATATCCCGCAAAACCCGTTCCTATAATCCTCCCACTTTATATATTGCCTATAAATTTAAGTATAATGAACTTATTGAATCAACAATGATATTTCATCAGCTCCCACTGCCAAATAATTAAACATTTACCCGTCTAGAAATTTCATTTGCAATATCCGAAGTGTGGCTTGTGTCCAGCAGTGGACTATACCGTCTGCTCTAAAATCAGCTGGGAGGCGGTTATAAAGCATCGGGTTCGGCCGTTATGACGTCATACCGCATGCTATACAAACCCGCCATTATGGGGAAAGCAGTAAACAAGTTGGGAGAACTGAAACACGTGAATAACGGCATTTTGACGATAAGTATTATCGAAATGCAATAGAGGGAGCTGTGATTGAGGAACCTAATAAAACAAAAGAGTTTAAATGATGCATGGACTAAAAATAAGACCAAACATATCGTCGAGGAAACTCGGGTAATTCAGTCCCATTAGTTGTGACGATACCTTGGTAATTATATCAATAAATATCAATGTGATTTATTATTATGAAAACATTAATGGTATTTTAATTATTCTCCCTCGCATTTCATATGAATTGTGTTGGGTTTTCACTTCTTGAGTTTATATACGCTTTTTATGTTAGGGATATGAATGGTACGTCAGATGCACGAATTCATTTTGGTAACACTGCTCCCTCCCTTGTAAAGCATTCGTCCTCGAATGGGACTCATTATTAAACTTTGGTAAGAGAAATTTCCTCATAGAACACAATTTATGATGGTTTGTTAAATATTCATTCATATATTAACTCATCACATAACAATATCACATGTAACAACAATTCAACAATTCATCAACAAAGTATAGAAAATTAAAAATAAAATTCATACATACATACACAATATTAATAATTTACAAACCGATCTAAATGACATTACCAGATTGTTAATGTTCATTTTAGTCGTCCCACAATGCGGACATGCTCTTCTTCACAGTGATCTCGCATAGCTCAGAAAGTCGGAAATATTCCGCCTCCACATGAATTTGTCTGAGGACCTGGCGGTTTGTGGGTACAATTTTGTGAAAGCTACTTAGATCTCTAAGAAAATATAGGATGAAGTCGAAGAACCGGGGATTTCTGTCAATGAAATAACAAAACACACATTCGGTACTGTAAGGCTCAAGGGAGATCCAGATGCGACCATGTCGGCTAACAAACCATCCGGGACTGAAGTAAGTATCGGCGTACTGGTTTCGAATTTCTTCCCTCCCACATTTAGAATTAGTCGTTTTGTTTGACATTGCGCTAAGAGTTTTAATGGAACTTCATTTTTGTCAGTTGGAGTGTAGGTGGGCGCAGGTACTTAATCTACGGTGTATGGGGTGATGACGGCTTCAGGGATTTCAAGCAGCGGATCTTTAGATTTGGAAAATGTTGTTGGAGCAGAGGAATTATCAGAAAATGAACTAGAAATGGATGATGAGCTGGATGATGATGAGCTGGAAGAGGAGGATGACATATGTCGTCTCCTGCCAGAAGTGACGGTCAGTTCTGGATCCTTAGCCGGATTGCTTAGGGCCTTAGAGGGTGGTGAAACTTCCTGTGCGGCTGTTGGAAGAGGGTCTATGGCTGGAGGGACGATGATGGCAGCTTCCTCTTGTTGTTGGATCTCTTATGGTGGTGAGCAAGCCGTTTATGTGACTTGTTTGGTAGGCGGCTTGTCGTTGTCAGCATCTCCCTTACTCCCTTGGTTGTTCGCTAAGAAGACTCTTTTTTTTTCTTTTTTTACAAAGTAGAGGGCGGTTCCACGCATATGGTTCTCTTCACGCTCTGCGTCTTCGGGTACATATCTACCTTTATTTCCTGCATGTATGGTTTCACGTGATGTACTCGGGATTTCTGAAAGTTCAGGAACTCTTTCTTTTCTTCCTCTGTATACGTGCCAGTCACTCTCTTCACTACGCTTACTTTGTGATTCTTGCAAGAGTGCTTCTGGTCTCTCCTATTTAGTATCTCATAGCATTCTGAACACCTGAAGCCAAATCCCGAATGTGCAGTGGTTATATGCCTCTCACAATGCATCAACTGGGTGAAGGCTCTTTGCTCCGTGCAAAGTAGGCATTGATATCGCTGAACCTAGTGGATGAAATTTTTAAGTTAAGAACAATTTGATTTATAGGGATATTTGCAAATGTTGAACTGTTTATTGGGATTTGGATTGCATGAACCATTTGGGTTTGTCAGTGCCCAGGTATGGTTTTAATCTATTGTGGTGGATTATATCCCCTTTGTGTTTTCCATGTTTTCCCACTCTATACAGAACATCACTTATTTTCTCCAACACTATGTAGGGCCCGTGCCATTTTAATGATAGTCCCATATTTTGATTTGGGAAAAAGACCCATACAGCATCCCCTGATTTGTATGAATTTTGCTGTATTCTAGCATTGTAATCCCTGGCCATACTGTTAAAAGAAATGTTTAGTCTAGCATATTCATGAATTTTATCTAGTTTATTGGATAGATTCCTCGCATATTCAGAGCTCAATATCTGGTCATATTTTTCAGGATCAGGACGACCAAGAACCAGATCTACAGGGAGAGTTGCAGAGCGCCCAAACACCATCTCATTAGGGCTCACACCTGTTGCCTCATGGATAGCTGATCTATAGGCCAGCATAAGCAAAGATATTAATTCATCCCAATGTAACACATAAGAATAATTAAGCGGTCCTTGTGTTGTTTTACAGTTCTTTTATTCTTATGTTGATTATTCAATATTGACAGTGGTCCTAAAATAAACAACATATACAATTGAAAGTGATAGTCATACATAAACTCTTTGACATGATTTCATAAAAAATATTTATGACCTCTTGCTATTACTCTTTATCATGCAACATAACATCTAAGTAAGAAATAATATGAAGTATAAATAATGTAATAATAATGTACACAGTTCACAAACCTAAGTAAGGAATGCAGTATCATGGCTTCCGGTCACTGTGACGTCATCATACAAGAGGACTGTTCAATATAAATATATCAGGTCTTACTTCTCAATTTATAAAAACTAAACATACTTGATAAGGAACCACTATTGTAATAAAAACGTTTTGCATCAAACAATCATTTAAAATCATTTATAACATCAGGACATCTATTATTTTAACCTATAAACATACTTATACACAATTGACTAGATGTCAACATCGCATCAATTCTCTGACTAGAAATAAACAACTTTCGATCGGTTAATTACACAGAACTTATTATTCCACAAAATATAGTTATAAATAGAATAATCATTCACTTGTAACATAAGTATCTGATCTAATATGAATGTAAGACAAAAATATCATTACTCACATCTATCAGACAAAAGGTATAACACGTCTTCCCTTGTCAACATCTACGGTGAAAATGCCGCCAAAAGATGGCCTACTGCCTATACCGTAAATTGACCAATCAATGGACAGATTCACAAGTGTAAATAATTAATAATCAAAATTACTTACAACCAAATACTGATATTATTACAGTTATTCAATTAGGATATAACCAAAAAAAATACTTTTTCATTTCCAAATTTTAACTTTTATAAAAAATGTAAATGTGAATCTCGAACCCGATGTTAAATATACTTTGCCCTCTTATACCAATATTTCTGATTTTTATTAACAAAAGTTGCCAGCATGTTTTCAATTGTCCTGTTTGCCCTCTCTATCATACCATCTGACTGTGGCCTATAGGGCGTAGTTCGAGTCTTATCTATCCCTGAAATCTGACATATTTCCTTCAAATGTTTGCCCTTGGTCAGAGTGAATTTGCATTGGGGCCCCAAATATGGCAACTATATGGGTAATAAATTCATGTGCAATGGTAACTGCCTTTGACAGGGATTGCATCGATCCATGTAGTAAAATTGTCTCCCACAACCATTAGATACAGTTTTCTTTTTGGGAGTTAGGGGTAAGGGTCCCAGTATATCAATGGCCCATCTTTCCATAGGGACGCCCACAACATATTTTTGTAATAGGGCTTTTGGTGCCTTATTGGGAGATTTTCTGGCCCCACATTTATCATAGGTGTTACAAAAGTTTTTAACATCTTGGGATATTTTGTGCCAAAAATATTTATCACGGACTTTGGACAGAGTCTTGTTCACTCCCAGATGGCCTCCCGTTATATTACAGTGGGTATTCACTAAAACTTCCCAAGCAAGGGATTTTGGGAGTACAGATTGATATTTCGGTACAATACCTTCCCATTTGTGATAAAGTACGCCATCATTGTAAGAGAGTGAATCAAATCTAACCCAATAGTATTTCAGCGTTTCACTAGTATGAGATATATCTTCCCACTTGGGTTTTTGTTAATTAACTAACCAATCAATAATTTCGTTTAAGTCAGGGTCATTAGTTTGCAAGAATTTTATTCTGTTCTCAAACTCCGAATCCTTTCTATCTGGATTTTGCATTTCCGTTAAGGGTTCACTGGGGTTTCCCATATCTTGAGCAGTTCCAATGTTGGACTTTGTTTGAACAGAGCAGATTTTTGATATGTCGGTGATTGAATCGCATAGGGGCTGTTTTACTTGACAATTGACTGATTCAGTGGGCTCAAATTTGTCCTCTGCCCTGCTACAGTGTTTGCAATCTTGGTCTTCACAAAAACAGGGCCTGCGGGATAGTGCGTCAGCATTGCTGTGCAAACGACCTGCCCGGTGCTCAACCTTAAAATCATAGGATGACAGGAATTCAAACCAGCGAGCTATTTGTCCCTCGGGATTTTTTTAATTTAGCAGCCATGTTAAAGATCCATGATCTGTTCTCACCCTAAAAGTTCTCCCATATAGGTAATGGTGATAGTGTTAAATGGAACTAACTATGGCCAGCAATTCCCGTCTCGTGACACAATATCGCCTTTCGGCTGAGCTAAAAGTTTTGCTATGATAACTGATAACCTTTTCGACCCCATCTTGCTCCTGAGAGAGGACTGCCCCCAGTCCCATGTTTGAGGCATCTGTATCTAAGATAAATAACCCGTCCTCATTGGGATATGCCAGAATGGGGGTACTTATCAAAGCCCTCCTCAGTTTGTCAAATGCACTGTTGCAATCTTCATTCCATTCAAACCTTTTGTTTTTCTCAGTAAGCTTATGCAGTGGCCTAGCTATGTCTGAAAACTTATAGATAAACTTTCGATAGTATGAGCATAGGCCTAGAATACTTCGAACTTCCTTAACACTCCTAGGAATAGGCCAGTGCTTAATTGCCTCTATTTTTGAAGGGTCAATTGCTATCCCTTCCTCACTAACAATATGTCCTAATAAGGATACCTCTTTTTGTAAAAGAATGCATTTCTTTGGGTTCATTTTCAAATTTGCTCTCAAAAACTTGCTTCAGATTTTCTAAGTGTTCATCAAAAGTTCTGGACAATATAATAATGTCATGTAAATACACCAAACAGACCTTCCAGGAGAGGTTAGACAATACTCTCTCCATTAACCTTTCAAAAGTGGCTCCGGCATTACATAAGCCGAATGGCATTTTCAAAAATTGCCAATTACCACCCCCCGGGATTGAAAAAGCAGTTTTGGGTTTATCTTCATGTTTCATCTCTACCTGCCAATACCCACTCTTTAAATCTATAGTGGAGAATCATTTTGCTCCAGACAACGCATCTAACGTAGTATCAATTCTAGGTATAGAATAACTATCCTTAACAGTGACATCATTTATTTTCCTATAGTCTATACAGAACCGGATTGTCCCTTCCTTTTTCTTAACAAGGACTATGGGAGAACTCCATGGACTGTCTGATGTCTCAATAACTTCCCTTTCTAACATATCATCTATCTCCCTTCTCACTTCTGCCATTTTGGCTAAGGGAATACGCCTAGGGGGTTGTTTAATAGGTCTTGCATCACCTGTATTGATGGAATGTTTAACTAAGTCTGTCTTTCCCATATCTGACGATGAACATGAAAAACTTGATTGGTATTCTTTCAAAAAGTCTGATAATTTTTGCTTCTCTTCGGCACTTATGCTCTCATGAACCTTATCAATGATCTGTTTTAAATGATCTGGTAAAACCGAGGGATCTCCCTCATCTCTGTAACACACTGACCTAACTACTTCTGTATCAGCATTTTCTATATCTACATCTTACACTCTTTCAATTTTAGCTACCACACTCCTTTTGTAAAGTTTTAAACTCTCACTACTAAAATTCAAAAATCGTAATGGGATATTCTCCCCTGACAGCTTAACTAACGACTTCGCCACAAGTACATTTTTCTTCTCCATAAATTTCTCTACTGGTTCAACAATAGCTGGCCCTTTATAAAAAATTAGGGTTCTCTACTCTTGCGGGTGCTACAAATTCACAATTAGGAGGAACAATCAAATCCTCTGATAAAACAATTCTGCTACACTCCACAATCTCTGATTTGTCACTAAAATAAGGGATCTCTACTTCCTTTATCTTAAATAATCTCTGTTTTATGCAAATACCACAAGCAAACTTTGACATAAAGTCAACTCCTAATATACAACTATTTTCAATTTCTGCTATGACTACATTGTGGAAATATTCTACATTTCCAAGAAAAATACTGAGTGTACACTCTCCCACCACTGGGATGTCATCTCCCTTAGCTGATTTCAATCTAAGGCTACTTTCAGTTATAACTAAATCTGATCAATCCTTTAAATCTACTTCTCTTAATAATTTGGGGTTAATAATTGTTACACTTGATCCGGTATCCACTAAAATTGTCGTCTCATTATTCCCAATCTTCCCTGTTATAAAAATTCCTTCATTGCCTTGTTTTACATCTCCCACCATTATGCTTTTGGGATCCGATTTAGGAAGTGTAGGGATGGGATTGTTTTTACTCTTCCCGATACTTTCATTTTCATTTGTACACTCTGTTTTCTTATCTTTTGATACCGGATCTCCCCCTTTAGATTTCTTTATTGACTGTTTCTGAGGCTTGTTCCCATAGGACGCCGACTTTTGCCCCTTAAACCCGACGTTTGGCCGTTTGACTGGTTTCTGTTTTGGGAGTAGTAGCCATTATTCCACCTATGGTTTGCCGCTGAGGGGTTCCCATATTGTGGTTTCTAAACTGATTGTTTTCCCCATTATACCTATTTTGGTTACTTCTCCCATTATCAAAATTTCTGAAATTGGGATTTCTCTGCATTTGTGGAAGTTTACCAAAATTTTGAGAGTTCTGATTTGCTTGACTTAGGGTATTTTGAATGTTTTTCAGGAGGGATATAATTTCTTTTTTTTCATCTTTTGGGGCATTGGAAGAAACAACGTTTATTGGTCTTTGTCTCTGGGCATCTGCCATTTTGTACGTTTCTAATCTTATGGCCATAATCTCAGCCTCCCCTATATCTCTCACCCGGGATTCCCTGAGCCGTATCCGCATGTTAGGATCTGGGAGGGCATCTATGAAATAATCAAGTGCCAAAATGTTCAACAAGTTTGGGCACCTGTAGGATAGGCTTGACGGACTAACTTTTTAATAGACTGGGATAGTTCTGATAGAGATTCGTTGGTTCCCATTACTCTATTTTTCAGTTTTGTCCTGAACATTTCTGACCTTTCCACTGACCCATAGCGCATGCTGAGAACTCTGACTAGGGAATCAAAGTCCCTTTTTTGAGTTTCGCTTAGCTCTCCTAATACTGCTCTAACACTCCCGGTAAGACTACTGGATAGATAAAGGGATTTGGTACAATAATCCCACCCATGTAAATCAACAAGTATATTGAATTGAGATAAATATTCTTCAAAATCCTCAGACCCATCATATGTTTGAGGTTTTAGAGATACTGTGGGCTTTGAATTGAAAACCATATTTTGACGACTATTTTCGTTTCTATTGACCTTTTGAACTGGGGCGTATAGGACTCTGTCACAGTGGAAACTTTCCCCTGCCCCTACAAATGGTGAATGTCTGGGATTTACATGTTCCGTATGTCTACCAACCCTTGACTGATCGTGGGAATTAACATTAACTGTGTCTTCCAGCATCCCAATTCTCTCTTGCAAAATTCTTAATGTTTCCCTAATGTGGGATAATTCTTCGCCCCAATCTTGTTTCATGCAAACCACATCCCTATTCATTGTTTCAATAGCTCTTAACAATAATTCATTTACATTTTCAGAAACTGTGGGAGCTGATGATAAGTCGAGAGAACAAGAATTTCTGAAGTGACTCCCCCCTTGAGATGCATCTTCACTTATCCCAACTGATCTTGGATTAAAGATAATTTCACCGGAATCCCCCAATGGACTATACTCCCGGGACATTTTTACACAAAAATTTATAGAAAAATTACTACTAAAAAAATGTTATTATGAGTTTATGTTCTTTGTCCAATCAGATATATTGGGAATAAAAAAATATCCCACTTCTGACACCAATGTTGCGTTTTTTTAATCCCACTTCTGGCACCAATGTTGCTGTTTGCTGGGTATCCCGCTTATATAGATTATATAATACCAATGTTGGATTTCATCTTATTAACCCGGGATGTTATTGGCAACTTGTGGGCTTCCCGAATCTGTAAATTGGCAACAAAGAAACCCGAAGTCAGGATTAAATAAAATAAAGATATTTCCAATTTATTGAACAATGCTAATCCCAAGACTCTGGGGGTGTATATATAAAATCAATGAATTTCCAAACTTGATGGGATAGTAATACAAAATAACTAGGTTCTATATCCCGCAAAACCCGTTCCTATAATCCTCCCACTTTATATATTGCCTATAAATTTAAGAATAATGAACTTATTGATTAAACAATGATATTTCATCAGCTCCCACTGCCAAATAATTAAACATTTACCCATATAGAAATTTCATTTGCCATTTCCGAAGTGTGGCTTGTGTCCAGCAGTGGACTATACCATCTGCTCTAAAATCAGCTGGCAGGCGGTTATAAAGCATCGGGTTCGGCCGTTATGACGTCATATCGCATGCTATACAAACCCGCCATTATGGGGAAAGCAGTAACCAAGTTGGGAGAACTGAAACACGTGAATAACGGCGTTTTGACGATAAGTATCACTACTGTAATGAAAAAACCCTGAGACTATCAAAAAACCCTGAGGAAACCCTGAGTGGCACTGAGAAAACCCTGAGAGACCCTGAGGTCGGCACTGAGAGTACTGATGAAACCCTGAGAGACCCTGAGGTCGGCACTGAGGGTACTGAGGAAACCCTGAGTGGCCCTGAGGTTTGCACTGAGGGTACTGAGGAAGCCCTGAGAGACCCTGAGGTCGGCACTGAGGGTACTGAGTAAGCCCTGAGAGACCCTGAGGTCGGCACTGAGGGTACTGAGAAAACCCTGAGAGACCCTGAGGTCGGCATTTAATACGAAAAATTAAATGAAATCTTTAATTATTTAATGATTGGCGTATTCTTAAATATAAATATAAACATGTGTAAAAATGCATTGGTATAAATTTGTTTTACTGATGCAATTGCATATGGTCAGTCTTTCTCATTTAATTAAACAGCATCTTTAATAAATGGTATTAAGTTAAGGGAAAACACAGGAACACAAAGGATAAGTATGTATTATGTACTTATAATATGTACACTGTATACTAGTTTAATATACGACAAGCGAGGGGCAACATGCTATACATAATCTATTATTCAAAATTTTTAAAAAAGCCGTTAACATTTAAAATATTCTTTCAAAATGAAATAGGAGTCGGTCGTAAAATTTAATGTTTTTAAAGTAAATAACACTACTAAGTCATAAAAGTACTGACATTCCCATTTTTTACTGATAAACTTAGACATTTACTGACAATGTACTGACATTACTGATAAACTTAGAAAAGTACTGACGTTTTTACTGACGGTACTGAGAAACTTAGAAAAGTACTGACAAACTTGGACAGTACTGATAAACTTAGAGAAGTAGTGACACTTTTTAGTGACCGTACTGAAACACGTAGAGAAGTACTGACAAGTAATGATAAGTACTGACCCCATTGTTCTTACTCGTACTGAATGAAATTTTACCTGATCTTTTTTCTTTTATGTAATTTTCCACCATTAATTAATTAAGCTACCTAGATACAGTGTAAAGTTTATATAGATTGATATTAATTTTGAAGTATTAACTGGGTCTGTTATATTAAATTTGTTTAATGTTAATAAACAATTATGATTAGAAAAAATCGTCATAATTAAAGAAAGTGTAATATCGGGCTTTATTTGTTACACATAAAATTGTGTTGTACAAATAGGAAAGGGTGGAATTGGAGTTGGATGTTTGCGAATGACTCGGAATGCCATGTTTATATGTTCCATCTTTAGACGTAAAACACCTTAATGTTTTAATTCAATATGTTTTGCCATATGCAGCTAATCATATGTAAAAAAAAATATTTGTATGTAAAATTTGATGCGGGATACAACGTAAGGCTAACCGGTAGTTAGACCTACCGCGCTAAAAAAAAAAAAAAGATCAACTATTACAAGGTGCATGGTCACAGGGTAAAGTCGTGTTAACTTTATCAGCTTATACCAACATTGGTACAGTTTGTCGGAGAGAGAGAGAGAGAGAGA
>WFKH01003881.1:23090140-23109081 GCA_016163765.1 Magallana hongkongensis | reverse complement strand
AAATAATTGATATGTTGATCTATAACGCTAGAGGAGAGTTAAACTTTATCGGCATGTTTTGACAAATCAACCCATTTTTATAAAGCGTATGTATCGGTAAATGAAATAAAAAACGTCTTTGACATCGTACTATACTCTGTGTCAGGTTTCTATTTCCGTCCCTTTTTGTTGATTTTCTTGATTAATGGACAGACCCATCAAAAAAGAAAAATTAAAATCGATTTGAAGAAAAAATATGTCCTCATGTCCTATGCTTTTCACAAAAGGAACTGAACCGACAAAAATGAAAATAAAACTGAATTTTAACGCAAATAATTATATGAAATAATAAGAAAATTTGTCATCTTTTACCTATTTGAATGTTCTCAAAACATCTAGCGCAACTATATAACAATATACAACAGACTTTTCAAAGTAGAGATCATTGGACTATTTAATCAAATTTATTAATATTGTATGAACATTGAAGAATTTATGAATTTAAAATATATAAGCACAATATGACTAACACATCTAAGGACAGAGTTAAAAACTAAAAGACGAAACTTAAAAACATCAAATCAAAAAGCTCTTTTGATTTTACAACAAGTGTATGAGTGTCGGCTTAAAAAAAAAGAGAAAACCTTATTGACCTAAGAGGTTTGATAGACACTTCTCTTAATATCATTTCTTTCTCTGTCAAATATAAAAGCTTTGGGTTTGTAATTCCCTGAATTAAATCTACATTAGCATGTAGTATCAAATAAATGCTTTGTGGGTTACATAGCAGCAGCTACTTACGGTTTAGGATATTAAAATGGTACACCACGGTGACCCTCAGTCTGACTGAGTTTTTTGTGTCTCGGGTACCGTTGCTGCTGGGTATAATTAGTTTGATTCCAACATACGAGTCCACAATGCCACATAACTTCACATAATTGTCATTGTAGGTATAGGTCTGAAATAGGAAACAAATAACTTACAGTGCTTAAAGTTTTCAGTCACTCGATTGACATAGTCTTGTGTGGAACTTCAGTTAGGACTGGATTTTTAAAGTATATACAATGTATGTATTTATCGAAATATCTACGTTATCTATTTTGTATGTTTTTTTTCTTTTTGGTTTTTTTCTTCTTCAAAATTTACCTTTCTAACATGATTTGCATATTTTCCGTCGTAAGAGATCATCTTTATGTTACTATCCTCGAGCTGAAAAGATTCGGACTCGATACAGATTTTGTGGTCTTCGTCAAAAGGTTTAAACCGGATGTCGCAACTCTCAGTTTCAACCAGATCTTTACCAGGCCAAATAAGACTGTACTCTACATTACTGTACGGTCGGTACGTGTTGAAAAAACGGCATGTCGTGTATGTGATGGTTACTGTAATAAAGGTTAGGTACCGTTATATATTACTACATAAAAAAATATTCTTCATTTTTATTGAACATTTATCAGAAGCAGAAAATAATTTCAATCTGTTTTTATGTTATTGTATGGAAGTACATTATACATTTTTCAAAAACAGATGCACAGGAACTGTCTTGGAAATTCATATATTTCTAAAGAAGTATACACGTACAGTGCTCTGTGTTTTATTACATACGCCTTTTTACCAGTCCAGATAACATTGAAGTTTGTTTGTTTCCATCATTAAAGACAGGAACGGAAAGTGAGTGGTAGAACATTGTCATTTATTAATTTATTAATAATTAGTTTCAGTGGCGGATTCAGAGGGGGGCGCACCCGGCGCGCGCCCCCTCTAAAATTGTCAAAATAAAGTTAAATCATACTCCTTCGGGCAAAGAAAATAAACAACTTGCAAGTCTTAATTATGAACTTTTTGGAAACTCATGGGATTTCTCTACATTAAACTGATTTCAACGGTGTATATAGTATGAAAAAAAACAACCCGTGTGTAACGTACATAGAAAGCCCATTTTAATTAACCTCTCCTTAAGCTTGGGTTCAAATGTGATCAGTCACTCGACTATAAAGCAATATGAGCTGTATTTTTTAGAATTGTATCTTGCTGCAAAAACCTGCTAGTATGATAAGTCTACATGTAACTTAAACTTTTATGATAGATAAGATTTGAAAAAACCATTAATTTTTGTCAGAGGAAAGATTTCTCTTCTAAGGAATATATAGCAGATCAATTTTTGTATAGGACGACAAAAATTCAATTTTGCTCCAATTAAGGCTTTTCCACAAAAATATGGCTAACAGAAATTCAAAAACCATATTTTTTGTCATTTTAGTAGAAACTACCATTTTTGTAAAATAAAATAATTATATTTCAATATGCAGCTTATATTGCTA
The DNA here is from genome assembly GCA_016163765.1 of Magallana hongkongensis. Classification (NCBI taxonomy): domain Eukaryota; kingdom Metazoa; phylum Mollusca; class Bivalvia; order Ostreida; family Ostreidae; genus Magallana; species Magallana hongkongensis. Next base: position 23,106,781 of record WFKH01003881.1, on the reverse strand, counting down.
TAAGTAAATTGGTTATACTATGTAGTGTTTAAAACGACTCCCCTTGCCTAAAACTGGCGCCCCCTCTAACTTCAAATTCTGGATCCGCCCCTGAGTTTTTAAGTGTATTACAGATCATTTCTTACTGGTTTGAAGCTCAGCCTCCGCCGTATATATCCCCAATAAGGTGAGCCACATGCATACTGCTATCCTCATTCTAAAGCAACAGTGAAATTGTATGCAAATACCTGTAGTTCATTTTTAGGAATCAAATTTCTCATTACAGAAATACTAGTACACCATATATGTACATATACACATAAATTTGCGTAGTTTGTAGAAATCTAGTTAAAAAGGATGACCTTGCTTCGAAGTTCATTTTGGTATTCAATTTAATAACATTTCAATTTTCCATTTAATATATTCTAACGCGACATGCAACGCCATTGATTTTTTTTAACTTCCTGGTAAATAAAAGGGGTTTTTTCTTGAAAAAATTGCATTATTGTTTAAATATATATAAATTCATAAAAGTAAAACAAAAAGACTTACGTTACGTTTGCTTTCTTCCTAAACACAAATCATTATTTTAAGTTCATTTCAGTATTTCAGGATTGCAGACCATAAAGCGGTTTGTGCATCAAAATGACAGGGGGTTTTCATGCAGTTTATTTTTCTTTTTTTCACGGGTGACTGCATGAGGAAATGCAAGAGTTTAGTTCTATCAGCTTTGCGTAATCAAGCGTTTAGTGCATTACAATGCCTTGAAGTTTTCAATTTAGATATTTTTAGTAGCGTCCTGAAAAGCAAAAGGGTAAAATATAAGAAAAGATTAAAAACAACAACAATGATGAGAATGTGCACACAGTGTTAGCTAAACTCAGTGGTGTATGAAATCTTATGGCAGTTACATTATGTGTCCTAACTATACGATACTTGACTATCATTTAACCAACTTTTTTTTTACTTGGCATTCTCTTTGAAGTGCACATGTTAAAGGTTGAATTATTTATTGTATGCATATATGTACTTGCATAATGTGGACATGGGCATATCTAAATAATGTGGACATGGGTATATCTAAATAATGTGAATGTAGTTCAGTAATGGTTGTTACTTTTAAAAATTTCAAAAATAATCGCTGTTTGTTTTGCCCTGGGTAGATGTTAACTCAATTAAATACTCTACTAATATTTTAACAATCATCTTACATCAATAAATATACATGAAATACAATATTATTACCCTGATTCAACACATTTAAGAGCGATGCCATGACACAGTTTATGTACTTTCTACTCCTTATCTAACAATCCTGTAGCCTTAAATCCTCTTAGTCAGATAGTGGGGCATACATAGACCGGTGAGTACACGCTACACAAAGTATCTCCTACTTTTCTAGCAATTTTACGAATATTAACGTAGTGTTACCCGTTGCTTGTAATGAATTTTATATGATAATGTGCCCTCTTATGAACTTAACCAATTCATCACTTTTTTCAATTTTCTCCATATTTTGTATTTTGCATAGATAATATTACTCTTTCAATATGTTTCAAAGTTTGATTTTTCACGGAAAGGTACAATACATGCATCTACTAGCTATAGTAAATATAAAGTGAATATAATTGTGCATGATTCTATCTATAGATCCATTTTACAAGACAATCAGGAAAAGTATTAAGTGTTTGTCTAGATCTGAATATTAACTTTTAAATAGTTCTCCGACACAAAGATAAGGACGGGCCACTATACTGCGATTGACTTACTTCTAGACAGGAATACAGAATTTTATGATTTTGAAGCAAAATTCATGTTTAATAACTACTTGAACTACTTGATTAGCAACATATTGTGTTTTTGAGTTGCGGGGCAATTTTACAATTTTCAATTTGTAAAAAACCTCACAAACAATCTCAAAAGACTTACAATTTATAAAAGAAACTCAAACGTCACGAGCAATAAATGTAATGGGTTTCAAATATACTTACAATGCACTTGGAGTAATTCAAATACGATTTAAACCCAACATTTTCTAATTTTATTTTCCATTTTTTATGTCTAAATATTTTACTTTGGTATTATTTTAATGCATGACTAAATTTTAATTGTATATAGCCGAGTCATAAGCGAGATAAAGAGGTGGAAAGTTCTTGTTTCGTAAACAAAGTTCGAACCTTAATTTTGTTTACATGGGTGTTATATCGGTAAAAACTTCATTTAAATCTTGCATTTCTGTTGATAAGGTTATTTACGAACGAAATGAGAGAATTAATTTTGTTTGTCATTAATATTTTTGATAAAGATATGGAGTTTTACTTAATATAAAGTACATTATTTGCAAGCCAAAGCGCGCCTCGTTAACATAACAAAGACATAAGTTATGTATCTCTTTGTAACTAGACTTCTGTCATCGAAATCACGATAAAGCATTCGATATACCCATGATAATCATTCTAAACTACTGAAATAGAAAATTAAAGAAATTACATTTTGAGTTAAAATCGTGTAGGTCTTTTCAAGGCTATAAAAAACGCTATATGTTTGATAAATTTTGATTAAACGTTGATTAAAATCTGTATAGCTTTTATCTGTAAAATTTTGCTGTAACGTTTATATGACTTTCTTATTTTATTGACTTTCCATTAGTTGACAAGATGCACACAACTTGGCTGGCAGTATTTCTTGTGGTACCCTTTGGTAATAGTTTTTTCACTTGTTTCTTATTCTTATACTCTACATTCACGTACGTGTATTGCAACGAATACAAGTGAAGATGTTATCAATTTTAAACTATATGTACAACACTTATCGGTGTAAGTTTTTTAGACACGTGTGTGTCATGTTGTAGAAACAAACTTTTGAAATAAAAATTACTAAATTGAAGAGAAAAAAATATGGAAAGTTAACCTTTATTTAAATACATATAATTATATTCATGACATGTCGATAAAGTAATAAAAATTATAATTTTTAAAGTTAAAAATGAAATATGAATCAGAATGCCCTGTCTTATTCAACTATTGTTGATGTGACTATGTTGTTATAAAGTGGTACATACACAAGACCCTGGTAACACCCAGACACCGACTGCATTCACCAAAGGACAGACTGCTAACCTCCACTTGACCAAGGGTGAGAAAATTCCCTTCAACAAAAGAATCACAGAGTTCGGGGCGAACTTCGACGCTGAGGGGTCATTTGTGTGCCAGACTCCTGGTCTCTACGCCTTTACCTTTTATGGTTTGACTGAACAAAATTGGGAGCTGTGGCTAGAAATGATGAAAAATGACCAATTAATTGCTTCCAGTAAGTTGTCAGAGCTTTGTGAAACAATTTATATTTTTCCTCATTGTTATTTTGTTTAAATTGTCACTTTGATTGTCGTGTATTTATTTCAGTTTATGCATACACATATTCTGATTACGCTGATGCCGGAAATGCCGCCATTTTGCATCTTAATGTCGGTGACAAGGTTTACTTGAAGGCCCACGACGACTACGACCAAACTTTATTTGGACAGGGAGACCAGATTTACACCACTTTCACTGGGGAACTTCTGTATGCGGATAATGTCGGTGAGTATCATTTAGTGTCCTGCTCTTCAAACTAAATTGGTACTCTCAAAACTAAGACAAAACAAAGAATCTTTCTCCCTGTCTCTTTCACTCACTCAAAAAAAATTAAATATTTCATTACACATTTTTTTCTAATATTAATTTATTTTAAGTATAAATTTATATACATGTATAATTAAAAAATCCCTTTTTCCTGGTATCAGGGTAGAATAAAGTAAAAAAGAAAACCAAATTCAATGCTCAAACGATTGAGCATAAGGTTTTTACTACACATGTATATACAAACATATAACTGTTTTCCTTTTCTCTTTCTTAGAACTGGACGCAGTGAACGCATACGGCGCCGTTGGGTTTTCTGCAGTGATGACAATCAACGCTTCCATCAGTGATGGTTCTGCCGTAATTTACGACACCGCCATCACGAATATCGGTAACACCTACGACACGACTTCCGGCACATTCACTGCTCCTCTGGAGGGAACCTACGTCTTCCACTTCCATGCTCTAAGCCATGCTGACGAAGTGAGTCTTTATCAGTTTTTGATCACATTGATATCAAACACAGGCTTAATGTATTATTATTATAAACAAGCACTAATCAGATACTTGACTCAAAAGGCTGCTCATCTTTGGGTAATAATAAACGTTGACCCTTCTACATTATAATTTATATTTTAAATAACCTTGAACTTTAACAGGAGGCGTGGCTTGAACTGTTCCACAACGATCAGTACGTAGTAGCTACGTATGGATACACGTCTGGATCCTACGCCGACTCCGGAAACTCAGTTGTCCTTCACCTTAAGAAAGGGGATACCATCAAGGTCAAGGCCAGGCCTGGAACTGACGTAAAACTGTACGGGGACTCTGATGAGTATTACACGACGTTCTGTGGGGCCCTTCTTTCTCCTACTGTTCATGGATCTGGAAGCGGTGAGATAGTATAAATTCGTTTTTGCCCAATCAAACAAATTCACGGAGTTTATTTTTAATTAAAAATTAAAAAAAAAACCAAACTTAGAATATATGAAGACGACTTTATATAATTACAACTACATTTCCTTTTAATTATACCAGGACACAATACACACCAAGAAATTGCTTTCTCTGTTGGTCTCACCCACAACGAAGCCTCAACTAACGGTCCTAAAGTGGTGTTTGACAGAGTTTTCGTCAATCTTGGACAAAACTTTAACGTCAACACAGGCGTGTTCACGGCGTCAGTGGGAGGTATCTACGCCTTCCACTACCACGCCCTCGCCCAGCAGGGACAGGAAGCCTGGGTGGAGCTCTACCACAATTACATCTACGTCAACTCCCTCTATGGTCACACCTCCGGAAGTTACGGTCCCGGAAGTAACTCTGCAGTCCTGGAGCTGGTGGCCGGGGACACTGTGTATTTGGACATCAAGCACCACGACTCGTTCCTGTATGGGGGCGGGGATGAGGTCTACAGCACATTCTCCGGGTATTTGTTATCACCCATTGACAGCCGACATCCGGTTGTTGGATAGGTTTTTTGATTAAATTTTTAGATTAATTATTATTGTCGTTTTTGCTTGCTTTATATTAATGTACAAGTGGAAAGGGGAATGATGTCTGACTGATAAGATGGAAGAGGAAAATAATCCGAAAGATATTTATCAGTTGTTCAATGTGGACATCTGGATAATTCGTACCTGACAGATATATAACCCTGTAAAACTTGTCTAAAAATATAGTACTGTGGGACTTCGTACCCAATGTTTTAGTGGTTTTAGTGATAGTATTTTAGATATCGTGGTCCAAGTTCTCCGGTAAAATATTCTTAGACTTATTTAAAACAGTTTCTGTTTGACAATTCTTTATCTTTTAAAATAACGCCAGAGTATATGTTCTGCAATAATTCATTCCATAAATCATTAGGTACAATTCAAAACCAGATATATCTGTTAAAAAGTACCCAGTGCTATATCATATTTGTATGATACTAAGAAAGAAAAAAAGGTTTGACACCAGAAATCATGGATATACAATCACAAACCATTTCCACGCTAGATGAACTCGTTGTTGAAGTGAACATTTCTGTCGTTAGAGTGGGTTGCAGTCCAATTGTGTTTGGTTATAATACAGCCGAATTAATATTTATTTAGGCGTTATATATTTAACGACAAACGCAAACAAAATACTATTCGCGACACAAACATCACCCCTGCCACCACCCGCAAAACTATGACACAATTTGAATTTAAATTGAGTTAATATATAAAGTGAATGCTATTTTTGATCAGAAAAAAATTAACAGCTCATTGTTTCAATGAAGAAGTAAATCGATCCCTAATATAATATCTAACTTAGAATAGAGAAATAAATAGTCAGTTTGTTTCTTTGGGCTGAGTGTTTAACCAACATTTTATAATAAATAATCAAGATAGTGTAATTCACTATATTCCTTACTTATCGGTAACAATGAAATGGGTATTTTACTCTTATTTGATTATTTTGGCTATTCCGGTCAGACACTCTCCTACCATCATTTCACCGTGACGAAGGATATACACGGCACGAGGATCTTTTATTCCTCCTTTAGGAATAATGAATCTCAAGAATCATCCATCACTGTCTAGCATGTAAATCTTGTCCTCGCCATAATCTGTAACAGTGACATGACCAAAAGAATCATGTGCTACTGAACAGACTTCTAAATCACTGTCCTTCTCTGAGTTCGAATATTGGAATATTTCTAATCTATTGACAGCAATAAACGCGTGTTTCTTCAGGTCAGTTACAATGACGTCCCTGTTGATATTCTCAGTGATGTAAGCCAGATCTTTGTTCAGAAGTTAACACTAAGAGTCGTACTGGATTTCCTGGAGCAACGTACCGGTACCGCTGTATCGGACAACTTTGGACTGATTGTCCAAGAAACTCAGTCACCGGTTGGAAACATCGTGACCTCAGTATCGTCATCAACTATCTTTTCCACAGCATCATTGTCTTTATCACTGTATACGTACATTTACACTACATGTACATACATATACACAGCCAATTGTGCCTCACGTGAAATTCACGTGAAAAGAGCTTCACGTGAATTTCACGTGAAGATCGACGCGAATTTCACGTGAACTTCACATAAATTTAACGTTAAGTGAAATTCATGTGAATTTGTTCATGTGAATTTCACGTGAATGTGTTTCACGTGAATTTCACGTGAAATTTTCACACATTTTACACTAAAATTTCATGTGAAACACATTCACATGAAGTTCACGTGAAAAAATTTCACGTGAAATTCGTGTGAGTGCTCTTTTCACATGAATTTCACGTGAACATTTCACATTAAATTCACGTGAATTTAACGTGAATTTCATGTGAGGCACAATTGCCTGTGTACACTTGCCTTTTAAAGCTATGTTTTCTAGGTGGTTCTGTTGCTTTGTTGCTTTTCTGGAAATTTCATCCAATTGTTTATCATTTCTTCATATGTTGAAGAAGCGTCTTGAGTTCATTTTGCATATCACACAGTTCCTAGCAAAGTTTTTCCCTGGTCGTCTAGATCTGTTTGTGTCACTCTTCTCCCGTGCTGTAACTTAACTTTCATCATCTGTTTGTGCAAGAAGGATATAAAAAATACGTAGATAGAGAATGAATGGAACTTAAGTTTTATAATTAGATGAAGTAGTCAATTCGTTGGTGATAGGTTACCACGAATGTTGAGTGATCACTAATATAGATTATCCGAGGTTTGTCCCATGTACAACTACATGGCCCACTACAGGGTTTCAATTCCAACAGGAATGATCGATTTATTGACCACAAATAGAAAGTTGTACAAAACATATAATAGTGTCTTTTTTTAAATTAAAGTTTCTATGGTCTGTACCAAGTTATTGTCTCCATCACATTTGGATGATTATTAATAAGAATAAACATACCTGTGAAAGATTTACAATTGAAATCGATGAAAGGGAAATATCCAAGATATCTCCATGAAACATTATCATTTTTTACTAGTAAAAATTCACAACAACGAAAACTGATTTCTTACGGAGATTTATAATGGGAAATGTTTACATCTTTTCTCTATTCGGAAGTCACTCGGAATATCTCGCACAGTTTTTCGACGTTATTATACGGGTACTTTCTTGGCTCTGAATGCAAAATTCCCATAGACATTTTATATTTGGTTGTGTGTTGAAACCTGAAGCGGTAGAGGGGGCTTTTCAAAACAGATAATCTGGACTTTTTTCATTTTAGTGGATGAACGTAGTTTGGGCACAAAGGTATTTATGATTATTGAAATATCAAGCAAAATGTGATGGAAGCAGAAACTTGGGACAGAGTTAAGCATAGTTACATGTAAGAAGCATTTACAAAATACCACCTACCCAAGAAATACAATTTATTGATAACCGCGGGAGGTTGAAATTACATATGGGATACACAATTATTTGGTTCATTGCATTAATTTGTCTAATTATTTCTTTAAACTCTTTGTTTTGTTTATTTAGAAGTATTTCGTGTTTCTTTTGCATGCTATCTAGTGTTTATGGAGTTTCGACCTGCCTGTACCACTTTTCTCCCTGTAAGGTAACTGCGTCCTTCCTCTGTTTGTAAATAGTGAATAACGAGGACAATATTTGGGTCGTATGATTCAGATATTTTTCTAATTCACATTTAAATGACTGCGATCGATCATTTTCTTGTGCAATAACTTTTAAAAGATCTTTAATTTTATCGGACCACTCTGGCATTTCGTGAGATTTGCGTTTGATAGAAACGCAAATGATGCAAATCGGAACACTGCAAGTTTCACAATATGCAGAGCACTCGTTTTGGGGATGGGATTCGCAAAAACACGTGTTGTCATCATCTTTCCTGGAATAATCCACGACGTAATGGCCATTCTTAGATTTTACGCGTAAATGTATTGAGATACAGTGGTCAAAAGTATTGACCCCGCATTGCCTGCAGAAAAAAAACAAGACTGGTGTCTGACACAGGTCGTATACCACGATATGTTGTTCTAGGTTACGAAAAATCATCGCCCCCCAACACTCACCCCTACCCTAAAAAAATGTGTACATGCAGTAGTGAATTGTAGAAAGTTACACTTTCATTTTGTGTACGCCACCCTATGGAGGTGTCCCATACAACCAAAATTCTATATAGTCAAGCATAAAGTATCTAACAATTTCCACTTCCTCTCTGAGACATGTTACGAAGGAACGACTATAACATGTCGGTAGGCATGCACGGAACACTTTAAAGAGGCATGGTCACGATTTTCGTCAAAATTTATTTTCCGTTTTTAATGTTTACAGTGCTCCAGAAAGGCATTTATAATAGTCAACCAAAATTTAGGTATCAGTCGTCATAAGTGATAAAGAATGACAAATTGTCTTATAATACAAACTGCTTTATTTTTTCAGCAGTTCAAAACTTTATAAGAGAGTCTGGAAGATTTAATAATTAATTTTTTCTTGTTTTTGCTATTTTATACGGTATATCAACACTATTTACTGAATATTCGCAAATACTTTGTAAATGCATATTTATGGATATTACTATTATAAAGTTAATAACTATAAGTAACATGTAATATCAAAATGACAATTGTGTATATTGTATGTATTATCATTAGAAGAGGAACACGTAAGGTGAAAGAACTTGTTTCCAATCCTCTTGTGTAATTACACAATAAAATATGTTCAAATACAAAGAATGCTCACAATTCTTTGTTATATAAACAAAGCTCAGGGCTTGTTTTTAGTTACATTTTGAATGCTGACAAGAAAACTTCTTTATGTTCAAAACGAATTAGCAAATAGAAAAAAGAACTTATACCGGTATATTGATCCAATGTAAACAAAACCCAAAGCTCGAGCCTTGTTAACTTTCTTTGATCATTAGAAATGCATTACTAAAGCAATGTAAACAATAAAAATAGAATTTGACCAAAATCGTGACCATGCATGCCTCTTTAACTGTTTAATTGCCTTTTTTGACGATGGACGTTGCTTTATAGTACCCTACTATAATTTTTCTTTCAAAGTCAATCACTTTGTTAGTACATGTATATTTTTGAACGTCATTCTCAATATTTACGTAACACAAATATCAATGTCCAACATGACCCAAATTATAAACCCAAGGACATTCATAAAATTAATATTTTGCCGTAAATTGTTCAGATTGAAAGTGTAAAACTGCCATTGGTTTGTTTTTTTATATCTTTATCTTTTTTTAATAAATATAAATGACTACCTTGTATGTCGTACTATATGTCCATAATCGTTTCAGAATACAAAAAATTTCATTTCGAGGGAACGGGAAAAGGACACCTTCAATAACCTTCAATAACGTCTATCTTGCAAAAAGTACTTTCGGTGTTTACACGGGTCGCTTTAAACACTTCTTATCACATGATTTCAGCTTGTGGTTTACAGTACAAAAAAAAAACCCAGATTCATATCGTTTAGAGTTTAAAGTGAAGCAATTCTCTCATCTGGGGCATGTATAACAAGACTCACGTGTTAAGTTTTGCAAGCGAGTTGAGTATGTTTATGTGACGTTTATTTCTCTCCTTCTGTGTTAATTATGACGTAACCAGGACGTTTCATTTCACTGATTGAGCGCTTGTTGTCAAATTTAGTGTCATTTCCTAGGGAAATTATAGTTAAGGTCACTATAATATGATAAACGCTTAAAATAGCTAGTTACATTATTTAACAATCTTTTACGTTTTCATTTTCATACGAATCTTTCAAAGGTTTTTAATTTATGTCTATATCAATTTTTTTCTATATAGTTTTTTGTTACGCGTTTGCGATTTTTAGCTCATCTAAGCTGATAGCTCAAGTGAGCTTTTCTGATCACATTTTGTCTGTCGTCCGTCTGTCCATCTGTCTGTCTGTAAAATTTTTACATTTTCAACATCTTCTCCAGAACCACTGGGCCAATTTCAACCAAACTTGACACAAGCATCCTTAGGCAAAGGGAATTCAAGGTGTGAACATTAAGGACCACGTCATTTTACAAGGGTAGATAAATAGGAATTATTGAATTTTTTTTTTTTGGGGGGGGGATTTTCAAAAATCCACCATTTGGCCATTCTAATGCATTAGAAGAGGTTTTAAAAGATAGAGAAATACACATACACAGTATTAATACGCAGGCAGGATTATATCAACTGGGTGAAACTTAATCGCTGGTCGTGTAATGTCCTGTAGAAAATCTAGAAAAGCATATTTTCTCGACTGGAATTTTGAAAGTTATCGCTCAAGAGTTAAAAGGTTTGTTAATTGTTAATACGCGATTATATAATTCGGATCCTGAACATATTTATAACAGACTATGTCAAGTGCACAGCAAAGAAGTATCACTATTTGCTATGCATTGTTGCCTAGTTTTCAGATGTTAAAAGCAAACGTGGGTAAAAAAAAATATGCATTATCTATTGTGGATACATTTTATACAGAAAAATCAATATAACCGCCTTAAAATAACAAAGTAATTTTTAACACTCACAGTTTATTTTTTTCTGATACATGGTAGTGTCGTTTCAAAGTTCCCAATAAAACCCAGTAAAGATGTACCGTATTTATAAGATGAATCCCGTTTTTAACAAAAAAGTGATTATTTCATGCTGTTGAATAAGCAACGAATTTCATGACAACCATCTGTCTCCGAGCAGAAATATTAATAATTTGACTTTAAAATGAATTGTTTAACTTAAAAGTAGTTTATAACTTCAAAATCTATGGTTGATTGGAAAAAAACTCAAACATTTACTTATTCTACAAATAGCAATACCTATAGCAATACCCATTTTAATACATATATAGCTCTCATGCGAGGTAAAAGCAGACCAAGCTTAAAATTAATCTTGAAATTCTTGACTCTAGAGTAAAGATTTGTGAAGTGTAGATACGCGATTATTTCAATAATCATATGCTTTGTTTTGGTTGTTCATGCGGGTTTATCTTCATCTATTTTGTTTGTTCTTCGCTACTTCTTAGCAAAATTGATTCTAATTCATATACGGTAAAAACGGACTAGACCGAAATTTACAAGACCCAGTTTAAACCAGTTTAAAAACGATCTGTCTGCATCTAAAAATGGTTACGCATTCCTGTTAAATAAGGAGTCAATTACTCGGCGCTAAATGAGCCCAATCTTTAAAAAGAATTGTTACAAATGTTAAATTAATATTTTTCCAATTGATAGACATATACATGTAAAATATATGTTTATGTGCTAATGTTTAGCATCAGCGCTCAGCACTATTCACCTTGACAAAATTAAACATATAAACAGAAAGTAGTAGCATGTTTAGTCTCTTAAATTGGCATTTGAATCGTTGAATCAGAAATTACATAAGTCGCCAAGCAGAGATTTCCCAATATAAGCTCTACAATAAAGTATCCCGAGTTGCTTAATTTCGACATTGTTCGCCTACAGATATGAAATCGAATTGTAAATTAAAAATTAAAGCAATATTGTAAAATGTTTGGTGTCGTAATGAGATGACGAAACTACTACCTTTAAAACATTAAAAAAAAATAATTTTAAATTGCTCTTAAATGAATTATGTAGAAACAACATTAATTTTTCAGTTAGCTTTTTGGGTAGATAATTTCCTTAAATAATCAAATTCATGTAAGCAAGCGTATAGAACACCAGTGCAAAGTACTGCTACTTCAACACAGTGGTATACCGTAGTTAACTTTCACATTTATAAAAGAATCGGTTGTTCTATTATGTAACTTGCTGATCGCTAATAAAGATAGTCTACAATTTACGTTAATGTAATAATTGAAGAATAGTTCAAAGAGACATAGAGAGAAAGAGATCAGAGGGGGGAAATAAAATGAGATAGAGCAAAAGAAAAATAGATGTGAATATTAACAAACAGTAAAATGCTTTGTTTTGGTGTTATGATGGGCTATAGAGGTAGCAATAAGCTATAGGTGGGAAAAGTGCATAATCCGCTGACGCGGGTTTTTTCATCTTCCCACGTCTATGTTTTCCGGTCCTCTTCGTTCTTCTTGTGAAGAGCAGAACGGATCAGAAACTCTTTACTTCGGAAAATGGATTAATTTTTTTCTGCAACTTCCGATACCATTATAGCTGCATGAAACAATAAAAAAGTAGTTCATTGCTTAAAGTAGAAAGCTCGCATCAAAGAAGCGATGATCTTCAAAAATCCATGTATAAAGGTGGCTTACATCTCGTCCAATTTAACACAGTCGATCTCTTCAAAATATCATTCTCACCTTTCAAATAGTCTTTGAAAATCTTCGCTGCACCCTTGTTCTTTTATAATGTTTTGTTTCTGTTTAATTTTAAACGTTTTAAACGTTTATTTATTGCTGTTTAATTTTAAACGTTTAAACTTTCCTCCACAGAGGTGTTAGCAAATCTCGTAGCTGCCATTTTATTCAGCTCCAGACAGAACAATGTGACGTCAATTCAAAGGGTAACTTCTCTAATTTTGTTTTTGTATTAAATGTTATAAAACGTCGAGAATAGTAGGCCAAGCGTGGGCCATATTGCCGACTATTAATTCTCACTAGACGGGCATAGAAATATATCCGGCAGTCACGCATCATGTTTAAACCAATGAAAGTGTGACATTTCAGTCGGAGGGAAAACAATAAAAAAATATCGGGTATAGCCAAATCTATAAGGTTTTGTTGAAAATAATATAGGAACTTTTTTTTAATTTACATGTACAGGGTGTCCCAGAATATCTGATACCATTAGAAATTCATGCAAATTAATTAATGCTTGGCCAAAACTTGTAAACTGTGACTCAAATAAAAAGTCAAATAATTTATTTTTTCCCATAAAAAAGTTTAAAAGAAAAATGTGTCTCTCATTGAATTATGAATGATTATGATGTCACAAAATTGCATCATATATCTTTGGTTGAATTGAATCTTTTTCAAGATGAATCGAACAAGAGAGCAGGTATCTTCCATTTTAAATCTGTATTTTCAAAGACAGACTCCAAATATAGTTAAATAAGAATACCCTGTGAAAAACAACTCGACAAGCAACATATTAAATAGTAAGAAGATTTAAGAAGATGGGATCCGTACAGAGTAATTTTACTCATCCAATTGACGTTGTCATTTAAGTTCTGCATTATGATTTCTCTCCACAAACAGATTTTTATTCCTTCTAATGTCAAACTTATTTCTATCTGTCAAATTCTCCGCATTTTCTGCTAAAATAAAGTCAAGATTTTTTATGCAGCATTATTCTTTTCATTTGTTTCTTCTGTGGCATACTAACCGAGAAAACTTCAGTGTTGAATATCTATATAAAAATCGCCGAAAAATGAAGAAGTGTAGATTTTCCTAATATAAATCAGGGGATGAACGGTATTCCAAAATGACCTCATTGTACATCAAATTTGATTCGTTTAGCTAAACCGGTTGTTTTTTCTCCCACCATCATCTCACCGTGACCAACGATACAAACGGCACGAGGACCTTTAAATGATCCCTTAAGAATGATGCATTTTAGAAATTTTCCATCTCTGTCCAAAAGATGAATTTTTTCCCCTTGGTAATCTGTAATAATGACGTTGCCGGACTTGTCATTAGTGACTGAACAGGGAAAAAAATTTCCGTCATTTACAGAGTAGGAATATTTAAGTAATCCTTGTCTATCTACAGCAATGACGGCTTTTTTCATCAAGTCAGTAACAATGATGTCATCATTGATATTCTCAGTGACGTAAGTTGCGTCAGTGTACAGGGGTCGACGCTGCGAGTCATACTGAATTTCCTGAAGCACGATACCGGTACTGCTGTATCGAACGACTTTAAACTGATCGTCCTTATTAAGGCACACGAGAATGTCGTTTGCCGACGTACTTGTGACGCCTCGAGGATACCAATCTCCTGTTTTAAACAGCGTAATCACGCCGCCGTTAACAGAAATCATTTTTACGGCTTTATTTGGTTTATCACTATACACTACCTGTTTGTTGTGCATGCATATATACATGCCTTTCCATGAAATGCTGACAGATTTGTGGATGTTTCCCTGCAAATCAAACAACTTTAGTTCTCTGCCATACCCTCCCATCCAGACTTTATTATCATCAGTAACGGCCATGTCATACAAACGAGATTTATACTCGTCAGAGGCAGGAAACCCAGTGTCTATAACAGAAATGACTGCCAATACTTTTGCTTCCTGTTGTATTTTTTCAACGTATCCAAAATAAGTTTCCAAATCTATTTTTCCTACGTGAAATTTCGGAAATGAATACTGTGAGAACTCGTTCGGTGTTTCATGTTTCTGAATTCCAGGTATGAATGTCTGCATTTTTTTGACATCATGTGATTTCTGTAATTTTGTTACATTTCTGTTCATTTCATCGATTTTTTCAATCATTTCTTCAAAGTCTTTCTTTTGTGTTTCAAGAAGTGTCTCGTGTTCATCTCGCATATCATCCAGTTCGCTGTGAAGTTTTTCCACGGTTTGGTTGATTTCTTTGTGTAACTCTTCCCCCCTTGCTGATATTTCATCTTTCCTTTCTTTGTAGAACTCAGATAACGAGGACAGTAATTTCACAGTGCGGTCCAAATTTATTTCCAATTCATGTTTTGATGATTGTAGTCGATTATTTTCCTTGGCTATTTCTTTCAAAAGTTCTTTAATTTTATCAGCCAGTTCGGTTATATCGTGCGACCTGTGTTTGATAGGTACGCAAACCAAGCAAATGGCGACATCACAAGTGATGCAATAAAAGGAACACTCTTCTTCGGGATGGGATTCACAGAGACACGGGTCGTAATCATCCTTACTGGCAAAATCTAAAATAGTATGCCCGTTTCTAGCTCTGACGCGTAGATGTACTGTAACACAGGGGCCGCAAAGATTGACCCTACATTGCCTGCAGAAAAATAAGACAGGTTCCCTGCATAGATTGCATTCCACGAAATTTTGGCCTTGGGTTGTATCCTCAGATGCCATCAAGTGAAACTGAAAAAAAAGACCGATATTTTTGGAATGTCTTTTTCACAAATGTCGTATTAATTTGAACTTGTAATATCTTTTTACTAGTGACTTTGAAACTTGTTTATCGACATTAACGACATTTACTCTTTTCATATGTAAAATCTAAAACAGATTTAAAGATAAAGATGCAAATATAAACAGAAAAACGAATTCTTTACTGTTTCATACGGGCTATCGAATTGTGCGAGAATTGCAGTGATAAATTTTATAACTCGCTGCCATAATTTTCTGCAATGCTTTATACATAAATGAGCACCAAATTGGCACTTCATTAGTAAATAAATGATCAATTTATTAATGATTAACAAAACTCAAATTGTAAATAAGTTGGCCTTCTGATAAATTTTGAACTAATTTTAGGCCTCTAAAGACCTCTAACTATACTTAAATCGCAATTTTTACTTCACACACAAATATTATTTCACTGTCTTAAGATATAAAAAGCGTTTGCTGACAAATTATGAGATATATCTTGCGAAGCTCATTAAAGCTGTATACTAGTATTCACTGACGCATGTATCAATGCCACATGAGCAATAGATTTGCCTGGTTTCAATGAGTGATGAAATCTGGACTGATACTGGTCTTATACCAGTAAATATTCCCTGTATGACTCGGATATCTCAGGTGTGTTTAATCATATTTCTGTCAAATGTACATTTTAAAAAGTAACAACATTCTCGTGACTCGTGTATGAGCTTAGTTGATATATCAAAAATTATAACAATACACAGATAATTTGATGCGGCAACTGATTGGCAAATTTGTAATCGATTGTCAGTTATATATTTTAACCTTGAATTTATCTACACGCGTTTTACACTGTAAACCATTCTGAGACTATTTGTATTAAATTTACATGTTTCATTCCAGCTTCCCCAACATCTATAACGAATATTATTTCAGTGTATAATTGCTAGAAAGTATTGAGAAATATTAATACAAATGTTTGTTTTTCATGTGGAATTATTCCGAGAAACCATGTCGGATATTTCTTTTAATCTAGGAGAAAGGTCATTGTTTATATAAATGCCACTGATTGTTTGATCTGCACTTAATA
>WFKH01003881.1:23071170-23083928 GCA_016163765.1 Magallana hongkongensis | reverse complement strand
CTTAGAACCGGACGATGTAAAGTAACGCATACGGAGCTGTTGGGATTTCGGCAAGTGATGACATTGTACTTCTCCATTAGTGATGTAACTGCCGTAATTTACGACACCGCCACCACGAATGTTAGCAATACATACGACACGACTTCCGGCACTTTCACTGCTCCTCTTGAAGAAACCGATGTTTTCCATTTCCATGCTCTGAGGCACGAATACGAGGTAAATTCTACAGTTTTGATAAAATTGGAATCAAACACAAGCTTAAATGTTTAAACACAAATAATTATTATAAACAAGCCATCAGATCCTGGACAGGAAAGGTTGTTCATCCTTAGGTCATAACAAACTTTGAAATATTCTACTCAACAGTTAATGGTGTAAAAAAAAAACGCGGCTTGCCATAAACTGTTTCTCGACGATCAGAACGTATTGACTAGTTGTGGATACACGTCTGGATCCTACGCCGACTCCGGAAACTCTGTCGACCTTCCCCTTAAGAATAGTTACACCATAACGGTCAAGGCTAGGCCTTTATCTGATATGAAAATATACGGAGACTCCTATGAGTATTACACGACGTTATATGGGGCCCTTCTTTCTCCTACTATATGTATTTGTGGATCCGAAAGTGGTATGGTTGTCTGACTGATTCACTTTATGTTCCTAGGGATTATTGTTTTCTTTTTATGAGGTTTTACTCTATCATTTCTAAATGTTAAAAACTCCATATATAGAACGCCACTTTACCTAATTCCTTCTTCATTTCCATTTTTTAATGCCAGCACATAGTACAGACCAGGATATTGCTTTCTTCGTTGGTCTCGCATATAAAGAAGCTTCAACAAAAGGTCCTAAAGTGGTGTTTGACAGAGTTTTCGTCAATCTTGGACAAAACTTTAACGTAAACACAGGCGTCTTTACGGCATCAGTGGGAGGTATCTACGCCTTCCACTACCACGCACTCGCCCAGCAGGGACAAGAAGCCTGGGTGGAGCTCTACCACAATTACATCTATGTCAACTCTCTATGGCCACACTTCCGGAAGTTACGGCCCCGGAAGTAACTCGGCCGTCCTGGAGCTGGTGGCCAGGGACACTGTGTATTTGGATATCAAGCACTACGATTCTTTCCTGTATGGGGGCGGTGACTAGGTCTACAGCACGTTCTCTGGTTATTTGTTGTCACCCATTGACAGCCACCATCCGGTTGTCGGATAATTGTTTTGATTAAATTTTCCTATTATTTACTAGGGTCGGTTTGCTGGGTTTTGTTTTGTTGTTGTTTTCTAATATAACTCTAATGTTGCAATGGGAAAATAGCTAAAAGAAGAAATTATGTCCGAAAGGTCATACAAATTAGAAAATAGTGTTTTTCCCAGTGGCAATCGCAACTTTTTGTGCCTTACCGGTAGTGCTCGGAAAAACACCTCGAATGTATTACATAGGCCTCCATGACAACCCTTTTTTCATAAAAGTTGATATAAATACAACACATTTTTAGATCTGTTGAGGTATGAGCTAGACTTTTAATTGATTTAATTTAATGATATACAATGTGGGTATATCCCTCTAGCTATTTTTAGAATCGGTAGGACAACAAAGTAGTGCCTTTAAGCAAAATAGTTCCTATTCTTGCAGAGTGTAAATACATTTATTGGGACATTTTAAATCAGAATGCTTGACACATGTCAGAAAAGAGGATTTGCAATTTTAAAAGCAAGTGTCAAAATTAAATTATCATTTGAAGGAAGAATTGAAATTGTTTGATGTACACCCTTTCCAAAACTGTGAAATTCCCTACTTTTGCTTTCATTTTCAGAGTTTATCAATACAGACGCATTTTGCCGGAAAACAAATCTGACTTCACACCACGAAATTTTAACAGGAGAGAGACAATTTGATGAGCTTTTATTCAAGAGGTCCCGTTGCTGAACGAAAATTAGGGCCGGAGCTATGAGCCCGAACGTTAACATTACCGCCTATGGAAAATGCATTAGTGGACTATACCCATGTACCCTAAAATATACCACGAAAGAGACACACAAGGCTGTCTAGCCACTACTTAAATTGAAGAGAAGCGACTCTATTTTATATAAAATTCTAACATCGAGTAATGTTAATGTGTTTTTCCGAGCTCTGTCGGAAAAGCCCGAGAAGTTGCGATTGTTTCAAGTGACTGTACATCTGTGTGGGTATAAGAATTACTCGAACATGACAGAAATTGAATATAAATAATTTGTTCTTGGTGTGAGCTTTGTACCCAATATCAGATTGTTTTCTTGATTATTCTTCTGTTTTCTTGATTCCTGTTATCTTGGTGCAAGTTCCCTGTAAAACAGTCTACACTTACTTGTATTTTGGTTTTGAAAGCAATATTTTTATGTTTTGGGAACGATTATTGCAATACATATTTTATATATTGTCTTAGCACTGAGATAAAGAAAAGGTTTTACCTAAGCTGTCATTGATGCTAAAAATGTCAATGTTGTCTGCATTTTTCCTACCATTTTCTACCATTGTGATGAATTGCAGGCCAATCATTCCAATTTATTATCATAGTAGAGCTAAATTAGTATTTAGTAATAGACAATTATATTAAGTTGATTTTTAGCGATTAGCAAGGAGGGAGCGAAGCTATCGAGCTCCTCCTTAATCGCATATTTTTTTCCTAATATGATCTAATAATAACTTACAATATGACTCTCATTTCATCGATAGATGATGAGTTCTGCGCCAATCAAATGTTATCTGTCCTTTGTATACGGCGCTCCTAGTGTCAATTGAAAATTTGACGTCGCTATGAACTTGGAGAAATGCTTAATATTGAGGAGCATAGTAGAATAGAACATAATAGAATGTTCAGCGGCTGCATGAATTTATCTCCCAAGACTGTAATAGTACAGAAAGAAATATTATTAAATCAATATATTTTCAATATGTGCCATATTGGCCCCCCTCAGGTCCTGAACCCCTGACCAAGGGACCATGAATTTCACAATATATATAGAGAACACCAAATAGATACTGGAGTAAAGAAGTCTTTCATATATAATTTATATTTTCACTATATGGTCATATTGGAACTGACCTAGGGCCCGAACCCCTGTCCCACGTACCACGAATTTCATAATTTAGGTAAAGAACTGCATGGACATCAGAATCATGCATTTAGTTTTTCACAAATATATATGGGAGTATAGAAGTAAGTTTTTATACTATATGGCCATATTGACCTCGCGCTAGGGCCTGAACCCCTCACACAGGGGCTGTGATTTTCACAATTTAGGTAGAGGACTTTGGGGACATCATAACTATGCATATAGCTTTTCACAAACATGTATGGGAATAAAGAAAAAGATTTTTAAGATTTATAATGTTTTCATTTTATGGCTATATTGGCCACACCCGAGGGCCTAAACCCCTGTCCCTAGGGTCATGAATTTCACAAATCAGGCAGAGGACTTCATGGACATTATAACCATGCATTTAATTTTTTTAAATAGGATTAGAGTAGAGAAGATTTTCTTAGATTTTATATATGTTTACTAAATGACCATATTGGCTCCACCCTAGGGTCTGAACCCTTGGCCAAGGGGCCACGAATTTTGAGTAGAGGACTTCATGGATATCATAGCCATGCATTTACTTTTCCCCCACATGTGTGGGAATAGAGAAGACGATTTTCGAAAATGTTGGCCTTTTTGCATATTTGGCCCCGCCTATGAGGCCCCGAGGGGGTGGTAAAGCTATCAATTTCACAATTTAGATTCCTCTTACCACAGAAATGTTTCACTGTATAATGTCAATCATATCTGCCTGATTAAAAAGGCGCGGAGTTCGCCTGGACCTGAAAATTGAGTTAAAAAAAAATGTAATTTTTTCCTGGTTTTCTTTGTCTATCTCTTTTCTTCTGAAAAATATTTTGTTCAAAATGTAATACAAAAAAGTTTACATTTAAAAGAGCTTTCGTTTGATATCAAGAAAAAGGGGCTGGTCCCTCAAATAAGGGACCCAGAGGACTCTAAAGTCTTTTATCTATAGCCCTTTACTGAGAAATATTTTGTACTGGCTTATAGAAACAAAAATGTTTTATTTTATAGTTATGTACACAAACACTAAAATGATTTTCTCAAGTGTTACGTAATTAGGTATTTTAGGGGTCAAAAGTCCAAAGCTTTGATCACCTATATTTTAAAAAGGAAAACTATTTTGATACCTAGTATAGAAGAAAGGATGCTCGAAATGACGTACTTAACAAGATGCAACCATCAAATTTTCGTTAAACGGCCCCGATAAGGAGATAAGGGGTCGGCCCCTAAAACGTTCTTTCTCAGATATCTCAAAAACGTTAGCGAATTTTAAAACACATGTTGAACAAATTGTCTTTAAAATTTAAATGAACTTTTATTTGATATTAATAAAAAGGGGCTAGCCCCTCAAATTAGGGACCTAGAGGGGTCTACACTTTTTTATCTGTAGTCCTTTTCTGAGGGGTATTTTGGAACAGGTAATTGAAGCAAAATTGTTTATCTCACAGTTATGTACCTTTACAATTTAATGATTTTCTCATGAGTTACGTAATTATGGGTTTTTGGGGTCAAAAGTCCAAAACTTTGATCAGCTATATCTTGAAAAGGAAAGCCATTTAAAAAAGCAGTAAAGAAGGAAAGATGCTCATAATGTTGTACTAAACAATATGCAACCATCAAAATTTCGTTAAACGGCCCCGAAAAGGAGATAAGGGATCGGCCCCTTAAACGTTCTTTCCCAGATACATGTGTATCTCAAGAACGGTGACGAATTTCTTAACACATGTTGATAAAATGTCTTTAAGATTTAAAAACGTTTCATTTGATATCAAGAAAAGGGGGCTGACCCCTAAAAGTAGGGACCTAGATGTTCTTTATCTATGGCCCTTTACTAAGGGACATTTTGTAATACATTATAGAAGCAAATATGTTTAAAAATACGTATACGTAGAAATATATGTTTGAAAAAAACCATTGCCACGCCCATTTTTGACGTGATTAGGGATTTTTTTATTCATTACCTCAAAGTGAGTGGGGGGGGGGGTTAATTCTGATATTGTATCGATATTTCATCGTATCATTAAAAAAAATTTTCTTCCGTAAGGGAAGTGAATTTTGTTTCGCGACTCATCCAAAAGTTCTTATGTGCATCGCGATGCATTCCGGAAATCATTAAGCCAATCGACCCTGCGTCTCAGAAACACCCACGTTTGGCATCTTTTGTCGCCTTCGCCTAGAAGTTTGTTATCGCTACTCCTCGGAAGCCTTGAGACTTGCACGTTCGAAACCTTCGCGGATGTTTTCGGTATTACAAACAGTTTTGCAATCGCGGTGAGAACTTCTGTCCTTAGCTTATTTTAAATTTCGTGAAAAATCAAAAATATGAAAACGATAAGGCATAGAGACATGAAACATCTTGCAATGACTTTGACCTTGACCTTTCAACTTTGACCTTTGTCCTTGACCTTTTACCTCTTAGAACTGATTTGCTATAATAATCTTCAACATATATATCAGATTCAAAATTAGAGACCCCTTTCTTTTGTACAAGGATTGAATCCTAATATGACCTTGACCCTTGATATTTGACCTTGAAATTCATTATTTCTTTTTAAAATAACATCTAGCAAAGTGCACCAGTCATTTTCTGTAAACTTGTTGAAACTTCGGGGAATTATTCATCACACCTTTTTCTAATTGCCTGCCAAATTTGAAAGGAAATGAACCATATTGAAGAAAGTTATTCACTACAGCGGCATCAAACCCTCCTCCCGAGAAACGAAATTTCAACTCTTCGATATTTGTATCTATTAAATCCTTGCTCAAATTTCACTGAAAATCTGTGTTTGCATTCTTATCAGGAACCTGCAGTGACGGTACTCTGTGAAGTTCCACGAAGGATAACCCGATTTTATTTGAACTTACTTTACATTTTCTCTCAGTTCGTTTTTTTCCGACTTGGCTGATATACATGACTGGCCTCAATTCATTTCAGACCTTCCGTTCCTGTAATCCACAAATGCACGGTAATTAACCGATTTCTGGGCACGTGCAATTCAAATCAACAGGAGAATGCGCATCAGTTAATCCAACGTGGCCTTCCAACACCTTCGAATAGCCGCTCGCGACGAGAGTTTGACCTGGCCTGTTTATTTCTTAGTCAACGCTATGATTTATCTAATTAACTGATAAACAAATACTGTCATCTCAACCAATCGCTAAGCGCCTATCTATTCATTACGCTTCTTAACATTGGTGTGTTGTCTATAGTTCAGTTCTAAAATTCATGAGAAGTATTTTTTGTACAAGTTAACTAATTTTCACTTTGATATGAACATTTTGTACAAGCTAACTATTCTGAGTTTAATATAAACATCTTTGGTACAAGTAAACTTTTTAGCTCTGGTCATGCACTCACTTCCCGTCAGCCTTACTGACCAGTGCGGTCACACATTTGTCAATCCTTTTCCATCCTGTTTGATGCGTGCCTCAAACCACTATGTAAGTCTTTTTTATAGTAGTAATTGCTTTAATTGTCAGTATTGAATCGTATTTTCGACGTATAATTACAGATTAAAATTTATTGAACAGATAAAACATTCTTAAAGGTATGGCACGCCATTATGGTCTTTGAAGTAATTTACATATTTTTTCTAAGGTATAAAGTAATGGTTCAACACTTTCCTATTTTGTAAATTGTTATTTCTATTTGTTGTAGTTTTTACCAATCTTTTACATTACGGCAACGTTTACCACACAATAAAATATAAAACCGTGTGACTTTTGTTTAACGTGTTGTGCGCGGTTAGCTATCTGCCTGCACCAGGCAGAATAATTGGGTATCAAAGATGGATGGAACGCTGGATCGCCATCTGCTCTTCTTTATATCATCATCCAAACTGACTACGTATAACTAAATGTTTTACCTTATTAAATGTTACAAGCGACATAGCGTAGGGGTAACGCTCTTTCTTTCAGATCGGATCGATACCGCATTGCGAAGAGGTGACTTTATATACCCCCCGAAAACAAAGTTTGGGGGGGTGTATATAGGAATCACGTTGTCCGTCCGTCTGTCTGTGCAAAATTCGTGTCCGGTCCATATATTTCTTATGGAGAAACATTGGAAATTCATACTTCACACAAAGATTGCTTATGACCTAAAGGTGTGCCATGACCTTAACCCAAGGTCATTCGGACAAGGTCAAGGTCACTGACAAAAAAAAGTGCAAAATTCGTGTCCGGTCCAAACCTTCCTTATGAAGAATCATAGGAAGTTCTTACTTTACACAAAGATTGCTTATGACCTGAGGGTGTGTCACGACCTTGACCCAAGGTCATTTGGGCAAGTTCAAGGTCATTGTTTAAAAAATGCTTAATTCCTGTCGGTGTCATGTCTTCTATTAATGGAAGAAAAAATTTGACACAAAGCTTGCTTGAGTCAGGCCACATTAACTTAATTGTTAGATTATCATCCCCGCCCGCCCTCTGATAATGGCCTGTCCCGATTTATTTTATCGTTTTTTTGAAAAAAAAAATTGTGTACAAAAAAAATTTCGGAAAAAAAAGCTTGCTCACAGTACCTCTAGTTTATTTTTAATTTACCTATTTCCTGCAAAAGATTTGAACAAACTAGAGGACCAATTAGTGGTGGAAAGACCTAATTGTTCCATGAACAATTAGTCTACTAGTTGTTATTATACCCGCACTTTTTGGAGTTTGATTTGGGGTGTCATGTTGTTTTTGTAAAAATGTTTCAAAAATTCTCTGGTAGTCCTGGGGGTGAAATACAGTCAAAACTGCCGAAGCGGTCACCCCTATTAAGCAGTCACCTTTCGTATGCGGTCATTTTATTTCCTCCCGATGAAAAATCCTATATAATTGCACTCTAAAGAGCGGTCACCTGTCTAACGCGGTCAGCGGTCATCGTATTTTGATCCGAAACTGTACAGTTGACATGCATTAGGCGGCCATTTTGATCGGTCACATGATTAACACCCGGGGATTTAAAACATGGCTTCCGAATGTCGGTAATAAATGTTAACAATAATTATACGCCTGAGGCGAGAGAAACCAAATTAATCGTTGTATTTATAATACATGACTGGCAGATCAGATACGAAAGGGAATCAAGTGAATTGTTCAAACATGTATTAACAATGTTTGTTTTATAAACATGAATGAAATAGGTGTCAAAAATGTCCATGGCGAGGCAAGAGAAAATTGCTCCATTTATTACCGTCCGGTAATATGATTTTGAGTTCCTATACGGGCGGTTAAAAAATAAATTGTTCATTTGTATTAACAGTGTTTGTTTTCTAAATATACGGTACTCATGAAAATAGTTAGTGTTATTATTGTGAAAATGTCAGCGACAAGGCTTTACCACGTAATGACTTTTTTCAATAATTTAAAAAAAATTAAACAATTGCATACACAATGCATTGTTATGAAGTTGTACTTATTTATAAATAAAATGGATACTATAAAAAACACCAAATCAATTACTTTATCTATCATTTTGATACATTTTCAACAATAGACAAATCATCTCTTGGAATATGTTTTAGGGTGTCCTAAGGATGCGCAATAAGGTTTCGTAAATTTCAATTTTGTCCTGGGTGGTCATAAAGTGACTGAAAAATGACGTTTTATTACAAAAAGTCTGGTTTCAAAAACGACAAATTTTTTGCAGTAGTCAAATGATTTACTAGAATATGATTGGGGTGTCATTTTGATGTGTGATTAGGTTTCAGAATTTTTTTATCACGGGGGTCGGTGGGCAACAAAAATTGACGTTTTGGTTTTTGCAAAAAAAAAGTACGGTTCCCGGAACTCCTCTTAAAACTTATGTAGTAGCTACGTCATCTCTTGGGATAGGATAAAGACTGTCCTATAGGTGTGCAATATGGTTTTAAAAATTTTAATTTCATCCTAGGAGTCAAATAGTAGCAAAAAATTGACGTTTATCACTCCTTAAAAAAAACTAGATCCCAGAACTCCTCTTTATGATTTAATGAATAGACACATCATATCTTGGAATATGATAGGGGCTGTCCTATGGATGTACAATTAGTTTTAAAAAAATTAAATTTCATCCAGGGAGTCAAATAGTAACAGAAAATTGACGTTTATCACTCATAAAAAACCTAGATCCCAGAACTCCTCTTATGATTTAATCAATAGACACATCATATCTTGGGATATGA
This sequence comes from Magallana hongkongensis, assembly GCA_016163765.1. NCBI lineage: Eukaryota > Metazoa > Mollusca > Bivalvia > Ostreida > Ostreidae > Magallana > Magallana hongkongensis. The sequence continues at coordinate 23,074,694 of WFKH01003881.1, read as the reverse complement.
TAAAGGCTTACCTATACATATGCAATAAGGTTTCAAAAATTGAAATTTTATCCTGGTAGTCAAATAGTAGCAGAAAATTGACATTTATCTCTCTTTAAACTGTAAATAAAATGACGGGGTTTTTTTTCTTAAAATAAAAAAAACTTACATTATTTTTGCTTGAAATTTAAAAAACCTTACATTTACACTCTTCACAATTGTTGAATTGTCTATTAAAATCAAAATATAATTTGGGGTCTAAAAAGTTTTATGAACTGGTAAAAAATGTAAAAAAAAAAAAAAGAAAAAAAAATCACATTACACTTTGCATAATTGACAAATGATCTATTGAGATATGATCAGAAGTTTTATTTTTTACCTAGGGATCAATAACTAATATTCAAGTTAAACTTAATAACAATAAATGATTGAAATTAAATGTTTATCCACCACCCCCTCCACCCAATCAAACCTGGTTCTAACGACCCAGAGTCTCTTAACTCTTACATCTATGCAGTAGCAAATTTTAAATCATTTCTTGATTGGTATTTTTCTCTAGATGCACATTTAGATTTTAGAAATTGCTGTTTAATTTTTAAGATGAACAAAATGTTATATGTATTCGGGGCAATTGTAAGGTCTACTGAACAAAGCAGGGTCATCATTAGGCTAGGAATTACCCACAAGGGTCAAACACTACATATGAATAAGATAAAATCCTTTATTATTTCCAGTTCTGGAAAGTATAAGAGTGTCTCCAAGGGGCATAACCTATATACCATTTGATGCGCAATTACACAAAGAGCAAGTATAAATATCGTTTAGGGATGGGGATCTCAAAAGTTATCAAAATATATCATCACTTTTTATATTTCAGAAAACGGGGGGAGGGGGGGGTTACAGACAACTCCTGGGGGTCATGTACTTTACACCATTTGATGCATCATAATGACATTAGAAACATTTAGAATATATTTGGTTTAGTGGTGGGGATCGCAACAGTTTTCAAGATATTTGGTATTTTCCTGCTTCATGGGGTCAGAACAATCCCATAGGGTCATGGCCTACATTATATTTGATACATCATAATACATTACGAAAAAAAACCTTCTTCCTTATTATAACTCATATAAACAAGATAAGTCTCTACACTTATTTACATGTAATACACAAATCTAATACAAAATGTCATTATGGGGTCAACTCAATAGTGTAAGTCTGACAAATGAAAAAATAACTTTTGCAATTAAAATGACAGAAACTTTACAAATGTGATAGAAGAGGTAACGATGATAAGCTTATTTAATTATTAAAAGATGATGATACAGTTTGCTGGCAAAGGTAGATCACTTATTTAGAAAGTGAAGGTATACTTATGTATACTGAGGCGTATTCAACAGCGCTCGCCAAAATTCCCTATACCTGCAACACCAACTTTTGTGAGCGCTCGCGAGCGCTCGCTCTGTTGAACAGGCCTCAGGTGTCTCAATATTGTGCTACTACATGTATTATACTTACCTATATTGGTCAACATCATAATAATAATCCAATTAGAGCCCACTATGAATTCCTTTAGTTGATCACCACAAAAGAAAGGTTTATGCATGTTAATTAATTCTATTCTGCATATCGAAAATACATTAGTACATGTTCACGTGAATCCCATCTAGCCTAAGAGCTGGGTTAGTAATACCCGATGATGTTGACGCGCAACAGCAAATCTAGCGCCAAGTTTGTGATAATAATAATAACTAGATGCTGTCATTAGACAGTAATACCCGCACCAAGTGTTTGCCCCTAAATAACACTGTTTTGTACCAGTTTTAGTAAAAACGAAGCATACATGCAATTTTCGGTAATTTTTAAAAATTACAATTTCATAAATTGAGATTCCATCCCATAATACACATAGCGGCCCTTTAAGTACAATTTGGGGTTGAACTTTTTGCATGTGAATTTTAAGTTAATCAAAAATCTTAGCATTTCATGTCATAGAAAGTATGGTCTATATAATTTTTTACAAACAAAATTATTAAATTATGCCCCTTCCCTCGACGGTTGCCGGCTTTAGATTTGCTTCTGTGTGCCAACATCATCGTGTGCACGGATTTAGAGAAGGGGTGGAAGTGAGGGGTCTAGACCCTCCTCCCCCCTTGAAAATTCATTTATATTACCGTAATATAGTAAATTTACAAAAAATACACCTCGGACCCCAATCCCCCCAACCCCCCCCCCCCACCAACACAATTACCTGTATTACCCCCCCCCCCCCCCCCCCCACACACACACACACGCACACACTCCTCAGGGATAAATAAACATCAGAATATTTTGATAACAACGAAAGCCTGCCTGTACATGTAGTTCCAACAGAGAAGATTTTAAACAGTGCAATATAAATGACATAATTTTATTGCACAATGAGGACAGAAGATAATTACTGATTTAAGGTGGTATAAGACACATGTTGATCTTTATGTGGATAAAAGTGCCTTATAATCAAAATGGTGATGTTTTAGAATTTTAAAATTTTACAGTACATGTATTTGGCAAAAAATAAAAAAATAAAAAAATAAGATTTCAAAATTTTTGAAACTTAAGTAAAAAATAGAAAAGCCCCAGCAGGATTTGAATTCTCTACTTACAGACACATAGTTAATGCTCTAACCCATTGCGCTTCACTGTTAGGTAACATTATTTTGGGGGAAAATATTATATTTATACTTTATTGTTTATTTCAATAGGGAGTACATCACAATATGCAGGTGCCCTGTACCACCTTAAGATTGAAATGTGTGCTTTACATAGTTATATACCTAATAAAATAGTGCAGCGGGTTTTGAAGAATAAATTAAAAAAATACATGCATGTTACAAATAACCGATCTTTGTCTGAAGTTAACGTACTTTACACAGGTCTGCAGGTCGCATTAGCGGGTACTAGTTTTACCCAGCTCTTCGGTTAGATGGGTTTCACGTGATGTACATACCGTTATGTGTTTTCCATATGCAGAAAAGGATTAATTAACATGCATAAACGTTTCTTTTGTGATGATCAGCAAAAGGGATTCATATTGTGCTCTTATTGGATAATCATTATGATGTTGACCAATATAGGTAAGCATAATACATGTAGTAGAACAATATAAGCCACTGGTATAGGTATAAGTTTTACTTTCACTTTCTAAATAAGTGATCTCCCTTTGCCAGCATACTGTATCATCATCTTTTTATATTTAAGTAAGCTTATCATCATTACCTATCCTATTGCATTTGTACAGTTTCTGTCATTTTAATTGCAAAAGTTATTTTTTCATTTGTCAGACTTAGATTTTGTATTAAATTTGTGTATTACATGTGTAAGTGTAGAGACTTATCATGTTTATATGAAATATGATAGCAAGGAAGGTGTCTTTTTTTTCTTAATGTATTATGATGCATCAAATATAATATAGGCCATGACCATATGGGATTGTTCTGACCCCATGGAACAGGAAAATACCAAATATTTTGAAAACTGTTGAGATCCCCACCACTAAACCATAT
>WFKH01003881.1:23057794-23071070 GCA_016163765.1 Magallana hongkongensis | reverse complement strand
AAATGACACCCCAATCATATTCTAGTAAATCATTTGACTACTGCAAAGGGGCTAAAGGACAGCCCCTATCATATCACAAGATATGATGTGTCTATTCATTAAATCATAAGAGGAGTTCTGGGATGTAGTTTGTTTTTTTTGAGTGATAAACGTCAATTTTTTGCTATTATTTGACTTTCTGGATGAAATTTAAATTTTTTAAACCTTATTGCACATCTATAGGACAGCCCCTATCATATCCCAAGATATGATGTGTCTATTGATTAAATCATAAGAGGAGTTCTGGGATCTAGGTTTTTTTTAGGAGTATTAAACGTCAATTTTCTGCTACTATTTGACTCCCTGGATGAAATTTAAATTTTTAAAACCTTATTGCACATCTATAGGACAGCCCCAATCATATCCCAAGGGATGATGTAGCTACTCCAAAAGTTGTAAGAGGAGTTACGGGAACCATACTTTTTTTGCAAAAAAACGTCATTCTTTGTTGCCCACCGATCCCTGTGATGAAAAAAAAAATTCTGAAACCTGATCACACTTCAAAATGACACCCCCAATCATATTCTAGAAGATCATTTGGCTACTGCAAAAAAAAAAAATGACGTTTTTTAAACCAGATTTTTTGTAAAAAAAAACAAAAAAAAAACCGTCATTTTTCAGCCACCAAATGACCCCCAGGGCAAAATTGAAATTTCCGAAACCTTATTGCGCATCTATAGGATACCCCAAAACATATTCCAAAAGATGATTTGTCTATTGTTGAAAATGTAGGAGGAGTTCGAGGAAGAAGGTTTTTTGTGAAAAAACGTCATTTTTTACCAATTATCTGACCCCCAGGCCTACCAGAGAATTTTTGAAACCATTTTACAAAACAACATGACACCCCCAATCAAACTCCAAGAGTTCAGATTGCTAGTTTATACGATGTAAGAGCAGTTTGAGAAAGTAAAACGTGACAGACGGACGGACGGAACAGGACAACAACAATATACCCGAACTTTCTTTAGAAAGTGCGGGTATAATTATATAGACTATACTTTCTATGGCATGAAATGTGAAGATTATTGATAGATTTAAAATTCATATGCAAACGGTTCAACTTTAGATTGTACATGAAAGGTCGAAAATGTGTATCTCATCCTTTATGAAAATTATAAGTTTTTAAAAACTACTAGAAATAGCATGTGGCCTTCTTTTTGACCAAAACTGCTACAAGATATGGGCAAACACTTGTTATTTATGGGCAAACACTTGGTTCAGGTATTGCTGTCTAATGACAACATATAGTTCTTATTTTTTTCCCTTTTGTCAAGTGGATATCTCAGAGACGTTTGGATGGGTTTTACTGAAGTTTGCTGGGATGATTAAAAGTAAAAATGTCTTGGGGTTTCTTTATAAAGTTTTCTAAAATTCATTTCCGTTTGTCCGTTTTCTGTCCCGCGTCAAAAAACCTTGTCTCCACGAGATCTCGGAAACGATAAAGACCTAAACAGCCAAACTTTGTATGATGTCAGACCTATGTATGTAGATTATTTTTTTTTTGTTCGTCATATCTAAAGTAATTTAAAAATATTTGTTTTACGTATTTGATTTATTTTACATAGAATGAATATATTAGTACAAATTTTTACATATGTCATCTATAAGTTGTTAAATAAACAAATACATTCTACTTTCGGTGAGATATCTCAATTATCTCAGGTAGCTTTTTTTAATAAAAAAATTTGTACCCGCGAGATCTCAAAAATTTGTAAGTGATCAAGATACGAAACTTACAAGGATGATAGGCATTTGATTGAAGATGTGTTTAACAGGTTTCATTTTGTGGACCGTCACTTCCGGTCCTCACCGGGAGAGTTCAAACAAATCAAGTTGTTTATAAGTATTACTGGGGGTCTTTTTGACAGTTTTAGTTATTATGATAAATAATAATGTACAGTAGGCAAACATACAAGAAATACTAACTTTAATTTTCATTGAGCACTTCCGTTAGTCCGTTTCTTGTCCCCAGACAAAAAGCATTGTCTCTATGAGAACTCAAAAACGGTAACGACTTGAACAACTTTACGTTGAGAGATGATAGACCTATGTATGTACATGTTTTTACATTATTTTGCTTACTTACCGGCATAACTTCCGGTCGTCACAGAAAGTACTCCAAAATTTAATTTTTTAAATTTTTTTTTATTTACCATGGACGTTTTATTTCAGCAATAAAAATACAAAAGGTCATCTACGCACTTCGCATTAAAAAACACAAAAAAATTTGCTTCCGGTGAAACATCTCAATTATCTCAGGTAGCTTTCTTTTTTACAAATTTTGTACCCGCGAGATCCAGAAACTGTAAGATATCAAGACACAAAACTTATATGGATGATAGATGTGTTTAACAGGTTTTACTTTGACGTCCGTCTCTTCCGGTTCTCACCGGAAGCATGCAAGCAAATGAAGTTTTTAATAAGTTTAGATTTTTTCTTTGAATGTGTTATTCAGTCTGATAACAGTTATGTACCGTATATAGATGCATAAAAAAAAATACCTTTAAATTCTTTGATACCTTCAGTTTGTCTTTTTTCGGTCCCGAGACAAAAAAATTCTCAACGAGATCTCAAAACTGACGAAAACTTGAACAACCAAACTTTAAGAAAATGTTTATCATGTTCTGTTTGATCAGGCGTAACTTCCGGTCGTCACAGGAAGTACTCAAAAATTGACTCTTTGTCTTTTTGTTTTGTTTTACATAGAAATAATTACTGGAAAATTCCTTCGCAGTATATATTATAGTAAAGAAAAATGCAATTATTTTTACTGACTTATACATTAGGAACGGAATACCTTTTTGTTGCTATAGCAACAAGAGTCTAGTTGTTATATTTGTTAGTATTATAACTAATAAAAATAGTTAAACTCGCCGTCATTATACCCTGACTTCCTTGACAACTTGATAACAATGAAACAGATTAATCCTTATTCTTCCAAGTATTTGATTCTTTTGGCTATGCCTGTTAGGCTCTCACCCACTATCATCTCACCATGATCAAATATAAACACGGCACGTGGTCTACTTATTTCTCCTTCAGGAATGATATACCTTAGGAAACGTCCATCTCTGTCCAGCAAATGAATTTTGTCCCCGCCATAATCTGTAACAATCACGACCAACAGAGTTAGTGGCGACTGAACTGACGACAAAATTACCGTCCTTCCCCGAATACGAATAGCTTAGTATCCCAAATAAATTGACAGCAATGACTGCGTTTTTCTTCCAGTCAGTTACTATGATGTCCCCGTTGACATTTTCAGTAATAAAATTCGTGCTCATGAATAGAGGTTGACACTGCGAGTCGTACTGGATTTCCTGGAGCACGGTACCGGTACTGCTGTATCGGACGACTTTGAACTGATCGTTTTTAAAGAGACAGACGAGTAGACCATTGGACCCACTACTTGTGATCCCACGAGGCATCCAGTCTCCGGTAGTAAACATCGTCACCACATTGTCGTCATCAGATATTTTTTTCACGGCTTTATTTTTATAATCACTAAACACGACTTGTTTGTTGTATATGCATATGTAAAAGCCGAAGCAATCACTGCTGACCATTTGGTGGATGTTTTCTTTGATATCAAACAACTTTAGTTCGGTGCTCTTTCCTAACATCCACACTTTATTAGCGTCAGTAAAGGCCATGTCAAAAAGACAAACTTTTTTCTCTTTATTATTGACAGGAAACCCAGTGTGTATAGCAGAAATAACCTTTGGGACATCTATTATTCTCTTACCCAAAACCACATTTTCTTTTAATAATCTGTTTTCTAAAAGCGAAATCTTATTTTTCTGCCTTTTATCAACGTATCCGAAATATGTTTGCAAATAATTTGCATCAATTTTACATTCATAGAATGCCGGATATGAATACTGGGTGAACTCGGTCAGTGTTTCTTGTTTCTCAATCAATGGTATGAATGTCTGCATTGATTTGACATAATGTGATTTCTGTAAATTTGTTGCTTTTCTATTTATTTTATCCAAGTTTCCAATTATTTCTTCATACTCTGTCTTTTGCTTCTTAAGTAGCGCCTCGTGCTCCTTTTGCATATCATCCAGTTCCTGGTGAAGTTTCTTTACGGTCTTCTCGATCTGTTTGTGCCACTCTTCTCCCCGTGCTGTTACTTCATCTTTCTTCTGTTTGTAAATAGAGGATATCGAGGACAACATTTTCGTCGTGTGATTCAAAATTGTTTCTAATTTATGTTTGAATGCCACAAGTCGATCATTTTCCTTCGTGATAACTTTTAAAAGTTCCTCAATTTTATCGGACAGCTCGGACATTTCGTGTGATTTATGTTTAATAGACACGCAAAGAATACAAACTGGAACACTGCAAGTATTACAATATGCGGAGCATTTCGTTTTTGGGATGGGAATCACAAAAAACACGTGTCATCATCATCCTTGCTGACGTAATCTACGACGTCATGACCGTTTTTAGATTTCACGCGCATATTGGTAAACACTTGTCACAGAGATTAATGACCCCGCATCGCCTACAGTAAAACGAGACTGGTGTCTGACACAGGTCGCATACTACGATGCTTTGGCCTTGGTTTTCTTCTGCAGACGCCATCCGTAATAACTGTAAAAATACGAATTAACGTAAGTAACGAATTTATTTTCAAGTGTATTAATAGTCATTACTTTATTTTTTTTATTATTATTATTTAATTAGGGTTTTCCGTTTCTAGCAATAATATCTCAATATCCCCAACCCAATCCCTATCCCTACCCCCCCCCCCCCCCCCCCCCCCAAAAAAAAAATGTATGCGTTAGTTGCGAATTATAGAAAGTTAAATTTTTATTTAAAGAGTTAATTAAAACGACTAATTTCTTTCCCGAGTTATACATGTATTTGTTTATTTTGCGTAAAAAAAAGAGTTAATGTTAAAATACGTTTTTTAGCATTATTTAACATGCTCAAATCTCTTAAGAGGATGGATGTCACAGTTCTGTAGTGAGTTTTGTATTAGCTCAAGTTATTTATTACCAACCACATAGATGAGTTAACAGAGTTTGACCCAGTGAACAAATCATTTACATTTCGACCCGCTTCAATACTCATATAACATATTAAAAATAGAGTAAAACCACCCTATGCCTAAGTTATGCAGTATTTTACCATAAAATGTTTAATTGTTGTTTTATTTCATAAATCAACCTCAAAATGATGTACATAAACCATTTTCTTTGAGTGTGTGCAGTACTTTTGAGGAAAAATTGAAGGAAAATAACGGCACACTATACTTTGGCATGTACCCCGAAAAAAAGGAAGTCGATGCCATGGTCATTTTTAAATGATATTAATTCAAAACCATCAAATAAGTATCATATTCAATTTGAATAGAAAATCTATTGCAGAATTTCTTTACAAATTATTTTATTCACAAAAACGCTTAATTTTTCCCATTACATTGAAAAAAAAGAAACAATTCAAACAATTTTAAAATTCAATTTGATTTTTATATTATTTTTTCATTAATTTTGATATATCTTTAATAACTCTTACTCATTAAAAAATTCATGATTATCACTACGGTAGAAATGAATTAAGTCCGTCGTCTACAATGAATATTCTTTTCATGCTTGATGAGTAACTTGTATCTTATATCAATTATAAAAGGCAAAACCTAAAATAACCATGAAAGTTAGAAACATCCCTGACAAATCAAAGACCTTGATAATTTTTCAGATGTTACACAAGGCCATTCTGCATTATCACCATCAGCAAGTTCAAGTTCGTTTATTCAATAAAGAACCGAGCTGAATTATTACTTAATTTTACAATGTTTGTTGTTGGTAATATTCTATTCTATTCTATATCAAAACAACCTAATATTGATAGAGCAACTTTCAAAATTCACTCAAAATACATTAAGTTTGGATATGTAATTATTGACGATAAATTTCAATGTTTGACAAATTAAGATGGATTCATTTTTTAATCTATTTTGAAGCGGGGGGGGGGGGGGGGCATTCTCAACCTTAATTTCCGATAACGTACACCCGCCAAAACCAAAATATCCGACAACTATCAACCTTGTTAACGATAACATGTTTTCACCCAACGAAACATTTTAAATGTCTGTTATCTAACTCTAAATTTGAAATTTTATCTCTATCTGCTTATCTCAAGCTTTGTGTTTGTGCATAGAATGAATAAACCATTTTGATGAATAGAACAAGCAGATTTCAACTTTTACAAAAGCTAAAATGTGATGACACAATTCAGAAATTTTATAAAATATCATTTTGAAGAGCTGTAGATCATTTGAAAAATGGAGATTTGGTCTGCCCTATTGGCTGTTGAAAGGATAATCATTTATCTGCTTAAGATCAAAAACTTTGTTTGCTGAAGTACGCATTTGTCGTTGCATTAAGAAATTTGGACTCATCCCCGTTTTTAGCTCACCTGAGCTGAAAGCTCAAGTGAGCTTTTCTGATCAAAATTTGTCCGTTGTCTGTCGTCGTTGGCGTTGTCGTTGTTGTAAACTTTTTACATTTTCATCTTCTTCTCCAGAACCACTGGGCCGATTTCAACCAAACTTGGCAAAAAGCATCACTGGGGAAAGGAGATTCAAGTTTGTTCAAATAAAGGGCCACACCCTTTTTAAAGGGGAGATAATTTAGAATTATTAAAAATTTGTTGGTATTTTTTAAAAATCCTCTTCTCAAAAACTATTAGGCCAGGAAAGCTGCAACTTGTATGGAAGCATCCTCAGGTAATGTAAATTCAAGTTTGTTCAAATCATGGTCCCCGGGGGTAGGGTGGGGCCACAATGGGGGGATGGATTTTTACATAGGAATATATAGAAAAAATCTTTAAAATCTTAAAAATCTTCTTCTTAAAAACTATTAAGCCAGAAAAGCTAAAACTTGTGTGGAAGCATCCTCAGGTAGTGTAGATTCAAGTTTGTTCAAATCATGGTCCCCGGGGGTAGGGTGGGGCCAAAAAGGGGGGGGTCAAATTTTTACTTAGGAATATATAGAGAAAATCTTTAAAATCTTCTTCTCAAAAACCCTTTGGCAAGAAAAACTTAAACTTGTGTGGAAGCATCCTCAGATAGTATAGATTCAAGTTCGTTCAAATCATGATCCCCGGAGTATCAATAATTGGGGGAGGGGGGGGGGCTCGAATTTTTACATAGGAAAATATAGAGAAAATCTTTAGAATTCTTCTTCTCAAAAACCCTTTGGCCAGAATTTGACCCTTTGGCCCCACCTAGAGAAAAGTGGGGCCACAAAGTTGGGGTGGGTGGGGTTATATAGGAGTAAACAAAAATCTTCTTACAAATACTAAAACAACAAAAGGGGCTTGGTATTTACCATAAAAATATGTGGATAAAAATCGGCAGATTTTTTAAATTTTTTGAGCAAGATCTACTGTACCTAGTTGTCAAGATATTTTGATTTTGATGTTGTAATGCCGATTTGATCAGAGTTAAGGCTATTGTTGCTCAGGTGAGCGATGTGGCCCCTGGGCCTCTTGTTTAGCATTGCATGGTTTCCTCGCACCGAATGTCCGATAACAACCGAAAAGCCGATAACGCGTTGAGCACACAGGCACCTGACGTTATATATTTTTCTCATAATAAAATAAATACCCTATAACTAATAATACATAATAATAATGTATTATTAGGTATAGGGTATTTATTTTTATTTTGGTAAAAATATTTAACGTCTGGTGCCTGTGTTGTACCAATATAACGAGCACAAACATGTCAGTGGGCGTGCACGGAACACGTTAATTGTTGAACAGCATTTTCTGACGATGGTGGTTGGATTATAGTACCGAAAATATAATTTTCTATTAATTTCTCATTGTTACTACATTTTTTTAACGTCAACCGCAATATTTACGTGACTAAATTTTCGATGTCAAACATGAGCTTGTTTTTAAGCCCGAGGACATGAATATTATGCTGTAAATTGTTACAGCTGTACGTGTGTAACAGTCATTTCCTTATTGTATACCTATCTTATTCTAATAAATGTAAATGAATACCTTATATGTCGCACCACTTCTCCAAAATCGTTTCAGAATACAAGAAATTTCACATTTCGAGGGAACGTAGGTAGGACTCCTTCAGTGACGCCCACCCTTCGAAATCAACTTTCGGTTTATGCAGCGCTTTTACACACTTCATATTACGCTGTTAAGACTGAAATTTAATTTCTAAGTTTTTTAAGTATTTTAGACCTTCGGAGTTCCCTCCACCTATAAAACAAAAACCCAGATATATACAGATATATACATTCATTGCTCTCAGGTATTTTCGGAATGGAAAACAAATGTACATTTTCTTATGGAACTATTTATGCAGTCGAGGTCAAGTTTTAGTGCGTGCGAGAAAGCTAGCTCAGTAATTTCATGAATGGCTATATATAGTTTATATAGCTCTACCGTTTCAGATTACAATGCGTGTATGTTTGCAAATTAAGCATATAAATTATTTTTAATTGAAACAAGAGAAAAGATATCGACTACTTACTTCTTTGTTGTATTTGGTTTTCTCCAAACATAATTAAACAGCAATTAAGTTTCTCGGATTCCGACGTAGTATTTTATGAACAGAAAAATAAAATTTTCATTCGATATCTTTTTCGGCGTAAATGAATATTGTAAGGTTTTTGTTTAACAAATCAATTTGATTATAAAATCATTTAAATCTCTCTCAGACCAAGGGAACACAATGCAAAACATCACATATCTAAAAGTCAGAGGTATTGGATAAATATTAAAAGCATGACAGTAGTGGAGAATGGATTTTCGGAATACACCAGCAGTTTTCCAGCAGGATTGCGTTTGTGTCGACAAAGGTTCGTAATTTAAAAAAATATATATATAGTTTTACATCACATTTTGTCACCAGATCCAAACATTTATGCACAATTCGGTCTAGCGATCCACATTTTGCTCTTACCTGTGCAGAAAAAAAACCTATCATTAAACGTATTCCGGATGTATGATGTCCTATTGCACTCTACAATATAATGCAATTTATGAGTTGTATGTCTTAGAGTGTTTTACAAGGAGTGCATTTTTACAAAACGTGCATTGCAATCTTTCGTTTACTGGTATATATTTACATCTACCGAGTATGATTCCCTCTATTTCTTACGGAAACTTATAGTTAATTCATAGCTCTATAGAAACAGCCAGACTGAAATCTACATGCCCCGTTTATCGATTGATCGAAATCTACAGCGGCTGAAACTTACAGGAAACTGACAGGACTGAAATCTACACGCCCCGTTTATCGATTGGTCGAAACCTAGAGCGACCTAAGAAAAATCACGGACTGCACGAAATAATCATGATGATGTCAGACTCAAAGTCTCATAGGAGACGATTTGGTTGTTTCTTTCAGCTAAAGTACTGATGTACTTTAACAGTAATTAAGTGAATTTTACTTACTTTTATAATCAATTCATTAATTAGTTAAAAGAAAGATGTAAATATAAACAATAAAATGCTTTCTTCGATGATTCATGCGGGTTATGAAGGTAGCGATTATTGCAGAAAAAATTTACATAACACGCTAACGCGGGTTATGTATTTTTTCTACAATGTCGCCACCTTCATATCCCGCATGAATCACCAAAGAAAGCATTTTATTGTTTAAGTATACCTATCCATCATTTCTGACAATTTTTGTTTTCGTACCCAAAATTCTTTCTTTAGGGGATACAGACAAACAAACTTAAAACGTCATGATATCAGTTTTCTTCCATTAAAATTCACAAACTAGATTATATATCCATGTTCTTCATCAGAAGATTTTTAAATCTGCAAATTAACAATTAAAAGCGATTTTTTTAAAAAATGTTTTTTAAAAGATTTTGAAACCATCCACACTGTTTTCAAATGAAAATCAATATTTTTTATTGTTTTCAATTTGAAAAACTTATTTTTTTTTCATCACTCTATAAAAATATAACTTTCTTGCAAATTAACAATGGTAGAGTCACGTTATAAAGGAAAATGATTCATATGCAGCAATAGCGATATTGCACTTAATTTCCCATTAACTCTCATTTTCAAAATACCACACAAAAGAACACAACACACAATATAACGTACACAAATGAGTGAAACGCATCAAATTTAATATCTTAATATCAGTCCCTTTTTGATAAATTCTTTAAAATGACTTCAAAATCAAGATCTGTAATTACATACGCTTATTCTAGATATTCTTAACGTACATGTTGGAGTATGACACATTATATATATACGAATAAATGAAACTGCGCCGACATACATTCATACTGAAAATGATACGTGGTTAATGCCTTTATCTATTATTTAATTACTTTTCTGATACACAATCATTATCAAATCGCATACACTCCTTTGTGTTAAGGCGAATCTCTCATCAGGGGCACGAAACACAAGCCTCACGTGCTGCACGTGAGACAAGCTACACCCTCTAGAGACTAGACGTACAATTACTAGTATTTGACGTCATTTTTAGACGGTGGCTATAAATAGCCACTGTCTATTGCTATCGTCCTGACCGGAAGGGTATTTCTCACGGGGACCCTAGCGGATTAGGAACGATAACTCTGTTAGGTATGCAGTGTTACAGGTAGACTGGTCCTCTGTCTCTATCGTATATCGCGCATATCAGACAGGCATTGCCAGTCTATGTTACAGGCAATGTTTTACCTATGTGTCGATTTCAATTTGAGAACATTTACATCTTATCAAATAATTTAAGCATTATAGTTGCTAATTATTTTGTACATACATTTAAGTAATTATTAAATTGTGTTTTATTTTTAACGAGCCGTTACCCTGTATGCTTACACGGTATTGATAATTTATGCATCCAACTGTCAGCTGTGACGTTAAACTCTGCATCAGGACTGCAAAAACTACATCACTTCGATAATTGACCAACTAGCTTATTCCAAAAAATCACAACAGATACTGACAATAAATATTACATAAGTTGCATTTTATTTTCCTTCAACCCATCAGTGGCACAATTTTCTTAAGTGTGGATACAAAAACATTACGGCATGTAAACATGTTCAATTTTGGACTGATCTGTGATTAACCTCATTTTGTAAATCCATCAGTCTGTGGAATCATTAATTTTATTACATGCACCTCAATATTCATCAGACAATATTTACTACTGATGTTGACTCTTTACACTGACTTTCTCTCAAATGCGCTAATCGACCTCGCATTGTAAAATTCACATGCAAATCGAGTCGCCATTTTACACAGTTTTACAAGTATATATAAACAAACCACACTTCGTCATCTTACGGACTTGGTGACGATGTTTCAAAGATTTTCAGTACAGAGTTTTGGTAAGCAACAGAGGATCAAAGACATAAAACGTCTGTAAAACGTCTTATGGATTTCATGGCGTGTAATCCCGCGTGTATCTCCATTTTGCAGCAAGCGCTAACTAATCGGTTCAACTCGTGCTGTATTCAATATACATGTATGGTACATTGTGAACGGAAATGTTCACTAAACAGTTTCTGACGAATTTCTTCACAATAATCAAAATAACCTAATTCGATGAGCAAAGTACAATCTGTGACTTTTATCGTCCTTGCTTTTATAGAGCTTTTTCTTTGTTTTTTGGGTTTTTTAACAGTTACATGTACTTTACAAACATCACCCCGTTTGTTCTCAAATAAACTCTGTAATTTTTAACTCACGAGTACAACTTTAACATGAGCTTTCTCAAAAATGTGTTTCTATGTGTTAGCATCATGTTCTCAACATTGAAATACATACCGGTTAAATATTGCCATCACTCAACGCAATGCTAGAATGTGCTTCATAGATGACTGTAGTATTCTGCTGAGCTACAGAACTGTAGCTCTCCGGAAATATTGCCGAGATTTGCGAACCCTACTAGATCTATTGTCTTGTACATGCAAAGAATAAAATGAAATTAATTTACACATCTGTACTGCTCAGAATGACAATGACAATGAACTTTATTCTCAATAAACTGCGTTTACAGTGTAGAGAAAATATATACAGTTTACATTGTGAAGAAGGAAAAGTACATTAACCAAGAGAGCTAACTCTCTCAATAATTGTATTTATAAATTTACAAATCTTGATAAGTTGTTTTTTGTTTGATATATTAAACAATGCTTCAAATTTTAAAACATTTGGGTTTGATATATAATATTTTGGTAAATACATGTTTCTAGCATCAGTTATACAAATATCAGAACAGTTAAACAAATAGTGGAATTCATCTCCAATTTCATTACAAATACATAATTTACAAGTTCTATTCTCTCTTGAAATATTGAACCATCTTCCCGTCTCAATAGGTAGTTTTGCATTACCAGTTCTAAAAATACAATATTTCTTCCATAGTTTTGATGGCAAATTCAGAAAATATTCCTCAAAAGCCAATGATTTTTTAAACAGTCTGTAGTTTATACTTTTTGGTGAATTTTGTACATCACTATACCATGATTAAACGTGCGTTTAACTTTGATTTTGTTTTGTTTTGTGTTTTTAAAAACTAATTTTCCTAACTTATCCTGTTAAAACATTAGATTTCATTTTACCACTACTGTTTTATTCGTGACTTGGAGAAACTGAAAAGATCCCCGAAAACATTGCTCATTTTGCTTAAATTGGTGCAGAATATAGTTTACCTATATTGCCATTAGTTCTATGGAACGGGGAAAAGGTTAAGGATCAAACGGCTTTGGAAATCAACATGTATATATATATAAACAGTTTTATTTTGGGTCCATTTCTTTTGAGTCCATTACTGATAAAGTAGACACCTTTATGCACAAATGATCTTCATGTCATGGGTCAAACTTTACTACGAAGACCCCTTTGCTTGTACGCTCTTATTACATTTTTGACATGTCCCATTAACATTATTTTACTGCAAAAAATCAAATCGGATGCATATTTGAAGACCTCGTAATAATAATACATATTAGTGGAAAACACCTGACATTACGCAGTTTTTTAATGATTTTTTTTTTTAAATTCTTCACAATCTTTCAAATTAAATGCAATACCTAAAAAAATATGTGCTTTCCAAACAAAGGAACTGATTATGAACATATGTAAAGTTAATGTTGTACATATTAATGGAAAACACCTGACATTACGCAGTTTTTTAATGAATTTTATTTAAAATCTTCAAAATCTCGCAAATTAAATGCAAGATTTAAAAAAAAATATGTGCTTTCCAAACAAA
>WFKH01003881.1:23031930-23057694 GCA_016163765.1 Magallana hongkongensis | reverse complement strand
ACCGGAAGTACTTGAAAAAATATTTTATTTACGTTTTTGATTTTATTAACATATAATGAACATATTAGTATAAATACAGACATATTATATATATGCGATGTTAATTAAACAAAAAAATTCTACTTCCGGTGAGATATCTCGATTATCTCAGGACGCCTTTTAATAACAAATTTTGTACACGCGAGATCTCAAAAACTGTAAGTGAATAAGACATGAATCTTACATGGATGATAGACATTTGATAGAAGATGTGTTTAACAGTTTTCATTTTGTCAATCGTCACTTCCGGTCCACACTGGAAGAGTTTAAAGAAATCATGCTGTTTATCAGTTTTACTGTTTTTCTTCAATATTTTTAGATAAAATTTTAACCAATAAAGTCACGTTGCCTAGTGTTAAAGAAAAGCTAACTTTTATTTTCATTGAACACTTCCGTTTGTCCGTTTCCTGTCCCGAGACAAAAAACCTTGACTCCTCAAGATCTTAAGTATGGTAAGGACTTGAACAACCAAACTTTGTGGGATGATAAACCTATATATGTAGACAAGTATACACAATTCTGTTTTGGTCGGCGTAACTTCCGGTCGGCACCGGAAACACTTTAAAAATTATTTTTTTCGCCCTATTTTTGTTATTTTACAAAGAATAGTTATTTTGGTAATTATGCTTACATAAGTCATTTTAGCGATGTGAAATAAACAAAAAAGATCTACTTCCGGTCAGATATCTCAAATATCTCAAGTAGTTTTTAAACTAGATTTTGTACCCACCAGATATTAGAAACTGTTAGTGATGAAAGCACAAAATTTACATAGATGATAAATTTTTGATAGAAGTTTGGTGGGTTTTTTTTTATACAGAATATACCATTTATACGAGAACGGAAGACCTTTTTGTTGCTATAGCAACAAGAGTCTAGTTTCTTTCTTATTATTATTATTTTTTTCCCCTTTTTTGTCGGCAGAATATCTCAGAGATGGCTGGATAGATTGTTCTAAAATTTTCAGGAATGATAGAGAATGATAATATCTCTTGGCGTTTTTTTCATTTTCTCAAAATTAATTTCCGGTCGTCCGTTTTCTGTCCCGCGACAAAAAGCTAGTGACATCGAGATCTCAGAAACGAAAAAGACTTGAATATCCAAACTTTGTGGGATGATACATCTATAGTTCTAGATGTGTTTAAACTATTTTGTTTTGTTCGTCGTAACTTCCGGTCGTCACCGGAAGCACTTGAAAAAATAATTCTTTTACGTATTTAATTTAATTTACATGGAATGAATATATAAGTATAAATCTTTATATATGTCATCTAAGCAATGTTCAATCAACAGAAAAATTCCACTTCCGGTGAGATATCTCAACTATCTCAGGTAGCTTTCTAAAGATAAATTTTGTTCCCGCGAGATCTCGAAAAGTATAAGTGACCAAGAAGCGAAACTTTTATGGATGATAGACATTTGACTGAAGATGTGTTTAACTGCTTTTATTTTGTCGGCCGTCACTTCCGGTCCACACCGGAAGAGTTCAAACAAATGAAGCTGTTTATAAGTTTAACTGTTTTTCTTGTCCAATTTTCGAGAAATTGATAGGAAGTAAAACCCAGTTATCAAATGCATAAGAACTTCAAACTTTAAATTTTCACTGAGTACTTCCGTTTGTCCGTTTCCTGTCCCAAAACAAAAAACTTGACTCCTCGAGATCTTAAATATGGTAATGACTTGAACAATCAAACTTTGCAGGATGATAGACCTATATATGTAGATGTGTTAACACTATTTTGTTTTGTTCGGCATAACTTCCGGTTGTCACCGGAAGCACTTCAAAAATTACTTTTTTAAAACCTTTTCATAAGTCTTTTCATAAGTCATTTCACCTTTTCATCTTTTCATAAGTCTTTTCATAAGTCATTTATGCGATGTTAAATAAACAAAAAAAGATCTATTTCCGGTGAGATATCTCAAATATCTCAAGTAGCTTTTTTATACTAAATTGTGTACCGCCGTTAATCAGAAACTGTTAGTGATCAAGACACAAAACTTATATAGGTGATAGACATTTGATAGAAGATGTGTTTAACGTGTTACATTTTGTCAGCCGTTACTTCCGGTCCTCACCGGAAGGGTTTAAACAAATGACATTGTTGATAAGTTTGACTATGTTTTTTTTACACTGTTTCAGTAAGCTTGATAAACAGTAGTGTACGAGAGGAAAATGTTTAAGATATATTCACATTTTTTTCATTAAACTATTTTGTTCGTCCGTTTCCTGTCCCGAGACAATAAACCTTTTCTCAACGAGATCTCATAACTGACAAATGCTTAAGCATCCAAACTTTGAGGGAAAATTGAACAATGTATGAAGCTTTGTTTACCATGTTCCGGTTGATCCGGCGTAACTTCCGGTCGTCAGAGCAAATTTCAAAAATGACTTTTTCTCGTTTTGTTTTGTTTCACATAGAAAAAGTTGCTGAAAGATTCATCACAGTATCGATTATTTCCTTTTTTCTTTTTTTAAGAGAAATGCATTTTTTTTTTACAGATTTATACATGAGAAACGGAAGACCTTTTTGTTGCTATAGCAACAAGAATCTAGTTATTATTCTTTTTTTTTCCCCCTTTTTTGTCGGCAGAATTTCTCAGAGATGACTGCATAGATTTCCCTGAGATTTTCAGGAGTGATAGAGAATAATAATACCTCGAGGTGTTTTTTTCTTTTTTTCAAAATTCATTTCCGGTCGTCCGTTTCCTGTCCCAAGACAAAAAACCTTGTCTCCACGAGATCTCAGAAACTGTTTATACTTGAAAATTGAAATTTTGTGGGATGATAGACCTATGTCTGTAGATGTGTTTAAACTATTTTGTTTTGTTCGTCGTAACTTCCGGTCGTCAATGGAAGTACTTCAAAAATTATTTTTTTTACGTATTTAAGTTTTTTTTACATAGAATGAATATATTAGTATAAATTCTTACATACGTCATCTATGCGATGTTATATAATTAAAAATATTCTACTTCCGGTGAGATATCTCAATGATCTCAGGTAGCTTTTATAAAACAAATTTTGTACCCGCGAGATCTCAGAAACTGTAATTGATCAAGACACAAAACTATCATGGATGATAGAGATTTGACTGAAGATGTGTTTAACGGGTTTCATTTTGTCGACCGTCACTTCCGGTCCACACCGGAAGGGTTCAAACAAATCATGTTGTTTTTTAATTTAACGGGTTTTTTTGGATAGTTTTAGTCAGTTTGATAAGCAGTAATGTGTGACAGGCAAATGTTCAAGAAACACCGACTTTTTTTTTTCAACGAACACTTCCGTTCGTCTGTTTCCTGTCCGGAGACAAAAAACCTTGTCTCCACGAGATCTAAAAAACGGTTAAGACTTGAACAACCAGACTCTGTGGGATGATATACCTATGTATGTACATGTGTTTACATTATTTTGTTTTAATCGTCGTAACTTCCGGTCGTCACAGGAAGTACTCCGAAATTTGATTTTAAATTTTTATTTCATTTATTAGAATTGATTTCACATTTTAGTAATACACTTACAATAGGTCATCTCCACGTGTTGAAATAAAGAAAGAAATTCTACTTCCGGTGAGACATCTCAAATATCTCAGGTATTTTTCTTTTATACAATTTTTGTACAAGCAAGATCTCAAAAACTGTAAAAGATCAAGACACGAATTTTATATGAATGATAGACATTTCATAGAAGATGTGCTTTACGGGTTTCATTTTTTCTTCCGTCACTTCCGGTTTTCTCTGTAAACCTTTAAGCAAATGAAGTTTTTATTAAGTTATGATATTTCATTCAGTCTGATGAACAGTAATGTACTGTAGGTAAGTGTCCTAAAAATACTTACTTTTAATTTCTTTGATCACTTCCGTTTGTCCGTTTCCGGTCCCGAGAGAAAAAAAACTTTTCTCACCGAGATCTCAAAATGACAAAAACTTGAACAACCAATCTTTGAGAAAAGACAGAACAATGTATGAAGACATGTTTACCAAGTTTTTTTTTCCGGCGTTACTACCGGTCCTCACAGGAGGTACTCAAAAATGACTCTCTTGTCGTTTTTTGTTTTTTTGTTTTTTTGTTTTACATAGAAATAATTACTTGAAAATTCTTCACAGTATATATTATATCCATTTACGTTTTACAATAGAGATGCAATTCGTTTTACAGAGTACTACATGAAGAACGGAAGACCTTTTTGTTGCTATAGCAACAAGAGTCTAGTTTCAGTGTATAATTGCTAGAAAGTATTGAGAAATATTAATACAAATGTTTGTTTTTCATGTGGAATTATTCCGAGAAACCATGTAGGATATTTCTTTTAATCTAGGAGAAATGTCATTGTTTATATAAATGCCACTGATTGTTTGATCTGCACTTAATATTTTGTTTTACTTACGCAGAGTGTTTTAGAGTTTTAAGATAGACGAATAATATCTGCATGGATTGCAGGAAAAGGTTTGATAAATTTAAATATCTTAGAATCATTTCGCTATTTATAAAATGCATTAAAACTGTGACACGATCACTTAAATTTTATTGTAATCTTACTTGCAATTCGTTTTCACTTTATTTTAAGAGATATATCAATCATGCATGTACTAAAATATTTAAATTTACCTTGCTTGTTTATAACATTAACCCTCATTTAATTTTTTATCGTTATTTTTAAAGTTGACTCTTGGGGTTTTTTATTCTTTACAAACATTGTTAATACCCTCAACCATGAAATATAATTGTTTTAGTTTAGCTTAACGGAACATTGAACCAAAAAGATTTTAGTTATCCTAAATACTAATTTCACAATGAAATGGTTTGTTGATAAAATCAATTAGTTTAATAATTTACACTTGAAGAACAACAGTTCAATAATTTAATGAGATTTGTAAAGCAAAATATCACACGAGCTACATCAATTAACCGTTAGCTGTCCTTCCATTTCTTTTAACTGTTTACTTTGTGACTATTTTAGAAAGGGGGCGATAAAAAAAACTTATGCAAAGCAATAGCTTACCAATACATGTATTTAAAATGACGTATATAAGCTTACGAACTGTCAAAGATAACAGAACTATGCAAGGTATATTTTACTGGGTCTACCATACATACGCAGATTTGAAAAGAGTTAATCGGGCATGGATAGGGGTGCCGTTGTATTTGACCCGGTATTGTTTTGCTTGAAGACAATTTAAAGTAAATGTAAATACTGAACTGCTTTACGATGAAAACAGTTGGAACAACTGTTTCTGAAACCAAACGTTTGCTCTTTTTTTTTGCAATTATTTATTTTCTTTGAGCTTATTTAATTTCATCCATTGCTTCTTTTTATCTTTCTTTCAATAACTATATTCATTCATATAACATGGCTGAGCAAAACCCGTTCTTTTTATCTTAATCGGACCATACTGTTTTAAATAACATTGACGTTAACAATTACTGGTTTTGAGATGTAGGCGTTGACCGTAAAAAATTGTTTTTAGGTTATCATTATTTGGTCAATTCTGGTGACAGATGATAGTTCGATGAGAGTATGTGCTGTTCAACAATATTTATGAAGTGCAATTTAACGACATTATATGTGGAGGGTCAAGAATGTATTCTGACCCAAACCCCCAAAAATGGGATTTTTTCCCAAATGTTACTAGCATTTAATGTTTGTCATCAAATACTGAAATCAAGAAATCTATGCATAACAATAAAATACAATGCTGACGTATACAAAACTTGCTGGACATTTCGTTTTGGGTTTTTTTTTTCAAAATACCTTGTAGATGGCTACTCCAACATCATTTTTAAAACAATGAAAGTTTCATTTCAAGGAAAAGAAGACTACGTCAACAGCTCTTCAAAACCAACTTCCAGTTTGAACAATTTCTTTCTATTGTCACCTCCTGTTATGTCCTTAACGAGCCGGGCACATACATGTACTTTTATGGGGAGCATTTCAACACGTGACGATGATTACGTCAGACTATTTCTCCAATACAGAAGCCACAAGCATGATTAACTTCTATGTATATTTGTATTAAAGATTTAACACTATTTGTGATATTTGATAGTTTATAAACTATCGGTTTCTTCGGGTTATCTTTATAACCGCCTATTTTTTCTTTCTTTAAAATTTTAATATTATTTCAAGTAAAATTAATTGTAGGCTTAAGGCCGCTATTCAGATAGAGGGTAATGAAAGTTAGTAACATACTCCAAATGTTTATAGTATACTAGATGATATCCCGGGCAAGCGCGGAAATTAACACTTTACAGATTAATGGCACCATGCTAAACTGCTGAACCATATTTTTTTTTATTTAGTGTATACACTGTGTCCGATTTTTTTTTATTAATAATAATTATTGCTTTCTTAACCTATTCTTTAAAATTGGAATAAAATACCAACTGCATGGCTGGATATTTAAATGACGGATGAAAAATCTAGAGTGAATTGGATGATATACATGTACGTGGCCTTAATTCTTTTTGTTGCAGCTGAGCGGAAAATGATAATGATTTTTTTTTAAACCAGTGAGTGGGTATTTAGGACGTCCCTTAAACTTGTTCATTAGATCAAATTTCACAATAATTTTTAATTTTTATTATTACTGTCTCAAATGAGAATTTCAGAAAAAGACGGTTTTGAAAAAAAACCAATTCGGGGAAGATGCCCCCCCCCCCCCCCCCCCATTTAATTTCCCGTTTAATGCATACATCATTTATTCATATAGACATGCTTATTTATTTGCATATTCTAAACCAGAGTTCTCAGATCCAATGTATCTGCCCGATGCCCGGATGGTTAATTCGCCCTACACTTTCTGTCATGGTGTAAATTAGTCAAACCGCGTTTCTGAGCACCCCGTTTTGGAAAAAATTCTATCCATTAAAACTATAATCACATCAAATTGTTCTATTTTTTATTAACTATATCCACCAATGAGTCCCATCCAAGGTATGACTATTTATATAATGAACTCGTCCTACACTTTTCGCCATGACGTTAATCAGTCAAACCGCCTTCTTGGTTACCCCCATCTGGAAAATTCTATTCCATTATCTCGCGAGAGGTCGCGCTTCGCTAGCTTCTATCTATCTAAAATCGCGCATTCAAGAAACGATTTGCCTTATTTCATTTATTCAACATTTGTCAAATCTAAAAATTCTATGTATAATCCAAGTAAGTTACTTAAAAATTTATTCATTGTTTAGGTAATCATTAAATATTATTTCATTGCAAGTATATAATTTGATGCTAACTCCCACTGACTTGGATCCGGCAAAGCATGTCCACCAACTTACTCTCATTTTTGCTATTTCGAGGTTGTTTATCGAAAATGAAAGTATGTTTTTAATTTATTGTATCAGGTAAAATTAAACTATAGCTTACGGACTTTATAAAACGCTTGTTGAAATACCAAAGGTGTGAGCAGTTGCTCTGGCGCAGGCATTTTTTAGTTTATTGGCAAAAGGTCTTAATTTATAAGTATATATTCCAAAACTAATTTGAAAGGCGTGGGGCATTCGTTAACTTATGACACCATGTTTTCCATGCGAACGAATGCACAATGAATTGCAAAAATTGTTCTTACAGAGACAGAGGCAGGGACGGCCGATTGATAAGAGAAGACGTGTTTATTCACTTTAGTTAAAATGTAAATATTCGTCTTATAATACAGTGAGTGTTTATTTGATCATTGTATACGAAAACCTTGCATGGCAAATAATTAATACACAGTAATTGAAAATTGATGCATGTTTTTGACACTGTCTGTTTGAAAATGATTTTTGTGGTGATAATTTTTATGAAAATTTAAATACATTAATTATTCAATGCATCAAGGGATACAAGCTAATTTTCTTCTCTACCAAACACACATGTTCTACTTTCATCGGTAATATTTATTAAATTCAATAGAGGATATGAACTTTCCTATTATCTTAAAATCCCTTTATTTTAGCATCGATAAAATAAATGGTATATAGAAGATTTAAACTTTATTCCTATTAAAAAAAATAAACTTTGAACCTCTCCTTTAGTGTCCCAGTATTGTTCCAATAACATGTGTGAAAGTAAGAGAATTATGTCAATGTGTATTCATCCGTTTTGATTTTTGTAATTTTCGTTTTGTTGAACAGAATCTGAAATTTTTATTAGTCAAAGTTTTACTGCGCAAGTTGATCGAATTCTTTCCTATCTCTTATTTCATTAGCTCCTATTGCCCAATAATATTGAAGCTATATGTTATTTTAAGCTTCCTATAGTTCTATTAAAGTTAGAGCAGATACCGATTTTAGAAATTGGTATGAAGCAAATATCCGTAGCATCGTATGGT
The DNA here is from genome assembly GCA_016163765.1 of Magallana hongkongensis. Lineage (NCBI taxonomy): Eukaryota > Metazoa > Mollusca > Bivalvia > Ostreida > Ostreidae > Magallana > Magallana hongkongensis. The sequence continues at coordinate 23,049,342 of WFKH01003881.1, read as the reverse complement.
ATGTAGATTTTATATTAACTTATGTTTTACTTATCATTGTAAATATTTAGTCTGGTTTTATTTTAATTGCATTGTCAATACTAAAGTGTATTTCTGCCGTTAAAGAATGTGTCTGTAAAGTTCAAAGGTTAACTTTCTTTACTTCTTTACAGGACGCACTGTAATTGCTTTTCATGAAACGAGTCGCTTAAAATCAATTTCTTTATTATCTGTGGGTTCATTTGATTACATCGACGCACCGGAATGTTACTTACTCGATTATAAATATTTATTTACATATTTTCAAAATTTAATAACTTTAAGTAACGAAAATCGATTTTGATAGGTGATAATTGTTGGGCGAAATGGACGAAAGTCAAACTCCATCTATAGTTTATCATTATGAGGTTTAAAACTAATTCGCCAGTTCGCCATGCAAACCATAACGTAAAAAGTCTAGTAAATGAAGTGGGGATAGAATGACTGCCCCACCCCCACCCCACCCGGCTCACCAAAATGGGAACTTATAAGAATATCTTTAAACGAGTGTTTTATCCAATACCGGAATTATAATGGGAAAAGCTGACATTTCTTTTTGGAAGTTAATCGGAGCACTGCGCACAAGTTTTCAATGTTATCATTCTGGAACATTCATGTCGTTGCAATGCGAAGCACCCGTATACTTTTTGTTTTTAGCCACGTTCTTTAATCTGACAAGAAAAAAGGGATGTTTCGTTGAAAAAATCTCTCTTGTATTATAGCATCAAAGGTTGTTACAGTCACTTTAAATCAAAGATGGTTTAAAAATAATATAACGTGCCTCTTTTCGTATACCCTTAAGATTGCTCTAGGCGCTAATCAGTATAGAATAACTGCATGACTTACATTAAAATTATCTCTACCTCTACATTTGTTTCCTTAATTCATAGACAATTGGTATTTGATTTACGATATGTAATTAATAAATTCTGAATAAAAGTTTATGTCCCGTCTAAAGACCCTTCTACAAGACAAGTTTTACTAGCATAAATTTGATAGATTTATCGACCATATGGTTTTCCTTCACTCCATGTTTAGTTTACCTAATCGAAGGTCCTTCTATTTGTTAATTCACATGTGTAACGTTTTCTCTAAGAAGAAGCTAATGCTATATTTAAAAAAACGCACAAAGCACCATTGTGTAAAGTGTTTCTGAATTTGTATCAATGAAGGACTATCAGATAGTTAGGAAATATTGAAAAATAGGTTGTGGTGTTAAATAAAATCTTAACAAGCAAGCAAACAGAAATAACAAACATTGACATTGTAACTAACTTTTCCACGCGACGTATCGAAACCGGGGAGCGAATAGAATTTTTAATCTTAATACGATTTAAAATGGCGTTAATTAAGTGAGTGGCGGACACCCAGATTTCATAAACTCTCTCTCTCTCTCTCTCCTCTCTCTCTCTCATCAATTACTCAAGGCAAAAAAAAGAGGTGCATCGTATTTGGATCATTTCGAAACCTTCATTTGAATGGTGTTCATTTATTTTTTGTGCAATTTAGCCTCCTATCATTTAAATATGTGTAACATGTGTACCGTACATAGTAAAGACCTGAATTTTGGACACGACGTAGACCACTGGTTAGATCATTTAGGACTTTTATAAATTTAAACCTTCGTCAAAATTACTTAAACCTCAATTAATCTAAAACGTACCGTCAAATTTTCATTATTTTGATATATATTAATTAGGGGTCATGACAATCATACCGCTAAATTTAATTCAAATTCAAACAATACAATTTCCTTTTAGAAACCGTTAAGAGTTAAATATTCGTCATAAAAAATGATTTACACATGATATCTTTGCATTATATACATCATAAATTAGCTAACCTTCTAGTTAGAATTCATCTCAGTGTCTGTAAGTAATAAAAAGGTCTTCGGTATAAACAACAGTACAAACATTTGTAATATCTTAAAAGTAGTTTATCTGCATAGCAAATTCTAACAATGATTATTTCATTTTTCACTCCACTGAAATGAGATTAAAATAGTAGGTTTGAGGCCGGTGGGCAAAAATTGTCAGGTCGGATTTTTTTTTTCAAATTTGACGTGTATATTAAGTTATTTTATTCAAGATAAAAAAAAATATCGAAATTGCAGAAAATTTGAACTATAGGAAAAAATAGTTTATCTGTTTTGTACCAACTTAAATGGAAAAAAAACAACCACAAACATAATTTGGTCCGACGGAGAATTTCTTTATAACTAAATTGAGCTGAGTTCGAAAAAAATATGCTGGCATAAAAAATAAGATTTTTCTGTTTTGTGTTATTTAGCTACATGTTTATTTGTAATTTTTACATGAGTGCATGGTTTTAATATTTTGCAAAGAACCATACATTGCAAGTTGACACTTTTGCATTCACATCTTAAGGTTCTACAATCTGTGCAATTGTGCAGTTGCAAGCTACCAAATCCAAGAAATAAAACTGAATCAAACTCGACCCGATTGTTAACCCAATGACGTGCATGTACAGTGTAATGGATGTTAAGTTTGCAGGGATAATTATAAATGCGTTTATCTGCCCTTTGCTTATTTAGAACCATTTTAACAAGAGCATGGACTTTGGGTAGAGGTGTCAAACAGCAATGTGACGTAGGCCTGTCTATTTCATCGTTGGCCACTCAGCCATGGCTCTTTGAAATCAACAAGATTTGTCTGGCTTTTGAGCTAAAACTACGCAATCGGTGCATATTTCGCTTGAAACCGCGTCATATTTCACTTGTTTTGACGCAAGGAATAGATAGCTACGCCCTACTGAAAGTCCAAGGTCTTGTTAAAATGGTTCTAATATACATGGCCCTTATTCATAAGAGTATAAAAGATTACCTACATTCTGTAAAATGTCGCACTGATACTTCCAAATCACTAAAAAAACCCAGGAAATTCCAATTCAAGGGAACGTAGTTATGACGCCTTCAATATCGCCTACCTTGCAAGATCAACTTTCGGTTTATGCAGCGGTCGCTTTACACAATTTAAAATTACGCCTGTAAGACTAAAATTAATCTCTTAGTGTTTTTAAATATTCAAAGAAGGTCTTCTTTCTACTTCCCATAAAAAACCTTGATATGTACATTCAATGCTCTCGGGTATTTTCGGGATGGAAAAAATACATTTTCTGTTGGAACTTTTTATGCAGTCAAGGTCAACATCATAATACATGTACGTGCAGGAAAGCTGGCACACACATTTTATGGATAGCTAAATATAGGTTTTATATTTCTACCCCCTACTGAACCCAGTGAAATAAATATCGTCACCTTATGTTTTTGCTATATATTGTTTTCTTATGAATGATGTTTCGAAAATGTAAAAAAAAAAAAAGAAAGAAATGCTTAAACAGCTAATATTTAACTCTTGTCTAGACGCAGTAAGAATTCTATTAACAGAAAATAAACTTTTTCTTTGATTTTTTGGCTTAAATGAATATGTCATGGTTTTGGTAAAAAAAAGTTAATTTTCTCCGAGATCAGGAGTACGGACACTAGGCACGACATTTCATATATAAAAGTCAGATATATTTAAAGAGACAGTACGGCGCATCTTATTAAAAAACCGACTTGAAAAAATTTTTCTGATCGCGTTCGGTATATTTGTACTTCTCATACATGTATAAACTTTCAGAAAATTACAAATTTCTCCATGAAATAAATCTAATTATTTCATTAAAATTAATAGTTACGAATAACTCATAAATATATACATCGCAACGTGTTACGTCAGCCTTCTATACTAATACGCATGCGTATTTACTGTATTTACAAAGAAAACACATGCAGGGCTCGCTAAGATTCTCCTGGACATGGTTTGTTGATAAAAATATGTCTTTTCTACTTCTCCCAGGTAATAATTGTTCAAAGTTTTTAAAGTAATCAGACTTAACTCGATATGAATTAAGTCCAGTTATTGAGACGAATAGAAAACTAGCTGATCCAAGAAAGAACTCTCAATTACCTCTATTGGTTTCACATGTATAATTTAGAGTTATCCTTCCTAGTTAATCGCGCAATCGTTCATGCGCAACAGTCAGCTTCTTTTTTGGATTTCGCCTTCAAGCGATAGCTCGATCATTTAGATTTCCAACAGTCAGGATTCATCCATCCTTAAATCTTACCAAGTACCGAACAATGTCGTAAGTTAATTTTGTAGGAAACATCACGGTGAGTGTTTACTTCCATTTATCCTCGCTACTAGCAGTGTCTAGTGTGCATTTATGCAAAATCAGAAATCCATTACAAAAACCACGTGTCGCCATGCTTGTTCGATGGCTTTTAAATGACATTTCATAGGATCACATCTAAACACCAAACTATTTCTGAGTAGCTCATGTTAATCATTCATTTGTTAATATTTTCTTAAACATAATTGTTTAACAGTAGAGTTTTACTCCACGTTCTATTATTGTTATTGAGGCCCCTTTAAGGTTTCTTAAAATTTTTTCTTATTACTGCATATAATCGTAAGGTTCTGTTCCGCCTTAAAATGTTGAGAGCAAGGAAGTCAAAGAGGAATTCATCGTCCCCATATGCTGCGTCCAATTCAGCGGCCTCAAGATTAGGTCCGAGAAGTCAGCCGCAACCATAACCTGCTTCGTCTACCTCTGAGGCTCCTGTACAACCAATGGAAATGTCGGTGCCAGACGGCACCATCCCCACACCTGCCAATCAACATCAACATATTCCAGTACCTGCAACTTCAGGTACTGTTTTACCTGCAAGCAGCATGTTGTCATCTGCTATTGCTACAAACCCAACACCCCTTATCAGCGTTTCAGACAATCTTGGTATTCATGTTCCCCAATCCATTAAAGAAAAAAATTGGTCTAAAGATTATGTTGATCTAGCCAAACTTTTGCATTCTGACCTAGATACTGATAAGCCAGACCACAAATTTTCAATTGTTGACGGTCAGTTAATTATGTCTCCAAAAACTAATCCCAAGAAAATTACAACAGTCGATTCTTGGACTGATGCATTTATAATTTTTTCTAGCATTTATTTGTTGAGACACCCAGCAGACATTCAGGGCGTCCTAAAGTACATTCAAACTATCAGGTTAGGGGCTAGCAGAAATCCAAATGCAAGTTGGTTGGAGTATGATAAACAGTTTAGACTAAAAATCTCCACCAACACATCTATCCCTTGGGGTTCTGTAGATGCTGAGCTATGGCTCATGTATATGTCCAATCCAGCTGTAGCGCATAACACTCAAGCAAACTTAAAATGTTACGACTTTAATTTCAAAGGCTCTTGTAGGAGACAATCTTGTCTCTACCAACATTTGTGCATGTATTGCCATAAAACTCATTCACGCATACATTGCTGGTCATCTCAATCAACTAACACCCGTCATACCCCCACTCAATTAAGCCAACCAAACAACTCTCCTTTTTGTCCCAACTTGCACCAGCTCCCCCTCCGCCCACGCCAAACATTTCAAGCCAGACATAGGTTTATGGGACCTAGGTTCAACTCCAGTTAAGATCCAAATTATGCAAAGTTATTTGGATAATTATCCTGACAAAGATCATACTGCTGAATTCTTATCACTTGGTTTCCGTACTGGTTTTCATTTAAATTACACTGGTTTAAGGCTTCCTTTGAAACCCAAGAATATTAAATCAGCCCAGGTTCATATTGCTGAATTACTTGCTATTATCAATAAGGAAATAAGTCTTGGTCGCATGGCAGGACCTTTCAACAATTTACCAATGTTCAATCTTAGATGTAATCCTGTAGGTATTCTCCCTAAAAAGATGGGGGTTGGAGATTAATTACAAACCTGTCTGCCCCTGCTGGTAACTGTCAACGATTTCATTGAGTTCATTATGTTCAGTTTCGTATGCATCCTTCGATCAAGCAATAACTATGATCATTTCTTCGGGTAAAGGTACATTGTTATGTAAAATGGACATGTCAAACGCTTTTCGCTTACTGCCAATTCACCCTTCGGATTTCTGTCTATTGGGCATGTGTATTAAAGGTAAATACTATTTTGACAAGTGTATGCCTTTCGGATGTTCCATAGCATGCTCAACATTTGAAAAATTTTCATCATTCCTACACTGGGTACTAGCTAAGAACTGCAATAGTCCAAACATTATTCATTACCTTGATGACTTCCTATTTCTGGGTAGCAGTGACACATCTCATGGTACCCAGTTGGCAGAGTCTTTTCAAACATTGTGTCAACAGTTTGGTATACCTATCAATTCTAGCAAAACTGAGGGTCCTACTAACAAACTAACTTTCATGGGTCTGGGTATAGACACAGTTACACAAACTATTTTCATCCCAACTCATAAATGCTCTGAGCTTCAGTCTGCTCTAACATCACTTCTTCAATCACAAAAGGTTTCCTTGAACTCACTCTGCGGCTCACTTAACTTTTTCCCCAAGGCACTTCCTGGTGGCAGAGCATTTTGTCGTCGCTTTTATAATGCTACTATTGGCATAAAGAAATCACATTTTCTAATTAAAGTGACCCATGCAATTAAGGAGGATGCTAGAATATGGATCCAGTTTCTTGAAAACTACAATGGTAAAACCCCATTCCCTGACTTAGTCTGGTCCAGTAACGATGCACTCAATCTTTTCACTGACAGTTGCGGTTCCTGTGGTGGGGGTGCATTTTTTAACAACCACTGGACAGTAATTAAGTGCCTAACTCATGGTCTCTTGCAGTCTGTAGAGACATTACATTCTTGGAGATTGTACCAATAGTTGTTGCAATCTGGTTATGGCAGGATTACTTTGTAAGCAAAAAATTAATCATAAATACACATAATTTGGCTTAGTCCATATTATTAATTCTCAAACAAGTAAATCACACCGTGTCATGCGCTTACTCAGGCCGCTAGTGTTAATTTGCATCGATATCAGTCGCAACATTCAAATAAAATCTGTTCATATTCCTGGGTATTATAATTCTATAGCAGATTCTATTTCCCGTTTTCAGTGGGCAAAGTTCAGAACACTTGCTCCGAATGCAGACAATCAGCCTACCCAGAGCCGGAATTATTCAACCTCTTAGACCCCAATGTAGATGCGATTTTATCTGCTGCCATTGCAAAAAACACAGCTCATACATACAAGCGCGGTCTCGAGTCATTTTGCACATTTCGTATTATAAATTTTCCTTGCCGCTACTTTGGCCACCTCCAGTCCACCAGTAAGTTAATTATATTGCATACTAAGCATCAAACCCCATATCATATTCAACTGCAAAATGTTATATAAGTGGTATAAGCTATCAGTTCCAATTGCAAGGCCACACTGACCACATAAAAACATTTATCGTCAAAAAGATGCTTAAAGGAATGCATCGTTTGAATCCCTCCAAAGACATTAGAGCACCATAACCATACCCTTGTTAGGCCAACTTGTTACTGCATTGTCTTCAGTTTCTGCTAACTCTTATAAAACTACACTGTTCGCAACTGCATTTGAACTAGCCTTCTTTGCATTGCTGCGAGTGAGTGAATTTACTGTGTCGAGTAGGAATACAGTGGTGTTACTTGAGACTGACATTCATTTGTCAGACTCTGAAATCCAAGTTCATTTTAAGGGGTCTAAAACTGACCAATTGGGCAAGGATGCTACAATAAAAATACCTCTAAACACACTAACAACAACATTATTTACTTATTTGAATCAATACCTATCAATAAGACCTAACGTTTCAGGCCCATTCTTCTGCCACTTGAATGCAAAACCCCTAACATCATATCAGTTTACTACATTTCTCCACAAAACAATAAAATTCATTGGTCTGGATACCACATTCTTCAAATCCCATTCATTTCAAATTGGTAGCGCAACGCATATGTTTCTTTAGGGCATACCTGAAGAAGAAATTAAGATCAAAGGCCGTTGGAAATCAAATGCCGTTTATTCATACATTCGAATATAAGTACCTTGCAACACAAATACTGTTTTCTAATAGTATGCTAAGTTTGCAGGTACCCTTGCTACAGTATGGATAATGGGCTCATCCCTGATCTGCAACGCCTATCAGCACACATTTACCAATTACAAAAATCAACACCTACATCTGGAGCCTCACAATATTTTCATAAGGTGGTTTGGCAAGAGAGGCATGGTGTGGGAGGACGTTGAGCGATGCTTTCATGATCTAGTCCAATAGTTTGGTTATCCAGATGTACTAATAATTCATTGTGGGGGTAACAGTATGCGGCCCAATTGTAGAATTATTTGGTCTCAGATCTTACCAAGAGCATATTACCGTCATATGTTCTCGCACATAGCAGCGGAATAAGCACGTGTTAGGATCAACAGTTCCATGTCAAACTTTGTCATTGCTAGAAATGGGAGCTATATCAATTACCTAGATTTACAAAATTGCAACTCAAAATTATACCCCGATGGCACTCATCTCTCTGATTGTGCTCAAACTTTATTTTTGAATGGCATTCAATCTGGCTTGTACAAAATATTCCTTGAAAACCTTGATACTTTTCCTCCCTTACATTCATAAAGCAGTTTTGTCATGGCATGGACAAAATTTGCCCGCTTGTGGCGGATGTCCTTAAACACAAAGTAAGTTGTCTTGATGCTTTCGGACATATGGCCGAATTTTGCACGAAGCCCCGCCGCAGATTCTGTTTATTTCCAGTGTCTCTGGCCAATAATATGGGCTTCCGTCATTTTGTCATTGTCATTGTTTTTCTACGTCATATACTATTAAAAAAGTCGACGTAGACCATTGTGCATAATTCATTGATTGACACTGAATTTGTATCATTTAACCATATTGAATATTTAGCAAACTTCATTGATCATCTTTGTGGTGACCGTTGTTTAACCATTGATACCTCATTTTATTGTTTCATTGAGTTCTTATTGTATATATTGTATTCTTTGCCATTTATTATACTACTAAAGTAAAGCCATGACAAAAAACTGCCAACACACTTGTTTGTTATTCTATTCTGTTGAAATAACCACAGTTATTATTTTGTAAGCATGTATTTTGCGTGTTTATCACCAGAGTTGCTACAACCTAAATTCATTTTTGTAAGTGAGGCCTCTTGAGGGGTTATTTGACGTATTTATGTCTGTTCATTTTAAAATGAACTGAAATTGGTAAACAATTAATAAATTATCGAGAAAGTGATGATGTGTTCCGTTAAGAGAGTCCCTGATGACCGTAGTCGGGCGAAGATATTGTAGTTTTTAGCACGTGTCAATTACTGTCAATCAAAATCCACGTGGTACAAATAAACTATATAAGATTATTCCGGTTTATACGACGCTTAGATTTCCGGAAGCTCATAATTACATTAATTATAATTAGGGACATGTACGTGAAAGGGATTCTTATGTACTTCAACTGTCACAATAAACGTTATTTGTTATTCTCTAACGATACAATGGGTAAATCTGAAGTTATTCACACATGTTTTTTTCAGCTGTACTGTCTCTTTAAAATAGATTTAAAACATGCCTCAGAAAGCATATTTTAATCTTACAAGAAAAAAATTATCAATAGACGTATTCCGGATGTATGATGTTCTACTGCATTCTAGAATAATATGTAATTTATCAGCTGTATGTCTTGTTGTACAAAACGCATTTACTGGTATACATGCCCATCTTGTAGATGCACATTAACTGCCAAGCTTGAAAAAACCTATGTTTTCCATTTCCATGCTCTAAGCCACGCAGACGAGGTTAATTCTACAGTTTTTGATAAAATTGGAATCAAACACAAGCTTAAATGTTTAAACACAAATTCAATATCTATTATACACAAGCCATCAGATCCTGGACAGGAAAGGTTGTTCATCCTTAGGTAATATTAAACTTTGAAATATTCTACTCTACAGTTAATGGTTTTAAAAAAAACACTAAAATCTAACAGGCTTGGCTTAAACTGTTCCTCGACGATCAGTACGTAGTGGCTAGTTATGGAAACACGTCTGGATCCTACGCCGACTCCGGAAACTCAGTCGTCCTTCCCCTTAAGAATGGTGACACCATCACGGTCAAGGCTAGGCCTGGATCTGATATGAAAATATACGGAGACTCCAATGAGTATTACACGACGTTATATGGGGCCCTTCTTTCTCTTACTATATGTATTTGTGGATCCGGAAGTGGTATGTTTGTCTGACTGATTCACTTTATATTCCTAGGAATTATTGTTTTCCTTTTATGAGTTCTTAATCCATCATTCCAAATGTTAAAATCGCCATATAGAGAACGTTACTTTACCTAATTCCTTTTCCATTTCCATTTTTTATTGACGGGACATAGTACAGACCAGGATATTGCTTTCTCCGTTGGTCTTGCCTATAAAGAAGCTTCAACTAACGGACCTAAAGTAGTGTTTGACATAGTTTTTGTCAATCTTGGACAAGACTTCAAAGTCAACACAGGCGTCTTCACGGCGTCAGTGGGAGGTATATACGCCTTCCACTACCACGCCCTCGCCCAGCAGGGACAAGAAGCCTTGGTGGAGCTCTACCACAATTACATCTACGTCAACTCCCTCTATGGCCACACCTCCGGAAGTTACGGTCCCGGAAGTAACTCTGCCGTCCTAGAACTGGTGGCCGGGGACACTTTGTATTTGGACATCAAGCACCACGATTCGTTCCTGTATGGGGGCGGGGATGAGGTCTACAGCACGTTCTCTGGTTATTTGTTGTCACCCATCGACAGCCGACATCCGGTTGTTGGATAATTGTTTTTATTTAAATTTTCTGATTAGTTCTTAGGATCGGTTTGCTTGGTTTTGTTTTGTTATTGTTTTCCGTTAACTCTAAAATTGTAACAGGGAAATAGCTAAAAAGGGAAATTATGTCCAAAAGGTCATAGAAATTAGAAAATAGTGTTATTCCCAATGGAAGCCTTTCCGGCAAAACTCGGAAAGACACCTCGAATGTATAACATAGGCGTCCATGACATCTTCTTTATAATAACGTTGATATAAATTCAACACATTTTTAGATCTATTTAGATTTAAGCTAGACTTTATTTAGTTTAATGATATACTCTAAACTACACCACAGAAGAGACATACAAGACTGTCTAGCCGATAATTAAATTGAAGAGAAGCGGCTTCATTTTGTTTAAAATTCTAACATCCTGTAACTTTAATACTTTTGGTGTGTTTTTCCGAGCTCTGTCAAAAAGGCCCGAGAAGTGGCGATTGTTCCCAGTGGCTGTACGTGGGTATAAGAATAACTCGTACATGACAGAAATTGAATATTAAAAAGATGTCCTAAATATGGCGGTGTGGACCTCTTACCCAATATCAGATTGTTTTTTTGGTTGTTTGTCTGTTTTCTTGATTTCTGTTATCGTTGTACAAGTTCCCTGGTAAACCAGTCTACACTTACTTGTATTTTAGTTTTGAAAGCAAGTTTTTTTATGTTTTGGGAACGATGACTGCAATGCGCTTTTTATATCTTCTATCACAGAAAAGAGTGTGTTCTCTATTACCGGTATTTAATCAATAAATCCATGATCAGTACAATTCGAAATTTATATGGTATTACATATTTTATATATTGTCTTAGCACTGAGAAAAAGAAAGGGTTTGACCTAAGGTGTCATTGATACTTGCTAAAAAATGTCAATGTTGTCTGCCTTTTTTCTACCATTAATATTGTGATGAATTACAGGCCAATCATTTTAATTAATTATCAAAGTAGAGCTGAATTAATATTTAGTAGTAGTTATATCATATTAAGTTAATTTTTAGCGATTAGGAATGAGGGAGCAAAGCTACCGAGCTTCTCCTTAATCGCATATTTTTTTCCTAGTATGATATAATTATAGCTTACAATATGACCCTCATTTCATCGATAGATCTAAAGTTCTGCGCCAATCAAATGTTATCTTTCCTTTGTATGCGGCGCTCCAAGCTGTCAATTCAAAATTTGACGTCGCTGTGAACTTGGAGAAATGCTTGTGACATTGAGGAGCATCACCTTATAGAATGTTCGGCGACTGCTGATTGAATGAAGAGGTGAGTTATGTTTTAATTTACACAAAATGTTTTACGATGAACGCAAACGTGGCACTCTGAATGACACATGACCCTCTTCCCATTACACGCTGAAGTCTGATCCGGGTCTCAACTTTTAGTTAAATTGATTTTAAGGGTAACTTCAATGACATTATGAACATAATAACATTGCATGACTTTATCTTCCACAACTGTGATAGTACAGAAGAAAATATTATTAAATCAATACATTTTCACTATGTGCCATATTGGCTCCCCATAAGGTCCTCAACCCCTGACCCAGGAACCATGAATTTGACAATTTAGGTAAAGGACATCAAATAGATATTGGAGTAAAGAAGTTTTTTTTTATATTTAATATATTTTTACTATATGGCCATATTGGCCCTGACCTAGGGCCCGATTCCTGTTCCAGGTACCATGAATTTCACAATTTAAGTAGAAAACTTCATTGACAACATAATCATGCATTTGGTTTTTCTCAAATATATATGGGAGTATAGAAGTAAATTTTCTAAGATTGAATACATTTTTACTATACGGCCATATTGACCTCGCGCTAGGGCCTGAACCCCTCACCCAAGGGCTGTGAATTTCACGATTTAGGTAGAGGACTTTGGGAAAATCATAACTATGTATTTAGTTTTTCACAAACATGTATGGGAGTAAAAAAGATCTTCTAAGATTTAATACATTTTCATTATGTGGATGTCCCAGGGGTCATAAATTTCACAAAGTAGGTAGAGGACATCATGGACATTATAACCGTGCGTTTATTTTTTATAATATATTAGAGAATAATATTCTCTGAGATTTTATACATGTTTACTGTATGACCATATTGGCCCCACCCTAGAGTCTGAACCCCTGACCCAGGTGCCATGAATTTCAGAAATTTTGGTAGAGGACTTCATGGATATCATAACCATGCATTTACTTTTTTCCCCACATGTGTGGGAAAAGAGAAGACGATTTTTGAAAATTTAGGCCTGTTTGCATATTTGGCCCCGCCTATGAGGCCCTGTGGTTGGTAAAGCTATCAGTTTCACAATTTAGATTCCTCTTTCATACCAAAAATGGCAACAGTTGACCATGCAGATTTCAAGAAGTTAAAAATGTAAAATTGTTAACGCACGAAGGACGATGCACGATGACGGACGAAGACCAATTGCAATAGGTCAACGGAGTCACCCAAGGGACCTAAAAACTAAAGTCTTTATATAACATTATAGGGTTTCATTGAATATATGAATCGTTCCATCACATTAACATCGGTCAATGTTTTTTTCAATATGCTTAGGAAGTGTTCGTTTGACATTTCATTGTAAAAGTATGATCTAGGAGCAATTGTTAACTAGATTTTTGTTTTAAAAGTTATAAACAGATTATTATCAAAACATGTGTAATATGGTAAGATACAATTCACCAGTGAGGGTATGGAAATCAAAAGATCATGATTTCTTCGATACACTGAAGAAGAGTATTTGATTACTTTTTACACTAACACCCAAACACCCACCTACCCCTCCCCCCTCACCCACCCGCACCCCAGAAGAGTAAAAAGAATCATTTTTACAACAACACACGCACACACATGCACGCGGTTTTTTTTTTATTCTTTTAAGAAGTTCCACAATCTTATTTGTAATATGTATTTAAGATAGTATTAGTATATATGTATTTAATTCCAGTAAATGGATTGTTAGTACAGAATAATATAAGTCAGTGATTATATAGAAAAAATCAGATAAATAAACAAAATTGTAATCATGCTACATACAAGTGATCATCAGAATATTTTTATAGAGTCACATTTTCCTACTAACATTAGGGTTTTAATTTGCGTACGAAACTTCATTAATAATTTGTCACGATTTCGAAAACGTCATCAGTTACCTCCTATTTTTGTTTCAAAACATATACATGTAATTGATATTGATTTAAGTTTGAAAGCGCTTTTTAATCAAAAAAATAAAATGGATATATTTTTATTCTTCTAAGTATTTGATTCTTTTGGCTATTCCGGTGAGACACTCTCCCACAATCATCTCACCGGTACCAAGAATACACACGGCGCTTGGTCTATTTATTCCTCCTTCAGGGATGATGTACCTCAGGAATACCCCGTCTCTATCCAGCATATGAATCTTGTCCCCTTTGCAATCTGTAACGATGACATGGCCAACAGAATCAGTTGCCACTGAACAGACATCAAAATTTCGATCCTTCCCCGAGTACGAATATCGGAATATCCCTAATCTATCGACAGTTACAACAGCGTTTTTGCCCCAGTCAGTAACAATGATGTCTCCGCTGACATTCTCAGCGATGTAAATCGGGTCTGTGTACAGTGGTTGACACTGCGAGTCGTACTGGATTTCCTGGAGCACGGTACCGGTACTGCTGTATCGGACGACCTTGGATTGATATCCTTTGCGAAGACAGACCAGTAGATCACCCGATGCGGTGCTTGTGATACCACGGGCATTCCAATCCCCGGTTGTAAACATCGTGAGAACAATGTCGTCATGAGATATTTTTTTTACGGTTTTATAATCACAATACACTGCCTGTTTGCTGTACATACTTAAATAGTAGCCCTTCCAAGATATGTTGACTGTATGGCGGAGGTTTCCTTGTAGATCAAACAACTTCAGTTCTTTGGTATGTCCTCCCACCAACACTTTATCATCGTCGGTAACGGCCATGGCAAGCAGACGGTTTGTATTTTTATCGTCAGCAGGAAACCCGGTGTCTATAACAGACTCAACTAGTGGAACCTTTATTATTCTTCTATCCGACAGATGATCTTTTTTCAATTTCTTGCCAAGAACCGAGATCTTTTTTTCCTCCCTTTTCTCAACGTATCCGAAATACGTTTGCAAATAATTTTTATCGATTTTGCATTCATAAAATGTCGGAAACGAATACTGTGTGAACTCGGTCAGTGCTTCTTGTTTTTCAATTAATGACATAAACGTCTGCATTGTTTTGACATCATGTGATTTCTGTAAATTTGTTGATTTTCTGTTGATTTCATCCAATTTTTCAATTATTTCTTTAAACTCTGTCTCTTGTTTCTTAAGTAGCGCCTCGTGTTCCCGTTGCATACCATCCAGTTCCTGATGAAGTTTCTTCACGGTCTTCTCTATCTGTTTGTGCCACTCTTCTCCTCGTGCTGTTACTTCATCTTTCTTCTGTTTGTAAATGGTAAATATCGAAGACAATAATTTTGTCGTATGATCCAGAACTATTTTCAATTCATGTTTAAATGACTGAAGTCGATCGTTTTCATTTGCAAATACTTTTAAAAATTCTTCTATTTTATCTGACAGCTCCGACATTTCGTGCGATTTGTGTTTGATAGACACGCAAAGCATGCATATCGGAACATTGCATGTTTTGCAATATGCGGAACAATCGTTTTGGGGATGGGAATCACAAAAACCTGTGTCGTCATCATCTTTGCTGATATAATCCACTACGTCATGGCCATTTTTAGATTTCAAGCGTAGATGTATTGGGATACAGTGGTCACAGAGATTGACACCGCATCGCCTGCAGAAAAACGAGACTGGTGTCTGACACAGATCGCATACCACGATATGTTGGCACTGAGTTTCTTCTTCAGATGTCATCATAAGTAACTGTAAATATAAGAATAGTCATTAATTAATGAAAGAACCTGTAAATTGTATTGTTTTACTACGAAATTGATATTTCAAGTAATTTCACACACACACACACACACACACACACACACACACACACACACACACAGTTCAAATAGTTAAGAACGATGCATTGACCTTGATCTTAGGTTGCGACCCGAGACCTTGACTTTTGCTAAATATCACAAAATACTTCCGGTTTGGTTGAATTAACCGAATAATGCTCAAAGATTTTGGGTTGTTTTAAGTTGCTGATGGAGATGACGTTACACTTATGAAAGAGAAAAATTGTATCAAAATAACGTTTCCTTCGGATTGCTTTATATTTCAAACAATGTCGAGGACATAATAAACAGCAAATTTAAAGTTAGTACAATGTGTCGTAGAAACAATTCAGACACCAATATTCAAGAGTACCTGTAAAGTGCGAAACGAAATCAAAACCTATCGAAACGAAACGAAACCAATCGAAACGAAACGAAACCAAAAATCGAAGCGAAACGAAACGGAATTAAACAAAATTAAATTCAATTATGACTACATAAAAGTGAAAATAAAATTGTGAACCATAACTATTACAGCCTGTATGTTTCAGATTGCCGTTGTAAATTCTTAAGCCGCTTACCCGGTATTTGCAAAAATTATATAATAATGTAATTAACTGATGTACATCCTAATTTCTTTTATGCTTCTAACTGGTTTCATTCAGTAATTACATTATTATATAATTTTTGCAAATACCGGGTAAGCGGCATAAAGGGGCATGGTCACGATTTTTTTTCAAAATTTATTTTTTAATGTTTACAATGATTCAGTAAGTCATCTCTAATAGTCAACCAAAATTTTAGTGTCGGTCGTCAAGTTATAAGCAAGATACAGAGCTCACTGTTCTTTGTTATGTAAACAAAGCTCAGATAATTTGTTTGTTTACATTTTAAAAATTCAATTTTTAGACTTAAAATGAATGTGACAACGGTAGCAACTGTTTTTATGATCAAAACAAATAAGCATAATAGAAAAATCAGCTTGAAAAAGAACCTTTACTGGTATATTAAACCAATGTAAACAAAAACATGGCACGAGCCTTGTTTACATAGCAAAGACTTGTGAGCTCTGTATCTTGCTAATAACTTTACGACTGACACTCAAATTGTAGACAATAAAAACAGAAAAATAAAATTTGACCAAAATTGTGACCATGCCCCTTTAAGAATTTACAACGGCAATCTGAAACATACAGGCTGTTATATTTATGATTTAAAATTTTATTTGAAAGAATTTATTTTCACTTTTATGTAGTCATAATTGAGTTTTAGTTTTGCTTACTTCTGTTTCGTTGGTTTCGTTTCGTTTCGATTTTTGGTTTCGTTTCGTTTCGTTTCGATTGGTTTCGTTTTGTTTCGTTTCGTTTTGATTTCGTTTCGCACTTTACAGGTACTCAATATTCAAACGGCTCTGGCTGTTTTCTCAGTAATCATTTTGGCCCTATTAAGTGTTTTTTTTGTCCCCCGCCGCAACGCGGAGCGGGGACATAGAAATGCCGGGCGTCCGTCCGTGTGTCCGTGGGTCCGTGTGTCCGTGGGTCCGTGTGCCCGTGCGTCCGTCCGTCACACTTTTTTGTAAGCGCTCTCATGCCTACAAATTTTGACAGATTTTCATTACATTTATACCAAATGTTTATACACCTATTACCTTGGTCAAGTTCGAAA
>WFKH01003881.1:22998549-23031920 GCA_016163765.1 Magallana hongkongensis | reverse complement strand
ATTTATACCAAATGTTTATACACCTATTACCTTGGTCAAGTTCGAAAATCAGCATTGGTCGATACTTTTTGCTGGAGTTATGGGACTCTGACCACAATAATGACTCCGTTTTATCCAAAAATTGACCTTGTAAGCGCTCTCATGCCTACAAATTTTGACGGATTTTCAATAAATTTATACCAAATGTTTATACACCTATTACCTTGGTCAAGTTCGAAAATCAGCATTGGTCGATACTTTTTGCTGGAGTTATGGGACTTTGACCACAATAATGACTCCGTTTTATCCAAAAATTGACCTTGTAAGCGCTCTCATGCCTACAAATTTTGATGGATTTACATGAAATTTATACCAAATGTTTATACCACTAATACCTTGGTTAAGTTCTTAAGGTCTTTCGATTGTCGCGTGACGTCATTGTGAGCATTCCGGAATATTTTACCGTTATCGGTTATAATAATAGTGTTATGTGATGCATAGTTTTGCCAATATTTCTTGATTTATACTTGTGTTTAACACATTTTAAGCATTGTAAAGTGAAATGACACCAATGTTTAACAATTCATAGAGAGTAGTTTGAGTTGAAATCGCTGAATTCAATGAAAAACTGATAAAACCGTATATAGGCAAACTTGACAGAGACCACAATTCATAATTTTTTACCTGGCAAGGTAAACATTTCTTTGCATATTTCGATAGGATATATAATGAATTACAAATGTACCAATTTTCAGTGAGTTTGAACCATTATTTCAAAAGTTATAGACGTTTTATGTTGCTAAACTGTACTTATTCATGGTTGGAAAATCGTATCAAAATGCAGTGTAAATGTGATAGCTTTCATACTGGCAATTTTATTTTTAAATGGCCTTAAAATGTTAAAATACTTAAAATAAAGGATTGCGATTAATTTTTTTTTAAAAAATTGCTTTATTATATCGAAATTAGTTAAAATAAATGTGATGTTTGATAAGATGGCAGTCGTTGCTATAATTGTCCTGATAGTGTACCTGTGTTAGCTCCTACAGCATGAACAAAATATTTGCAACATACCAATATTTAAGTTCAATTTGATTGTTTACATATTAATCATCAAATTTAAACAAAAATTACACGGATTAAACCATAAAAACATCAAGGGTGGAGAAACCTTAAATCAGCCTTGGTCGATACTTTTTGTTGGAGTTATGGGACTTTGATCACAATGATTACTTCATTATATCAAAAATTGACCTTGAAAGTGCTTTCATGCCTACAAATTTTAAGATATTCATAAAATTTATACCAAATGTTTTATGCTCACACAAAGACGAGCTGGAGGGGACATATTGTTTTACCCCTTTCCGTCTGTAATTCAGTACAAACGTGCGTATGTTTGTCCATCTGTATACTGTTATATCGCGCTCCGAATTGGCCCCCACGAAATTTAATGATTCCACAGTACAGTATACTAGTATACTGCTTGAACGGCGGGGGACCCAGGAATTCTATTCTTGTTTTCTTTTAAACTATCACCAAAGACTAATATCAATCACAAAAAAATTGTCAACCATGTTAAGCATGTGCAGAATAATACCAATTTAATGTTTTGACGTTTCATCACGCGTAATTGATTTCAATCGTTGTTGTCTTATTTTATCTGTGCTATTGATGAAAAGACATATCAATTATAAAATGTTGAAAATTTCACATAAGCACAAACATCGCAATATCTCAAATTGACATATACCTGCCCATAGTGAATGATATCGATATACATAAAGCACCGGAAAATTCACTATATTATAGCTCCACCTCCGCCCCGGCCGGGGCTTGAGCTCACGACCTCTGGAACCAACTCTCCTAGCAGTGAGCGGCCACCGAGCTAACCACTCGGCCATCTAGGCAAGACAAAAAATCTTGCTTTCGATGACGAACAGAACAAAGCGCGCTATTCGCCCACTACACAGTCGTTTGAGATACAAGTGGAATACAGTTACATGACATTTGGGAGGATCGGAACGATACACATTGCATAGATATATACATATAAAAAGCACAAACATTGCAATAACACTCTCTCTTTCTCTCTCTCTCTCTCTCTTTATATATATATATATATATATATTGTCTTTTAAACTTGTTTTAGGACATGTTCAGTATTATCTATCGACAAGAGCTCATAAACAGGTTTTAACTCAAATACACAATTTTGATCGAATTATCGATCACAAATAGTGATATTCACCTTAGTTTTATGTTTTCTTTTTATTATGGGTTCTATTGCAGTTTAGGACTTTCATAACAGTATCAAATAGAGTGTTCATTTAGAATTGTTTACACAAGTTGTACATATGGTGATTATTTACGTTATTTTCAACATATTGTACTAAAATGTTTCATTTTTATTCAGGAAAAGATAAAAATACAGAAAGAAAAAAATATGCTTATTATATAAGTATTTCAATGATTATGCATATGATGTATGAAAATCGCACTGATCAGAAAAAAAATACTACGATGTGAACTATCAACCTTAAGAATTCATTAGTTAAATCAAATAACTAAAAGAGGGCAAATTTTGCAAAAATAGATACCCTGAAATTAGCCGGATTTAATAATAAGCCGGTTTCGAAAATAAGCCACCTATTTCTTGCATTGAAAATTACTCGAAAATAAGCCTGTTTTGAAAATAAGCCAGTTATGACAATACCAAATTGGAAAGATTTTAAAATAAAAAGTGCTTTTTTTTCTACATGCAAGATATTGAACACAGTATTATTTTCATTATATTTTATATTTTTTTAAAAAAAATAAGATCCCCTGTTATAACTTTTTCTTGGAGTAGGATTACGTCTAGTAGTCGCCATTGCTAAAAGCTCACTATTTTAGAATTAAGACACTAAAACACTTTTCAATTAACTCTTACAGATGTTTACCTGGATATCCAATTTTTAGAACAAGAAGTAGTTCACAATCGATCGATTACAATATATTGTTTTGATAAAAATCCGTGATTATGCTCTCGTCGGCTACCGATTTTTTGTTTGGACAATCAGCCGCGATTTGAAAATAAGACGGTTTTGAAAATAAGCCCACTTTCTTACCAAAACTTAAAATAAGCCGCGGCTTATTTTCAATGTTTTAGGGTATCAAATATACATGTACATGCAGCATGGGCTTAAATATCATTTACTTTAACAGTCGTCATTCATCTTGAATTTTGAAGATAGTTAGAATAAATGTACTCAATTCCTTTGGGTTTTTTTTATAATGATGAATAATCCCATATGAGTATACGGTATTTTCGAAAGCAATACTACACTGTACGTACAATCTAATTAAATTTTGACCTTTAAAACCTCTCCTCTGCGATACGCTAGATTCAATATCTAGCAAATATCCGTAGAGGGTCACCTCAGAGCGACCTTTCTAAGAATAACTTTAATTAGATTGGCAATATCTAGTTTTGAACACAATGATGAAAAGGGATTTGAATGTTGTTGACAGAAAAATATGAATGTCACGAAATTATGTACATGTACTACCACAACGCAGTGTTGTAGAAACAGTTTATGAGCAAAACTCAATTCGCTAATCTAAAGAAGTTGTTATTGTCACTTTTACTGTTACGAGAAAATTTTTTTAAAAAGATCTTATAAACATACATGTATTGTCTATGCAATGGGCAATCTTGAAAAAATTAACAAACTAAAATGTATTGGAAAGTTTGAAATCTAAAGCGTGCATACATGTAGTATATTTTATTTGTTAAAATGGATCCTACCAGGACTGTTGATATTTGACTAATAAAATAGAAGAGAAATCAGGAAAATTATTTAACACGAAATTAATTGCGAATTTGAAAAACAAGCTATTAGTTTTGAAAATCGGTATTTACACTCGCTTCAGAACTTTAAAGATAGTTACGTAAAAGAGATATCGGTAAATAAATGATATGATGCAAAACGTTGACCATAAAGGAATAAATATTTCTTGAAACACTTGAATATATTTTTAATACCATAAAATTGTTAAAACATACACATTGAATTTAATCATGTTTATCCAAAGTTTGTTACATGTTTACTTATTAGACCACCAACAGCTTAAATAATGTAAGATGTATTTTAAGGCTGGGGAGATGTTTCATATTTGCTTGCTTTAAATATCCTTAGTTATCTTATCGGGTTTTCGGTATTTTTAATCGCACGTGGATTCATTTAAAGGATATCTGGACATTCAAAATGTTTTGTTTCTTTTTAGTTCACATTTTTAGACATGTACAATTGTAAATAGTTATTCAAATTTTCATTAAACAATTAAAGACGATTCACGGAGACAATGGAAAATTGATGCAAAACAAAATTTGACGTTGGTGACGTCTTGACGATTTCGACGAGCTACGTCAAAGTAGTGTAGACATGTCTTACAAAACTTGTCATAAAATGCTTAAAAAACTACAAGATCTTGTTACCTTTGTAGATTTGTACTCAGAAAGTGTTGGGTAATCCAAATTGAAAAGAAAGTGAGTTTGTGAAGTTTTGACCTTAAGGGTCCTTTTCTCGTGGTGGCATTCATTTACTTGTTGCTTCTTAGGCGATTGAAATTTTCGCTAACTGCTTATATATTAATATTCCATACCATCTAACCAAATATACAAGTCATTAATAAATAAAAAAAAGTTGAGGAATAGATTTGGGGTATAAGTTTTTGTGGTGATAAATCACACATTTAATAACGATTTAAACCTACAATGCCGCTGCTCTTATCATTCCTTTTCACACTTGCACAGAAGAGAGAACACAATTCAAAGTTAACAGTTAATATGTAGCGGTAAGCATTTAACATTTAGCAGCTAGTAGTACGCAGTTAGCGTCTTGCAGTTGACAGTTGGCTGTCGTATAAGGATATTGTCTATTTCTGAGCACAAAAAATTAATAATTTTTACTTCCTCTTCAAATAATTAAAAAAGGAAATGGGGCAAAACTAAGTCAGTAGCAATCAACGGAACAAACACTAGAACTGTTGAAGACCATTTAAAGACAATCAATGAATAATAGTACCTCAAATTTCAATTCTCTATCTTTGTCAATCACTTTGTTACTATAATTTTGAACGTCACTTGCAATTAAAACGTGACAACCTGTCAAACACGACATTGCACAATTAATGGCTGGTAGGCTGTGAAGTGATAAGATTGAATGTGTAAAACCTCCATTTGCTTATTTTATACATAAAGCTAATGCATAAAAATGTATAAGTCTACCTTATATGTCGTAATTATGCTCCAAAATCAATTAATGATACAAGAAATTCCATTTCAACGGAACGGAGGTAGAAAGGTAGGATAACCACAGTGACGCCTACCCAGCTGCAAAATTAACTTTCGGTTTATGCAGCGGTCTCTTTACACACTTCTTATTACGCATTTAAAGCTAAAATTGATATAAAAGATAAAAAAATATACATTTTTAGATTTTCTCTTCTCCACTTATCTCCCAAAAAAAAATTGTTCAAAAAATACTCTAGGAAATTTTCTAAATGGACAAAAAGTACATTTTGTATTGGAACTATATAAGCAGTCAAGGTCAATGTAGTAATATGTGAAAAATCCTACACAATAATTTCCTTAATTGCTTATTTAAGCTCTTTAGGTATCTACCCCCTCCTATGTATTCCTAATGTATTGAAAGCAGAGAAATCAAAGACATCTTACGGTTTCATTTGTTGTATTTTTTATCTGGTTCAGACGTAGTAGGAATCCTGTGAATCTTATGAACAGGTGAATATTTTTACTCCATTTGTTTTCGGCCTAAATAAACATGTCAGGTTTATGGTTTAATGAATGAATTTAGTTTTAGAATCAGTTCTCTCAGACCAGAGGTCCAAGACATATTAGGTTTTCTTTCACATAAGTCAGAGATCGCGAGGTATATATATTTTAAAGCATGTCACAGAGTGGATTAAATTTTCGGAATAAAGTCTTTTCAGCAGTATTTCTTTTGTAATGACGTAAGTCCCTAAAATATGAAAGTAGTAAGTTATCACGTTTTAAAATCAGGTACGAAAATTTAAGCACAATTTATGAAATTTAAGATATATGATGTTGCAATGCAATCAACAATGTAATGTAATTCATTAACTGTATGTCTTGTCTTACAAGGAGTACATTACCTTTCATTTAATGATATACCTGCTTAAAATTAAGTTCTACAGAGAGCGTTCAAAATAAGGTTAAATATATAGCTGAAGTAATATTGAAAATAAGTATGCAAAGGTTCTTGCCCTAATGACGTCATAATGTAGAAATAATGTCATGAAGATCATATTATTTTCGTATATTAATGTGGCTGTTTTTCGACGGTTTTTGACTAGGAAACATCAAGCGCCTGCTTGCTCAAGTACCATTATTTACTATGATGTGTATAATTATATGAACAAAAACATATATGAAAATGGCACTTGAGCAGACATGCGCTCTATACTATTCCGAATGCGAAATATGAAGAAGAAAGAAAAGACAATATTTTCATTTGTTCGCGAAATTGCGCGAAGTGACCCTCTTTAGTGACATCATAGATTAGCAGCTATTGGACAATGAAATATTTTCAGTTTAAGGTCAAGATCTAGTAAACCAGAGGAGCCTACATATTTCTGAAATTTGAGATATATTTTCTTTCAATGATGCCTCATGACAATAGTTTGGTTTTACAAGGTGTACCGGAGCTTAATTTTAAGATATACATGGTGAAAGTCGTGTTTGGAATACTATTTTTTAAACATTGTATGTGTTTTAAATAAATTCAAATGGACACATTCATAAATGTAAAGTTTAATTTTACAACCATATAGTAAGATAGGTATTCCTGTTTTGTCATATAGTTCCAACTGACATGCAACATAATGATTCAATTTTATAATTTTTTTCATTAAACTAAATATTGTCATTCTGTGCTTGGCCACATAGATGTTTCTTAACTTTTTGGATGAAGCCAGATTTTGAAGAAATAGTGACAAAATACTTGAAAAAACTTTTTACATCACTTAATTATGTGTGTAGCTAAAAAATGTTTATGTTCTTCTTGGAACAATCTCAAACGAACATAAAAATTTACTACACTGATTCAAACTCATAGCAACACTTATTACGAGTAAATGATCTAGGACTTGGGCATTTATTCACATATAAAGTAAACAGAATACGCCAATATCTTTATTGAAATATAACTCGATTACGGATATTTACAACATAAACACATTTTCAATACATATTAAATTCATTTTAATAATGAACACATTAATACGTGCCTAACTGTAAACATACTAAAAGAGGGTGTGTAGGTGTGCGTAAAGCGTGTGAAAGCGCAAAGTCTTGAGCTCGAATGACTAAAAAAACACAGATCATGCTAGTCATGCTCTACATAACTGGTCTAACAGGTAATACTACGCGCTATCTCTTACACACTATAAATAGCAACCACGTGTTCGATAAAACTTGCTAGATATATAAATTTGCAATAAATATATGTGACCCATTATGGTGACATCATAGATGAGCAGCTATTGGACAATGAAATATTTTCAGTTTAAGGTCAAGATCTAGTATATGCGAGGAGTCTACAGATTTTTTGAAATTTGAGATACGATTTCTTTCCATGATGCCTCAAAACAATAGTATGGTTTTACAAGGTGTACCGGGTCTTAATTTTAAGATATATTAACGATAAACAGTCGTGTTTTTTTCCTAAAAAGGCATATAGAATTTTCTTGACCTCTTCTTAAAAATGATACTAAATTCAACTAGAGTCTTGTTGCTATAGCAACAAAAAGGTCTTCCGTTCCTCATGTATAAATCTGTAAAAAAAAATGCATTTCTCTTATAAAAAAGAAAGATGATATAATCGATACTGTGACAGAATCTTTCAGTAACTTTTTCTACGTTAAACAAAACGAAACGAGAAAAAGTCATTTTTGAAATTTGCTCTGACGAACGGAAGTAACGCCGATTCAAACGGAACATAGTAAACATATCTTTATACATTGTTCTATTTTTCCTCAAAGTTTGGATGTTTAAGCTTTTGTCAGTTATGAGATCTCGTTGAGAAAAGGTTTATTGTCTCGGGACAGGAAACGGACGAACAGAATTGCTTAATGAAAAAAATGTTAATATATCTTAAACATTTTCCTCCCGTACACTACTGTTTATCAAGCTTACTGAAACAGTGTAAAAAAAACAGTTAAACTTATCAACAATGTCATTTGTTTGAACTCTTCCGGTGAGGACCGGAAGTGACGGCTGACAAAATGAAACACGTTAAACACATCATCTATCAATTGTCTATCACCTACGTAAGTTTTGTGTTTTGATCACTAACAGTTTCTGATTAACGGCGGGTGCACAATTTAGTATTAAAAAGCTACGTGAGATATATGAGATATCTCACCAAAAATGGATCTTTTTTTTGTTTATTTAACATCGCATAAATGACTTATGAAAAGATCCATACTAAAATAATCATTCTATGTAAAAAAAACTAAAAAAAGGTAAAAAAAAATTTTTGAAGTGCTTCCGGTGACGACCGGAAGTTACGCCGAACAAAACAAAATAATGTAAACACATCTACATATATAAGTCTATCATCCTGCAAAGTTTGATTGTTCAAGTCATTACCATATTGTAGATCTCGAGGAGTCAAGTTTTTTGTTTTGGGACAGGAAACGGACAAACGGAAGTACTCAGTGAAAATTTAAAGTTAGTAATTCTTATGCATTTGACAACAGGACTTAATTGCTTATCAATTTATCTAAAACTATCAAAGAAAAACAATTAAACTTATAAACAGCTTCATTTGTTTGAACTCTTCCGGTGTGGACCGGAAGTGACGGCCAACAAAATAAAAGCAGTTAAACACATCTTCATTCTAATGTCTATCATCCATGAAAGTTTCCTGTTTTGATCACTTATACTTTTTGAGATCTCGCGGGTACAAAATTTATTTTTAAAAAGCTACCTGAGATGTTTGAGATATCTCACCGGAAGTGGAATTTTTGTGTTGATTGAACATCGATTAGATGACATAAATAAATATTTATACATATATATTCATTCTATGTAAATTAAATTCAATACGTAAAAAAAAATATTTTTTAAACACTTCCGGTGACGACCGGAAGTTACGACGAACAAAACAAAATAGTTTAAACACATCTACAGCTATAGGTCTATCATCTTACAAAGTCTGAATGCTTAAGTCTTTATCGTTTCTGAGATCTCGATGTGACAAGCTTTTTGTCACGGGACAGGAAACGGACGACAGGAAGTGAATTTTGAAAAAATGAAAAAAACGCCTCGAGGTATTATCATTTTCTATCGTTCCTGAAAATTTCAAGAAAATCTGTCAAGGCATCTCTGAGAAATCTTGTGGCCAAAAAGTGGGAAAAAAATAATAATAATAATAATAATAATAACTAGACACTTGTTGCTATAGCAACAAAAAGGTCTTCCGTTCCTCATGTATTAATCTGTAAAAAAAAATTCATTTGTCTTGGAGAAAACAAATGGATATAATATATACTGTAAAGGAATTTCCCTGTAATCAATTCTATGTAAAACAAAACAAAAAGACAAAAATTCAATTTTTGACTACTTTCTGTGACGACTGGAAGTTACGCCGGATCAGACAGACCATAGTAAACATATCTTGATACATTGTTCTGTCTTTCCTAAAAGTATGGAAGTTCAAGTTTTTGTTTGTTTGGAGATTTTGTTGAGAAGAGGTTTTTTCTCGGGACCGGAAACGGACAAACGGAAGTGATTAAATTATGTTTAATTATGTAATATTATTTAAATTATATTCTGAGTATATTTACCTACGGCGTTATTGTTTTTCACACTGAGTAAAATGTTGAAATAAAATCTAATCTTGTAAAAAACTTCTTTTGATTGAATGCTTCTGGTAAGAACCGGAAGTGACGGACGACCAAATGAAACCCGTTAAACACATGTCCAATCAAATGTCTATGAGCCATATAAGTTTTGTATCTGGATCTCTTACAGTTTCTGAGATCTTGCAGATACTTTGTTTTTATAATAGAAAGTTATTTGAGATATTTGAGATGTCTCACCGGAAGTAGAAGTTTTTCATTTATTTAACCATGTGTAATGATTTTTAGCATTTCTATTGCTAAATTGACATTTCCATGCTAAATAACCAAAATATTTTAAAACAATCACATTTTGGTGTACTTCCTGTGACGACCGGAAGTTACGCCGGATTAAACAAAATAATGTAAACAAATGTACATACATAGGTCTATCAACCCACAAAGTTTGGTTGTTCAAGTCTTTACCGCTTTTTAGATTTCGTCGAAACAAGGTTTTTTGTCTCGGGACAGGAAATGGACAAACGGAAGTGCTCAATGTAAATTATAGTAAATATTTATTGTATAATTGCCTATTGTACACTATTGTTCATCAAGCTAACTTAAGATATCAAAGGATAAAAGTTAAACTGATAAACAGTATGATTTGTTTGAACTCTTCCCGTGTGGACCGGAAGTGACAGTTGATAAAAATTGAAAATGGTTGAACACATCTTCAATCAAATGTCTATCATCCATGTAAGTTTCATTCCTTTATCACTTATAGTTTTTAAGATCTCGCGGGTACAGCCTTTGTTTCAAAAAAAGCTTTCTGAGATAATTGAGATATCTCACCGGAAGTAGAATTTTTTTCATTATTTATCATCGCATAGATAACATATGTATAAATTTATACTTACATTTTTATTCTATAGAAAAGGAATTGAATACGTAAAAATAATGATTTTTGAAGTGCTTCCGGCGACGACCGGAAGTTACGACGAACAAAACAAAATAGTTTAAACACATCTACACATAAAGGTCTATCATCCCACAAAGTTTGAATGTTCAAGTCCTTATCGTTTTTGAGATCTCGTGGAGACAAGGTTTTTTGACGCGGGACAGGAAACGGACGACCGGAAATAAATTTTGAAAAAATGAAAAAAACGGCTCGAGGTATTATAATTTTCTACCTCTCCTGAAAATTTCAGAAAAATCTACTCAGTCATCTCTGAGAAATTCTGCCGACAAAAAAGGGGAAAAAAAAAAGAATAATAACTAGACTCTTGTTGCTATAGCAACAAAAAGCTCTTCCGTTTTCGTATAAATGTATTATTGTGTAAAACAAAACAAAAACAAAACCCAACAAACTTCTTTCAAATATTTATCATCTATGTAAATTGTGTGCTTTCATCACTTACAGTTTCTAAGATCTGCTTAAAAAGATGAACTACTTGAGATATTTGATATATCTCGCCGGAAGTAGATCTTTTTTGTTTATTTCACATCGCATAAATGACTTATGTAAGCATTAATACCTAAATAAATATTCTTTGTTAAATAAAAAATAAAGTTTAAAACAAAAAAATTTTTAAAGTGCTTCCGGTGCCGACCGGAAGTTACGCCGACAAAAACAAAATTGTGTATACTTGTCTACATACAAAGGTCTATCATCCCACAAAGTTTAGTTGTTCAAGTCATTACCGTATTTGAGATTTTGAAGAGTCAAGGTATTTTGCCTCGGGACAGGAAACGGACAAACGGAAGTATTCAATGAAAATAAAACTTAGATTTTTATAAACACTAGACAACGTCACTTTATTGCCTAACATTTTATCTAAATATATTGAAGAAAAACAGTAAAACTTAAAAACAGCTTGATTTTTTTCAACTCTTCCGGTGTGGACCGGAAGTGACGGTTGACAAAATGAAAACTATTAAACACATCTTCTATCAAATGTCTATCATCCATGTAAGTTTCATGTCTTAGTCACTTACAGTTTCTGAGATCTCGTTGTTACAACATTTGTTTAAAAAAGACAACCTGAGATATTTGAGATATCTCACCGGAAGTAGAATTTTTTTGCTTACTTATGATCGGATAGATGATATATGTAAGCATTTATACTTATATTTCAATTCTATGAGAAAAAAGTTAAATGCGTAAAAAAAATATTTTTTTAAATGCTTCCGGTGACGACCGGAAGTTACGACGAACAAAACAAATTAGTTTAAACACATCTACAACTATAGGTCTATCATCCTGCAAAGTTTGAATGCTTAAGTCTTTTTCGTTTCTGAGATCTCGATGTGACAAGCTTTTTGTCACGGGACAGGAAACGGACGACAGGAAGTGAATTTTGAAAAAATGAAAAAAACGCCTCGAGGTATTATCATTTTCTATCACTCCTGAAAATTTCAAGAAAATCTGTCAAGTCATCTCTGAGAAATCTTGTGGCCAAAAAGTGGGAAAAAAATAATAATAATAATAATAATAATAATAATAAAACATTACAATCACTATAAGGTCTTCCGTTGGAAACGGAAGACCTTAAATAAAACATTACAATCACTATAAGGTCTTCCGTTGGAAACGGAAGACCTTAATTAATAGGTATCGGGATTACTTTTTATAGGATTTCTAATGGAATGTCAAGAAAAATTTTCATTTTTTATTTTCTATATAATTCTCTTATAATCATAAAGTACGGAAAAAAATTATCAAATCAATTATGACGTTATAATGGATCTAGCACCTAAAATACACTCTGAAATCATTTACTTAATCTTGACCTTAATGTTTTATAAAGATATGATTTTTCTATGATACTATTTTAAAATTTGTAAAAATAGGGGGCAGATAATTGACCTTATCAAATGTAGTTCTTTTTGCGAATTGTTCCTAAAATATATTTATGTATTTCTTGTGATTTTTTTTTTTTTTTTTTTTTTTTTTTTTTTTTGTGATTTCACACTGACTCCAGATTTTTTATTAAACAGTGGATCGCGCTTTATTAAATAGGGGTTTTTATGTGAGGAAAAAATTCTATATAATTTAAACAAGACTGTAATAATAACCAAACCAACCTAGCTTAATTGATTGCGTCCGTCTATGATAATTGATATGTGTCTATTCACTTAATGTTTCCTTCTAACTATCTATATCTATACATGTAATTTTCCACAAAAATAATTTCTTCTGATTTTTTTTATTTTTGTTTTCAAAAAGTTAACAGCATTGTTCAAACTAACTGTCATTAACTGGAGATATCGCAAGATCCACCAATGCGCTTTGGTTGACATGCTCTCAATATTTTTTTAACTTGTTATACTTCCTGTTTTGACTAAATTCAACAAAGCATTCAGAAGACTATTCGTATTAAATAAGATCTTTAAAGAGATAAATCAAACAAACCACAAAACATAATATTTTTCCTTTGAATAAAGAAATGTTTAAAAAGACGTTGTCCAAGCCACGTGCATTGACGTGTGATTTGTTTTGTCTGGCCAGAATCGTCGGTAATCAAAGTAATTTGTGAAATCGAAGTGTTTATGCAAGTAAATTACTCAGGAGGGTTTAGCACGTTAAAAAGATGTGAAAGTCAATTGACAGGCGTGCTCGTTCTATAAAATTAAGAGGGTGCACTCTGTAAGTTGTTATAATAACTGGTGTAATATAATTATTTAAAAAGAAATGATTTTGTGTTTTGTAAAAATATTATAATACCTGTAATACGTTTTGAAGCGTTAAATTTGGATTCTACAGAGGGCCTCACAGGGGAATTTTGACAAGAAATTTTAAAAGTATTTTTGCTATTAAGACTTTACAGCAGAATTTTGCCAAAAAAAGCACCCCGCAGAAAAATCCAGTTATACGGTAACAAGAATAATAAAATTGTTATTCCTAATATTTAATAAAATAGTACGAGTTAACAATGTGTTGTACGTCAATCAATGGGTTAAGGTTTATGCTTCATCTATTGTTTTTTGTATTTTCAGAATTGGTAAAACAAGGTATCAAAACAAAATACTTTTTTCCATTGCTTGTAATTTGGATAGAAAACAATTAACACCAGTATAAGAAAAACACGCTAGTAGACATTCTGATGAATGGTAACGGAAAAGTCATGTTTTGAAAACATTTGGAATACTACTTTATTAACATTGTATGTGTTTTAAATAAATTGAAATGGACACGTTCATAAATATCAAGTTTATTTTTTACAACCAAATAGCAAGATGGGTATACCTATTTTATCATATAGTTCCAACTGACCTTCAACATAATGATTCAATTTTATAATTTTTAATACACTAAATATTGCCATTATCTGCTTGGCCACATAAATGTTTCTAAATTTTTTAGAAGAAGCCAGGTTTGAAAGAAATAGTGACAAAATACTTAATTCTTTAACATTTTACAACACTTTATTCTTTGTGTAGCTAAAAGATTTTTTGTTCTTACTGGAACAACCTCAAACAAACATTAAATAATTACCACCCTGATTCAAAATCATAAGAACACTGATTATGGGTAATTGTTCCAAGACTTTGGCTTTCTACATAAAACACCAAATTTCTTTATAATAATAAAATATAATAATATAACTCGATTACAACATAAACACATTTTCAATACAAGTTCAATTTATTTTTATAATGAACACATTAATACCTGTCTAAGTGTAAATATGCTTATAGAGGGTGTGTAGGTGTGCTTAAAGCGTGTGAAAAGCACAAAGTCTTGAGCTTTCTAGTCATGCTCTACATAACTGGTCTAACGTGTATTACTACGCGCTACCTCTTACACACTATACATAGCATCCACGTGTTCGATAAAACTTGTTAGATTTATAAACCTGCAAAAAATATATGTGACAGCCCATGACTGTTTATTTACATTGTCAAAAAGGTTTTATGAAGTTTATAATACGTGTGCAACAGTTTACTATTTTCAAAACACAAAAATGTGCACAAAATTCCTTTTATATCTTGCATTTAAGTTGCAAGATAATCCTGTTAATATATTTACACTGATAAATGAAACAGGGACAACATACGAGTGTTGTCCGTAAAGTTCGTAGACAACCTTGATAAAAGCTGAAAAAAATAAATAAAATGATTGTATAAAACCATTATTTTCGTTAAATTGATGTTTTTATTTAATTAATAAGCGAATTTGTATCACAAAGCATAAATAGTGATAATTTCATCAAATGCAAAAAGATACTGAATTATACCCGGAGCATCAAATCGAAAATTTATGACGTTGCCCAACGTCAAACACTAATTAAAGTTAAAAATTAAACTTTTCTCGACGTAGTCACCGTTTAACTCGACACATTTCTTGTGTCGCTATACCCAGTCATCAAATATGCGCACAAACTGTTCTGGTTTCATACGTGAAATAATATTTAAAACTTCCTGTCTCAGTTTTTGCAAATTCTTAAATCTCTGGCCGCGCAAAAATGAATTGATGTAGGGTAATACGGCAAAGTCCATAAGGGCCAAGTCCGGGCCGTATGGAGGATGCTGAAGGCACTCGAACCCCAGTAAATCGATCTCTAACTGTGTTGTCTGAGATGTATGGGCAAGGGCATTATCTTAGTGAAGTAAAACTTGATCCAAATGAGCCGCTAGGTATGGGCGCTTCTTTCTAAGTGCCTGTACCAAATCTCTCCTCAGAACCTAACAAGAAAACAAATTACTGTTAATACCGCACCAACAATCTAAACAACATTTAATAATTCTAGAATGCACATTAATGCAATGATAATTTTGATTTAAATATAGTGAAACATTTTACTTGCTATTTTTTTATTCAAATAAAAAGTAACAATAATTATTCAATTTTATTTCAAAAGTTTAAATTACCTTGCAATAGTAATCGGAATATACTGTCTTGCCATTGGGGACTGCGTGTGTAAAAATAACTCCCTTACGGTCCAAAAAAAGAATGAATATATTCTTTCCAAGAAATTTTGTAACTTTCGCTTTTTTCGATGGAGGAGAGTTCATATTTTTCCATT
This sequence comes from Magallana hongkongensis, assembly GCA_016163765.1. Lineage (NCBI taxonomy): Eukaryota > Metazoa > Mollusca > Bivalvia > Ostreida > Ostreidae > Magallana > Magallana hongkongensis. Next base: position 23,016,048 of record WFKH01003881.1, on the reverse strand, counting down.
GGCTGGACTGTTGTTTTGTTTAGGGATCATAGTAGTGGTACCAACTTTCATCAGTTGTAACAATCCTGTCCAAAAAACTTGCGCCGCCTCTGTCAATTTTTTTTATAAACTGTCTTGACAATTCTACTCTCTTTTCCAAAGGATGACTGCACTTAGCGCCGGGTTTTGGGCCCTTTTCGGTCGCTTCTGTTGCGTACATTTCTTAACCTAATATCACTTTTGTTTATTTTATTAAAGAGTCTTGTCAATTTCCAACATAAATTAAGATTTTAGACTGTATTACAATAAACTCATTCTATGTTTTTCTCCTTACAACTTTCGAAAAAAAGAGAATTTTCGCTTATCTGCCCTTGATCTAACATAAGATTGATATTAATATGCATGAGAGGTGGAGCTGACATTATCAGAATGGTACTAAAATTAGACTAGCATGAACAATCCCATGTATTAAAAATTCTGTGATCACTCTTGCCCCAAAGCCTTTTCTATTCTATATGGTACAAGTATACTATTTACTATGGTTTCAACAATAAGACCACGCCCGTGTAAGTACAGAAGACGTTAAATCAATGCTTGACAACTTAACGTGTTCGAAAACATTGTCCTTGTTAGCACATAACATGCTACCTTACACGTCACGTGAAAGAATTTTGTATTCACAAAGTTACCTGAGGTGAGAAATCACGTGGTGAATTATAATATTCAACATGTATCAACCCTTGGTTACAACAGAGAAAGCGAAAGTAAGAAGAAGCAGGTTTTTTTTTTTCATTTAAACCATGAGCGCATGTTTGTCTATTAATCTCCCTTTGACATAACTTAGATAATGCAAATATACAACTTACTGTTAAACGGAGAACAATAGACAAACATGCGCTGACTATGTATGAAATCAGTTTAAAAGTAGGCGTTCTCATTATCGTATGGAGATTCAAAAAATCGTGATGACCCCTGCCTATGAAAACATATTCGTACTTGGTAACAACATACTTTTATTTAACGCTATTACGTAAAGTTGTAGTTTGGATGTTGACCATTTCTGCAATTGAAAGAAAAATTCTTCTTTTAAAAGTTTATTTTCTCGCAAATATCGCATGTCCTTAAGTGCAGTCATCCTTTTCACTAGTCAAAAGTCTTGGAACCCATCGTGCACAGACACGACTCATATTTAAATCTTGAGATAAAATGTCATGTACCGTAGTCTTTGAAACTCCGTTTTTTAATAACTACTTGCACTGTTAGTCGTCGATCACCGTCAATAACGTCACGAACTTCATTTTTCACGGCTCCGCAATTTCGAAATTATGATTTTCCTTCCCGCTCATCATCCATTACATTCTCCCTTCCGTCTGAAAATCTTTTGTGCCACTTGAAGACTAAGGAACGGCTCACATTCCTATGTTTTTCCTACTGTTTTAGAGATTTGTGAGTCTCTGTAGGAGTTTTTCCGATGCCGCGCAAAATTTTATTACCGCTCGCTGCTCCGCCTTTTCCGAAAACGTCTCCTTTTTAGCAATTGACGTATGCGTCTCACGATATCTGAACACGTCCTCTGGGGTGTACATAAATCACTTAAAAGTGGAGCTGTCTACAACCCAAAATATAAAAAGACTTAAAATACGTTTATGACTTTATTCGCTGGCGTCTTTGCATACAATGACAATTTCTCGATTCATGCATATAACAGTTTCAAGCAAACAGAATGAACAAATTAAAACAAACTTATGACTCACTAATATGAAAAAGATCGATAAAATCATAATCAACAGCATGTATGAATATATCAAAGTATCAAAACTCGGAACTAACAAGAGGTGTGAAAATTCCCATATAAGTAAAATCTCTAAAAAGCAAACCCTGCGCATAAATGAATGCGCAGAAGGTTTCTTTGCTGTATCTAAATAAATAAACCTACATGCCTGATTTATTAAAACATCACCTTGAGGAATTTACGTTTAAACTTTATATAAACAATCTGACAAATTTGGTTTTACTCGAAAAGATCGAAAATCACAATTATGGCAAAAAGTAAATTTCCTCCATTTATTGGGAGATTATATTTTTTATCTGCCGACAAATGTCAACTCGGACTTATCATAAATTTTGCCTAAAGAATTTACCTATCAGCTTAACAAATATAATTATTTTTATACGTCAATTTATTCTTAACTTTATGTACAAAGTTGCACTATTTCTAACGCAATAATTGATTCTTACAAATCCAATTTTTATTTCTAATAAACATGACCTGCCTAATTTTTATTGCTTAAATTATAATATGTCAGAAGGTCACAATGACGGTCCAGACTTTATACATTCGAACATCGCTTTCTCTGCCATTTTGTTACTGTGAACGTTCAAATTTTGCAGACATAATGTAAAAATTATCTCAATATTCGCATAATTTTACGGAATACATAGAGAATGTTTAAAATGATAAGGAACATATTTTATTAAAATTTCGCCTCGCTCCGGGTCACCGTCCGAAGTCTAATAACGAAGTCGTATTTGTAATTATACATTTAAAATAGTATAAAAAATTTACATTTTTATTGCTATCTGTTTTCGTCTGTCGTCGTGCGTTAACATTTTACATTTTTAACTTCTTCTTGAAAACTACTTGGCCAATGGTTACCATTTTTGGTGTGAAGCATCTCTATGGTAAGAGAAATCTAAATTGTGAAATTCATGGCTCTACCACCACCCTGGCGCCACAGGTGGGGCTAATTATGCAAAAAAAAACCACCAAATTTTCAAAAATCTTCTTCTCTACTCCCACACATGTGAGGAAAAAACTGACTGCATGGTTATGATGTCCATGAAGCCCTCTACCAAAATTGTGAAATTCATGGCCCCTGGATCAGGGGTTCAGGCTCTAGGTTGGGGCAAATATGACCATATAGTAAAAATGTATTAAATCTTAGAAAATCTTCTTCTTTACTCCCATATATATTTGTTAAAAACTAAATGCATGGTTATGATGTCCATGAAGCCCTCTAGCAAAATTGTGAAATTCATGGCCCCTGGGTCAGGGATTCAGGCTCTAAGTTGGGGCAAATATGACCATATAGTAAAAATGTATTAAATCTTACTAAGTTGGGGCAAATATGACCATATAGTAAAAATGTATTAAATCTTAGAAAATCTTCTTCTTTACTCCCATATATATTTGTTAAACACTAAATGCATGGTTATGATGTCCATGAAGCCCTCTAGCAAAATTGTGAAATTCATGGCCCCTGGGTCAGGGGTTCAGGCTCTAGGTTGGGGCCAATATGACCATATAGTAAAAATGAATAAAATCATAGAAAATCTTCTTCTTTACTCCCATATATATTTGTTAAACACTAAATGCATGGTTATGATGTCCATGAAGCCCTCTACCAAAACTGTGAAATTTATGGCCCCTGGGTCAGGGATTCAGGCCATAGGACGGGGCCAATATAGCCATATTGTGAAAATGCATTAAATCTTAGATATTTTTCTTCTTTACCCCCACACATGTAGGAAAAAAACTGAATGCATGGTTATGATGTCCACAAACTTCTTTACCTAAATTGAGAAATTCATGGCCCCTGGGTCAAGGGTTCAGACCGTAAAGGGGGGATATGGCCATAAAGTGTTAATGCATATTATGTTAAAATATCTTTTTTCTCTACTCTCACACGTCTGTAAGAAAAACTGACTTCATAATTATGTTAACCAGGAAGTCCTCTACAAAAATTGTAAATTTTGTGTCCCCTGGAGTATGGGTTTTGACACTAGGGTCAAAATGGATGTATAGTGTAAATGCATGTAATGTCAAAAAATCATCTTCTCTACTCCCACACACTTGTAAGGAAAACCGAATTCATAATTTTGTAGACCAGGAAGCCCTCTACCAAAATTACAAATTTCATGTCCCCCGGGGTAGGAGTTCTGAATCTAGATCAAAATAGTCATATAGTGTTAATGCATTTAATGTTTAAAGCTGCTTGGTCCGATTTTATATCAAATTTTGTGCACGCTACTAAACGATGGTTATGCTAAGTATATGTATAATAATACACATTGCAGTATTTTTCCCATTCAATTAAGCCAAATTACAATGATAAAAATTATGTACAAAATTTGCTAACAAAACAAACGACATAAAAGGGTATCGCGTTATTTCGTTTTATGTTAAAATTCACCCCTGACGTCAAAACGGGTATGGTTGTAAATTACGACTTTTACATCGCTATAAATAAAAGTCGTAATGTAGGCAAATTACAAATAAACCTGTGTACGTTTTGTTCGCTAATATTTCTGAAGTTTTCTTTGTTTACAATCGATGCATAGCATGCGGGTTGAATAACTCCAATCATTCGGGGGACGAAACCAAACGGTTCCCCTTTCTAAACATTCCCATGATGCATTTTGGTTTGTTTTTTTGTTTGCCCCAAGAGAAATTATTTTTATTTACTTTGAATATTTCTAACTTTGAAAGGAGACCGATTCTGCTGGTGTAAATATGAGAAAGTCCATAACTTTATAAGATAAATGGTTTGTATGGGAAATTATTTGATACTGTAATAACAAAAAAATCGGACTAAGCAACTTTAATAAATCGTCTTCCTGACTTCTGCTGATACTGAATCAAAACTGACTGCATATAAAGAAAGGAAATAAAGCCAGCTATCAAAATTTTAAATTCATGTCTCCCATTGTAGGGATTTGAATCTAAGGCGGGGCCAAAACACTCATAGAGTGTATAGGGTAGGGGTTCTTAATGCATGGTGTGGTCAAAATGGTCATTTAGTGTTAATGTATATAATGTTTAAAAAACATCTACTGACACAGATAAAAACTGACTGCATATTTAGAAAAAAAAACCATTAGGCTGTCATCTTTGATAATATTTCATGTCACCTACATGTAAGGCAAGGGTTATGGGGGGGGGGGGGGGTACATATTTGTCCTATTATTTTATTCTGCTCAGGAATTTCAATGAAAGAAATGAGTAAATTCACATAGAAAAGAACAAGAATGAAGCTGTCTATCAAAGTTGAGATATTGTGAAAGCATTTTGAAAGAGTTCAGGCAGTTAATGGAGTTATCTTCCCTTGCTTCTTCATTATGGAGTTATCTTCCTTTGCTTATTCATATTTAGTAATTTACTCATTGAATATAATGTAATTAAGAAGTTGTATGGTCAGAAGAGTTATACAAGTATCTTTTAAATTATCATTTGAAACAAAAACAGTTTTTGAACTTTCTAAATAAACAAATAGACTTGTTAATAGTAAAGTAATAGTTGGCTAACCTAAATCACTGATAAGCAGTACATGTAAAATGATTTTGGTATATATATCAGATAGTGATACTTTATATGAATAGATTGAATATTCAAAAGCTGAGATATCAGAGAAATTCATTGTTCGTTTTTTTGGTTTTTTTTGGGTTTTTTTTTTTTTTTGGTTTAAATGCCCGCAGGAGAGTCTTGTCTGCCCCTGGGGATGGGAGATGAGAGGTTGTTTTAAATAAAACATTTATACCAGCCACCTTGTTTTAGTTTACCGCGGTATCTATGAAAACATATACACATAAAACCTATCTTGAAAGTTAACAAATGTGGGAAAATTATTTTCTATCAGAGTCGTGCACTTTTTCAGTATCAGGTCATGCACTCTATTATTATAAGTTTTTCGCTAAAATTATAGGTTTCATAGTCCTTTTGAAAGATTTCAGGCAGGGAGGTGGTCATCATTACAAATTATAATTTGTCTACTCCAGAATGAAACTTAATTAAATGCATACATGAGACTCCTCGACAAGTTTGTGTATGGGCTATGGTACTCAGGTGACCGTTAAGGCCTATTAAATTGGCCTTTTGTTTAATTTCCATACAGTAAAGGATTCTAAATGTGTAAAAAAACATGCCTCACATATTAATTGGTGTATAATACACACTCTAGAGACAAGACGTACAGTGGGATGGCGTTATTTTGAATAAGTTTGTATTATTCGTGAGGCAATTATGGTGTTTCCGTCGACTCTTGTCGTCATCTTGGTGGATCCCGCTGCTTGAGCGCTTGTCATATATAATATTATATTCTTAAGGCCTTTTGCTTGATTAAGGTAATGATAAACGCTTTTAATAGCTAGTTGCATTTGTCTTTTATATAATAGGGAAAAATACTGAAAATGAAGAATTTGTTTGAAAACTTTGAAATATTAATATATGAATCAATTTTATGTATACAGTTTTGTTGTGTCGTGTTTGCAAATGATTTGTTATTGTTTCTTCATTAGTTGACAGGATTTGTATAACTTTTCTAGCAATACCTTTTGGTAACAGTTAATATTTTTTTCTTCAATTGAAATGTAATTGAAATATTTTGGCATGCAAATATTTTCGGAATGAATTTCATTTCAAGCTATGTTATACGATAATATTAACCGCTTTGTGAGTTAAATGAAAACACGTTATTATAATACTTGTTCCATTACCACGCCCTCGCCAGGCAGGGACAGGAAGTATGGGTGGAGCTCTACCACAAATACACATCGACAACATATCGACTTCAACTCCTTCTATGGCCACACCTACGGAAGTTACCATCCTGGAGCTGGTGGCCGGGGACACAGTGTATTTGGACATCAAGCACCACGACTCGTTCCTGTATGGGGGCGGGGATGAGGTCTACAGCACGTTCTCGGGTTATTTGTTGTCACTCATTGACAGCCACCATACGTTAGTGGATAAACTTTTAGATTAAATTTTTAGATAATTTATTAAGGTATTTTGGCTTGCTTTATTTTGTTTCGTTGTTTTTCCATTAACTTTAATAATGTAACGGAAAATATTATTTAAAAGACCAGAGGAAAGAGAAAAAATTATTTAAATATTATTTCCGGTGATTGTATATGCATAGAGATATCTCGTATCTAACAGGAATTGAACCCTGTTTATATATAATTTATCCTCAATATAGAATTTGAATCCAACTTTTGAGTGTTGTGTTGATTGTTCTTCTGTTAACTTAATACAATTGCAAGTTATCCGGTAAAACAGTCAACTACAAATACGATATTATTTTTTATCTTGGAGAACACAAGAGTATGTGTTCGTCAATCTTTTAATGTATAAATTAATAGATGCAATTCCAAAATTTCATTCCAAAATATTATTCCAAATTATTCATCTGAACAAGACAGTGCGCATGACTTTGTGCATCTTTTTATTTTTATGCAACCGTAGGTGCAAAGTTATACCTTTCTTTATATTGTGTTTTATATATAGAAAATAACATTGTATGCAATATTTACGAGTTAAGAAATTGGAATTTTATGACCTGAATAGGGTGAAATGCTAAAATGGCGCTTATGTGTCATCGTTTTCCGGTATTGTAAAATAAGCCGAAGATAAAAGTATGACTTGCTCATTTATTCTAGGTTTATTTTTTTGATAAGAATTATTTGACAGAGCATTAAGGAAACATACTAGAATATAAAAAGTGTTAATTCGATAAAAATATTTTTTTTCTTAGCCACTATATACCGCAATATGCCATTTATTTTATTTTTTTTGGGGGGGGGGGGGTTCAACTTTGATATAATTCCTGGACCAAACAACGAGTTCAACATATTTTAAATTTAACCATTTAGTGACTTTTTACATTAGTTTTCACGTACCTGAATGAACAAGAAATCCCTAGGGCAGAAATACAAAAAATATGAGGGAAATGTGAAAAGTGTTTTTTTAATGAATTTCCAATGGGTCTCATAGTAAAACTTGATAACATTCGAGACGACGAGACGAGGAAATCGGGATGATAAATGTTTTGATCTAATTTTCATTAATTTTAAACATAAAGTAAATGGATCAAATCTACATGTAATAAGATAATGTCATATAACAGCAAAAGAAACTTTGATTTTAAAAAAAATTACCTGATGAAAACGGCATTGTTAATATCGGATTTAAATGCTTACATATGTATATACATTCATTAAACGTAGTCTCATTTGATTTTATCAATCATTATATCAAAGAAAGACGACTTTTTAATTTTAAAGGGGAATGTTCTGTATCTTGGTTTTTACAGCTTATTTGCTATAACAAACTTGTACATTCATGTATTTATAAATAATCAAAGTAGCTAAATTCGCCTATATAATTCATGTACACTTAATACCTACAAAATTGATAAGAATTGAAAAGGATAAATCTTTATTCTTCTAAGTATTTGATTCTTTTGGCTATTCCTGTCAGACACTCCCCCACCATCATCTCACCGTGACCAAGGATACACACGGCACGAGGTGTTTTTATTCCCTCTTCAGGAATTATGCATCTCAAGAACTGTCCATCTTTGTCCAGCAGATGAATTTTGTCCCCTTTGAAATCTGTAACGATGACGTGACCAAATGAATCATTAGTGACAGAACATGCACAAAAATTACTCTCATTCCCTGAGTACGAATATCGGAGGATTCCTAGTCTATCGACAGCAATAGCCGATTTTTTCTTCCAGTCAGTTACAATGATGTCCCCGTTGACATTCTCAGTGATGTAAGACACGTCTTCGTACAGAGGTTGAAACTGAGAGTCGTACTGGATTTCCTGGAGCACGGTACCGGTACTGCTATATCGGGGGACTTTGTGCTTATCGTCTTTAATGAGGCAGACCAGTAGATCCCCAGACGCGGTGCTTGTGAGACCATTAGGATTCCAGTCACCGGTTGTAAACATAGTGACCACAGTGTTGTTATCAGATATCATTCTCACACTATTGTGTGTATCACTGTAAACTATTTGTTTGTTGTACATGCATAAGTAGGTGCCCGTGCAAGAAATGCGGACAGTGTGGGAGAGGTTTCCCTGGAGATCAAATAACTTTAGTTCTTTGCTAAATCCTCCCATCCACAATGTGTTACCATCGGTAAAGACCATGTCATACAAACGATTTTTATTCTCTTTACTAGCAGGAAACCCGGTGTCTATAACAGAAATGACTGTTGGTACCTCTAATATTTTTCTACGCGAAAACTCATTTACATTTAATTTTTTTCTGTAAGCAGTGTCTTCTTTTCTTGCAGTTTTTCAACGTACCCGAAATGCGTTTGCAAATAATTTGTATCTATAATTTACATTCATAGAATGCCGGATATGAATACAGCGTAAACTCATTCAGTGTTTCTTGTTTCTCAATCAATGGTATGAATGTCTGCATTGATTTGACATCATGTGATTTCTGTAAATTTGTTGCTTTGCTATTTATTTATCCAAGTTTTCAATTATTTCTTCATACTCTGTCTCTTGTTTCTCAAGTAGCGCCTCGTGCTCCTTTTGCATATCATCCAGTTCCTGGTGAAGTTTCTTTACGGTCTTTTCTATTTCTTTGTGCCACTCTTCTCCCCGTGCTGTTACTTCATCTTTCTTTTGGCTGTAAATGGAGGATATCGACGACAACATCTTCGTCGTGTGATCCAGAATTGATTCTAATTCATGTTTGAAAGACTGAAGTCGATTATTTTCCTTTGCAATAACTTTTAAAAGCTCTGCTATTTTATCAGACAGCTCGGACATTTCGTGTGATTTATGTTTGATAGAGACGCATGCAAATCGGAACATTGCAAGTTTTGCAGTATGCAGAACACTCATTTTTGGGATGGGAATCACAAAAACAGGTGTTGTCATCATCTTTGCTGACATAATCTAAGACGTCATGGCCGTGCTTAGATTTCATACGTACATGTATTGGTAAACAGTTGTCACAGAGATTGACCCCGCATCGCCTGCAGAAAAACGAGACTGGTGTCTGACACAGGTCGCATTCAACGATGTGTTGGCCTTGGTTTTCCCCCTCAGACGCCATCACTGTAAACTGTAAAAATACGAACATTATGAAATTCGTTTCAAATGTATAATTAATCATTGTTTTATTTTTATTATAATAATCATCATTATTATTTTTATTCCGCACCCAATCTGGCCACCCCTACCCCACCCTCTATTAAAAAGAAATATGTACATGCGCAATTGTTGCTTGTAGAAAGTTGCAATTTTATCTTAAAAGTTTATTGAAGTTTACAGAGTTTTATTTGTTTATTGTGTATTAATGTTAGCCTTCATAACTTTGAATCAACGGGTACATAACTCTTTAATTATAAGCTTGTTTCTATAAAAAATTAAAACATTGACAAAACGATTGTTTGCTGTCAATCTAACTACTGTTAAGATATATGTATTTCATATATAGTTACCAAATATGAAGCATTCTTTCCGACGGATATTGCATTTGCAATAACAACCTTATTTGGTAAACATATATTTTTCGTGCGCCGGAATAAACATTGCTTTATAGTATTTAATATCATATAATCAAAAATAAACAAATTATAGATGTACTGAGGAGGTAAAGAGAAATATATTTGGGGCATATATTTGAATCCCAGTGCCACTGCTTTTCTTATGTCCTTTTGCACATGCGCATATGAAAGAACTCAGTTAACATTAATTGCCAACCAAATAAGCATTTTCAGTAAGCAACTGTCATACATAGTTATAGCAGCTAGCAGATAACAGTTGGCTGCATATCGTATATAAATACAGAGTATATCTTATTATTTTAACTACACCTTTAAGATATTGTGCAAAGTAGCGAGTCCAAACATGTCGTAAAACGTGCACGGAACACTTTAACTGTTGAATTTCACTTTCTGACGATGATCATTGCTTTATAGTTCCCATAATATAATGCTCTTTCAATGTTATTCTCAATTTGTTACCATATTTTTGAACGTCAAACGCAATATCTACGTGACCCAAATCACGGGCTGCATGTATCATTTTTTATACATGCACATACAGTATATTTACAATAACTTCCAGTGCCCGTGACACAAATGTCAATGTCAAACATGGCCTCGTTTATACCTCAGGACATTCATAAAAAGTGATAATTTTGCTTTAAATTGTTAAGATTGAACGTGTAAAACCGCAGGGGTGAATAACTCTGCGTCAAACTTTACAATTATTGCTAGCGCTCTCGGGCGCAACCAACTACGTTAGTCCATATTTCTGGAATACGCATACAGAATGCCCGACTTCACGGTCGGGCATTCTGGGAAAACTACTGTAGACAGACTGTACGACTGTACTGTCAATTTCGTTTTATCATAAAAATAGATATGATTCTAATTCTGAAGTTTCTTAATTTATTGTTTAATCTACACATAAAAGTACAAGCACTCAGGTCATATAATTCCAAGATTGTAAAGATCAACTGGCAAAACATAGCTATTCTTACAGTTATACCACCTTCCTAAATAATATTCCGGGAAGCTCAGAAAAAACCCCCAAAAACAAAAAAAAAACCAGGAAATCTTTTCAGAGTATGTCGGAAAGTCAAGAAGCGATTGATGCAATGCAGTACCACACTTATGTAATTCTTCAATTTCATTTTTCTTTTTTTCTGGGTTTTTTTTTGACGGAAACAAAGAAACGACATTCAAACAAATATATTGTACGGCGAAGCACAAACAAAGATAATTTCCCATTGGTCAATTTGGCCTGAGTCTATCATACAGAATAATTTAAGCAAAGAAACGACACTCACGCGGGAAATTTGCTTCTGACGCCTATGTATTAAGATTTAATTTTTTGTTTATACATTCACTTTAAATCATCGCACAATCACAGCTACAATGTATTTTAATATTGCATCAGCTGTGTGGACCATTATACAGTTAACATAAAAATTCTGAGTAAATGACGATTCTTTAAAAGTTCGGAGTGCATGGTTAAAAAAAATAAATATACTAACAGATAATAGGCAGTGCACGGTCTCTTATTTTTAAAAAACGATTACGTCTACAAATATTAACTCGGATGCCATTGCCGATAAAACTGCATCTTCACCCGTCCATATTGAACCCCCCACCCCACCCCACCTCGCCGTACTGTCTACTTCTTCATAATTAAACGTTAAAGAATTCAACAAAATAACCCAGTTGATCACGAACCTTTCTTTGTGTGTATAATTAAAATTATGTGCTCGATGGGTTTTCATACGTACTCGAATAGGTTTCGGGTCACGTGATCAGGTAATATAAATAGTAGGACCATGCGGTGGCGTGGCACTCTAAGCTCGCTCGCTAGTTGTGATTTAAGGTAAAATGGCAGATGATATGGAATGCTGTGATTTAGGACTGACAGATGGTTGTTAATATGTGTTTTTGTGTAAAATAAAATAAACGCTAGCGAGCAGCGTACCTATGTAATACTTGTTGTTTTTATTCATTTAGCACTTTATTGTTTTATATTCGGACGAAGTAGTGAGGGAGAATATAAAAATGGCTACAGCGCTAGCTCACCTATCTTTTTTAAAAGATAAGTTTGTAATTTTACAGGCAGCGAATTTGCAAGATAATTATTTGGACGCTTGAAAAACAAACGCTTTAACAACAAGGATCTTGCAATTATAATTTTGCAGGCGGATCTGCAAGATTATATTTTGGACGCTTGAAATACAAACGCTTTTACAACGAAGACCATTTTATGTGACGACACTAACAAAGTGAAAGTAATGCGGAGTATGTAAACAGATAGCGAAGGGCTAAGATATGTATATGTATATATGTGTGTGTTTTACACACAGGCGTGTAATTTTCCATAATAAAAAGCATGCTAAAACGGGGATACAAATTAAGGTGGACTGACAGTTAAATGGATTTTCGAAACACAGCACCAATTTGTGTTGACATAAGTTCGTAATTTTTTTTCAATAGTTTTACATCGTATTTTGTCATCAGATCCAAATATGTATGCACAATTTGGTCTTGCATGTAACACTGTGTCGGATAATTATGCCAGTGCCAAGGTGGCATTTTTGCACCCGTCTAAGTTGCATATATCAAAATATTTAAATATGCCATATGATAGACCATTGCTTAAGAGTTTACAACCACCTTTGTTATCATTGTATCTCACCTGTCAGGTGAGATATTTACCTTTCAAAACTAAATTCCTACAGGAAAATAATTTATCCCATAGGAATAACAGTATTCCTATATGAAATTAGAAATTTCCTATCGGAATACAAGAACTTCCTATAGGAGTTTCAATTCCGATAGGACTTGATAAAATCCGATAGGAAATTTTAATTTCCTATAGGAAAACTACCTGTCTGAGTCAAATTCCTACAGGAAATAACTTTCTTCTATAGGAAATATAATTCCTATTATAGGATTTTTGAGAATCCTATAGGATTGTCAATATTTCCTTTAGGAGAATTGTTTCTCCGATGGGAATTATCATTTTCCTAGGGGATATTAATTTTTAAAGGCAAATATCTCACCTGTCAGGTGAAACACACTAAAAACAAAAGTGGTTATATACTGTCTAGACAATGGTCTATCATTTGGTATATATGGATTTTTCCGTAACTTCATCTTAAGCGGGTGCAAAAATGCCATCTTGACACTGGCATAATTATCCGGCAAGTGTTATGTGCAGGAAAATGTCATTAAACGTATTCCAGATATATGATGTTTCAGTACACTCTAGAATATAATGCGAGTCATAGGTTGTATGTCTTACAGTATTGCACAAAGAGTGCATGTTTACAAAAAATGAATTATAATAACCTTTCGTTAACTGGTATACCTGTCTGTCCTTCCTGATCAACTGGTAAATGTTGCTTTGTTCGATCGTACCCAAAATTCTTTCTTTGAGAGATACAGACAAACAAACTTGAAACGTCATGATGTCAGTTTTCTTTCATGATAATTCACAAACTACATGTACATTATGTATTCATGTTCCTCTTCAGAAGATTTTTAAATCCGCAAAGTAACGTACTATTAAAGGCGGTCGAAGTTTTATCAATATGCATTGGCGAATTGGTTTTTTTTTTAAGATTTTGAAGAAAAAAAATCCACTTTACTTTCAAATGAATATGAATATTTTTCCTTTTCTTAATTTGAAAAACTTAACTTTTTCATCACTTTATAAAGATAGATTGATGGGGTTTTTTCGCAAATTAACAATTGTAGAAAATCACGTTATAAAAGGGAAGTGATTCACATAATAACGATATTGCACTTAATTTATCACTAAACCTCATTTTCAGAATACCAGACAAAGGAATACAACACGATATAACGCACACAAATGAGTAAAACGCATCAAATTTAATATTTTGATATCAGCTGCATTTTTTAATATATATTCTATAAAATGACTTCAAAATCAAGATCTGTACATACATGCATATTGATAAACAATATTCTATATATTCCAAACATACATATAAACGTATGAGGCATTATATACGAATAAATGAAGCTTTGCCGACATACATTCATACTGAAAATGATGTACATGGTTAATGCCTTTATCTATTATTTGATTACTTTTCTGATACAAAGTATACACTCCTTTGTGTTAAGGCGAATCTATCATCAGGGGCACGCAACACAAGCGTTGCACGTGAGACAAGTTAGGCCCTATATAGAATAGACGCACGATTATATGACGTAATTTTTCATCAGTTGGAGGTATTTGTGACGTAACTATTACGTTTCTCGTCTACTCTCGCCTTCATCTCGGCGGATCTCGCTGCTTGAGCGCTTGTTGTCATATATAATGTCATCTTCTAGGGGCACAACCTTCGGGGTGTCACGCGGCCGATTCCTGGGCAAGGAATTCATCACTATCACCTCTTGTGGTTTCATTCCCGGCGGATACATTACTGGACCTGGACCAAAAGGAACAGCAGTTTTAGCTCTTTTTTCCATTAACTTCTTTCTTCTTTTAGCTGCAATTATAACAAATATGATTGATGGATCAATGAATGAATGAATTTATTGATTCTAGTTAGTTCTTGAGCGAATTCTCGTTTGTTTGGGGGTTTTTTTCAGTCGTGTATAACCGAATTTTGAAATTTTGGTAATGATCGAGGCTCAAAGGTGCATGAAAACACCTAATAATAAAAACAATAACAATCTATCAAAATCGATATAACAATTAGTGATCAATGATTATATAATTTAGAATAAAAGGCCATCAAGGCACATGAAGGTTGAAAAAGATAGATGTGCATTCGTCTTTTGCATATTTATGGCACCAAAACTGCATGAAAAATGACAGCCGATATTGTTGGTTTGCTTATAAAACGAGGATTTCTTGCAACATATTATCAACACAATTTACCTGCTCTTTTCATGTGTTTTAACTTCCTGTTCTGTTCTGATTTCAAGGCAATCATAATGATGACACCCAAAAGTATCCAAAGCAGGGCGCATATCGCGGCCACAATCATGGGCCATAAATCAGAGGAGTACGTCATCTATGAAAACAAAATCACACAGAGTACTTATTGCATTCAACAGTGAAGGCACCCTTCAGTGACAATCGAATGCTTCGAGAGCAAAACACTTAAACAAAAGAAACAAAAAGAGGCTTCGAACTTTCATTGGAACTCTTTAAAGAAAAGTCATTATCGAGATCATACCTTTTATTGCCCTGACACAAACAAGTTATCTTGTTAAACTGCTTTTGTAAGTTCAATGAGGTGAAATAATTTTGCACTTTTAAGCAATAAGTGTACGTAGACACGAATAGTCTATTATGATAATGAGTATTGCAATTAATGCATCTAGTGGAAAAGATACAATTATGCGATGTACTAGGGATGCTTTCAGTTGTAAACGTCAACCATACACATGCTATATTTTCTCAAACCAGTAAAGCGTGAAATTGTGTGGATTAAAATCTGTAGAAAAAAGCTGATTTTGAAATGACAGCATACTTTGAAAATATGCAAATAGGACAGGGTGGTAAAATACGATTATGTAATTTGTTATCATATGCTATCAGAAACATCAGTCATTTGTATTTTAAATTACGGCTTTGTTTTTGAGTACGTCAGCAATGTAATGTTAATGCCCTGTACTGCAGATGTTACCAATGTGACAACAAGCTTAATGATCTTATTTTGCGGACAAAACATTGACTAACTTAATAACCCTGTAATAAGCGAAAATAGGTTCAATCATACACTAGTATATTCTAATCAGTAGCTTTACTGAAAGGTTTACATATAAATAGTGAAATTGAATGTTTCAAAACTTACCCTGTCCCGGCCGTGTCAACCTCGGGAAACCGCCCTAAGAAAACATTTTGCTACAAAATTATTTCTCCTGTATCATGTTTATGGTCCAAATATCGCGTTTCGCTCGAAATGATCATCGACCGTGGAATTCTTTTGTTATTTAATGGGTCGGCGCGTAGGGAAATCGGGGTGCGGATGATACATTATATTACTGTTTCTACCGTTGACCTAGATTTGCACAATATCAAGTTCAACATATTTAGAATTCATCTTTTGTTTCATGTGACTCTCATACATGGGTCTGAACAAAAGCGAAATCTAGAAGCGCGTTTGTGAAATTTACATGAGCCATGTCATAATACGTGTACATGTACACAAATGGAATCGTAAACACATCGAGTGACGATGTAAAGATTGAAGCGATTGGTCGTTTACATGTATCAATAGACACCATTTATGATCGTGACAAATTCTTCAGCAGATGTTGTTTTACGATGCGCTTCAGCTAGCACACCATCTGATACTAGATACCATTAGAAGGCTTAAACAGATTATTTTACTTACGATGAAAAAATGGAGTAAATTCAAAATAAAATTCGTATAAATAAGTTTTGTAACATAAAACGTGTAATCTGAAAATTTCGTTATAGAAATAATTCATTTTTTTTCTTTATCTCTTCTGCATTTAAAGAATAATTTTGATACATTTTTGCACTAACTAGTACGTGAAATTTTCATGCATTTATCACGGTCTCGCATACTATCTAACAGATCATTATAGTTACCTAAAATCAAATGAACATTGACAACACTGGTAACTCTCTTTAAATTTACAAGGTATACCTTATAACTGTAAACTTAAGGAGGTTGGCACCTGAAATAATAGTAATGTCAATCATCCGAAAACCACTTGAAAATAAAGATGAGGACCCATAATGTGCATTTATTTTATTTGTGACCCATGTCACATGCCATTTTTTGGAAATATAGGGCCCCAAACAGAAATAATAATTTTCCTGAAAATTTTGCAAAAATTTGACGTAGAAAATAATAATTTGAAGAAATCAAACATTGTCAAATGTTTATAGTTTGAACCATTATTTAGTTATGATTTTAATACAGTATGAAGTTGAACACATGTAGTGACTATAAAAGTAAAATCTAAGTCAAAGTTTAAAAATTCTTGCTTTACTGGTGGCTTCAAAGTCCAGTACATAATGAACACAACAACAGATGTTACAAAATTTTGGGTAATCAAATTAAAACGCAAATAAAAAAAATTATAGCAATGTCATCATTCCAAAATTTTGCATACAAATAGACATACATTTAATGTCTCATTTAAAAGTAAAACAAGTAGGGGTCACATCTAAAAAATTTGAGATATAGCATGAAATAAGCTAATTTTAGGCCAAAA
>WFKH01003881.1:22962484-22989523 GCA_016163765.1 Magallana hongkongensis | reverse complement strand
GAATGAATGAATGAATGAATGAATGAACGAGTTAAGAGATTTAAGAACGAAGTTGTGAAAGCAAAATAATAAAGATGTTTATGGTGAATATGCGTGTAGTGTGTTCACTTAACTGTTTTTGTCCTCCGCTATCACTGCTTCAAAGTACTTGCTCTCCCCAAATCCGTTACGCTTAAGCTCTAAATATACAAAAAAAAAATAACAATGGCATGAAACTTGATAAAGGGGTGTACATGTAAATGCATCGAGTGAAGTTTAACACGTGTTAAAATAATCATGTCACCTTTAAAATGCATAATATATAACATTATGCTTTGTTACAATATCGACAATAAAAAGATTTCTTTTGTTCTTCATGTGGGTATTAAGGTAGCTAGCATTGCAGAAAAAATATAACCCGCGTTTGATGGTTATGCGTTTCAATTTTTTTTTTTTTTTTTTTTTTTGCGATGCTAGCTACCTTTATAAGCCAAATGAAGCACAAAAGAAAGAATTTTATTCTTTATTTACATTAACCTTTGTGTCATTTATTCAATTATCCATAAAAAAGTGGGTAAAAGTACTAAATCATTGTAACTGTTGATTAAAACCTTTCACAGAAGGATGAGCCAATTTTTCATGTATTTAAATGTTGTCATGGTTACTATATTTTATTCGGAAGTTCCCTAGAAAACCGATTCATACAATCATACCGATACAGTACTGGGATGAGAGTCTAACCATGCACATTCCTTTTTTTTTTTTTTTTGTACTATTTCAGTTAAATCTTTGTGACCGATTTTAAAGAATTTTGTGAGCATTTTTCACTTTCATACTTATGAAGTTGATTAATACACACACACGTTACTTGAAGTACGATACAAATACTTTAACAAATATGCAAAAAAAAATATGAAGTTTCAACCTTTCTTTAAAAACACATGGGTATATATTGTGTAAGTTTAATTATAACTTTTAAAGATGGTGTGCGATTTAGGCGGATAATATGCTTATAGAAGGACAGACAGAAAACTAAAAGCAATAAAATACCAACATATTTATTTTTTCTTTCAAAACTGCTCATTTTTCTCAGCGACGCATATAAGTCATTTTCAATTAAAACATTTAACTTGAAATTGAACTTTACGATATAACTAATATGTATTTGTGCCATCTTATTCACCCATTTCTTTGTTAAATAAGTTCTATATAGAGGTTTACTCTTTGTGTTCAGTTCTAATGATTAATTGATATATTTGCCTTGCAGTTCACAGAATGGCGGCAAATTTACAATATTTAAAGTAATTTCCATATATGCAGGACTTGGCTCTTCCTTCTATGTAACGTACTGATCGATTAAATAATATTCTTACTGTATTTAGTATAATAATAAAATGCTTTCTTTGTCTTTCTTAGTTTATACAGATACATATAAGTGGCGATCAATGTAAAAAAAAAATTAATATATAACTCGACTATGCAATGCCTGCAACCCCCATATCCTTATGAAACAACAAAGAAAGCAATCATACATCAATTGCCCACAAAAAATCTTACCTTCGGGAGTAATTATAAAGGCATCCAGAAGACCTTCACCTTCTCGCATATCCTGTACACGATAGTGAGAAAAATTAAGTATATACTTACGAACATTTTTGAGAAATGATAGATCACGTTGAGAACTTTTATGACCTTGATTCGTAGCTCACATAATTAGATCTTCTGAGAAGCCACTCGAAGTTAATCAAGAACTTAAAAAAAATCAAATTTTATAACCTTATAGCTGCCCCCCCCCCCCCCCCATATACAGCAATCGACAGCTTTCATCGAGAAAAGAGTGCATACTATGTTTATGCATGTTGCATACGGTGAAAGGAATGCAAATAAAATACTCTGCACATTGATAAAACTTTCATATGATCATACAAAAGTAGCCGTAATATGTATTAAACAGCTTAAGCCCGTGTCTTTACAGCATTAATCGTCGTATAAAGATATTACCTTTAGCAGTCTATATACTATGTCGGAATCATCTACTGTAGCTTCTCTGATAATTATGTCGTCCATCATATAAACAACAACGAATACAACTGACGTACATTCCTTGCAAGCAGACGCTCAGCTGTCTTCGTAAATCTCCGACGAGCTGAGAGTCTCTCTGCTCGTCGGAGATTTACGGAGACAGCCGAGCGTCTGGTTGCTTGCCAGATTTATCTCCGTCAAGTTTTAGAGTCGCGTACAATTTGCCCTTGAATTTATGTAACGAAGCAAATTTACCCGCAGATTTTATGCTTTAAGTTTCATTTGTAGCACACGTGACGTCTATATAATTATGATGGTCCACAATTAAATACAACATGTTTCATATCGTAGTATAACAGGGACGGTCCCATTATAAAACATAGGTTATCACAGATTAAAAAGCTCACCGAGACAAGGCATCACCTTTATGAGACCACCTTGATCATAATACATGTATATTAAAATCATAGTTAATGATCTCTTATATCAAAATATTAGATATTGTAGCGTGGTTTGACAAAATATCATATAATATCATAAAATACAATATCGTATCATATTACATGATACAATATCATATGATACAATAAGTCATATAATAAAATATCATATATGATACATATCGTATCATATGATAGGATATTGAATCATATGTAATACAAGATCATATTATATAATACAATATCATATCATGTGGTATGATACAAAAATGATACAATATCATATTGTACCATAATATTTTACAATATCATATCATATGATACAATATCATTTTATATGATAAAATATTATATCATATGATTCAATACAGTTGGAATAGGAATCATGAGAAAATATATCATATATCAACAATCACATCTATCAAGCTAATTTAAGTGAGGTAGGACAAGGTTTTCTTAGCATCCTTGATGATGGAGATCAGGCCCTGTAGCGGGGGCTAGTCTTCTGTTTCAAAACCAAAGTGACATCTACCATGAAAGTTAGTCAGAACAATTTTTTTTCAAACAAACCTGTATTTAACTACTCAAAAACTTGTTAACAGCATCAATATAATCGAGATCAAGCTCTGTATCTGAAGCTATCTCTATTTACCCACCCATAGTTATATCAACTGTTTAAGCCTGACTAGGTATGAACAAAACTTACTTCATTTTGTAACCAGCTCCAAGACCGTCCTAAGATTTTAAACCGCCTAAGCATCTAGATAATCAAGAACACTTTCAGTATCTAAAGCTACCTCTGTAATTCATTTACAAAGATCAACCATGCAAGTTTGAATAAGTACCATTATTTACATAAACATGTGACCAGCTCCAAAAACCTTAACCTCCTCGTGCACCCAAAACTTATGGCTCAGATTCAGCATCCAAGACTGTGTAGTGCATCAGTATCACAAGATGCATCATCTATTCAAATTTGGTAAAGATTGAACCAAAATAAACAAAGATTTGTCTATCAAAGGACACCAGCTCCAAAAACCTTAACCTCCTTCAGCATCCAAAACCTATGCCTCAGATTCAGCATCAAAGGCTGGGGAGTGCATCAGTATCACAAGATGAACCATCCATGCAAGTTTGGTAAAGATATGACCAGTAGTAACTTAGATATTGTCATCAAAGGGCACCTGCCCCAAAAACTTTAACCTGCTCCAAACACCTTAACCTCCTCCAGCATCTGAAATTCATGGCCCAGACTCAGCAT
Organism: Magallana hongkongensis; assembly: GCA_016163765.1. Taxonomy (NCBI): domain Eukaryota; kingdom Metazoa; phylum Mollusca; class Bivalvia; order Ostreida; family Ostreidae; genus Magallana; species Magallana hongkongensis. The sequence goes on along the minus strand of WFKH01003881.1, from coordinate 22,985,821 downwards.
CCAAGTCTAAGAGGTCCATAAGTAGGCACAGATGCATCATCCATGCAAGTTTGGTGGAGATAGGACAAGTAATAACTTAGATACAGGACCTGCTCCAAAAACTTTAACCAGGTCCGGACGCCGACACCGACGCCGAGGGTACAGCATAAGCTCCCCCCGACTTCGTCTCGGTGAGCTAAAAATTACTCACATGTTCTCTGTGCATAAAATGATGTATAAAACCCTTATCATTGCAATCAATGCAGTAGTTAATTGTGCTCCTTAAATATCAAGAGAGGTTTTTCAAAAAGTGTTAAGATATTATGAATAAAAGACAATTCGAGGTCTGGGTATTTGCAAATATATAATTATGTAATTATGTATGTTTTATCATTCATATTATTATTTCCCATTAGCATTTCCTCTTCTTTGTGTTTGTTATAGCTGTACAGATGAATGTACTACTATCAGCATCATTTTATCATAATTATGTCTTTATCTTTACAAAGGAGGTACGAATGTTCTTTTTTAATGACATATAGCTTAATGATATCAACAGACCCAAATAGCTATGCAATTTGTTTTTATTATTTTATGATTTCTTATAATAATGAGATCATCATGCGTATTTTCAAACTTTAAAGCATAAAAAAGCTTTTAATATGTTCTGGTACAAGTAATTGCGTATTTGATTGGTGAAAAAAAAAAGCTTTTAGTTTGCTCTGGTGCAAAAAATAACGTATAAGGTTGGTGGAAATTGTAACTTGTTCTTCAGCTCAGAGAGCGAGGTATGAAAAGGAGCAGCATTATTTAAATGTTTCGCTTGACAGCAAAGAACTTTTGGATGATGAATGTTTTTTATGATATCAGGTTGTTATACTCGGAGAAAACAGTTTATTTTGGAAAATCTGGACAACGTACTCGCCCCTCGGATCCGTGATAGCTAAAATTCAGTCACTGAAATCTGTCGGTTTTAAACGTTTAAAAAGTTTCTCTATGGACACATAAAACCAATTGTTTGATTTTGGGATCTTGGGAACACGTACTATTGCCGAGTTGAAATTGTACAAGCTCGTGCATAACGATATTTTTTACGTTAATATCGATAAACAGCTTTCCGTCAGCTTAAATTCAAAAAGAATGTGATTGCAAATTGGATGCCTTCTTTTTTCACGGATTTAAGGATATTTTCGTTTGTAGGATTGCCTCGTCATCCACTGACAAAGATATTCTTATACAGCTGTGGTATATTTAAAAAAAAAAAATTCTTTTCGAATCCCTTACGTGGCGCAAAATCCCCCGAATCTATCAACATTCGCCTCAGAAATATCTGTCAGAGAACTCCACCTAAAAATTTACAAATCCAAACCCAAGTGCATCAAGATTTACGATAACATTGTTTTTTCTCCGAATAGAAACTGGGCTCTATAGATCTAAACTAGATCATTCCAAATTTATTAATTATGTGACAAAAAGGAATTTCAGTCGTAAACGATTTTCCTGCTTCTATGTACATGTACTCTGTGGTGAAATCAATGTAACGTTTGTAGAGTTACATGTAGTTTATCCGAAACAAATAGACTACATATACAAGAAATATGGCTTATTGCCCTCAGCCAATCATTCAAAACATCGATAAAGCAAAAGTATACTTTTGAAGAGTTTAATGTTTTGAATGCATGATTCAATGACATAATTATGTTAACAGACATTTAACAGACATTTAAAAATCATCACAATATCCACAATGTTTCTCTACTGTTTATCTAGTACATTAACATGTAAACTGTCTTCTCTTTTTCTCAAAGGTGAATTCTCTTAATATAACAACACACAACGCATGCAGATAATTGCTTGCTGAAAATGAAGTCTGTAATGAAGTAACCACTGAAGTTTGAGATCCAAGCAGGTGCCCCCTCACGGTTTCCAGATCCTCAGTAGACCGTCCTCTGAGTCAGTGGCGATCAAGTACTATAGATACATTTTTACTCTTTAGTGAAATTTTCTTTTATCGTAGTCTTGCATACTTTCCATCAAATTATCAATTCACTCAATATAAAGTATAAAGAATGAATTTCTACTTTGATAGAATTATATGCATGTTAAGCAGAGTAACGTGCATTGTGGAATAAGGGAGTTTCTTATTAACGTATATTAGACCTGTCTTTTAATGGTTTATACACTTGTACAAAACTTACATCTTTAAAAATCTTGACCAAGAAGTTCTTCCGATTTGAGAGAAAAAAATTAAAATGGGTTAAGCTAAAATTCCTGTACAAAATGATAAAGACTGAAAGATCAAGTTGAAACTAAATTAATAATAATTTTGGTTTATTTCTGTCGGTCTTAAATTTCAAGCAACTTTATCAATGCTTAAAATATTTGGCCAATTATTGTTTATAGTAAAATGTCAGAATTCATCATCCAAAAAACCATATTGGGTGCACAATTTTTGTAAAATTTGAACTAAAACTCTGCACACTTCTTAAGGACTTCGCCATGAAGATATAGCTGTTTTAGATTGTCGTCAATGCTGTTAAACTTCTTGTAAAATTCAATGGCCTTGGCGTTCCACGAAGGGTCGTCCATGACACACCATTCCATACGCCGCGCGTTTCCATCGATCGTTATCTGCAAAAAGAGGCAAATTGGAGTAATATGTAAATGTCATCAATATATGTAAATTACTGTACTTGTAAAACAAATCGAGAAAAAAAAATCATTTGAAAAATTATCCAAAGAAGAAAGCAAGTTATTGATAAATTTCAGTTCGAAGAATTTGTGTTTTCTTTTCAGATCTACTAGTCTTTCGCATGGACTAATACGAATGACTATGGAGATATTTCCACACTTTATAAAATAGCATGATTAGTTTAAAACCAACCTTTGCCATATATTTGAAAACTGTCGTCCCGTAACCTTTTGCTCTAAATGCAGGTTTTATGTAGATATCTTCTAAGTATAACATTCTCCCACAGTCGCCATTGTATCCAAAAAAGTAGGTAGCAAATCCAATTGCTTCTTTTTCTGAAAATGCAGAATTTTATTTGTCTTCAATAATTTTTTTTTTTCAAAAATAAATAAATTTCATAATAAATGAGCGAGTGAGTGAGTGAGTGAGTGAGTGAGTGAGTGACTGAGTGAGTGTGAGACTGAGTGAGTGACTGAGTGATTGAGTGAGAGTGAGACTGATTAAGAGAGTGAAACATTTTTAAAGAACAAACTTGTGAAAGCAAAATTATGAAGATGTTCTAATTTGAAGTATGTGCACACTTAACTGTTTTTGTCCTCCACTATCACAGCTTCAAAGCACTTGGTTTCCCCAAATCCATCACGCTTAAACTCTGGATACACAAAACATAACATCGGCATGAAACTTGATGAATGGCGTGTATAGGAATCACGTGACCTTTAAATTTTATATATATACTTTATTAACCACATATAAATACAGACGTCGAATCGGTCTTGTTTTATTTCTTTCATACAACCGGCTGGTATTCACATTTAAAGCTGAACACCGCTCGTAAATAGGCACTGTCCGCCATATTTCTCTTTCATCACTACTGTCCCTACAACCCCTATATAAAGCGCAGACCTCTAAACAGTTCAAAGTACTTCGCTGTAGAGGTCTCACCTGTGTGGACGTACATCTCACTTCGCCGTGTTACTCGGTCGCGATGAAATTATCAAATTTTAAGCACTTTTTTTAAGCCAGGAGAATACTAACATCAAATTAAATGGTCAATGCATTATTTACAAACAGAATATGCACATAGAATAAGAAATAAATGCATAAAATCCAAAGACCACGAAAGGAATACTACACGTCGGCCACGAGTTTCAGGTGTGCAATCGGGTGTAACGAAATCGAGGGGTTTATATACCAGGTACCTGTGTGACGGTGCCTATTTACGAGCGGTGTTCAGCTTTAAGCATTGAATGCTTATTTTTGGATATCGTCGGTCCTATAACACACCAGGCCGTGCAGACAAATTGAATACCGCACGTTAGCGTGGTATGATAATTTGTCTGCAGGGCCTGGTGTGTTATAGGACCGACGATATTCAAAAATAAACATTCAATGATTATATTTATATTTTTTTAACTTCTTGTCTTGTCTGCAAATGTGATTTATACCTCAAAATTACTGTATTATCCTAAGGTTAGGTTCAAATTAATAGAAGAGCCACTGTAACAGCCACAAGCGTGAACTCTGATTTTCGCTTGTGACGTTGCACTTTAACACCGTTCAACGTTTGTGACGTTATAATAAAACTCATCATTTAACCTTTCAGTACCCTGTGTGTATTACGGTGTTATAACTGCAGTAGTTTTCCACACACTTAACATGCAACAAATACTAGTATGTGGAATCAATGTAAATATTAATAGATCTACTACATACTAGTATTATAGTGTTTTTCTGATCACCTATTCCCTTAGAAAAATGGATATATGCAAGCCCATACCGTACCGAGATGAGAGTATAACCAGTTTCATCGATATTGCACGCGTTTAAATGAATATGCACATTCCATTCCTTGGACTTTTAAAACCGACATCAAACGTTTTCTGTTAATTCTTTGTAACTTTGTTTAAAGAATTTTGTGAACATGTTTTGTCTTATATCTCAAGTCGAAATGAAGTTTACTACGCGTTGATTAATACACGCATACGTTACTTGAAGAAATTTATAATATACTTTCACAAATAGATGTATGAAGAAAAAGTATCCTCAAATACACATGGGAATATTGTGTAACTATAATTACAATGTTTAAAGATGATGGGGAATAAGGCAGATATAATGCCCACAGAAGGGCACGTAGGAAACAAAAAATCAAATACCAATATATCCAATTTTTCTGTCAGAAATCCGTTCTCAGCGACGTACAGTAGGCTTTATATCGTTTTGTTTTTAGAATCAAGCTTTAATCTAAAAACTGAGACTTCGATAACACAAAAAAAAAAATTAAAATATTTTGCCTTTTTCTTTGTGTTTGTTCAAATATTCAAACCGACTATACTTTGATATTTGATTTTGCGTGATTTCGATATGATATAAAACATTTATTACTGAGTAAATTTAATGAACTTATTTAAAATTTGAAAGTGTGTTTTACGATTAAACCAATAGGTATATTCGTGCCATCTTATTCACCAATTTCTTTGTTAAATAAGTTTATATAGAGGTTCTATTTTAATGACCGATTGATTCATTTGCCTATCAATTAACAAAATGGCTGCAAATTTCCAAATATTTTAAAGTCATTTGCATTTATGGAGGACTTGGCTCTTCCTTCTATGTAACGTACTTATCAGTTAAACGATATTTTCAAAGTATTTATATAATAACAAAATGTTTCTGTTGTTTTTGTTGGTTTAAACAGATACACATGCGCGGATCGAGAAAATAAAATTTTCGGGGTGGGGGGGGGGGGGGGTTTCGAATCGAAGGATAATTGTGTTTGGCGGAGGGGGAGGGGGGTTAGAGGCCTAATTTTGGTAAATTTACTATGTAAATTCAATAAATTTGAAATTTCCAGGGGGTCCTCCCCTCTTCCGGGTAGATCCGCGCATGATACATATGGGTTGCAATCAATGCAGAAGAAATACATATTAACTTGACTATACAGTGCATGTCTGCAACCCTCATACCCAATGAACCAACAACAACAACAAAATCTTACCTTCGGGAGTAATTACAAAGGCATCCAGACGACCTTCACCTTCTCGCATATCCTTTACACGATAATGAGAAAATATAAGAAAATATAATAAATAACTTCAGCAATTTTATAACCTTGGTACATAATTAGATCTTCTGAGAAGCCACTTGGACTTCAGTCTATGATTACGTGATCAAACAAGTTCAACTTTAAAAAAAAATTCAAATAAATTAATGACATAAACTGCTCGTCATAAAAATCTTTGCTTCATCCACAGGGACATCTTATCCGCTCTGGTTCTCTAAATAATAGTATAACAGTATAATACACGAGGGAAGAATCGAAAGTAGGACACGATTATTTATATATAAGTCATAGAGAGCCCCTGTGCTTCATCGAGGAAAATAGAATTGCGAGTGTGCATACTAAGTCTTTGTCCGAAATATCTGACGTTTTCCTGGCATTTTTAACGATTTTGATATTTTATATGCCAGGAAAACGTCAGAACCGGCGCCATTTCGAAAACTGGAAAGGATGACTGCACTTAAGGACATGCGATATTTGCGAGAAAATAAACTTTTAAAAGAAGAGTTTTTGAATTCTTTCAATTGCAGAAATGGTCAACATCTAAACTGCAACTTTACGTATTTGCGTTAAATAAAAGTATGTTGTTACCAAGTACGAATTTGTTTTCATAGGCGGGGGTCATCACGATTTCTTGAATCTTCATGCGATAATGAGGACGCCCACTTTTATACTGGCTTCATACATAGTCAGCGCATGTTTGTCAATTGTTCTCCGTTTAACAGTAGTTGTATATTTGCATTATCAAAGTTATGTCAAAGGGAGATTAATAGACAAGCATGCGCTCATAGTTTAAATGAGAAAAAACTGCTTCTTCTTACTTTCGTTTTCCCTGTTGTAACCAAGGGTTGATGCATGTTGAATATTATAATTCACCACGTGATTTCTCACCTCAGCTAACTTTGTGAATACAAAATTCTATCACGTGACATGTAAGGTAGCATGTTATTTGCTAACTATAGGACAATGTTTTCGAACACGTTAAGTTGTCAAGCATTGATTTAAAGTCTTCTGTAATTACATGGGCGTGGTCTAATTGTTGAAACCATAGTAAATAGTATACTTGTACCATATAGAATTTATAGGGTTATGGTGAAAGAGTGATCAGATAAATTTTTATACATGGCATTGTTATTCATGCTAGTCAAATTTTAGTACCATTCTGATAATGTCAGCTCCACCTCTCATGCATATTAATACCAATCTTATGTTTGATCAAGTGCAGATAAGCGAAAATTCTCCTTTTTTCGAAAGTTGTAAGTAGAAAAACATAGAATGAACTTATTGTATCACAGTCTAAATAAACATTTCATGTTGGAAATTGACTTGACTTTTTAAAAAATTTAACAAAAGTGATATTAGGTTAAGAAATAAACGCAACAGAAGCGACCGAAAAGGGCCCAAAACCCGGCGCTAAGTGCAGTCATCCTTTGCCGCCTCGAACTAGAAGCGTATTCTAGGCTCGATTATAAATAGATACGTATTTTAACTAAAAAATACAGCTTAAAATATAATTTAACTGCACATTTTGATAATCACACTGATAAACAATAGTGTTGTTGACCTATTTTCTCGCGAGATTTCACGAAATCAAAACAAATCTCGACCGTTTGAAAGAATGTGTTCAACAGTCTGTTTATGGGATGTAAGGGCCCATAAAAGCGATATTAGTGAGCAGTAAAATCATCGTTTTATTAATAAGTTGTGAGTGAAACATTTGATTCAACTCGTAAATATTTAAAATCGAGCCGAGAATGCCGGTGTAAAGAAGAATAATGACCCCCGTAGAATAATGACCGGGGGTCATTTTTCGACGTAGAATACTGCCCCCCGGTCATTATTCTACGTAGAAAAATGACCCTTTTGCCCGAGGAATAAGTGTCATTTTCATAAAAATGAGCACACTCTACATGAAGAAAAGTGACCCCTGTAGAATAATGACCCTCTAAGACTTATAAATCTAAGTTTTTCAGTATAATTTTTTATTATTTGCGAAATAGTCTTTACAATATTGTAATTTTTACTGCAGTTTACAGAAAGTAACAGAAATTATACTTCATATTCAAATTAACTTAAAGTGAAAGAAGGGGTATATCTTAGAAAATAAAAATCCTTCCGTTATAACAAGATACTGACGAATTGTATCGGGGTATGGTTTTCATCTTAACGAGTTACATTTTCATGTTTATCATTATTACGAATGACAACACATTAAAATTATTTCGAGATACAAGACACTATAAAACAAAATTCTGTTTATTGGCGAAGAAAGGGGATTCTCGATATAGTTCATGAATTATACCTGCATTGACGATTTTCCCGTACTACAAACTACGGGGTATGCAAGTGCATCACCCAGAATTAATGATGAAACCAGAATTATGAAAAGTTTACACCATTGTTAGGCATTATAAACATGCTGAAGCTAGCAGCCACTAACAGCAGCCATTAAGCCAGTAGAAGCTAACGGCCAATAAGGAAAATCATCAAAGTACTGAGAGAACTCGAACAGAAAATTATATCTTACTGTATCATCGACATACTTTATTTAATATCAAGATGATTAATGCATCAGTAATTTGTACGAGTATTGACAACTTCGGAGGGAGTAAAGATCGCCTGGATAAGAAATATAAATGCGTCTTGTGATCAAAATCAAGGGAGATATAAACCCCTCGGAACCACCTGGTGGTACCCGTACAGCCCAAATTTGAGACCTGGAAATAACAGCCCTATAGGTCTCCTACACTGCCCTGTAATTCGTTTGGTGTACACTTTAAAGGGACCTAGACACGATTTCAGATGAAAATTTTATTTTTGATTTTTATGTATAAAATAGTTAACTTATGTATTTTGAATGATTTACCAAAATTTGAATTTTAGAAGTCGTCTTACAAGCGAGATACATAGGAAAGAAGTCGTTCGTATGTAAACAAAGCTCGAGTCTTATATTTGTTTACAAATAATGTAAAGTAAAGAAATTACAATTTCTTTGACAAAATAACTAGTCGAAATGAGATAAACTCATTCAATGTGTTCATAATTAATTTTATCAACAACAAAAAGCAACATTAGATTGAAACTTATACCAATACAACACATATGTAAACAATAACAGGACTCGAGCTTTGTTTACAAAACAAAGAATTCAAACCTCTGTAACTCGCTTGTAACTCGATATTTGACTTTCATATTTTGACAAAGCATTAAAAACATCCATCTTGACCATTCTAGACATTAAAAATGAAAAAATAAATTTTGAAAAATTTAAGCTCAAATCGTGTCTAAGTCCCTTTAAAGAAAAGGGAGATAACGGCCCACCATTTACCACAATATCGTTGTGAAAAGTTAAACAAAAAAAGTTCTAGTGAGCTAAATGTACACATTTATATGTGATAGAAGCTCTCTGACGCTTGTTATAAATATTTAGAAAGTTTCTCTACTTTACCCCAGTGTTTCTTGTGATCAAATATATCATTGTTAGTAAAATGCTAAAAAATGACAAAGTTCAGGTGATTTAATTGGATCCTTTTTATTGTCCTAATTGCACCCCTGCGAATGTTATTGTCATTCAAATTTAGACCACGTGGTTTTATTTGACCCTTTCAGTTTCGCAGTAAAAATCGTGCCTCGTGTTTATAGTCTATTTCCTAATATCTAGGTACTTGTATAGTCAAATATAAAATCTAGACGTATATTGATTTTAAACTTTATCTTCATTAATTGGTGGATAAAATGAGTCATAGAAATAAATGTGACAATAGAAAATATAGGTGCTTTTCTGCTGTTGCAACAATTAACATGCTTAGTAGCGATTAATTAAGGATTAATTTTCAATCCGCGCCTGACCTAGTAATAGCATCAATAGTGAAACAGACTATACTATTTTATGCAGAAAGTTCCTTGAAAATGGCTCGATATACTAAGTTTTTATACAAAACAGGCGCCCATTCTTTTTTTTAAAAAGCATGGTATTGCACAACAAAAGCATCAAACATGGCTATGATTTATTAAGCAACACAATGTTTATATTTTCAACCACGTGTAGAGTGGTTGAACACGAACGATAACTCTGTTCTGAATATCATCGTTTAGTTTAATTAACCACTAGATGATGAAATAAGACATATATCTTAATAGATTTTCACGTTTTAACATAAATCAAAGTAGGATATGATATGAAAAACGACCAGTTCTTACGTATTTTGAGAATATTATCCGAACACTTAATACTTCCGCTCGAAATTTCACAGGAACTGAACAAATCTCGGGGAAGTCTCGTGAACTTTCATTCGAGCACCTCTGGATTTATTACTAACTTAGCAACGATAAAGAAAACATTCCGAACACATTCGCAGGGGTGAATTGTATTTCCTCGAAGCTTCACATCAAAACATGGCTGGGGCAAAATAATCCCAATTTCACCTTAGGATTAATATTTTCGCCGTTTTTGACTGCGACAGGCCAATTTTTTATGAGAATACAATTACAATGTTAGATCTCTGATCATCTTATTTTTGTAATGATACGAAGTCTTTTTAATATTCGATACATCTTGTTTCCGAGGAAGTGAAAAGACCCAAGGATAAATTTTTAAACACAAACATGTTTAACTTTGATGAACAAACTATCTTGCCACACTGGATGGGCTCGGGTTTTCTTTTCTTTTTCTTTTTTTTTTTTGTACGTGTGTCTTGTTTTGTGTTCGGTAGATTGTTTGTTTGTTGATTGGTTTGTTTTTTTGTATTTTTTAAGGGAGGGGGAGGGGGCTAATAAAATGTAAAGTAAGAATTTTATCTTTATTTTTAAAAAGTCAGGATTTTTCCCCCAAATCTTACGCTTTCAATTTACAACGTATATCTAAAAATGTGTGATTTGGTAAGAATATTCAGCGAATATTGTTGAAAAACCTACAAGCAGTACCACATACGCCTTTGAAATTACTTTATCATGTCTTATATATATAATCATACAGTTTCATATTACTTTATACGACGCGTTGATTTTTTTTTCCATTTTTAATAAGACTTCACTTTGGATAACATTATTTTCATAACTTATGACCCGTATAGACACATATCAATATTGATTTGATTTCATATAAACACAGACGCATTTCTAATTTTTATGCAGGCGAGCTTCACTGCCTCCGAAGATGTCAATGTTCGTTCAAATTATCGATGCATTGATCATCTTGATATTTATTAAATTGCGCCGTTGATAAAGTAAGATATAATTTTCTGTTCGAGTACTCTCAGTACTTTGATGATTTTTCTTATTGGCTGCTAGCTTCTACGGGCTTAGTGGCTGCTGTTAGTGGATGTAAGCTTCAGCCTGGTGGAATTATTACTCAAATGACCAATCTATCAAATCTAAAATACCTTGTTCGCAGTAAAAACATTTTTTTTCCGTTTCACTTAAAAACATATTACATAAAAATTCACATAAGAATAATTCAAAGCCGATATTGGTCTCTGTTTTGTGAAATCATGCATATTAAAAAAAAAGATTCTTTATTTTTCCATCAAATGAAATATTTGTGTGTCGAAGAACCTTGAATCAAAATATTAAGAGGGCTCGATGGTCGTGGTCATTTTTAGACTGTATTTAAATCTCCTAAGAAGAAGAACTCTGTATACAGATAATTATAAGAAACTACTATATTTCAAAGCTAAATTTAAGTTGAAAGCAGATCTGATGGTTAATTTGTTGACCACCTAGCCTCGTTAAGAACTATGTATAAGTAACACGTTATACTTCATTTCATTCCTACACGGTGATCACAGATGCACTTTTACCTAAAATTGCTATAATTGAAACTTTATTTAAGTAAAGAATTAAATCTTTAATGTGAACTACATGTAAATGATTTTTTTAACTTATCAACGCTTTTAGAAGTAATCTCTTTTTATTTATATTCGATCAGTGTTTATTTTCTATTTAAGATTTTATATAGTCAGGTACTCTTCACACAAATGCTCTGAAAAAATAAACTTCTATTCATGATCACAAATACAACATTACAACAAAACTAACGTAAAATGATTTTTTTTTTAAATCACTTTCCCCCAGAAATGTAAATAAGAAGTATTCATATTACTGCCTCCTTGGTCTTTTTTGCACGAAAATATATGTCATTCTTCGATTGACAATTTATTCACCAATGAATATTGCTTACTGTGTTAATACATTATTACAACAACTATACTTTCATGATTATTGTTCGTTAATTACATGTATCACACAATTTCCTCTGAGAGAGAATGTTAATTAATCATTGTGTATGAATGTGTTTTTGTTTTGTTTTCTTTTTTTAATTACGGAATGGCTATGCAACAGTAGCAACACCTGCACTGATTTCTAATCACACACGTGTAGACCTGACAATTTTTTGCCGATGCAATTGTAAAATCGCGATAAAATATAGTTTAGCAAGCTGTGCATAAATTGTGTATATCAAATATCTTTGTTTTAAGAGTAAAGCTATATAAAATGTTGTTAAGAATTATTCATGGTAAAGTATCAAGTACAGTTCAGCAGATTTCTACACAAGTGCAGCGTCATTTTCCCGCCATATGTCGACGAGAGAAGAGACGTAACTGTTAACAATCAATTTGTGGCGATGTAAGTGTTGTGTTTTTCGGTGTTTGCTACGGATATGAAAAACTATATACAGCGATTTCTTTATAAGTTCGGTGTTTATAACTTCAAAATCAGCTGAACAGAGTGAAAATTCAAGTAATTTCAATGTCAGATATCTTGGATACGGGGTACCCATTTCTATTCTTGTTTACATCGGGGGTCATTTTTCTACGGGGGTCATTTCTTTTCATGTTTGACATGAAGAAAAATCACCCCTGGGTCTTTTTTCTTCAGAAAAATCCAATTATTCTACAGCAAGGGGGTCATTATTCTACGTCGAAAAATGACCCCCGGTCATTATGCTATGGGGTCATTATTCTTCTTTACACCGCCTCCAAATGTATTGGCGGCGAATTTCCAGTTTTCATAATGGCGCCGGTTCTGGCGTTTTTCTGGCATATAAAATATCAAAATCGTTAAAAAAGCCAGGAAAACGTCAGATATTTCGGACTAAATTTAAGCATTGAATGCTTATATTTATATTTATACTGATGTCTATTTCTATGAAATATACGTGTCTCGTCGCTATAAAGCCATTATATACGCTCTCAGTCAGGGATATGAAACATACATGGAACAGCCATAATAACATGTTGTTTAGTACGCTTCCACGGCTAAAATATAGTGCCATAAACTTTGTAGAGAAAATTCTTTTTAATTAAGGAGTAGATATAATTCAATGATTATTTTTTAAAAGTACATATCAAACTGGTTATGTAAGGTTGAATGTTTTAGTTAATCTTACAAAAATAAATATACTCAAAACTTGTGGTGACGTTTATATTTGTGCTCATGGCGCATGAATTAGCCAAGTGTATTCATAGAAAATTGAACGTCGCAGATTTCCAATGCAAACATAAGGGGAAATATACACTGAATGTAAATATAAGTCTATGCATGATGCATACATGTAAACATGGTAAAGGCATGCTAATAAAATACATGTGTGCACATGTTAAAACGTTCACATATATAAAAATTAAGACTTTCACGTACTGTGCATATTACAGCTTTAGCCCGTGTCTTTACAGTATTTATCGTTTTATAAAGATATTACCTTTAGCAGGCTGTATACAATGTCGGAATCATCTTCTGTTGCTTTTCTGATATTTATGTCGTCCATTGTATAAACAACAAAAACAAATGGCGTACGTTCCTCGTCCCGGTTTTCTCTCGTGTTTTGGAGTCAGATAGGGAGGTGATCTAATAATTACGTAATTAAATAATTACTAATCGAAGCCGATTTACCCCACGATTTTATGCTTTCATTTGTAGCACACGTACACGTGACGTCCATTAAATTTTGACGTGACACAATTAAATACGACATGTCTCTTATCGCAGTAACACGGGGACGGTCATACTATCAGAATTTAATCTATAGTGCTTGTGATAACCTCAAATGATCTATGTGCAAACTCTAAGTGAATGGAAAAGCATTAGCGCCGTAATTTACCAGCCCTGCTTGTATGCTTCCCAGGGAGCTGAGGATATGCTATGGATTGTGCAGGTCTCGCCAAGGGGGTTATATGTAGAAGTCGTGCGAGGCAATTTACTTTGCGACCAAGTCCATAAACCCCTACTCTCATAATTGCAATGCATGAACAGTTAATTGTGCTCTTAAAATATCAAGTAAGGTCTTCCAAAAAAATTAAAGGATACTAATTTTAAATAATTGACGATTCCAAATATATGTATGTATAGTATATTATATGAATGTACAAAGGTAATAGTTATGTTTTAACGACATGTTCAAGTACAATCTGTGTACAGATGAACGAACCACTATTAGTATCAGTTTATCGTGTCTCGTTATCTTTAGAAAGGAGGTATGACTTCTTGACATAACCTAATGATTTCAACGGACCCTAGTATGTCTATTCATTTTTATTTGATATGATTTATGACATACTCGAATAATGATGCACGCGTATTTTGATATTTTCTATGATGAAAAAATGAATTAGATCTATTTTTGATAACCTGTTGCAAAAAATGACGTATTTGATTGATATAAATCATAACTTGTTCAGCAGCTCAGAAAGTGGCGTACGAAAAAAAAAAGCAGCATTGTTATAAATTTAAATAAATGTATAGTATCGGCAAAGATTTTTTGGAATATGAATGTTTTTATTCATATCTGGTTGTTATATTCGAAGAAAACATTTTATGGTAAGGTTTGCGGTTACAGGGAGATAACTCACAGATTTTCATTGTGACGTAACACTAACTACTATAGTACCCTTTATTTCAGATATGACGTCAAGATTTATATGTCGTAATAATTGATTTCCTTTTTTTTATTTCGCGGGGTTTTGTAGTTTACAACGAAAAATTAACAGGTCACAAGCATTTTATCAATTTCCACAAAAACGAAGTCCGCAACATGTGGTTTTTAAAGTCTTTAGAGTGTTTTAGGAACACCAATTTACTGTACTAGGATAAGTTTTTCCTGAAATCGGTGGACTTGGAAAGGTTTCAAATTAGATATTTTCGTTTACATCATAGTAGTCCAAAATTTTGACTTTTCTTGCATTATATTCTATTTTTAAATAATTCATTAGAAAATAATAGAAACGAATCATGAAATAAATTGACTTTATTTTCAATCCTTTTAAGCAAAAATAACCCCCGTTATAGTCACATATTAAATGTACACATTTTCACTAAAGTATTTACATTTCATCAAAATAACAGTTTGAAATCATGAACTTGGACCTTTCGTAGTTATAAAACGGGTCCGGCAAAATCATTCAAATTTTATAAGAAAAAAGACTTTAGTTTAGTAAACAAAATGGTATATAATTTTGGAACAATATCTAAAATAGGCAAGCTGCAAACCTTACCTTATTGAAAATGTCAAGGAGCTTGAGGAAAATCCGGACTTCGGTTGTGAGAAAATGGTAAACAATCTCATGAATTGCAATATTTTTTTTATTTAAATTAACATCGATTCATAGATTTAATTTCTACAGTGATTGCAAATTGGATGCCTCCTGTTTGCGGATTTCAAATACTTTCGTTTGCAGGATCGCCTCGTCATTCACTGACAAAAACATTCTATGAAGTTGAGATATAAAGAAAAGCTCAGAACAACAATTTCTTTTCGATCGAATTACTAAACTTGCTGCAAAAACATCCGAATCTATCAACAATCAGCTTAGAAATATCTCCACCAAAGAAATTCAAAATCCAAACCAAATAGCATCAAGATTTTCTTTTTTTATTTTGTTTCTCCGAATAGGATTTGGGTTGTACAAATGTAAACCAGTTCATACCAAATTTGTCAATTATGGGACCAAAAAAGAAGAATTTTAACCGTAAATGAATTTCCTTCTTCCATGTACTCTGGGGTAGAATCTGCGTAACGTTTGTAGAATGTGTTTATACAAAACAAATATTATACATATACAAGAAATATGGCTTCTAGTCCTCAGCCAATCACACTGTCAAAACATGGATAAAACACAAACATGCTTTCAAGAGTTTATTGTTCAATGACATAATAACGTTAATAGCTATTTAAAAATCATCACAATATCCAAAATGTTCCTCTACTATCTACATGTAAATTATCTTCCCTTCCATTCCGAAATAGCAATTTCTCTCTATATAATGACACACGACACATGCAGATAACTGCATGCTATAAATGAAGTCTGTAATGGGGTGACCACTGTAATTGGATAGTCTAGCAGGTGCCCGTTCATGGTTTCCAGATCCTCAGTAGGCCGTCCTCTGAGTAGGTGGCTATCAAGTTCTGATGAGGATGATGGCTGATGCCTATCACATCTTTCTCATGAACCTACAAACATTCCATAAAAAACACATCAGCTTATGGTACATAGACCCTGTAGTAAGAAGGATAACTCATACTAAAACAAATCAAAATCTTCTATAAAATTGTCAAAGGTATCACACAATATCTTAATTATTTTGCACAGCATGAAAAGCTAAAATCAAGTGCAATATAATTGAAATGTAGTTCTATGTTGAAATATCTACTGGTAATTCACTTAATCATAGTATACTCAAGTGTACAGAAGGATGAAGAATTGTCAAATCACTGGGAAAGTTTGTTCAACCTACTTTAACTTCTTCAACTTTGATACTTGTACATTCATTCTAGAATCATTTTATAATAACAATATATGAAGAATATTGCTCTTTACGACAGAACAAATGCATTGCTACATTTATTTAAGAATTATTTCACATAAAACAACAAATAAAGAGTATTACTCTTTCTTGAAAGAATTAATACATTGCTATTTTCTAATCCAAATCTGTGATACCCCCCCCCCCCCCCCCTCCTCAATGAAGAATTATTTTACACTTGATTCAGTCAATTTGGTCTATAATCTCACATATCAGAACTCATGGTTAGGGTTCTCTACAGAATTCATTCATTGCTATTTTTACATCCATATCTGTGATTACACCCCCCCCCTTTCAAGTATTATTTTACACTACATGCCAACCACATATCAGAACTTACCGTAAGTGTTCTCTCCAGTTTGCCAGTGGTAACACTGAAACAGTAGAGCACCAGGTCCTCCCCCACACAGTAAATCCATTCGCCCCGGGGGGACAAGACAGCACACACAAAGTCCCCACCCTCTCTCTTACCACTGGAGAAACTCCTCACAATCTACAGCAGTCAAAAATAAGAGGTGAAGGAAAAATGATGAATCAAAATGCAAATGAGTGTAGGATACTTTCTCGTACTATACAACTGACAGTTTACCACAATATGGTGACAAGAGAAACAATTTGTAAATGCCAGTTTTTATTTAATATGTCTTTATTTAAAATAAATAAGCTGATGAATGACCCTAGTTTTGTTTTTGTTTATTTCGTGTATATCTTCATTTCTGAAATATATATTTCTTATGAAATATGAAAGGACTTTGCTGCAAGAATTTGAAGAAAATGGTTATATTACCTGTCCCTGCATGTTCATGATGACGATGGTATTTGACCTATTACACACAATGAACTGCTCCGTCTGTCGGGGTAGGGGGTGGACACTGTGTACCGTGATGTCCATACCGGAGGTACCCCCCAGGGACTTGAACGTGTTCTGACATTCCGTGGTCTTCAGGTTCCACACCTTCACTGTTCCGTCAGAACTGGCGCTGTAATGTGGACATACATGTCAAATCAACAGAATATAAATGTACTGAGGTATTTCATTCTCTTTAACAGTTGTTCAGATATCATATATATGTCAGAAATGGTGCTGTAATGGGGAACTCCATACAAAGAGGTCAAGATCAAAAGAATCTAGAACTGTGTGGTACTGTGAATTATAAATAGAGGTTTACATGATTCTCTTTAGGTATCAAATATATTGTTACAAACCATGATTTTGAATACTGAAGATGAAAAAGCAAAAGATGTAGAGAATATTTTCAGAATGTTTAGAAGTACAGGCCTAGTACCTTAATATATGATGTCCATCTTGTGTGAAAACAGCATCGTTAACAAAAGAAGTGTGTCCTCTGAATTCTTTTAGAGTTTTTCCTGACTTTAATCCATGGATTCTACAATAAAAATATCAAGACTTTAAACTGCTCAAAAGTTAAACGCATGCCATTTCCAACTAATGTTTGTGGCTAGAATACCATGCTATGACACATTACAGAATGTAATACAATGGCTACCTGATAGTTTGGTCAAAAGAAGCGCTGAGTAGCTGGCTGTTATCTTTGGAGAAGTTCACTGAAGTAATTCCCTTGTTATGTGCTTTATCAAACTTCCTCAAACATTGTCCTGTTAGGATTTTCCAGACCTGCATGATAAGGCCATCAAAAATTAATTCCTTGGTTCTCAGGCCCGCGCGCATCTGATTTAATATTGCGCATTACCCATTTTTATCACTAAATGAATAAAATAAAATTTTGCTAGTGGGCTTGCGTATTCCGGAAAAAAAATTCTGGATTTGGATCCGCACTTTAGATACTCAAGTCAGTAAAACGCTTGACTCTAATAAAGAACATAATTGCAAACATCGCAATGATTCAGATTTAATTATAACAATTGCAAATGGCCGCCGAATCTAGTTACAAGACGCTGTGTTCAAGTTATGATCGCGACAGCAATGATTTTAGTTTTGGTACGAAGAAGAACGTCGTTTAACCTCAAATGCATATAGGAGGAGAGTTCCTGCAGCTTGTACTATATTTAATATCCCATTATGCTTAAACACATGGCTTTCTCAAGCCTCGTAGTTGTGGTGACGAACACGATGACCTGTTTATTTCATTTAGTTTGAGCGAATAAATCCGATACATTCATTGCAAGGTAACTATTTATTTGCTTTAAAACATCGCTAATAATAATAAGAATTGCACATTGTTAAAATAAAAAGAAAAATACCGCATCCTTTTTTTTATGAAATAAAAAGAAAAAATCATCACTGCCCGACCGCATCTGTTTTTGAAAATGTTGGCCTGAGAACCAAGAGATTAATTTTATGGCCTAAATGAGAGTTTCATAAATAAATACTACATTAAGTGAACTTTTCACTTTCACTTTTTTTTTTAACAAGAATAGACAATAAGATAAAAATTTTCACTAAATCTCTGCCTCACATGTTATTGCAAATTTATGCAAATTATACATTTTGTTGAAAGTAATTACACATTAACTCACAAGAATAATTTCATTTTTTGTAAACCAGGAATTAATGAATTCATGATGCATAATTCTAGGAAACCCTGTAAATATAGTTCCTTTTAATTAACAAAGTTTTAACAAAGTTTTAAGAGTCATCTTTTTACTTTGATTTTTCCATCCTGTGCTCCGGTGGCCAGCATTTCTGAATCTTTACTAAAACACATACACAGCACAGCATCATCCATCATCATGAAGTTATCCTTAATAAAAAAAAAAAAAAAAAGAGGCCCATGGGCCACATCGCTCACCTGAGCAACACTAGACATAATAAAATCAGCTAAATATAAACCTACATCAAACTTTGAACCTTATATGTGGCACAAGAATTATCCAGGTCCACAGTCTAAACAACTGAGAATCAACAAATGTCAATATGATTGCATTTTAGTAATACTATATACTAAATATTTTTGAGAATGATCAAATTTATTTCCAATGTAAAAATTTGACCCCCCCCCTCTTATAGATTCATCCTTTTTTATTTGATTCTTAAAGATTTTTCTCTATATATATAACACTACCTGAGAACGCGTTCACTCAAGTCACAGCTTTTCTGCTCAATTGATTTTCAAAACAAAGATATTTCTCTTTACATTCCTATGTAAAAACTTGACCTCCAATTGTGGCCCCATTGTACACCCAGGGATCATGATTTGAACAAACTTGAATCTACACTACCTGAGGATGCTTCCACGCAAGTTACAGCTTTTCTGGCCAATTGGTTCTAGAGAAGAAGATTTTTAAAGATATTTTTCAATATATTCCTATGCAAAAATTTGACCCCCAATTGTGGCCCCACCGTACCCCTGGGGATCATGATTTAAACAATCTTGAATCTACACTACCTGAGGATGCTTCCATGCAAGTTACAGCTTTTCTGGCCAGATGGTTCTTGAGAAGAAAATTTTTAAGATATTTTTCTATATATTCCTCTGTAAAAATTGGACCCCCAATTGTGGCCCGTTTGTACCCCCAGGGATCATAATTTGAACCAACTTGAATCTACACTACCTGAGGATGCTTCCACGCAAGTTACAGCTTTTCTGGCCAATTGGTTCTAGAGAAGAAGATTTTTAAAGATATTTTTCTATATATTCCTTTGCAAAAAATTCGACCCCCAATTGTGGCCCCACCGTACCCCTGGGGATCATGATTTGAACAAACTTGAATCTACACTACCTGAGGATGCTTCCACGCAAATTACAGCTTTTCTGGCCATTTGGTTCTTGAGAAAAAGATTTTTAAAGATATTTTTCTATATATTCCTATGAAAAAATTCGACCCCCCATTGTGGCCCCATCGTACCCCCGGTGATCATGATTTGAACAAATTACACTATTGAGGATGCTTCCACGCAAGTGAAAGCTTTTCTGGCCAATTCGTTCTAGAGAAGAAGATTTTTAAAGATATTTCTCTACACATTCCTTTGTAAAAATTCGACCCCCAATTGTGGCCCCACCGTACCCCTGGGGATCATGATTTGAACACACTTGAATCTACACTACCTGAGGATGCTTCCACGCAAGTTACAGCTTTTCTGGCCTATTGGTTCTAGAGAAGAAGATTTTTAAAATACACCATTACTTTTTCACTAATTCCTAATTATCTCCCCTTGAAAGAGGGCGTGGCTCTTCATTTGAACAAACCTGAATCCCCTTCACCTAAGGATACTTTATGGCAAGTTTGGTTGATATTGGCCTAGTGGTTCTTGAGGAGAAGATGAAAATATGAAAAGTTTACAACAACAACGACGACGCCAACGACGACAACAACAGACAATGGACAAATTGTGATCAGAAAAGCTCACTTGAGCCTTTGGCTCAGGTGATCTAATAAGAAGAAACTGAAATCATCACAAGTTGATGGATTTTTTTGGTATCCTTCATCTCACTCTTATAATTAACATTTAACACAATATATATGTACATGTATTGTCAAGGGTTTTAAACAAGTACATACCTGTGCTTGATATCGCAGATCTTTCCTGATTTTTCCAGTGGTGAAATTCCAGACCTCAACAAATCCGTCCACTGAGCCAGTCACCAGGAACTGTCCATCAGGGGAGAACCGGGCACACTCTATGTGGGCTTTCTGTCCAAACTGACAAAAACAACAAAAATTCCATTCTATAATTCTTTTAAAAACATATTCATTCTGAAGAACTGACCTATAAAGAAGTGCATATGCACTGTTTATTTAATGCACCTAGGCCAGTAGGCCTAAAACTAAATCATAGAAAGTATACTCTTTAATTTACTTCAATTTTTATCATATTGAAATCTATTCTTTGAGTAAATTGAAAATAATGTCTTCAATGAAATGTTGAAGTATTTTTTGTCAAATATACATCATATATCATATGTTACTTTATACAATCCTACATCAATTGTTTTACTGTCAAAACAGCATTGGCATTTCTCCCTTCATTAAAGAATCTTTCATTGATTAAACTATTGGGATTGTTATGCATCAGTGTATTCTACAGTGTTTACCATTCAATGTTTACCTTTACAGTTTAATTAAGCTGCAGTCCTTTTACACAAGTGTTTACCTTTACAGTTTTCAAACATGGATTTTCCTTTACATTTTTACAATGTTACAGTTCTCCAATATACACGCATTTACCTTTATAGTTTTACTGAGTTGTGTGGGGTATTTCTCTTCTTCTTGTTCTTTGACTGCAGCTTTACCTCTGAACACATCAATAGTTGTACCTACAAGTATTTAGTAGTGACCTATATCTACACTAAACTACAGTGTATCCAATTTCTTTGAGTAAAATCTATCCTTCCTTCAAACATAGATGGTAAATTGCTAATGAAGTTGCAAATTTTTTTAACACTGATGTTTATCAATACTTATTTTCATCTGCTAAATTTAATGCTGAATCATATTTTACAGCTTTTGTTTCCTTTGGGGTTGAGCCTGACCTGGAGGAAGAAGTCCTTGGTGCTGCTGCCATTTCAGGGACTGTCCCAGCAAAGCCAGGAGACGGGAGGGAGGGACAACATTTACCTCCCCTGCCAAGGCTTGAGCTATGGCATTTCTTCTTTTCTCTTTAGTCTGCCCCTCAGGATATGCCTATAAAACAATTCAAGAAATCTGAAGTGATGAAACAGGCTTCAATATTTAAGACACAAGCAATAGCACCAACAGTAACAGTTTATGTTTATTTCTCCATATACATCTTCACAGAAATTTCAGAAAAAAACATTATCCATCTTCAGACCATTTTAAAAACATATTGCTTTTTACATTTCCATGCAATATGAAAGTAACAATTTACCTCTCGTGGATCAAAATATGACCTTGCTAACATATTTTCTAAATGTAAGAATCTGTCATTTTGGTTGTGTTTTAACATAATCATGGGATCTGTCTGTCTGAGGAGGGACCTGGCTGCTCCCAGCTCTCGTAATTCTATCAGCTCCAACACTATCTATAAAACACAATTGACTAAATTATACAGACAGTACATAGTGATACAATTCATACAGAAAAAAACATTTACTAGCTTTAAATTAAAAAACAATATTCCAACAAATGACCAGAATCTATATTTTACCTGTTCATACAAGTCAATGAGTTTATTGTCTGGGAGTTTTAGGGTCTGTATGGCTTGCAGCACTGTGTCCCAGTGTCCACTGTTGATATCACCGATGAAGCCATCAACAGAATCCACGGTATTCAATGAGATTCCCGTCTCTTCTTGTAGAATTGATAGTGTTCGGAGGAGGTTATTTTCCTTCAAATATTGCTCAATCAGTCGAACGACACTGAAATTTAAATAATAACAAAATAAGCCTAATCATTTTAGTCAATCATGAAAACAACATTTTACTTTGTCAATAATGATCATTATCCCATTATCTTTGAAATCATGTTTAACATGTCATAACCGCATCTTGAGATATTGTAGTATCTTTCACTGTATTCTATTTGTCAGATGCTAGACAGTGCTAGACAAAATGAATAAACAATACACAGGAAACTGAGACTGCATCCAGAAAATGCAAAACAGCTCGAAGGCTCATGTTGCAATGTAGTTTTTCAGTCAATGGCTAACATTGACGGGATAGTTCTCAATCAATATAGAAAAGGATGCAATATTATGGTGGACAATCAAGCTTTAAATATCAACTTACTCTGCTGACTCTATTTCCACCGCCATGCTGAACGATCAATGTTGTGTAGACGCTTTCTTACAAACCGGTGCCCAGGGAGTTCGGTCCCATACTTATTAAGCCTGACACAAAAAGGATTAGTCTACCTAAATGCT
>WFKH01003881.1:22884992-22941335 GCA_016163765.1 Magallana hongkongensis | reverse complement strand
ATTATCATATTTACATTCACTTTCTTTCCCCCTATTAAATTGCATTGACTGATTTGAGTGATATTTACGCATAACACAGAAGACCCAATCACCAATTCTGGTGCGTATGAATTCAATCTTCCTAAAGTATATCTCGAAGACTCTCCTCGCGACTGCAAACCGGATCACGATCTGATATTATACCTACGCTGATAAACATTTCATTGATTTAAATATTTGTTAACAGTAAAATGAATCCAATTTATTAATTTATTTTAATAATCCACCGGTTAACAGAATGAAAAATAAAATTGTGTAATAATATTTGATAGCGTTTTGCACTATTTTCGTCGGCATAATTTGGCTGTTCCAATCGCTCTTCCGTAAATGGCGCTTACCCGTAGAATAAGGTAGAGATTTTGAAAAATAAATCATAATAATTATTGTGGAAAGGTAAAAAAAGGTAAAAAAAAAAAACGTAAATATAAGCAAATTTTCATAACGCGCTAGCGCGCGTTATTCAATTTGTATGCACACACCGTTGCAGTTATGAGACCACATCTTTCAAAAAATAATGATCCAATGCTTAAATATTGTGTACAATCTGGTTTCATGTAGATGCACAGCTACTTATGACAACAACATGGGTGGATCTAGAGGGAGGGTCAGGAGGGTCAAACCCTAACATGGAAAATTTAAACTTCTTATATTCACATAGTAAAATTATGAAACAGGTCTCAGACCCCTTTAACATTTAAAACAAAATTATTCTTTTGAACCTCCCTCCCCCAAGGAAAATGTCTTCATCTGCTCACACAATGTATATAATAATTTAAATTTTAATGGCTGTTTGATTACAAATTTGGGTACAGACTACAAACTACTATTAATGAAATGTTATGTGAAATTATTAATAATTTGTGTCTACTCTGTCTATTGCTATTAATATGCATTTTGTTTGGATTGAATTTCTATACATATGTGAAAGCGGAGAAGCGTCCTTCCTTTTTCATTCTGGATGACACTGAACATTCCTATTCAAGGAAAACTACTGTTATTGGTCATTCCACTCCTTTGAAACAAAAAAGAAACAGAAATGCTTCAACTCCAACTGGAGAAACCCCCAAAGTAATTGAAAAAAACAGGTTGGTCACTGTGAATTTATTCTATTTTTACAAGAGAGAGAGAGAGAGAGAGAGAGAGAGAGAGAGATGGACCGATGAATGGATAGACAGAAAGATAGATAGACTGACAGAGGACAGATGGATAAATGGACAGAGAGGGAGCGAAATTTTTTAACAAGATCTTGCAATCATGCCCATTTATTTTAGAATGTAGGTACTACTATTGCAAAGTGGTCAGAGAAGGAAAAAAACTGTTTACACAGATATCTTACAAAGTTCCCTTCAACACTACCAGTTTCAACTGAATATTGGAGGAACTGTGCTGCAGCTATCAATCAAGAGACTGGCTCATCCAGGACAGGTATCCTTCAATATCAGGACCTCAGCAATTAAGCTATCAATCCACAATGGCTATTTTTAGAGCAATGACATATATGTCATATAGTATAAGGTTTTTCTACATATCAACATAAAGAAAATTATTTATTTGTTTCTCCCTGTCATAACTATAAAGATTTATCGTAGGAAATATTTTATGAATTAATAGACATAACATAATTTTCTATAACAATGCTTGTTTGTTTTCATCAACACATTTGTCAAGTTTTAAAAAATAAATATTGCATTTTACTCAGATTACATATTTATTTAAAAATCAACTTATTTATATTTCTTCCTGGACTTTAATTGACTGTCTTATAATGAAAAAATAGGGCTTTAATATATTTCAGCATTTTTAATATTAAATTTTAGGAGCGTCATGTAGAAGTTTCTACAACAGGGCACTCCTCAATGAACCAGTCATGGTTCTTTCAAAGCAGCAATCTGGTTTTGACTTTAAAAATGATTTGGCACGGATTTCTACTATTGAGGATTCAGCCATGCCGGAGGACATATATATTTCATCAAATCAATTATCTACAAAAATGCAGCATGCCAGACTGATTTGATCATTCCAGTGATTAATAGCAGGTAGACAACTTTGAAATTCAAAGAATCTTTATCACCCATTTGTTAGACTGATATGAATATTTCAAACATACAGAGAATTTAACTTCAAATGTAACATGTGTATCCAAATAAAATTTATGTAATGAGGACAACTTTTGCAACATGGATTATCATGGCTATGCAAGTATCTTTTGTATTTTTGTAGTCCTATGCCTGCTCAAGAACAGCAAGCGACCCAAGAATATGCAGATACACATGCAGATTCAGGTACATTGGTACATAGCATTTTACAGGACAGGCTTGTTGCAGCTCACAAACTTGACACCAGTCACATCAATTGCAGTGATGCTATTGACTTGATAGTATCTTTACTCAGTGGTGACTCTGTAGATGTATTGGCCAAAAAGATATTTTGTATACAAAGTCTCAGACAAAACATTAGGAAATTATTCATTTCCCTATTAGAGGATGATTCCAAAAACTCTACACAGAGACGAGCAAGTTACATAAGTGACAATGGCTATTCAGCATTTGTTAGTTTTGATTGGACATCTGTGGTAAGAGAAATGGTGGATTTCAATCTCTTAATTCTAGATGTGCTGCTCTCTGCATCTACAAGTGCAAAAAAGCAACGAAGTGCAGATCACTACAAACAGATTATACCTGAGTGTGGCCTTATATATGGAATTCTGATGAAGAGGAGATTTCAGGTCATGTCCTGTATTCAGAGATTCATCTCTCTTGCACTGGCAAACGAAAGAGTACACCAAAAGGTGATACAATTTTGAAACATCCAATAATGTTTTAACAAATATATTTCATCTTAAAGAATATTGATGGTTATTATTTGCCTGCATTTGTGTGTAAATAAGGTTTGCTTAGTACTGTTTCATTGAAACTGGATGATTAGTCAATTCAATGCTAAAACAAAATGTATCTGTAGTAAAATCACATTATATATAGTAACAAAATTTATTACAATTTCAGGTTTATGACAGACTTCAGCCTTTGGGTGTTACTGTATCACACAGTGTTCTGCTAAAGGTACAGAAGCACATTGGGGGACATTTCAACCAGGAGCTTATTGATGCTGTGAAGGAAGGAAAGAGGTTCCGCCTGGTTGGAGATAATGTCAATTTCCAGCTTACTGCAAGTCATCAGTGCCAGGATCAGTCGAAGCGCATGGAATACTGGTTTGCTTCTGCAGCTATCATCCAGAGTGGAGACTTCTATACACTACCTAACTTTGCTCCTCAAGTGCCCCTCATGCAGCTGTCTGCTGATTTTTTTTACCACAGCAACAGGACTGGGATGTGATCCTGCATGAGTACAGTGTGCTAACCCTATGTGTGATTACCAAATTCTTGAAGGCATTCCAGGATTTCAAGATATTGGCTAAACGAATGACTGAAGAATTGCAGCCAGTATCTCACGACATACCCTCAATACACAAAATCATTCCACTGCCTGTGTTGGCCAAAAATGAACAAAAGTATACTGATGTTGTCGATATACTGGATGCATATGAAAATCTTATCGCAGAGATTTTTAATTCTGCTGGTAAACCCCCAGAAACAAACACTAGAGTGCACATTGGAGGTGACCAGCTGACCCGTGAGCGTTTCTCTGGAGCAAAAAGGCTTCGTTCATGTGCAAATGATGATAGTGAAAAACTTATTCATCTTGCCCCAATTACATTTGAAATGTTTCATCTTCAAATGACAGTTCTGACAGTTTTTTATAAATTATTGTACAGAAAAGACAGTATTGAACCTGGCACCTTATATGCTGAAAAAATAAGGTTGTCAAGAAGTGATGCTAATGGTGAGGACGTAAAAAATCACTATGACCACTGTAAACAACTTGCCATTTCTCTTATTGATACATATATCACTGTTGCAGCAATGGAATATTTTGATATGGCCACATTGGATTCAGAACCTACTCAAAATTTCCCCTAAAGAAATTGAAAATATGACAGACCTAGAGAAAAAGGAAGTGCTTTTGAAAATCATTAATGACTTTGTTAACAGTATGGTACTTCAAAAGGTGCAGGAGAACTTTGAAAACCAATCTACATCTCATGGAAACTCGAGCATTCCAACTATTGTTTGTCTACCAGATGGATCCAGAATTAATCTATTGGTGCCTATAGCAACCAACCAAATTAAATCCTCCCATGTTACAAGTACTTCTGATCTTGATGGAGTGAAAATGTATGGTTCTTGTGTTCTTGAACTTGGTTTTCTTTATAAAAGTGTACTGCAGAATTTGAAAATTCCAAACAGAGACAGATTCATACCACTTTTGAAGTATTTGATGTGTGTCTTAAAAGGACATAGCGACAATTCCAAGTATGCCCTGGAAATTCTTCGATTTCTTTGTCATCAACTGCAACACTGAGTGAAAAAACTGCCCAAGAAACTTTCTATGGACTATTTGTAAACACCAACGGAAAGTTTGACACACCAATTGGAGCAGCCCTCCAAATGGAACATGTTGTGAGACTTGTCAAAGGACATTTGCGGTCTGTTGCCTCTAACAAAAGCGAAAAAACACTTTCAAAACGAACAGCAGCATTTGCTGGGATGAAAAGCATTTCTGAAGAATTTGTTAAAAAAACTGATGTTGTTATTAGAGCTCATAAGCACAGAATTAAATCATCAGAAAGTGACGAAATTGAAATAATCAAAGAACTTTAAACAATCAAACCATTTGATGAGCAGAAAGGGCGCACATTAGTTTCATATCCTCACCCAGTTCAAAGCCCACTAAGAAGACTAGAGCTGCATCACCTAAAAAACTGGATCAGAGAGCACCAGTATAACATCTACAGTCCCTGAAACGTTCTACTTTCCCACTTGAACGGTGAGCGCACGGTGAGCAAACGGTGAGCGCACGCTGAACGGAATTTGGTGAACGCTTTTGAACGGTGAACGGTGAGCGAACGCGGAGCGCAAACGCGAGCGCAAAGTGAACGGTTAACGCATGGTGAACGATATGTGAACGCTTTGTGAACGCAAGATGAACGATTTATTCGGAGTGCCTCCGGGGTTATCCTTACAATGTATTTCTCCGGTAATCAGAAAAAAATAGCTAAAAAACTAAATGTACAGTGCTGTTATCGTGAAAGTTGACAAAACAATCCTATCCTATCCAATATCCTACAAATAATATTTATCCTATTCTATCTTATACCATACCATTTATATTTAGGAATAACAGTTAAATAAAACCAAATTTAAGACAATAATAATTTTATCAACGAATAATCGAGTAATGTAATAATACAAATGTCTTATTAATACATAAAACCGAAAATCTTTAGAACGAGGTAACTTAAATATCTGTGCATCGGAAAAATTAAATTGTACGCGGAGTGTACACAATTACGTAGATAAACAAATTCATTCTCTCACCAGAGGTCGTGCTACACAAGCTTCGCTTACACCTCTGTCAACGCCCGATGTACAAGATTCTTGTACCAACTTAAACGATGGGCAAATTGTACTTAAAATCTATGTAGTTATTCCTTTGATCTATGAATATGATTATAAATAATTAAATTTAAATCTTTAACGCTTTTATTTATTTTTATTTCAACGTTACTGGGAGAACTATTTTGCGGAGGTAAAAATTAAAATATGACCACATGATCTAGTTTGACAGATGTTTGAAAACTCGGTTTCTGTACGCTACCGATTCATCGATGATTTTACATAAATCAGCACCATTGTCATCCCCTGTGATGTTTTTAAATGTGTCCTCAAAGTCTTCGCCTGTCGATGACTTCCCTTCAAGCTGATTGTACAGAAGAAACGAATCAACAATGCCATGTGCTCGCCATGCTTGTTTTGATCATGTGACAGACTATTTTTCCGGCGTTGACAGAGGTGTAAGCGAAGCTTGTGTA
This sequence comes from Magallana hongkongensis, assembly GCA_016163765.1. Classification (NCBI taxonomy): domain Eukaryota; kingdom Metazoa; phylum Mollusca; class Bivalvia; order Ostreida; family Ostreidae; genus Magallana; species Magallana hongkongensis. The sequence continues at coordinate 22,935,368 of WFKH01003881.1, read as the reverse complement.
GCACGACCTCTGGTGAGAGAATGAAACAAATTAGCGATTACATTTTTGTTTTCATTTGATATATGTATCATATTAAATAAAGCAGATAACGAACTTTTATTTATTGTTTAAACAAACATTTACATCAATTTTTTTCCTAATCATATATTAATTAAATGAGTTTAATGGTAATCGGCTGATTCGTTCGGCGAAATATGTAAACACGATTCGGGGAGTTATTAGTACTTTTTAAAACATTTTAAAACCATCCCATTAATTGATAAATTGTTTGTATTTATTGTCTGACTTGTTAACCCATAAATTTACAGGCATTCATAGTTAGTTTAGATTTCTTTAGTTGACCTGTTCAGTTTATTGTCGAGCATGGATACGTTTGTGAACGGACATCGAAGGAATTATATGAATCGTGAAAAAAACCCACAAATACAACGCCCGTTTCTTATTTATAATTTTGTCTATTTATATACGTGTCGAGTCGTTCGTTGATTAAATTCTTCTGTTTTTAAACGACTGAAGTCTTTGAATGAATCAAATAATATTATTTGTGTAGTAATTTATCGCTGTATGAAGTCATAAAAAAACAACAAAGAACGGACCTGCTCAAGAATGTGTTCTTTAAATTCTACGGATTAAATTCTTATTAAAATGATGTTTCATGAGTAATTAAAGTTTCCCTTTACCTTTACGCACGGGTTTTTTTTAATCATTTTGCTGTGACTCGCAAAAACCGATCCTTTCATTTTGGAGTTCCGAATGAAAATGAATGAAAACGGACTGAACGATAAGTAAACGCTGAACGAACGGTGAACGTTTTGTGAACGCTTTGTGAACGCATAGTGAGCGCACGGTGAGCGCTTTGTGAACGGTGAGCGCGAACGGAGCGGAGCGGAGAGCGCAAGTGAACGCACGGTGAGCGCACGGTGAGCGCACGGTGAACGCACGAAAAAATGGGAAAGTAGAACGTTTCAGGGACTGTACCATGAACTTGGGCAGTAATTAAAGATTAATAATTTATATGACAGGTAAACTAGTTCTGGCCGAAATTGAAAATGCATACAGCATGTTGATTAATACCAAATTTATTTTATTTAGTGTAAATATCATATCATATGCATGCTTCTTATTACATGTAGAAAGTCTTTTCAATGGATATTAGACAATTCACTATGGTAAATTTATCACAAAAAGGCTTAGTCTAAATCTAAGGTCCATTAATAGACTGGCTTGACAATGCTTCTGCAGTTGATTCATCAAAAGAAAAGTCTTGAACAATGGAAGAAGGTTCCACATAGAACTCTGCATTAAATACCAGTTTCTCAACATGTAATTCTGTAATCGTTCTTCGTCCTAATGTCTGAACATACATACTAATAGCATTTCTGACAACTCCTCTCTAATCAAGCATCAAAGGCTCCTTAAACTGCCAACTGCATTTCAGGTCGGTGTTGCAGACATCACATTTTTTACATCCAAACTCTGTATCAGTAGCATCATAACCAAAATAAGGATTTATAAAGTTTTTTCGACACATGATATCATTTCGACGGTATTTTCCGACAATCTTTGTAACTCCTTGACGACCAAGATCAGAATTGTTGAAGTAGAGAACAGCTATACACTCATCTCCACTTCTGCCAGCTCTGCCCACTTGTTGAAAATAAGCTAAATAGAAATTGCACTTGTATCATATAATGTACGTATTTTTTATTTGTCAAACACATGGCGCAAATCTGCACCCATGCCTAAAGCAATGGTTGCAAAAACAATCTTGAGAGGACTCTCATTGGGATCCTTTGCCAAGTTGTTGAATATTACGTTCTTCATCTGTTAAATACACATTTGTATATACAAGTAATGAAAATATATGGTTAAATGTATTTTTGATGAAAATTTTCTGATTGAAAGAACTGTAAACTGACCTTATCATTATTTCCGATTGAGGAATGGTACATTGCCACTCGACATTTTTCAAGAATTTGTGGCTGACTTGCATACATGTTGTCCCCCAGTACTTTGCTTGCATATTCATAGGCACACCCTACCCAGTCCGTAGTTCCACTGAGGTAGATAATTGTCAAAGGGAAATTTTGTCCCTTGGACTTAAGACTGTAAACAGGTTGAAGCACAAAATTATAAGTTTCCTTTGATGACACTTTACTGCTAAGGGGTGGTCTTCGTAGAACCACTAAGGAAATGTTTTCCTTCGTTGGTGCAGATGAAATCACTCGAAAACACTTCATCGAGTAGATGTTTTGCAACATCTCCCTGACCATTTACAGTCAGGGTAGCTTCTCTTTCAAGCAGGTTGCATATAAACCAAGTTTAGAAAGTTGCTGCTGAATAATGATATTCAGTGGCTCAAAAACAAAAACACAGCATGGTTTTCCAAATATTGTCTCTGAAATAATTGGGAATAATTCATACAGTAGACTTTTCCCATAACCAGTGGGTAGCATGCACATGGTATCATGGTTAATCATGACTGATAACGCTTTTACTTGCAGTGGTCTCAATTCTTCGACAGTCTCACCAAATCTTTTATTATAAATATCTAAACAGGATCTAATTTTGTCTTCTTCCTAAATATAAAACAAAGCAGTTTAATAGGTTATTAAAGTAATAGAGCTATGCATCACACACACACACACACACACACACACACACACACACACACACATGGAATGATAAATTATTCATATTTGTATTTTCTTTTTACTAAACTCAGATTTATTTTGCATCGATGTCTGCAAGTAACCTGCATGTCAAATCACACGATGAGTGATTTTTGGTCAGACTTGAACTGGCACCTGCACACTTCAAAAGCGTACCGCACTACATTGTGCTACAAGAATTTGTAAGGTGTGTCCAACAGCTAGCAGTTCACAGCAAAACATCGCATTTGAAACGATCAGTCATCTTTTATATTTACTGAAAAATATGTTTAAACAAAATTTCGATATAGTTTCACTCCAAAATACACATAAAACGAAGTAACATCCAGGTCTCAGTTATTGCGCAATCACATGTTTGTGTCTCGCCGCTTACATCTGTAGATTATTCCGTAAATAGTCAATATCATATTTAAAATACTACATTGGCTGTTCAACCTTACCTCAAAGATTCGTAAAACATAAAAATGGCTAAACCGACACAGCAAATTGAAAGAGAAATCGTAGTGTAAAGTATGTCCCCTACACACTTACCATAGCGTCGGCTATATTGAATTGCTGTTATGGGCGCTTCCATTAAACAGTGAGTTCCAGGCCTACTGTGCGGAGCATTATGGGTAGGCCGGAACCAGGCTAAATGTTGTGTAGACGTTTTCTTTCAAACCGATGCCCAGGGAGTTCGGTCCCATACTTATTAAGCCTGACAAAAAGGGATTTAGTCTATCTTAACTTTAGAATAAATAACTGTTTTTTTCATTCACTTACCAAGTGGATAACTCGACATCATTCAGTTTGAGTATCCGTTATTCGCCTGTTACTTTACTCGGCGAATAATCTTTAAAAAAAATCCGCCAACTAATTGTGTAAACATTTCAAGTTATGATGACAAGTTAAAATCACTTGCATTACTGCATTACCCAAAACCATTGCCATGAATTTATCTTAAAGGGGCATGGTCACGATTTTGGTCAAATTTTTTTTTTCGATTTTAATGTTTACAATGTGTCTGTAAAGCATTTTTAATAGGCAACCAAAATATGAGTGTCATTTGTTGAGTTTTAAGCGAGTTACAGAGCTTACAATTCTTTGCCATGTAAAGAAAGCTTTTGTTTACATTCTGAATGTTGAAGTAAAAATTCCAGAATTAGACCTAAAATGAATGTTTAACGTTAGGAATTGTAAATTGATGCATGGAATGAATAAGAAGAAAGACAGATCAGCTTGAAAAAGATTTTTTACTGGTATATTGAACCTACATAAACAAAAACAGGGCACGAGCCTTGCTTACATGACAAGAACTGTAAGCCCTGTATCTTGCTTATAACTCAACGACTGACTCTCAAATGTCATTTGATCATTAGAAATGCATCCCTAAAGCATTGTAAATAATAAAAACAAAAAAATAGAATTTGACCAAAATCGTGACCGTGGCCCTTTAAGGTCGACTCGTTGATGGATAATACAGGTATCCAAATATCTATCAATAAACACAATTACCGCGGATTTGAATCGAACACGAATTGTAACGACCAGTTTCTACGAATCTTATACCGAGTGGTTTCGAATATTTTTCTTCCGACCGGTCATTGGTTGTTAGACTGTTGACTTTTATATTCTCGTCCATCATACACACAAAGTTCTTCTTTCTCTCAACGTTATCCCTAAGGAGGCTGGATAATCAAAAAATTAACCATCAGAACTTCCTTAAAATTGTTGATATGATTTTTTTTTTATGCCATAAGCTATTGATTATTAAAGTAAATCCTATTATTTTAGCTTTAATATTTAAATATGTTTTATACCTTTATACTAAGTTCTTTTTCTAAAGGATATTAAAATTTAATAGTCTTAAAATGGCCACGATCATCCAGACCTCTTATAAGTGTTCATGCAAATGCATGGACAGTACGAGCCCAATGTCAAGGTTACTCTCGGTTTCAAGTGTTTTGTATTGTTTCCTGTGGTAAACATTCCAAAAACCACAAAGTATCGATTTGAATGACTTCACACTTCCTACAAAACTGGTCATGTCTGACAAGTTCAAATGTGACTTCACATGCAAGGTCACCGACTTGCGGGCGTGTTACATTCTACTAAAAACCAAAATATAAGTTTCCGTGATCACAATATTACTTTGATTAATTCTTGCATGAAATACATGTACACTCATGTTTATGATATAAATCCTAGAAAGGAGAAAAGACCTACTATGGAAGTAGTTATATCTACTTGGTTTAACTTATTTCTCAGGTAAGCAGTGTGTTTGAGTAGTCTAGCTGGTACCCTTCCCAGAAATGTAGCAGACTGTTCGTTCGATATGATATCGTTTATTCTTATCTAGGCCAATATTTAGAATAGAGACATACAGGAGATGCACGGTATGTGTATGTGTCTGCAATATTCAATATTGATATTTTGGCACATTAAAATTTTGCATGTTATAATATTGATTTCACTTCAAATCATTTAAACATCTAGAAAAATACGCGTAAAAAGGCTGCAACAACATAACCTCATTATATAATCAAAGTGACAAAATATTTAAGCCATGATAAAAAAAAAAAGACTTGGACAGGCGAATATATATGTTAATATATTTTTAATGAAATATAAAAATGAAATGCAAAAGGACAAACATTTTTTGACTAAAAAATCATATGTGTACTACACTTTACTACTGCATTACATAATACTAGTAATCAACAAAACTGGAGGTTTTTTAATTCTTAAAAGCAAGTCTGTATGCAATATATATCACTGCTATATTAGTATTGAGCAGAGGTTTTTTTACGGTAGAACCCCTCCTTCTCTCTGTAAACATCCTCCCAACATCCGGTTTTCTTTCCAGTAGCAGACTCCGAAAATATCCGGTAAACAGAACCCGTATTTGGCGTAGCAGTCGTTAGTGTTGTAAGACCCTGGCCAAATACAGGTCTGGTCCGGATTCAGTGATTGGGGGAAGTCGCCATCGCACGCATCACCACGACAATAATGCACCTGCAAAACAAACCAAAAATGAAACCCGATGTTTTAATTGAAAATGTGTGCAGATTCCATAAAATTATGGAAATTACGTAAAACAACATATATCAATCCCAAGAAAAATATCGTTCCCCGAATGATTAGTCCCCGAGCAGAGTAATAGAACTGTGTCTTACCGTGCAGTTACAGCCTTGTCCATACATGTTTCGGAGTCCCCGTCTCTGATGAGGTTCCAGACTGAGGTACTCGGGGTTCCACTGACAATGATTGGTGAAGAACTCGCCGTCACTGACAAACCCTGATTTATAGAAAATAATCTTAATAGCATGTCCCTTTCATATCACTACGTATTCTTATGCCATAGATGTGCATCAATATACTAAATGGAGTAAGTTCTGTAAACTCATCAATTCCTATGGGGGAAATAATTGCGCTTTGAGAAAGCTTATTTCCTTTTTTGGAGGAGGTGGGTTGGGTTGGGAGGGGGGGGGACTGAAATTTTGTGATTCTCCAATAGTAAGAAAAGTATACTTTATAAATTAAATGTTTATTACTACCTGTAATACAAAACTATATCAAAAGTATTGACAGCTAGTCATTTATGGTAATAGTGGGAGATTATATAGACACCGAAGAATCAACACAAATTAATCCACATCATTTATTTGTAAATGTATCACTGTATAGTGCTGTATAATAAAAAGCTACATACAAAAGACTCGTGGTTATAAACACACATTTTTTTTTCAAATTTTAACAAGGTTAACCAAAATCTAAAATCAATATATTCTATATTGTTTAATCTGAAATCAATAATTTTTGAATATTTCCTAATGATTCTTTCTAAGTTTAAGTAGTTTTAGCGGTGTAAGCTTTCTTATACCTTGATTGATTAGATTAAGTTTTACCTGAAATGACGTATTCTTTGTTGAGGGTGAATGTTTCCCCACAGTTCCAGGGAGTACCGGATGTCTGTATGACCAGAGTGTCGCTAGAACCCAGCAGAGATGACCCCTGTTATAACACAGTGAAATCAAACAATTCGATCATTGACAAGTAAACTTTCAGTTTCAAACAAGGAGACAACGAATTGTTATGCTCTTTGGTAACGGAAAAAAGAAACACACAATCAGCTTACAAATATTTGTCTTTTCAGCTAATTACATGTCAAGTTCATACATTTACATACATGTGTTAGAATTCAAAGAAAAACCATTGACAATCACAAAATCACACATACTTTCGTCTAAGGCTATACCTTATAGATATCTGTTTTCTTGTACTGCACGGTATATTTCTTCATCAAAGGGAATGGAATATCGTCCGTATTGTTTGCAAACTCTAAATCTTCTCTCACTATCGTTGCTTTAATCACTGTAGAACACAACAAATCCTTATAGTTATATTCAAGAGAGCATATTCAATCTTACAATACAATCTTTTTCATTGTAAAATATGTTAAATATTATACCATATGGTCAAACTAATAGATTTCTGTAAACAATTAATTATAATAATTAACAACATGGCTATTACACTAATGTGTCACCAACTGTGTGATTCATAAGCCTTCAACGTTTACTTAAAATGTGATTGTGATGCTTAACAAAGCCTTAAGGACCCTTAACACACTGATAAAAATATCTTAAAATCTAAGAGTATTGATAATTACCTGAATATTACATTTTCTGTTTGGTTGTATTTAAAAACGCCCCTTAAAATTGTTATATTATATAAAAACAACTTTGAAATAGTACTCACCGAAATCCGCGGAGCAGAATTTGTTCTGGGGATGAGGGAAATCACACATACAGCTGTGAGCGGACCGCACACAGAGAACGGTCAAAACCACCAATAGAAGGAAGTTATGTTGCTGCATCTTCTGCTGCACAGGAATAATTAAGGGCTGTCTATATAAAGTGGGTTATAGAGATGTTCACTGAAAAGGCAAACTACCCAATAAGGGGTGTTCGAAAAGTGTTACAATTCAAATAAATAGAATTTTACCGAAATAGCATTAAAACGAATACGTTGATCAATACTGACTTACCAATTATATCGGACCAGCGTCTTATCGCGTTAGTAAAACATCTGCTGAGGAATTCGGATGTCAACGCTTCTTTTATACAAATTGACCCTCTACTCAAGATTTCCGTTTTCTCCACTTGAACAACACATCATCTGATATTTTCCTCCTTTTTCTTTTTTTTTTTTTGAAATGGAGGGGGAGGGGGTCAGCAGCACAAACGTCATCAGCTGCAGGATATAAAAAAAATTATGATTAGGCAAAATCATATATCTATTTACGTCACAGGTGTGAAGTTCGTGATACAATTATTTACATAATCATATATATTGTTACACTACCAATGCATACGATGAGGCACTTATCTGCATGCGTATATAAATATCATTCAGAATACGAAATGTTAATGTGCATATTTTCTGCATACTGACTGCATTTTTTCGTAATGACAGAGTGCATATAGTGCATACAGTGCAATTTGCGTTTTCACTATTTCACTTGAAGTCAAGTTTAACTGATAAAACAAATGACCCTAACTGGTATTTTAAGCTAAAATGAGATCGAACTCACTTTATTTTAACTAAAATGAAACCTCGGTTCAACCAACGGGGAGACTCTGGTCAAGGTAGTTTAAAGAGGGCGGAGAAACGCGAAACCTCCAAAATTAGCTTTTGTAAATCAGCATTAAATGCTTTCTGTAAAATTTTAGCACACACACAAAGAATTTAATGCATTAATTTGGTAATGTACTTCCTTTTTAATATACAATAAAACTATGAGTAGTAATTGATATATTTCTCATTATTTTAACCAGACATCGAGCAATGTGCGTTCGAACACGGACAAGCTCAAGTTTTCGGTTTTCCTTACTACCGTGGTTCAACTCTAATAAGGTGGATGTCCGACTATCTTGTACATTTAAGGACCAAAATGTAAACATTTCTTGAACTAGCTTGTTTCTGCCAAAAACTGACCAATACTGTTTTCAGAAGATAAAAAAGCAATAAATATAAGGTTTTACATGTTGTTTTGTATGCAAATTACGCATGCAAGAACAGAACAAAGTCTTTTTATCACTTATATTACCCTATTTTGAGACAAAGCTACAACATACTAGTAAATGTGCAAGATTCAACCTTTTTCTCAACAAGTGGTTGTAGAGTGGACAGCAATGGCCTTCTTTCATATCTTGTGTACCAATTTGCATATACGAAACAATGCTTAAAACCTCATATTTATTGCTTTTTTTAACTTTTGACAACAGGTTTGGTCAGTTTTTTTAGTATAAACAAGTCAATTAAAGAAATGTTTACATTTTGGTCCACGTGTACATGATGGCCGGACATCCCCCTTAAGCCTCAGTCACAACTGGTCGCACGTGTTTCTACGGGTGGTGTGCGGGCGGATTTTGATGGAAATCTTGCAAAACACGCAAGTGCATCTTACGATTTGGAAGGATGTACGATTCCCGTGGCTGTTGGACATGCACAATTAACAATCACCACGGTTTCCTTGCGAGATCTGAAAACGTACGCTGCCTCTGCGCTTCACTTAAGAAACCCGTAATATAACCCTGCGATTTGACATGCACGAATGAGGTAAGGAGATCTCACTTGTCCCTTGCGTTACGTTGACTGCAAGTTGCTTATTCTTACAATCGACATATAAATTGTACGCACAGTGAACTCAGAGTAAAGGTACGTCATACTTACGTCATGCGAACATCCATTGCTCGTGGTGCGTTCAAATCACCCATAAACAAGATAAAATTATATAAAAATTTAATTATGAAAACAATCACCGTAAGGTATAGAGAATTTACAGTTTTTTCAGTTTTACCATTCAATAAAATCAAATCAGAGCTTCAAGGAACCCCCCAAGCACTTCGACTTGCAAGCGTGCATGCTAAGATAGAATCATACATATTTTTCTATATCTTTATACAGAGCACTTCGCCTACAAGAAGTTAGTGGTATGGTCTAAAAATGACCACAACCATTCAATCCTATAACTATTATATTTCTAATGCTCACCCAAATTTTGAATGTCATTTGTTGAGTTATAAGCGAATAGTTACACAATCCTTTGTTTCATGGAAACAAGGCCTGTGCCATCTTATTGTTTACGTTGGTTAAATATACTGGATACTGTTTTCAGCAGATTTGTTTTCTTTTTGCTGTGCTAGTTTGCTATGAAACAGATAAACAGTTTCTAGTGTTTGTCACATCCAATCTTTCAAGCCTGTTTTTCCTATTTAGCAAACAATATGTACACAAACACATGGCCTGAGGTTTGTTTACAAAATACAGAATTGTGAGCTAAGTATCTCGATTATAACTCGATAACTGACACCCAAGTTTAGTTGATCACTGGAAATACCACAATAAAGAACTGTAAAACATCAAAAATGAAAAACTAAAATTTGAACATTTTAAGACCGAATCGTGACCATTTTCCTATTTGAAACTATAATGTAAATGCAAAATAATGATGAAGGTCAATGTAAAAAAGTAACGATCTTTCTAGTTGTTGAATTTCTTTTCCCGAATTTTGAAAAAATTGCCACTGGCTAAAATGGCGAATCCCACCTCGAGCAGTAGGTGAATTGCTCTTTCTAACGTTTCTTCGTTCATGCTAGTAACATATCGTTTTCATCTGGCACTTAGCATCAGGGAGGCTGCTTCCCCCCTCCCCCACTTTTTCTCAAAACATAAATTTTTCTTAAATCTACATGTTGAAAATTGAACTTCAAAGGAACTGCCTCTCCCCCACTTTATTGGGAGCATATTAAACATTAAAGGAAAACTTAATATAATAGATTTTAGATAGTAAGCAAAAAAAGTTGTTTGGCCAGGCCTATTCCTCCTTTTTGTTATTTGCCTGTTGTTTGCAAATAAATTTCCACAAAGAATATTTTAAACAGATGAAAGTTCTATAAAAATTATTTTAAAGAAGAATAGTGATGTAAAGACATTAGGAAAGGTCAAGGTCACAAAACAATTATTAAATTGATATATAACTTATATGTATCTTCATATGAATTTTGATGAAAATATTTTGAACAGGGTCTTTGAAATTGAGTTCATTTTAAAATAAGAAATTTTAAAACCAAGGTGTTAGGAAAGCTCAAGCTAAGACCAATAGTGATTGCTATCACCCGTACGAATATTTGTATGAAGTTGTCTACTTATATATTTTGCGGGTTTTTTTTTTAACTGGGCAAATTCCAAAATGAGGATTAGTTTAGACCGTCAACGTCTGATAATTCAATTAGATTCAATTTTATCATCGAACCCTATCTAGATATAAAGTATGAGGGATGAACAGAGAGACGAGAAATAAGACAGTAAAAGACATAGCGTGGGAATATAAATGTTGTGGTATATCGAAGAGAAGAAAGCGCAATATGCACTCTGTTTTGTCAGTGCGCCGAAAATATGCATATATCAACTTTCTGTATTTGTGGTATTCACAAGTGCCTCATCGTTTGCATTGCTACCGCAACAACGCCAGTAAAAATATGACGACATTCACAACGTTGACGTAAATTAATCCATGTCTTCGTCAAAACTATTATATAATAACAACTGCAGTTGGTGTAGCTTAACCTATAAATTAATATCGTACGATTTGGTGTAAACGTTTAAGTGTTTTGAGTGTGAGAACGGAACTCTTGAGTAGTAGGCCGTGTAAATAATTATTGTTGACATCCGAATTCCACACCCAGACGTTCTACTATATAGGACGACTTTGACCTTGTCGGTAATTATTCAGTACCAACGAGTTCGTTTCATTGCTCTTTGGTATTCTTTTCTTTTGATAGTTTCGAACACTCTAGAGCACTCTAGAACATACAGTGTGACTTTCACAAAGTTAGCTTATTCGACTGCCAGTACGCCCAGGAGAAGATGCAGCAACACAACTTCCTTCTATTGGTGGTTTTGACCGTTCTCTGTGTGAGGTCCGCTCACACCTGCACATGTGATTTCCCTCATCCCCAGAACAAATTCTGCTCAGCTGATTTCGGTGAGTTTAATTATTACAATCCTTTTTATGGTTTTTTTTCAAAAAATATAACCAATAAGTTTATAGGCCTACATGTAAAGTAACTGTGCACAATGATTAATTTAACACCATTAATTGTAAAGCTCAATTCTCTTATTTTGATTAAGTCTTTTAATTTTCATAGTTATGTTGTGTATGTTAAATCTCCATATTACATGTAGTATGTAATTGATGTTAAGTTTGAAGTCTTCCTTCGCATATTCCTTTAAGAGTATTGCCTTCCTATAACACCAAATTTTATTTTATTTTTAAATAAACATTTGTGGGAAGACAGTATCTTCCGCTCATCAATTGAATAGAGAAACATGACTAGTTATTGTGAGATGTTTTATAAAATCCATTTACATTGTGTCAATCTAACAGTCATTTCATCGCTTCATTTCATTTCGCCAAATTCGTCTTTATTGTCAATAGGCGAATTTTTTAAAAAAACAACTTTAAGAAGGCTTATTTGATATGTTACGTTAATACATATCTCTTTCAGCGCCACAGTTCAAACAGAGTATTTTTTTTAACATTCACCATGTTCCAATACTAGTATTCTCTAACAGATGAAACGACAAAAAGTGACCCCCGTTGAAATATAACAAGCCTTGACATTTCCTTTCGTTACTGTATGCATATGTTTGTAGAAGGATTTGCCATCTATGTTTTTAGTTATCAAAGCAACAGTAGTGAAAGAAGAATTGAAGTTTGGGGACGAGACAGTGGATATCCCATTCCCCTTGCAGAAAAACTACACCGTGCAATTCAAGAAGAGAGATATATTCAAGGTATATAGTAGTCACATATACGTATTCTCCTTAACTAAACTTTCTTTTTCTTGTACAGTTTTTCTTTTTCTTATTGACCTCAATTTTTTTGGAATTCTTGAATTCTGATCGGAAAAAATAAATGGAATTTATCATAAACGAATTTTAGAAAATTTAAGCTGATTTTTCACTAGTCATAAAAAAAATGATTATGCGGTGGTGTGCTGTATAGCATTTTATTGTTTGAAATCAGAGACATCATTTGATTTAAACCAATTAAGAGGAATATATGGTCTTGGCAATTTTAAGACCATATCTATCTCCTTCAGATGAAGAGCTCTGTATATTTCCAATTTTAAATCTAAAATATTTTGCTTATTTTATTAAATAATAGTTTCTGGTCAAAAATATGATTTGTAAAAGTTTAAGACAAATCTGGTGGTTAAGTTGTTGTCCACCCAGCCTCTAAGTATGAACTGTATGTAAATGTTTGATTTCACTTTGTACAGGGGTCATTTCTGCTGGGTTCTAGCGATACTCTGGTCATCAAGACATCAGGTACTCCGTGGAACTGTGGGGAAACATTCACGCTCAACAAAGAATACGTCATTTCAGGTATTCGAAATTAAGTTAGAACCTTTTCGCCGCAAACCAGCTCTTAATGTTCCTTACACTGTATAGAGGGAAATATTTGTCCCTGTATTATTTTCGCCCTTTTCGTCCTCCTTGTCATTGGGCGAACTTTAAACTAGACAAAATCAAAACTTTTCTTAAACTACTGTGTTAATGAGAAAGAGTATGTATAATATATTCCAATTGTCTGTGCGAATTCAAGAAACGGTTTGCAAGTGTAGAAGGGCGAAAAAAGACAATACGAAAATAACCCTGTATAAAGTATTTGGTTGAGATTTGCCACTTAGGCTCAATCGCCATATTTAGTCGCATTTCTTAACTGTAGTTAAAACACTAAATCAAAATGCCACTAAGAAATCATCCTATTTTCTTATTTTTTAACATCGTTTTTTTAAATACATAACATCACGTACATGGAATTATTATCTACATTTTGATCGACTGGTTAATAGTAAGGTGATATTTTTGTTGATTAGGGTATGTCAGCGACGGCGAGTTCTTCACCAATAATTGTCAGTGGAACCCCGAGTACCTTACCCTAGAGCCCCACCAAAGACGGGGGATACGGTATATGTACGAACAGGGCTGTAACTGCACGGTAAGTCATACACGGAGGATCTAGAGGGGGGTCGGGGGTCAGTGGGTTTGTACCCCCCCCCCCCCCCGGGAAAACTCAAACTTTCTAGTATTAAAAATGCGTAGTCAATTTACTGAAAATAGGCCTCGGACCTCCCGGCAAACACATTTATCCCTCGGACCCCCCTCCCCTGGAAAATTGTTCTGACTCTAGGCATGTAAGACACAGTTCAACATGCACCCACCCCAACCCCCTTCCCTCTACCAAACGGGGAATGAGTTGGTCTTGATTATTTGATTGAGATTAATTTGTGTTATGTCTCATTATATTATTTCGAACAACAATATATGTCATCAGAATTTTACATGTATGTTGGTACAATGATACAAAGAATGTATATTTACCCTCATCCAATTACATTGCCACATCCACAATGTTTACAATGTTAATGATAAATTCAACGCATTTAACTAATATTAGTACTTAAAAATCTAAATAAATGTCACTCACTCTTAGGGTTTTAATGTTATTTGTAAAACACTGTTTCCTTTGGTTTTGCAGATTCACCATTGCCGTGGAGAGACTTGTGACTTCCCCCAATCACTGAATCCGGACCAGACCTGTATTTGGCCAGGGTCTTACAACACTAACGACTGCTACGCCAAATACGGGTTCTGTTTACCGGATATTTTCGGAGTCTGCTTCTGGAAAGAAAACCGGATGTTGGGAGGATGTCTACAGAGAGAAGGAGGAGTTTTACCGTAAACCAAACCAGTTGGCAATGATCGTGCACAAAGACTTGTTATGAAAAAACATCATGTTTTCACTTTGAGTAGCATGTATTATCATCAAGTTATTTGTTGTCAAATTTATACTTGTATATACAAATATATTTTGTTTGAACATATTTTATTGTATATACAAATGGTTTGAACGCAAGTTCTAACAACTTACTAGTTGTTACAAGTTCTGAACAAATAAATTTGTTTTCTATGGGTTGGATCTCTCATCAATCCCTAAAACTTTTGAATATTTTTCATTTTATATGTTTACATGAAAACATCAGTGATGTATTTCTGGCACGTTTTTTTTATTTTTTAGATAAGAACGGTAGTTTTTTCGCTGGTAAATATTGTTTGGTCACTGTTTGGTATGAGAACCCATGGAATGATTTATGTTTAGATATAATGCATCATTTTTTTAAATGAATATTATAAATAATAAAAGTATCATAATACATTGGAACTTATGAATTCACTTGTGCGGAAACGGGAATTTATTTGCAGAGGAAACAGAACAACAAATTTCGCTCAAACCGACTAAAAATTAATATTTACATTTTCTCAGGACGTGATCAAATCTATCATAAAGCCCTTCGGGCTTTATTGGATTTGATCACCCCGACCGTATTTGATCACCTCATAATACTCAAAGAATGATTCTTTATTCCTTAAGTACAATAGGCCTCTGGGTTATTATTGCTTTTCTGCTCACTTAGTGTACTCGTTGTATTTAAAAACTTATGATGTTCAACAAGTAGCAAGGTCATTACTTTCTTACTTTGATTTTCCACTATGACTTTGACCTCATCATTCTTTATTATGCAGTTACATTATAGTTTCATAAGGAACCTGGTCACGACTCGGGCTTAAAATGTTCAAATTTTATTTTTTCATTTTTAATATTTTGCAGTGCTTCATTTGGGGTAAATCCAGCGATCAACCAAAATTGGGTGTCAGTCACCGAGTTATAATCGAGATACTTAGTTCACAATTCTTTGTTTTGTTACAATATAAGAAACCTCAGGCCATGTTTTTATTTACTTATTGTTTGCTGAATAGGAAAACATATGTTTGAAACTAAATTGAATGTGAAAACACTAGAAACTGTTTATTTGTTTCATAGCAAACTAGAACAGCAAATAGAGAAAAAAATCTGCTGAAAACAGTATCCAGTATATTTAACAAACGTAAACAAAAACATGGCTCAATCCTTGTTTCCATGAAACAAAGGATTGTGTAACTATTCGCTTATAACTCAACAACTGACATTCAAAATTTGGGTGAGCATTAGAAATATAATAAGAGGATTGTATGGTTGTGGTCGTTTTTAGACCATACCACTAACTTCTTGTAGGCGAAGTGCTCTGTATAAAGATATAGAAAAATATTCAAATTTGAATTTTTCTGTACTAAATAATAGTTTACGGTTAAAAATACTCAAGGCAGATCCATGGGTACTTTGCTTAAGCCTCAGTCACAACTGGCCGTACGTGTTTGATGATCGTGCGTGCGCTACGGGTTTTGCCAGTCGTGGCTCCCGTGGCTGATCATAGCGTTAAAAATTGTATTGGATTGCGAGTTCAACGTAAGACAAACGGACGTTTGACGTGCCAGTTGTAGGTGTCACGTACAATTTTCTTTAAAGACGGGTTGCCACTCGCAACGTGCGATGTTCGTAGGAACCGTGCTACCGTCTTACGATTGTTGTGCACCAGACGTACGTTTGCCTTGCGATCGACAGTAATAACATTCGCGTCGTAGGTCACCTGCAAGTCAATCGTACCGACGTCTTTCTGTGCCTCACGACAGCTGCACGGACAATTGTTAGTTTCACGTTAAATAAAGAACACTTTTTCTTTAGACATGTACTGAAATATATCAACTGTAAGCAAGTAAATATTGAAACGTCAAAAGAACTCGTGGAAAAAGAAGAATATTATTCTGTAATTGCTGCTTTGGTAATTACACTAGCTAAACCGGTCGACACAAACGAAGAATGTTTTGAAAACATAATTTATCTTTCGTATCTAATACCATAAGATATTGAAAATTTCTCTGAAATCTAGAAGAAAGTCTATGCAAAAATCTAATTAAGCGAATTAATTATCAAATGATAATTTTTTCTGGCCAATGTAAAATCTTCAAATGATTTTACAATTTTGTTAACTATTTGTTGAACTTTACAATGTCTTCGAAAAAAACTTTGACGAAATTTTCAGCTGCAAGTGAAAAAAAAGCAACATCGTATTATTTTGCTTTTACGAAAGTTATTTTTAAAAGGGTGACAGCATTTACACTTCATTCATTTTAAAATCAAAGTCTACAAATTCTTTTCTAATATTCTGATTTTGATACAATTATGAAAACATTTTTGTAAAGTTTTGTTGGTCATATGAGATGATAATCAATATTTTCAAAATGAAGAAAGTACTCTGTTTACAAACAAAAATTACCATCTCACGAAAACAACAACTTCTTCCAGTAGGATGTGTTGGAGTTTTTTGTGTAGTTGGTTTTTAATTAGTTAAAGATATCGTTCTGCGCGTAAAGATCATTTTTCCTCTCCTTACTCCTAAAATGTATATGATTCTATCTTAGCACGCTCGAGATCGACGTGATCGGGAAATCTTATGCCTTTTCTCTACTTCTACTATCTATTTCCTTCTTGTCCTGTTCTTCTTCTTTGTCTTCCATCTTTTTGTCAAAAAGAACGTATTTGTTTGATTTTGGTTTTTAGAAGGGGGTTTAATACTAGAATCTTTGTTTTGATTTTGATGAATGGTAAAACTGTTGATTCTCTTATCCTTATGAGGATTTTTTTCATAATCATTTTTATAGAAATCTTGTGTATTGGCAATTCGCACGCACCACGAGCAATTGGTGTACGCATGACGTAAGTGTGACGTACGTTTACTATGCGTTCAATTTATATGTTGATAGTGAGCACATGCGACTTATAAGTTATAAGAAATGACATTAAAGAAAAAGTAAAGGTGTACGCCTTGGACACTCTACACGCAGAATTGTGCTATCCTCAGGGTTATTTTTCCTAATTTTTGAATGAATTCATTGTATCATTGTACCAATTGTAAGGCTACCGTTCTAAATCACGATCTCAATATAAATAAAATATATATAGAAACATACATGAGTAGATGGTTTTCAAAGGTTACAAAGGTTATATAAAACATGAATACACGACTAAGTAATAGTACCAGAGCTATCGATGCGGACACAGGGTCGCCAAATATGATACTTGATGAAAACTTGTTCATAGATTCTCAATTTGTATTTTACCGTGCCCGCATTCAGCACCTGCCTGCATAACATCGTTAGTACAACTATAACTACAGTAATAACTGCGCAATTTAATTTGGCTGTATATGTAATTTGTATATGTACTTTACTGTACATACAAATGACTCGCACTTCATTTCGGGAATGGAATTATACAATCTATATATTTTAAGAATATCATTGAAAAAAAATTCTCACTCAGTTTTGATATCAATATCCAAACTTGAGTGCTTAATAAAACTTCATTTCTTATGTCTGTCTTCCGTTCTTTCTGAATACCGTAAGTGTTTAAGTACGGAGAAATTTATCCTCTTTCGTAGAATACATAATGTCGCATCAACATTGTTACACAATTTAATATTCCATAATAGTCGAATATAAATAGTACATAATATAGTTTACATATTTCATTTCTTATCCATAAAAATAAATGTCTGTCTTCCGTTCTTTCTGAATACCGTAAGTGTTTTAGTACGGAGAAATGTATCCTCTTTCGTAGAATACATAATGTCGTATCAACATTGTTACACAATTTAATTTTCCACAATAGTCGAATATAAATAGTACAATATATAGTTTACATATTTCACTTCAATTTCTGCGATGTAAGAATGAAGTCATTTTGATATTATGTAAGAAGAAGAAATAAAAAAATAAAAATACCATCATCATGTTATACAAGAAATTTCAAAATTACGAGTAAAACTCAATTTATTAATTAAAAAAACCATATTTGTTTGAATTTGAAAATTAACCATCTAGCCTCATCAATGTAGCCTTACATGCATAGTTGTCTTTTGCGAATCTATCTATTGTTCCCACGAACAAATGTATAGAGATTCTAACAAGGTAGAACCCATCATTACGCCATTACGATATTATTGATCCGCTGAACTCATTGCCTTCGGTAATAGTTTAGAAAATGATTATAATCACATGCAGACCTTCACTAATATCGAACATCACTTTTCCAATTAAGAACGTTGCACATTGTGTCAAATCACACACTGAAAGAATCTGGAGCAAATCAAATTTTCCCATAGTTGTTTTAATTTTTTATCGTATTGTACAATTAAATGGTTTATTTCAAGGCATGGTGTCATATATAGAAGCTGACAAACTTTTCTCTGGCTCAAGTTAAATAAATTGAATATATTTATATTTATAGTTATATATTATCTATTTAAGAAGGTAACTACATGTACCTAAATATGTCTTTTAATTAATTTGAAGATTTCATATCGTTTCTTTCAAATAAGCTCCATATGATTCTTTTTATGAATATTGCATTACTTATTTACTTAAGAAATAAATTCAATATTTATTAGTTATATATATGATATAAAATGGTTTGGGCCAGTTTACGCTTTATAAACCACTTTATTTCGTATATAACTAATAAATATACGTCATTGCATATAATTTAATTTTTTTTGCTATTAATTGTAGATAAAAGCAATATTTTTTAGCCAATCAGAAAGCGTGGTACAACCAGAATCAAATTATATAAAAAATATAGCGTGTTTTATCAATAGTACATTTTAAAGCTGCTTGGTCCGATTTTATATCAAATTTTGTGAACGCTTTTAAACTATGGTTATGCTAAGTATATGTATAATAATAGACATTGCAGTAGTTTTCTCAGTCAATTAAGCAAAATTTCAATGAAAAAAAATTATGTAGAAAATTTGTTAACAAAACAAACGACATAAAAGGGTATCGCGTTATTTCGTGTCATGTTAAAATTCTGCCCTGACCTCGAGACGGGTATGGTTGCATTACAACTTTGACATCGCTATAAATAATGGTCGTAATGTTCAGGCAAATTACAAATAAACCTGTGTACGTTTTGTTCGGTAATATTTCTGAAGTTTGCTTTGTTTACAGTCCATGCATAACATGCGGATTGAATAACCCCCATCATTCGGGGGACGAAACCAAACGGTTCCCTTTTCTAAACATTCCCATGATGCATTTTGGTTTTTTTTTTCGTTTGCCCAAAAAGAAATTATTTTATTTACTTTGAATATTTCTAACTTTGAAAGGAGACCGATTCTGTGGGTGTAAAAAGGAGAAGGTCCATAACTTTCTAAGATGATTGCTTTGTATGGAAAATTATTTGATACTGTAATAACAAAAATAATCGGACCAAGCAGCTTTAAAAAGATGACAGTCTTAAATTTCCGGTTTTTCTCCTTTTTTCTTCAAAAAATAAGTATTTGACCGAAAATTTGGATGGCTACATAAACATAAAGATTATCATTGTATTGTGATGTAGTGTGCTGTCTAAAAGGTTTTACAAAATCGACTTGTTTTTACATTGACTATACTGTATATAATGACTAATTTCCAGTTGTTATCGATTCTGTCACAAAAATGCAGTTTTTAACCCAAAAATTTCCACTTTTGAAAATGTTTTTTAAAGTAGTGTCTTTAATAATAAATCCGCATAAATGTCATCATATATTTTAGCTCATTTCTTACAGTTTTGTCATAAGAAATAAATTTTAGAAATTTTCCAGTTTTCAGCGATTTTTGTGCAAAAACCCGTATTTTGACCCCAAAATGCGCGAGAAGTAGCCGATGGATTTCTGTCGATTTTTATATGATCAATAGCATATGTCAATAGATCGAACTATACCAATAAACCTTTTGTTGCAATTACTTTGAGGTTGGGCGATTTTTTTAGTTAGATTGACTGGACTAAGTATATACTCCAAATATATATGGCAAAATTGGGTGCTTTTTGATAGCTTAAGATGACCCCCGTTAAGGTAGAGTTCAGTATTTTTTTCAGATAAGATACAAAATGATATTGCTTATCAAATATTGCAATTTGAGAAAAATCACTACAGAAGTATTTTTTATAATCTGCTTCGAAGTGCGGAAAAATGGCAATTTCCTACATATTTCTATAGTAAATGTACCCTTATTTTGAGATGGTCTCTAAAAAGAACCATATGGTTGATTTTCTTAAAAATTCGCAAATATGCTAGAGTTGGAGTATATTACATATTGTTAAAAAATAAAGAGTTTTGTATTGTAGTTTTTACGCAAAATTCGGTTTATAATGCGTATAAGGGATTCATGCTTGTATGAAAATACCACACATTGCAAAAATTTTGCAAAGCCTGCATCAATTACCTAATAATAAGTAAAATTACATACATTTTAGTTATTGTCCATCAGTATGTTGAACACAAGAACCAGCTAATTCTTCCATACATACATGGCAAGTTAATTTTTTTTTTAAAGTCCGAGAGGGCTGAATTGTCAACAAATTTACCCATCAAATCTACCATAACATTTTTAAATCTGATATCTTTGGCAAACTATAATTTTGTAAATAAAGAATTAGAATATTTTGGCTTTAAAATTTGAACATTCTCCTGTATCTTTATACAGAACTCTTCATCTTAAGGAGATTATTATAGTCTAAAAATGGTTACGACCGTCCAGCCCTCTTAATATCATAGGTGTTTCAATAAACGTTGTCAGTTTGTGATCTTTTTAATGCTGTATAATGCGTTGGAAGGCAAAATTTATGTGAAGTGGTTAGATTGTGATTTTTTTTCTGGTCAGTTACTGTATGAACACAAATTGATTTCTTCAGAAAGAGGACAGATCAAGGTCAATATTAGATCTTAAGGAAATAGGGTATGTCCATCATTTATATTACCTGTACAAATAAATGCCACTTTTTTCACACAAGTGATTTCATAATATTAGCTACAGGTCTGTACAATCAAGTTAGATCATTCACACTCCCGTATTTGATATGTTGGCTGTGAGCATGGTGACACATCAAATATCCAAGTAGATTGCAAGTCTGTAGCTCCTGGTTTAAAAAATTAGATTTGCTACAGACCTGCAGCTGATAGTTTATTAAGGAAAAAAATAACAAAATCCAATTCTTCAATAATATTATGGTTCTTTTAATATTAATAATTATTATAAAAAGGTTATGCATAATGCAAATACAAAAATCATACAATGGGGTTTTTTTTGTTTCAAAATAATGACCACAAATGAATAAGATGGGTAGAGGGGAAGTTTGTCACTCATATCAATGGGTGGCTCAAAATGACACAACATGTAGTTGAAACAGACAACAGAGACAACATACAGTGACAACCTGGCAAGGAGCCATACAGAAAGCCTTGGTAAACCCTGTTGTCAACATGAGTAAGATTTCTACAGAGTGCTCATGCACAGAGAACAGTCGCCACATAACATGGACATGGATTTGATAATGTTGAAAATTTCTATCTTACAAAGAATGCAGGGTAGACCAAAAAAAATTAAATAAGTAGATGAAAAAACAAATATGGACTGTATTTTACAAGTTCAATACGGAAATATATGGAAATAAGATTGATCAAGGGTGAAGTTTAAAAAAAAAATAGCCATTCCTTCAAAACCCCAACATTTGATATGAAAACCATGTATAAAAAAGAAAATGTACACAAAACATAAGGGAGAAAAATATCCCTAGTTAACATCTTTTTTGATTTGCAGTAACATATGTTTGGATTTGCGACATGATGATACTATCACTTGAAACATACAGGGACAATAACAAGGCAAAAAGTATTCCTTAAATAATTCGATAAATGAGATATTCAAGTCTGGATAAAAACAACACAGTGCATAAATATAAAGATAGCTGCTTGATACACATATCAAATTACCAATAATCTGAACAGGGTTCTGTACACACTACCCACATACATCCCTCCTTTTTCCATATAATTAACTGTAGAAATAACTAAAGAAATTTTGTGCATCCTTTTATCAGTGAGGTAATTTGCAGAATTTCCTGTACAGTTACACCCCTACTTGAGTGATAATGTGTGTCTGTTCTTATAATATTGGTCAGTTATACTATATAACACGTAGTACATACTGAGTACATGTACCTTTGTAGTGGCTGGTTCTACTGGACACTTAACACTAAACCTGCTGCCACTCAGTGCAATTCTACACTACAAACTGTACACTAGTGTACACAGGTTTTTAATAAAAAATAAATTACGTGAAGATTACAAATTAAAATTCATTCCTACTTCCACTAAATTTTTTATGACTAGTCTCTCTATCCCCCCTCTTGACCAACCCCACCATAATTCCTTGAAGTAATAAGTCCGATACACAAAATTTGAATTTTTTAGTTCTGTTAACTCTGGTGTGGAGCTGGTACTCGTATGTATACATATCTACACATGTACATGTATCTTATCATGGACATACTCCACATGTGAATCTTTTCTCTGTTGAACTATATGGTAAATACTGATTAAATGTAGGTAGCATCAGTTACAATGAAAAAAATACATGTAAAAAATATATCTTCAATTTTAAAAAAAATTACCCTTCATGTATTTTAAAGGTTAATAGTTATTTTTATTACAGGAAACAAACACTGGTATTCTTAATTTTTCAGAAATTCTATGACAGTTTGCTAAACGTGCTATACATACTTTTATCAGATTACTCATATTAAACAGAAATCTCATTGATTTATAATTTTCCAAATTCAAAGTAGTACCCAACTACGTGAAAGAAAACCACTTACAGGAGAAAAAATGGTTCATTTGTAGTGTCCTCATCCAAAAAAATATATATATACCCAGTTGAAGGAGTAGCAGGGAAAGTGGCCATTACCCAGCCTTCACAATTTTTCTGCTTAACAGTTTAATGCCACTGTATACCTGGTACCGTACGTTACAAACAATACATGCAATTAATAATTGATCAGTATTTGGAAAGAAAAATGGGGCATATTTAAATCACAGTACACATACAACTTTATGAACAACACTAATTACAACCTTGACTATTCGTAGGTAAAAAGTAGGCATTATTTAATATAATGGGCTACAATTTTTTAAGCATAGCTTTTGTAGCAAAGTAATAAAATGGGGACAGATACAGAATTCTCTCTGCATATAAACTAAAATAAGCTGTATATAAAAGACAGAAAAGCTTAGCTACGAGATCTACAAATTTGGCACGCCACAACCTTAACACCCAACACAAAATCTGAACAAGGGCTTAATAGGTCCACATTCAAAACAAAAATCACTTCATACACATTTCGTTCCCCTTTCTTAAGCTGTAACTGCCTTAAAAATTTTGACTAATGTAAAAACAGAAAAATTAAACAACAACCTATCTTTGGTGTATCATTTATCATTAATAATGCACTTTTGAAGCACAATTTGTGATTCTAAAATCAAATATTTCCTATGAATTTTATACTTGTCAATTTCTTCTTTAAAATATCAAATCATTTTTAAAACTTGTATCTGTATACACTATCAGCATGGCTCACTTGCACACAGACTAGATGAGAATGGAGTGTATTACTACACACAAGTTTTACAGATGCTTTGGAACACATTAGTGGCGCAAAGGCCCAAACTGATATGGGGGTGATTTAAAAATACAACTAGCAGAGCATAGTCACTAGTAGGGGGTGATATCAAAATAGAACTGGCAGAGCATAATCAATCTTGCAGCATTACATGCAAGCTCTGATACATGTACATACACAGCAGCAAGAGATACACAGGTTAATATTGAACAGTAAATGTAAATGATAAAATGTTATGGATATTAAATACAACCTTAGCCATCACTAAAACAGTGTAAATTATATATACTAATATACTCCAAAATCATTTCAAATTTCCTACCAATCTTAAAGTCTGTTGAGAATTCTGAATATACTGGTCCTTCTTTACCCAAAATTAAAACACCTGAGACATTATGAGTAAGTCTACAAGATATTCCTAGCAATTAACTTTTCCTAGATTTTCCTAGATTTGAGAATTGATGACATTTCAGTTTATTCTGATGTCTACAAAATAGTTCTAAACACCTAGACCATCTTGATAGCTTATATTCATTTTGTGTCTCTACAAAGTTCCAGTTTACAATATATTAAGGAGAAAAAAACAACTCAGATTAGCCACCTGGCAGTAATATCACCAATTATTAAATTATAAAAAACAAAGTCAACAGAAACATCGACGGACCATCACAACAACCAACTAAACGTCAGCCAAGTTACAACACCTCTTGTAGTCTAAACAAGTCCCTGTATTCACACAACCTTTCAGTATATAAGTTAAAAAAACATGTATCAATCACAGCCCTTGACCTCCATTTGTTGAACAGGTCAAGTGGAAATCCTGTGTCCTTGAGAGAAACTTTTAGATCCTCCCCTTTTTTCTGCAGCAATCTCAATGCACCAGTATCAAGAGAATGGGTTTTATGGTAACAGTGATGCGTGTTCCAATTTCCTCCACAGTATCATTTCGTCTTGCCATTTACACAGATGAGCTCACAATCCATTGATGATGTTGGCACATTTTGTACATTGTTTTAAACATACACACTAGCTACGGTATGATTGATCTATTATGGGATCTTAGAATCTAACTTCATAGACACAAACTACAAAAGCATCCTTGATAAAATAAGTTAGATGTCAGCAATCATCCTCATTAGATACTGGGAAGCCTTTGATTATGACACATAGAAATAAAGAGGTTGGACTACCCAATGGGTCATTTCACAACTCATTTCCATGGCGATTCTGCACCGCACTGAGAGCACCACTCTGTTATCAGATTGTGGTCTCCACTCGGGCCTGGAGATTTGGACTACGGGGCAGGGTGCCGTTTTTCTTGGCGGAAGAAGATCGCAGGTGGAGGTGGTGTGACAGAGAAGCTGTCTCTCTTTCGAACTGTTCTTGGATGTAGCTGTTCATGGCCAGGAAGATGTACAGATAGTCCTCGGGACTGCCGATGATCCCGGGGCGCTTCTTGTGGTACAGTTTACACAGGTGGTACACGTCGATTGTCTTGTCGTGGTTCAGCTGGTCCAACAGGGAGGACAGGATACAGAACCGCGCCCCCTCCACCCCTCCAAACCTGTCAACATTAAGCAGAACAGTGCTAAAGGTCTATCTAGACAGCTTATTAACATGAAATCCATGAAATCCAAAAAATACTCATACAGATGTGCCTAAAATAATTTAAACAGTTTGGCTTATTTACTATATTGTCATTTAGTGTTCATTATGAAAAGTGATTGAAAAATAAAATAAATTTACTCCTTCTTTGACAAATACAACATCAGTGTTTTGCTCTGTCCTCTCCTCTCTCTCTCTCTCTCTCTCTCTCTCTCTCTCAATTATTGGAAATACAATGTTTGATCAATGCCTTATATAATCCCTGTAACCTGAGTCTACAGGAATCATCATGTATCTTTACCTGTCCACTACAATGATGGGGCCACCATCTTTCTGGGCCTGCAGCTCCTTGACCCGCTCCACAAGGTCAAATGCTTTGAAATGGGGCATATCAGCAGGGGGCCAGTCAGGGCAGGAAATTATCCGGGTCACCAGCACATAATCATCCTAAGTGAAGTAAAATGAAAATAGATGCCAATTTGAATTTGTTATATGCTACATGTGTAATGCAGATTTGTGTAACTAAATATGAAAAAAAGTATTTTATATTCATTAGTGATAATGCTTCAGCAACGATGGATAAATACTCAAAAAACACTGTGTTTCAAATTAAAAAAAATAACATGTTATAATGTTCTTCTGTAATACAAGTACAAATGTAAATCTGCCTAAGTTATTGCCTTGTGACATATACTGTTTTACATGTTTATACAGTACATGTACAGTATTACATGTATTATAATCATTGTATTTTACATCTTAAACATAAACTTTAAATGTAAAATCATAATTTTATGAGTGTTAATCACCATTAACCCCTCTACAAACCTTCAACTAAGGTTAAACAAGCACAGCAAGGACTACAAATGTAGATCAACATAAAGAGGTCCATAGTGCATTAACTTATACCAGGCTAAGACTACCTATTTAATTTGTGAAATTACTGAATGTACACATGAGTATATATAAGATTACAAATACAGATTCACGAATTTACATGACTTAACAATTGTTGAAATTGTGAGGTACCTGAACAAGAACTAAGTGGAATACTCTAGCAGAGTTTAATTATGGGGAATGACTTATAGCAAGGCCAAGAACAGTTCGAGTGCGCAAGACTTTGCGCATCTTCTTATTTTCATGCAACCTTAGGTGAAAAGTTATAACTTTCTTTTGTATCATGGTTTTATACAAAATGAATCTTATTTGTAACTTTAATTAGTTGAGAAATAGTGATTTTATGACTTTGACAGGGTAAAATGCTAAAATGGTGCTTACGCGTCGTTTCCCAGTATTGTAAACTACATGTATACATAAATTTTGCAGAAAACTGAAGAAAAAGTATGATTTGCTAATTTATTTGAGGTGGCGATGGATTTTTAAATTAGGAATTTATTCACAGAGCATTAAGAGAAACATATTAGCATATAAAAGTGTTATTTTGTTAAAAATTAATTTTATAAGCCCATATATACTGCAATATGCCAATTTTTGTGGGAAAAAATAGGGTTTTTTCAAATATTATCCCTGGACCAAACCATGAGATTAACTTTTTTTTTATAATTTCCTTATTGGTGAATTTTTACAATCGTTTTCATATACATGTATTTGAAAGAAAAAGAAATCCCTGGGTCAGAAATGCAAAAAATAGGGAGAATATTTATCGATTTTTTAACAAATTCCCATAGGGTCCCATAGTAAAAAATTTATAACTTTTAAGATGACTCCCTAGGAAATCAGGGAGGTAAATAAAATACATATATTTTTGATCTTAAAAAAAATTGATTTAGAAGTAAAACTACATGTCAGAAATTTCATCAAAATAATTAGAAATAATAAGACACAGCCTTGTTAAATTTTTTCTCACATTTGAATATATTTATAGAACCCAGGCACATTGTAATCAGATGATGCAGGCAAGTTTAGATATTAAAATAAACTGTCCATTAGCTTTATTTTCAGTGAAAACTTGCTTTATCAACATAAATTCTTAAATAAATAAAGACCAAAAATTTTTTGATACTTTGAAACAATCTTGTGTATGTATATTAACTTCAACTCTCTGGTACATTAATATACCCTGACTCTCAATCCACAAGATCATGAAAATTACATGAACACATGTACATCAGTATGTTGTGAGTTATATCTTTACATTTCATGTTAAACTCAACTTGAACTATCAAATTTAAATAATATATCAGGTACATGTGTACTGATATCTGCTTGTGTATTTTTTCTAAGCCATCAAAAACTCATCAAATTCAAAACAGCATAGGAAAAGAAAACCCACATCACCCACGAGATAATGATGCTACAATGCCAAACAGAACAAAAACAAGCTAAAAGTCAAACCAAAACAGTGAAACAAGCAGGATAGAACTAGTATCATACCCATCTACAATTCTGTCAATCAAAACAAACAATCAAAGCATCTATTTCTTAAACAATAAAAGCTACATAAAGAACTGAATTAAAAAAAAAAAACCAGAAAAAATTATCAATAGATACATGTATCTTACAGAAAAATTTCATGAGTAGGAGAGACTAAGAAGTTGTAAGCTCTGTATAACAGAAGACATAGAAATAAGAAAAGAGGATATAGATATGAGGTCACCTTTAAATGACTTTGACTTACCTGCGTAGATTCCAGTAAGAACGTGAGAACAGTGTAATTGGCTCCTTCCTCAGATTCCTGGAAGACCAATTTAAAATTGGCAGTGTCCATCCCTACAGAATCCGCCTCGTCTGGCCAAAACTTCATGAAATCCTGAAGTTCAAAAAATTTAATTTTAAAGATTTAATTAAAAGGCATTCCCAAAGGATCACAACTGTCCCTTTCTAATCCCCCAATATATTTGAGGAATGTTGTTTAATGCAACATGTGTTCAATGAGTTTCAAAGAATTTTGGATGATATTCATGTATTCATAAAATAATAATGTATTCTCGATTCCTGATTAAATACTCTATATAGAGTTAATATGTCTAGGTTATCTCGACTCACCTGGTCATCGACCCTAGAGAGGAGGACAATCACGGAGCTGTTGTTGTCCCACACCATCCTCCAGAAGTCGCCCATCGTCGTCTCCAGGGGGTGCTGGGTCAGGATGAACTCATCCGTGTGGTTGTAACCCTGATAATGACCACAATTTATTGACATTAACTTTGTTTATTTCAATCAATAACCACAATTCACTCAATCACAAAGCTGCTATTCAACTTTATCCCTGCTATTCAACTTTATCCTTCATTATGGTGCATACATTTAACAGAATCTAAGAGCAGTTCTTGATAATTCAAGCCAGAAGAAAGATTTTACATTGCTTTAGTGGTTTGGCTACACCTTGATCAAAGTAGCCTTAAATGAGGATTAGGTACTCTACTTTTCAATTTCCAGCGAAAATATCCATGGCCTGCATTGTCCATCTTCTAACTTTTAGGTATAGAAATATATTTATCAATAAAACTCTTCATGAAGTGTTACCTGTAGGTAGGTGGCATTGATGTAGTCTGAGCCCTCCACACCGGGCAGGAAGGGCAGCTTGACCCGCTTGGGGTACAGAGGAATGAAGTCAGTGTTTCTGTTTTTCTCCAGTGAAATAGGATCCAGAGCTAGAGATTTGTCCGAGTCTTTGGGTTTGTAGGCTGTGACAATCTGCAACATGTAAACAAAGAAATATTTATAAAATGACAAACATATATATATGCTGTGATATCTGATTGTAATCAAAATGAAATTCAAAATACATTTTCTCCCTCTCCTCCTCAATCTCTTTGAAACAGATTTCAGCCAACAAGAAAGTACAATGCACTCACAAGGAAAATGTTTTGTAGAAGAGAGGGCATGATGTCAGGCGGCGTCTCTGAGAGTTTGTCCGTGTACAGCTTGACATCGGACTGCTTGATCTCGGTGAGGGGACACAGCAGGTATTCAGCCAGGGCGTCGTGGATTAACATGTACTGGTCCTTTATTATGCAAATTACAGAACATACAGATACATGTATAGTTTTACATGTAATGCCAAAAAAAATTAATATTTTGTTTCTCAGGCCATAAATTTCAAAATATATTGAAGCAGGCAGGAAAGAATTTTATTCTTATTTTTAATAGTAAGATTTGCAAAGCGAAATAATTCAATTTTCATAATTTAATTTAAAATGGAAAATTCAGTTATCCTTCTTTTTAGTTTGGCATTAAAATTAATCAATGTGGCAGCGTTTAACCAGATGCAGCAGTGCCCCGAGAACCAGCACATTAATTTTTTGGGGGCTAAAATGACATTGTGTCGAGTTTACACGAATGGTGTCTCTGATTATATACATCATAAGAATTATACATTTCAGAGTTGTAAATATTAGCAGGAGCAAATAATCAAACTTATCAATAAGTTGATTGAAAGTAAAATTAAACATGAAGTTATATATTTTTCAAATAAGATCAAGATTCTCTTACCTCGGTTTGCACCAGGAAGTTTCTCTGTTGACGGATTTTTAATAAAAAGGCGGGTATATTGATTGTACCCAGGTCTTTGATTTGATCTATCATACTGTCAATCAAAATATAGGTTCCCGTTCTCCCAACCCCTGCACTATAAAGAAGGACAAACAAAAGGGTTAATTGTCATGCCGGAAATCTCACTGATAATTAATGACTACTGTGGAATCATTAAAATTCGTGTTGGCTCAATTTTCGTGGTATTCTTGGATAGCCCTCATCCACGAATTTACATCCTCGACGAAAACTAATAATAATAGATTTAGTTTTCCTACAAAAACTGAAAGCCGATGCATCCTCAAAATTTCATCCCCACAAATCAGCAAAAAACCCATAACCCACGAAAATAAATGATTCCACAGTATGTTAAAATGTCAGGTTGATCAAAATGCTTAACATGTAACAGTTTGGCAATTGAGCTCCTGAAAATTTCCATATGTATGTTTCAACAAACTGGTGCCTATGCACAACCTCAGGAGGCAAAGTAATGTGTCATCAGCAAATGTCGGAGTAAAGCATTGATATTCATGAATGAAACATGAATGAAAAATGTTGAAAAATAATAAAAGACTGATGTTAAAAATACAGCTATTTTGACACCATATACACAATATGGTCACTGTATTCTAAACCACATGCTCTGTATTATTTCAATTACACTTTCTAGTTCAAATTAACATATCAACCACGATACATGTAGTCCACTTTAAACTTTAGCGAACAGTCACTGGTGCTCACTGTACATGTACGGTAAACCACCTTTTATTCGCGTTTGAGAAATTTTCCTCAGATTTGCGAGAGCCTCGTCGTCGCAAAAATTTCTCGCCACGAACCAGTTATTGTCATATGGTTCTTATAACAAAATGGATGTTGATAAGGCTTGCTCGTGAAAATAAGTTGCTGCGAACAAGTTTATCTCTGGTAAATCGTGAAATAAAGTCGCCGCGAATAAAAGTTGGTTTACAGTATATGGTTTCAGACTTGAGTTGTTTTACCTGCAGTGAACTACAATAGGCCCCGCTCTGATCGGGTTCATGGCAGCAGATTTCTGTACAAACTTTAGGACAGGGAGAGTGAAGTCTGGCACCCCATGGTCAGGCCACTCGGTGTAATGGAACTGGTGAACTATTCGCTCTGAAAACTGCTGCAAAATCAAATCAAAACACATCTTTACAAAACAAAGTACCCAGCTAAACAAACACCCTAAAGTTGTCCACTCTAAAGAAACTGTACCAGCTGGATAAATTTTTTTTTTGTTTTGAAAATAACTATATTATTGATTTTGAAATAAGGTTGTTTCAAAAAATAAAAACATTCATTTATTACAGTAACTACTAAGGCAATAAAAAATTAATCTCTTGGTTCTCAGGCCAACATTTTCAAAAACAGATGCGGTCGGGCGGTGATATTTTTTTTTTATTCCATAAAAAAAGGATGCGGTATTTTTATTTTTATTTTAACAATGTGCAATTCTTATTCAAATCCGAAAAAGTGATGTTTTAAAGCAAATAAATAGTTACCTTGAAATGAATGTATCGGATTTATTAGCTCAAACTAAATGAAATAAATAAGTCATCATGTTATTCAACAATGTTCAAGAAACACCACAACTACGAGGCTTGAGAAAGCCATGTGTTCAAGCATAATGGGATATTTAGTATAGTACAAGCTGCAGGAACTCTCCTCCTATATGCATTTGAGGTTAAACGACTTTCTTCTTCATATACCAAAACTAAAATCATTGCTGTCGCGATCATAAATTCAACACAGCGTCTCATAACTAGATTCGGCAGCCTTTGCAATTGTTATAATTAAATCTGAATCATCCCGATGTTTGCAATTATATGTATGTTCTTTATTCAGTTAAGCGTTTTATTGACTTGAGTATCTAAAATGTGGTCCTGAAATCGGAATTTTTTTTCCGGAATAAGCAAGCGCACTATCAAAATTTTATTTATTCATTTAATGATAAAAATGGGCAATGCGCAATGTTAAATCAGATGCACGCGGGCCTAAGAACCAAGAGATTAATTTTTGATGGCCTAAGTATACATGTAAATAACATAACATCTATAAGTAATACATTGGAGAAAAAGTACTTTCTTTCTCAGTGCTATGAAAGAATGGGGTTACTAACTATCTGCTCACCTTTTTAAGTTTGACGTTTTTGAGTGAGAATATCCTAACGGTGTAGTGTGCGCGGGAGAATGTGTTGACGTGTTTGACCTGTATGGGGCCGTACGTCTCTATCCCGTCCTCTGGCCAGTACTGATCACACTTCCTCTGTAGAGAATATACACATTACACAGATGGAAATCAACAATGTATCATAAATTATTGTACCAGTACTGATCACACTTTCTCTGTACAGAAATATACATGCATTGAAATCAACTACTGTATATATCACATACTTCTTTATTCTACAGCTTGTGAGTTACATGTATGTTCCTTTATTTCATTTTCTAGCTCAAGTAACATTTCAACTACTTTATCTTAGAAGAAAGGTGGCTCAAATACACTATATAAATGAATAAATACTACAGTTCAAAAAGTCAATGGTTCCTTGATGAACCATTCTCATTGGCTTTGATTTTAGATTTTATACACTGTTATAATTTTCACTACAATCTTAATTTTGCATATTAAAGGTTTTTTGACCATGGCCTTCCTTTAGAGGTTTTTCTCTTCTACAGAATACATTCCTTTCTCTCTTACCCTGGTTCTTTCCACCAGTTTCGTGATCATCACTATGACAACAGAGTTCTGTTCCCAAACCATCCTCCAGAAATCTGCGAAGGTGTTGGGCATCGGGCCCTGAGTGGCTATGTAAGCCTTGGGCTTCATATAACCCTGAAACACAAATAAATTGTAAATTATTAGATGCGCATACTACTACTGTCACAGATAATTCAATTCTTTTGTTATCAACTGTTTTAATAATCTACCAAAGGCATATATCTAATTAATTAAGAGCCCATCTTTGAATGTTGGTATGAAGTTGGTTTTCATGAAATTTGTACTTAAATTATAAGATTTCTCACACATCTTTCTCGAGTAATTCCCTGATAAACGTTATCAAACTGTGTAAAAAAAAATGTCCCAACCAGAATTTTATATAAAGACCATGTATATATCAGCTGGTTTCCTTACATCTATATAGTTTGCATTGATGTAATCAGACTGCCTCTGTCTGACTTGCATTGATCGCTGAAGTAAAACTCTCGAGTGGTCATCTGAAAATATACCACATGGAAAAGTACTGGTTAGAAAAGTCCTATGAACATGATAAGAAATTGTGAAGGGTATTTCTATGTTGATTAGGTGAACATTTATGAAAGTGTATCAGTTTACTTGCATACTAGTATGTAGTTTGATTGCCCTATTTCATTATACAGAGAACAATGAAACTTTTTATAGAGTGTAAACTGGTTTTCTTTTTCTGTTCTTACATGCTTGAATGTTGACATATCTGTTCTTTTGTTTGTTTTCTGGGTACATCCCTACATCAGCCTTCAGGGCCACAGAAGTAAGCTTATTTATTTCCTGCAAATACGAAGATAGACATTTTTTTAAAAGCACATCAATCAAGTTTAAAAACTAGAAAAACTATTTTTTTATTTAATTTTTCATGATTTTGTTTTGCACAAATATTTTGATACTTTTATTTATTTTCAAATCAATTCACTTTATTCCACTTCAATTTATGGTTATGCCAAATTTAATGTTGTTAATGAAGAACATTAGTGAAAATGAACTCAATTCCAATGAAACTTGAGGGGATTATTCATAAACCAACTTATTTTGTAACTGTAGCCATGTAAGAGTTGCCCCCCTTCAGTCAAATTCATTGCATCTTAATAGTATAATGATAAAACTGTAAATCTTAGTAGAGTCAGTTACTTACGTCAAACTCGTGGGAGAAGCCCACGTCGCTGTCGGCATGCAGGGACTGTACATGCTGCAAGAAGTCCTCCTTCTTCACTGTTGGGAACTTCTTCTCAATGTCCTCTTTTACAGCACCAAATGACTTCTCCTCTGTCATAAACATTTACACACAAAGTCAATGTTATATCCACATGAATGTAAAAACTTTGGAATGCTATAACAGTTCAAAAAATAAGTGAAGTTGTCTCATTTTCTTTAATTACAGTTGCTATGTGATTTTATCATGAAAATTTTATTATCTACAAACACTGCTTCAGCTCTAAAAACATTTTTTCTAAAAAATGTGGTCAAAGTTATCGTACAACTTGATCAATTGACAGTTTTTCCAGTAACACCCACCTGAAGCATCAGGCACTACTATAACAGTAGACGGGGGAGAGTTATTGTTTGTTGGAACAGCCAGGTAGTTGTACGCTGCTTGGTAATACTTTCTACAGGTCAGGGACCTACAAAGGTCAGGTGATGCATTGAAAAAATCAAAGTACTGACCGCATATCAGGTATAACAAAGCAAGTAAAGCACTGCTGTCTATATAAAAATTAAGGAGTCTGAATTGTAAATGATACAACCAACCTCAAACTTACGAAATTTAATTACACCAATAATAAAAGATTGCCATACTGGTACAGTAAAAAAGATTGCATTTTAATTAGATAATTGATTTAAATTTGTTTAATGGACAGATGAAAAGATATCTCCTTTAATCAATAGCAAAATTTTCAATATACATGTATGTTTTTGAAATTACTTAACAATTTTATGTAAAATAGAAAAGAAAATCTGGTTTAATCATTATCCTGCAAGACTTTTTGGTTTTCATAATTTAATATAGACTTATTACCTGCATCCAATGAAGCCTAGTACAGCCAGAAGAATGAAGACTATTGTACAGACGACCCCAGCCACTATCCCAGCATTCACCACTTCCGATTCCACTTGGTTCACCGCTGTCGGATCTGAAAGATTTAGATGTATATAAATCTACAAGTATATGTAGATCTGTAACTGGATAAGAAACAGGTAATAATTTTTACAAACCTGCTCACAAGTTTATGATTCAACTTGTGGATATAGTTTAGATTTCTTATTAATAAAAATCATACATATGAATAAATGTACATTAGTTATATAAACACATGCTATATGGTCAAAAGAGAAGATTTCTTTTTTTTCTAGCATATTCCAATGGTTTGAGTGTACAGATTGCCCAACAGAGGCTATATGTGTACATTCATTTCCTAATCAAGATAACAACCTTAAGTTAGCTAGGTGATTAAAAGGATGAATCTGAAATGATGGGGTATTTTACAGGAATACAAGGTAATGTTGATAAATTACGTGAGATTATAACAGTGAGTGAAATACATGATTTTTAGCATGTGAAATATAAAGTGAAGTGAAACAACATGATTTCTAGGATGTGAAATATAAAGTGAAACTACGTGATTTTTAGCAGGTGAACACAGAGTGGTACTACATGATAACAGCATGCAATGAACAGACATAAAGGCATGTAAACTATACAGAGTTGATGAAAGGTGCTATATTAACTATCAATTCACTTCTCTAAAAAAATTTTTAATATTATAATCTTATTTTTTTTTAATCTTCAATTGCATGCATCTGAATAAAACAAGGTCTAGAAATATCAAAATATTTCAACTTATTTGATTTTGTTTAATTTAAATTTAAAAGAACAATCTTTTTAAATAATTTTATTCTTTATTTAGCCCAAGAAGAGAGAAATAACTGTGCTTAATTAAATCAAGAATCAGCATGCAAAAAATATAACACAAAACTACTAAAATACTGTTATAACTAAAAAGAAAGGGGGTTGTCCTAAACACAACAAAAAGAGTTCTATGTTGTTTCAAAACATCCAATTTTATATATTTGTTGCTCAATCACCTTCCATGATTGGTTCCTGAATTTCAGGTGGGCGTGTTGGGAAAGAAGTGAAATTGACAAGCGATTGATTGCCTGACCAATTTTTCTGCACTGCTTTTGTTTCTGAAAAATACATGTTAGTACATGTAAAACCATGATGATATGCAAGAGATGAATTGTTAATAATAATGAATGACATGATTACTGTACAGTTTGAAAAGCATATATAAATTATTCATATTAGTTCAGCTTAATATGATGAAAGAGATGGAAGTTTTCATTAAAAGCAAATTCACCCAGTGCATTTACTAAATGAAATTACCGGTACATGTACATGAAAATGGCAACTAGCGGACACAAAAGACAGGCAGCTTTGACTTATTGGCCATACATGTTATATAACTCAAACTAAATTAAGCTTAAAAACACATGTATGCACTGCTTAATAAAAGCACTGTCACTATTCTGCCTAAATCATACATTGCTAAGAATTACATCATTAAACTCTGTCATTATTGAAGACTTGCTTCAGATCTAGAAACAATAATTCTTCATTTGGCACTCAATATTAGTCCATACTTGTAGAATGTAAGAAAGAAGTTTCTCATAACATAAATACACTATACCAGTACTATAAAGACTCAAATATCTAGTATACATCTTTTTCTAACATATCTGAGATAAAGAAAGATAGACAGATAGATAGACAAATATACTGTCTATTGAACAGAAAAATACCAATATATATAAGAGAGAGAGAGACAAACAGACATACCGTCTATCAAACAGAAAGATAGACAGAAGAAAAGAATTCACTGATTAAAAAGAAGAATAAATCGGGAGTATCATTAATTGCAGAACAGCCCTTGTATTAAAGGTTTGATTCTCCTTTTTTGATTACCGGTAACTTCACCAAAAAAATGTCTTCAAACATTAATGAAGTGCATTTTGGTTAATAGGCAAATATTGCAAGGACAATAAAACTTAAAACATTTTTTTCTTATTAATGAACAAATGTAGAAAGAAAGCATCAATTCAATTTTGTCGCAAAAATAAAGTCTGAATCTGAAGTGAATAGAAATCATCTCTGTAAAATTAAACAAGAATACACTCTGTATCAAAAAGAACTCAAGTACCAACAGCAACCAAAATCATGACATTCCTACAGAAAATGAATAATATCATCTTGAATGCACACTGATAACTGCGACAAACAAACACTGTCAGTAGCCATTACAAGTTCTGTAAAATCATCTTAAATTTCATAGAGATCAGATTCCTCAGTTTGTGAATGAATACCTGAGGAAATTATGAACCAAATAATGCTCAGTTATTTCACATATTTAAGTTTTGCATGAAAGACGTATTCCATTTAAATATTTTTTACTAAAAATTTTGATTTTTTAAAAATATGTGAAATGTCATTTAAGGGGTTCTTTTTTTAAAAGGATATCTGAGTTGAGTGATGATCTACATGTACCATAAAAAACGATAAATTCCAAATCCCAATGTAATAAGAATGATTTTACACATTTCTCTTCTCTGTCATCTAAACAAACAAACAGCACACAGAATAAGCCAGAAGTGACAAAGACAACAGCGATGGATTATCAGTTAGCATGTATCACCTGGCTCGTTATAATACTCATGAGTCACAGCCGTGGAGGACATGTTAGCAAAGGATAAAATCCTCCTGGACCTATTGCTGAGGGGTACTGTCAAATCAACAGACAGGTGTCAATACACAGATAGATGGAATCAATGGTACACCAAACCAGTGTCCATCTCTACAGTACTGTGATTACTTTCTGTATAGCTATATTGCTAGGTTCTAC
This sequence comes from Magallana hongkongensis, assembly GCA_016163765.1. Classification (NCBI taxonomy): domain Eukaryota; kingdom Metazoa; phylum Mollusca; class Bivalvia; order Ostreida; family Ostreidae; genus Magallana; species Magallana hongkongensis. The sequence continues at coordinate 22,897,437 of WFKH01003881.1, read as the reverse complement.
ACAAAGTATCAGTCTTATATGTACCTGCTTAACTAGTAATCATTACATATAATACATATGAAAGATATCACTTATTTAAGAACTATAATCACTGGTGCATCACTTGGCAGTTTTAGACTTTTGTTACATATTTATTAGGTGTACAAGAATTATACATGTACTATCTACATGTATATTGTACCATTAAAATACATGTATATTCTCGATCGCTGTATTTTTCAACCAAAAATGTTATTACTTTCAGGAACACACATAAACATAATACCTTCTTGACTCCTGCAAGCCTGACCAGGGTACATGACTATTCATGGTTTGGTGTACCATTTTGCTTGTTAATACATGTATACTGATGTCAAACATTTATCTAGTTACGTATGAAGAGATCAAATACAGACAATCTTTACATTACCAAATAAAAGGTTTTAAAGCATCATTGATACAGACATTAATTCATGTCTGCTATATCAAATTGATAAGTTTAAATGATATTACACTCCCAAAATATGCATACACCAAAAGGAGTTAAATGATAAATCATCTACACAGATACGATACAAATTTTACCTCTAATAAGAACTCAAAAGCTACATATTTACTTACAACAATATATAATTCAAATAAATATGTTAGGATATTTTAAGGTAAGTAAAAAAACTAAATGTAAAGTATACATATATGTAAAACATGTTATTCTCTAATTTAAATATTGAAGCAATAGAACTGCCAATCTTATACCAGTACTTGTATTTATTGTTTTAAAACCAACCAAAAGTTTCTTCACAAAGGAGTTTAAATAGCTGCATTCTGTATGACAGCTGCATTTTCACTTGATTTTTTTTTTTTTAGGAATTTTGCAAATTTTGATATTTAAATAAGATAAAATTTTTGTAAATTTTATGGGCAATAGGGGAAATTGTTCAATTTTATTTTAAAAAAAGAAGCTTTTAAGAATAATTACCAACATTTTCACAATATCAACATTATTAGCTATCCTTCCCAATCAAAATGTGCTATAATGATCCAAATGTTAAAGATCAGTGAGAAAGTGAATATACTGTATTGTAAATATTGTACTACCACAATGCACCCAAACACGGGGGGTTACACTAGTGAATATCAAACACAATATTGATTTACATATTCTCAATGATTAAAGTGATTCTAAACTACATATGTCCATATTTTCACCATATGTATCAACATTAAAAAACAAGTCTGTTATGTACATTACATATATGAACAAATAAAAACAAAATCATTGTTTTAATTTAATACCATGCAAAAGAAATGTAACTAAGCCTTTGAAGTATGAAAAATATTTTTCTCACCATCCTCTGAAAACTCTATACAGAAAACACATGGAATTGGTTTATAAAGCTGGATAGATTTGAAAGTTTCAACATGGCATAGAAATACAGATATCATCTAAACATATTTAATTATTTCATTTTCAAGCAGACTTCAGAACAAAGTAAATTTTAAGAAAGATGTCAAAGTTTCTCATAGAGTGTCAAAAGTCCTTAATTTCCTATAGAAAGTTTGGCAAAACAGTATTTCAAGAATCTAGTAAATACTGCAAGCTTTTTTCAAGCAAGAACATGCACAAATGATTCATTGTAAGAGAAACAGGTCAGTATTTCTTTATCAAACTGACCTTTGTTTTGATCGACAAAGTATCAAATTCAGACATAATGCAAATTCAAGTGGATCAATTCAAAGTTCTCTTTCAGAGATCATCCATAGTTTGCATGACACAATCAAAAAACCCACCTTTTTCATAATGCTATGTAAAAACCACATTTCCATTAATTTCTATGTAATCTTATATCTTATTATAATAATAAAATGTTGAGTATGATTGAACAAAGAATATATGATATAATAGCGATAATATTTCAACTATGTTGATATCGGTGTTCTGGGTACTAAGTGGTCTGGTGGTCAGAAGTTAAACTACAGATTTTAACAGGCTATAGAGAGTCTTTCTTACCAGATAAGATGAACGTCCAGGGTTTAGAGAATTCCCCGATGTAGTGCATATTGGAATGTAGGCTTTTGGTCACTCCAGCAATGTGAAGGGAATACCCTGCATTGGTGGGTAACCCAGTCACAATTGTCTGTAATAAAACATAACAGATCCATAATACATTGTTTGAGATACACTTGTTCATTACATAAACACATTCAGAACCATAAACACTCAGTCTGATACATGTATTTTCTAATGATAAAACACTCAATATGTACAAGTGCATAAGTCATATCTGCATGTAACTGTGGCCTTTACAAGATTGATTTCTTTTTAAGTCAACAGCTGACAGTATAAAAAATCTCTGTAGATAAATGCTTTGAAATCTACAATCGTGACATTTGACCCTGTGTTTGTTTACATAAGAGTTGAAGCTGACCTCCCGTTCGTTGTTTTCGAGAGCTCTCCTCTGTTTGAGGTTAGTACTGGTGTCCCTGACCTCGATGTAGTAGTGGTCGATGGTCCGGTAGAACTGTTTGGGGGCCTCCCACGCCAGGTAGATACTCCGCGACCCCAGCACCGTCAGGTTGGTGATCTCTGGGGGACTGGGACCTACAGGTATACCATGTCATGTTAAAATACAATTAACTGAGTCATCAAAATTTACTTATCAAATTTATGAATAGGCTTAAAGTTTGCTAATATACTTTCAAGAGGACCATACCTTTGGACACAGATCTTACTTTACAAACATAATTATATCTATAAAAATAACTGAATGTAAAGTATTGTTTTAGTTTTAATTTTTATCAGCTTAATGACCTTACATATACATACACATATAATCGCAGACACTTCCTGAGTAAAGCAACCTTACAATTGATTTGATGAAAAACATTTGCTTTTTGCTCAATCTTTTTATTTATTTGGTTTTTACCAGCAACATCTGTGTAGACAGGGTATACATCACTAAAATCCCCCTTTCCTCCTCCAGTTATGGCCCTTACTTGTACTCTGTACTGGGTAAATGGTTCTGTAAAAATAAAACAATTCATATGCAATCCTTAGCACTAGGTACAAGACAACTAAACAGAATATATTATAAAAAGAAATTTTTGCATAAAATATTATCTTTGAAACCACTGTTGTCTGAAAAAAGACAAAAATAAACTCTATACAGTCACTGAGTTCTCCAAATTCAATGTGATACTAATTTTCATAAGGTTAAAACATTCCAACTTTCACAGAAAAAAATTTTACAATCAAATTGCATAATTTCATAGAGCTGCCTTGGGACTTACTGAGATTGGTGACTTGTTCCTGCATGGGATTGTTGAGATATTTAGAGATGACCTTGGTCTTGGTGACATTGTCATGCTGCCAGCGTAACTCGTAACTCATGATGTGTCCATTGACCCTCTCTGGAGCCAACCACTTGACGCTGAAGGAAGTTGACTTGGGCTGCTCGTTGGTATGGATCATCAGCGGCTTGTCTGGAACTAGCAAAAATATTGCATGTTTAAAAAAAATTTTGTGTAGCTAAAACTTATATTTTCCACTGGTCATCTATGTACTACTACTGCAGGTGTAATAAAATCTATATACATGTACAGTTAAGATATATAATTTTCTACTGGTCATCTATGAACAATATTACAGGTGTGATAAAAAAAATTTCACTGTAACCACACAGTCAAGACTTTTACTTTTCTACTGGTGATCTGTAACTATTGTATTGTAAATATATCTTACTTCCTTCTGCAGTTCGGATCAGCTTTTTGACAGCCGGTCCTTCGCCTACGCTGTTGAAGGCTAAAACTGCTACTTCATACTCCTCAAATGGTTGAAGCCCAAACAGAGTGATTTTCTGTAAAAATCAAACAAAACTGCACATTGTTATCAGATGAAATTTTATACACTTTAAGGCCAAAAAAGATTAATCATTAGGTTTAAATTCTCACGCACTGCCACTTTGGGCACATTCTGCCATATTGATAAAATTTTTATTTACAACTCATTTTTTTAAAATTCAAGTTAAAGAAAGACTATCGAGAACATGAGCTATGTCCCTTTTTACTTGCTACATAAATGAACATTAAGTGTCTGTCACATAATATTTTGAATTTTTTGGCTAAAGAATCACTATTGAATGACCTTCCGTTACAATGACCCCTTCATTAGGGTTGTTACACCTACAGTTTTGATTGGATCCTCCAGTGTGATGACTCTGTTGATGAGGTCCCTCTGGGATATATACTGGATTTTGTACCCCTCCAGTTTGCCATGGTGCTTCTCTGGGGGAGGGGGGTCCCAGGAGAGGTGGATCCGACTGCTGATGTTACTGGTAGCCACCAAGTGCTGGGGAGGGGCTTCAGGAACTGGAGACAACTCAAGACATGTTTATTTTGAGAAAAGAGTACTATAACTTATTTTAACAACTAAAAGAAAAATATTTCATCTCCTGCTTTCTGGATTATTTTCAGGGGTTTTTTTTTACCCCTTTTCACCTCCAGTGTTGGACAAATTTTCGACTGAATAAATTTGAAATGGTAAAGAAGGATATTTTATGAAACCTTGCTTTCGGTAAATGTAATACATGGCAATATCATATTTAGTAGCATCACAATAAAATTTTGACTTAATGATGCATCTGAGTCACTGATAAAATACAGCAAACTCTATGTAGTTAACCTAATACATTACTTAATGAAACCTAGAAATGCTTTTACCCTCTGAATCAGTGTAGAAAATATCACTTGGTTGACTCGCTAAACTGGTTCCTATATTGTTTACAGCAGAGACTGTGATCTGGTAAGCTTTATAGGGCTGGAGACCAGTTAACACAGCTGAGGGATTCTCATTGGTGAAAACAGACACTTGTTTCACCTTGATGCCATCATCATTCCTAATGAAAATAATCACAATACAATTTTCAAAGTCATCAAGGAAAAAATTTGGAAATCAAATTAAAATCTCAAATATCATTTAAGTCTGACACAAGCAGTAGTTGTAAAAGAATATAATTAATAGAATCAAGCAAATAGAAGTCTATATTAGTCCACATTATCACTCTTGATTACTGAACAGCTTTTGGATTGAATAGTTACTGGTACCACCAGGATGAAAAGTTAATATTTGGCACCAACTTAGAAATAGATGCAGTTAATCACATATAGACATGTCAGATAAGCGGCACTTTACTCTGATTACCATGCGGCTCCCGAGGAACGCTGACAACAGCCGTGAAATTGCAATGTTCTGTCGATAATGACATCATAAATCACATGCTTAGTTACAATGGAAACTCAAGTATGAAATTATTGTTATAAAACATGCAGCATTACAGCATTGTGGCACCCGCTTATTGTTTCTACCGAGAGTTGACACACTAACATTCATCATATTTTTCTTTCCAATCTACTTAAGCTTATATCATTTTTCAACATAGCCAGCACCATCTTAAAAATTCTGGACCCAACTTTTCAAGTGATGCATTGTTTCTAGGCCAACAAACAGACATAGACTTAACTGTCCGTTCAGCAGCAAAGGTAACATTTTTTTGCACAACTTACATGACGCTGACGGAGTAATACATTATGGGACTGTTGTTGTCAGCCATACTGGGGGGCCAGCTGATTTTGGCCATGCGGGAGGATTTCTCTAAGATGCTGGGGCGCCCAGGGGGAGAAGGCACATCTGCAAAATACAAGAAAAAAAAAGGTAATTTAAATCAATATACCTGGCATATATAGATTGAATATTGTTATTTGTCATATATTCAATTGGTATTCAATGATAAATTACTATTTAAAAGAAAGTACTTGTAAATGCTACAATGTCAGCTTAGTTGAAATCCTAAAATAAAGTAAACATCAATTCTTCAACAATTACTGGGTAATGGACAATCAGGTGTTACTTGAAATGATTGTCTTACTGTTTGATTATCATTAACAAATGTTCTTTTTGTGCGTGTTAAAGTTTCAAAAAAACTGTTATAGGTGCAAAAGACTGTACTTTAGTGACAATCTATGTTCTCTGACCTTGCACCAGCAGGTAGGTTACATTGGTGTAGATGACATCATGCACCAGGCGCTGATCTGTCTGAAACTTGATGACAGTGCAGGTAAAGTTAGACGAGTCCTTCATCTCCAGCTCCGTCACCATCAGGCTATAATCCTCCTCCACCTGGAACTTCTTCTTCAGCCCCTCATCCAGATACATCAGTGACATGTTCCCATCCGGATCCATGGCGGCATTGGCAATGAACATCTGGTTCCTCTTCCAGGTGGTGGAGAACATCTTGTCTGGATACATGTCCAGGGCGTCGATGAAGCACGGCACGGAGGCGTTCTTACCCACCTGCCCAAACACAATGTTCAGTGGAGGGGTGGTGGTCTGGGGGATGAGTTGTGGTGTCGTGGCAGCCTCAGTGGTGATCTGTTTAGTGGGGGGGGGGGGGGGGGGGGGGGGGGGGGATGAGGTGGGAATGTCACTGGCATTATCTGATGTCTGGGTGGTAATAATCTGACCTTGAACTGAAATTGAAAATTTCAAAATAAATTTAAACATGTTAAAGTAGCCAGCATGTATTTCTTGGGCAAGATGCCATTTTAAAGTCTTCATGTAATAATTCTAATAACACGAATCATCATCATTCAATTTGATAGATCAATGATAGTTTTAACATACATATTTTATTGTGACAGCAATTGGGGGGGGGGGGGGGGGGGGGGGGGGGGGATTAATATTAAGATTAATATACAGTATTAAAGGTCATATTGCATTTCATTATGTAGAATGGATCATGTTCATACTGTGGGTAAAATGATTTGATCATTCACCCTACAGATCTAATATATAAACCACATAGATCTCTACAGATGCCTATCCTATAATATATTTTGTTTCATCAGACAATCCCACACTGATGCATGTAACTTCCTAATGCATTCTGTGACGATATGAAAGACACATCACCCACCTAATACTGCTTAACAGGCAACTCAGGGTAAAATAATACCTTGATCATGCACTTGATACCCTTAGCAACTGTAAACATCTGAGCAAAAGAAAGAAAGAGAGATGAAGACCACTATCTCTTTGTATTACAAGGCTCAGGTCCGAGCAATCAATACAAAAGACTGGGTGAAGAGTTCAGCCAGGGACACCTTGTCATTTCTCCAGGTCTAATTGACTTTATATCCCCCAAAAGCATTAATGACTCACTGCTCCATAGGGCCTTTATATTTCCCTAAGAAAATCTTACAGGTCACTCAATTACAAGGTCCAAATGTATGGCCTTGGTTAATGAGAGTCTATAAATGGGTTTGTAGGTCGCTTGCATTATGGCTCTGAAGACTCTCAGCAGTATTAATCCCCCACACTTCACACGCTGATCCTCCAGATCAATATCCCCCTTGTCTTCCGAGACTCTACTTCCTCACTACTTCCTCACGAGCTCAGAACAAATTAAGTCTGCAGCCATGATTTCTTTGAGATCAATCATAACTGACACGTACAAACTGATAATTAATTCACAAGTATACTTTTCCACCTTGAAAATGGTGAACGTTCTGAGGCTAGACTCACGTCCATTGATGTATGCTGCAATGTTGATGTAAATATTGCCAAGATTTACAGAAGGAATTAAATTCAGGCCAGATCTACAATCTTCCTTACAACTCATTGATGAACAGACAACTTTTTACTTTTCAAATGCCTCATGAAATCCGCTTGAAATATTCCACATGGCCAAGAAGCGTGCAATATAAATTAAGGCCATGTGTCGATTTTCTGAACTTATTAAAAAAGAACACTCTTGCTATTTCATTGATCATCCCCATCACTTTCCCAGACCTTTAGCCCCACAATCAGCTTTATAGAGAAAAGTTCTACATGTGGTTTTATAGTTCATCTACCCTAATCTTTATCCATTTCTTTTCTTTACCAGTACTCATGTTAACAATTACTCCTCGAAAGACCCTTTCATAGAACACAGAGATAGTGTGACAAAACAAAGGCCACTACGAGGGTGTCTTTCAAAATAACAACCATAGGTGTAACTTACACCAGCCTTTCTTTTGATATAATGAAGCTTAGGAATTAAACATCGTGTAGGTATATATACAGTAGATAAGGAAAAAGAAAAAAAAAATTACTTTTTGCCTACACTATTACCACTAACTTGGTATGAAACCCAAGATAAAAGTTGAAATCGGTTGCATGAAAAGAGAAGACAGTATTTGTTTACATTAGCTGTAACTTCAGTAATGATAGAAACCACAGGAATGCTGCTAGCTGCAATGTCTGAATGGTTCAGTGACACCTTAGCGTGGTGTCGTGTGACAGGGACAATGTATGGCAAGTGCACTCGTAATTATCTACCACACCTGGCGAGAAATGACAACAATGAGAGCCCACTTAGGTGTAATAGGTAAATTACCTTTCTATGAAAAGAGATTTTTCTTGTTAAAAATATCTAGTTAAGTTGAATAAAGGATTTTTAATACCTATCAGTTAGAGGACTTGCTTGTTATATTGAAAAAATATACTCGGTAATTCATCCCTCGTTTTTTTTTTAAATCAAGTTATCTAATCTGTACGACATAAAAATAAAAAGTCCCTTTAAAAAACACACTCTGAATGCATATAAATAGTGCACACAGATACCCTGGGCCTTACACATGAATCATAATAACCACAGGAAGGTGCATTTAAAATTTTCTTATCATTTTTTTTTCTCATGAAACAAGTGCCCTTCAAGTTTTAGTATGACTTTCAAGAAGACACTCGACCAGACTAATGAAGAAACTACCCTCACAGACGACAGTGTGTGTGGAGATTGTCCCAAGATAATAAATCAAAATACTGCACTGTCACAGTCCCTAATTGTCATCAACTTCGAGAATTCCTTTTTTTACTAACTTCTCTAACAGTGAGGTTCAATCATATGAAATAGGTTTAAATTTTCTAAAAATGAATTGTCATAATTAACAATGATCTCTTAATGAGGCTTGTTGAATGGCCTTTTCAGATCCTACATTTAACACCAATTTTATGATATTCTACAGGTCATTATAAATAGGGACCCTGAGTCAAGCCCTGATGTTGTCTGCATTCAGCCCTGTTATAGATCTCTAGACAACCAGGAGTCTTTGAAAGGCCTTACTGAGGCCTCTGTGGAGTTTGACAATGGTCGACTATCATAAACAGGTACACAAGCTAATAGCTGCATTGCCGTAAATCTTATTTGTTTGGTTAAATATAACACTTGATCAAGATTTCAGGAAGCTTTCACAGAAATCTGCCTCTGAGTATCTTAATGCATTACTGAACCCCTGACATCTTTGCCATGCACTGACAATACTTGAATTGTAGTGTTGAAGAATTGCTAAATAATCTGCATTATTAAAACACATACATACACTGTCTTATAATTCACGAGAAACTCTATAACACAATGTTGCATGCTTTAGAAAATATCTCTCTTATTCATAAAACCTTTCAACTTATTTTTGTTATTTCTGGCAGTAAATTGTCAGGGATATTAATATAAGTCATTTGAAAAATTGAAGAAGAGGCAAAAATTGTCATGAATATTAATAAAATTTATTTGCTATTTTTTTTTTTTTTAAATCAGGAAGGAATTTTTTTTAAGATCAAAACTACTGATTAGAATTATGATCATGACGATAGCAGAAGTTTAATGTTTTTTATTGACCAGAAAAAAAAACAGATTGGAAAGGAGGAAACTCAACACATAAAATTTTATCAGTGAATATAATATTACATGTAAATATAAACTTGACCCAAATACTTCATGTCAAATTAGAGAGCTCAGTGAAGGTAATTTGTATGTGCAGTAGTAAAAAAAAACCCTGTTATATCTACTAACCTACTACCGGTAGTTGATCATTTAAAATATACAGTAACAAACTTATTACACTGTATATGAATGAGAACAAAGCAGGGGTAGCCAAAAAGTGGGAAATACTCATTATTTTCATATGGTATATCCCGGGAATTATGTATATGGACATGAATGAGAACAAACTTTGTTCAACAAAGGTTGGAATAGTTTAAAGATTCGTTCACTTTTAATAACGAGGAAAAAATCCACTTATGATATATTTAACACATGAAATAAAAAAAAAAGGTTAAACATGTATTACAAAATCAAAATAATTGATTCCAATGATTGAAGATTTCAGAAAAATCTCAAAGGTTTAAACATCAGAAAACCTGCTACTAGGGCTTTAGGAGCCAACTTTTTCCCTAGACAAAATCCTTTTTTTTTTTTATCATTTATTACAAAGCATTTATTGGGGAAAATACTGTGTTCACTGTGTTCACTGCTCAATTAGCCTTGTATTGCTCTTATACAAATATTGCATAACTCTTTTTCCAATATCGTCTGCAGTCTGTGAGTTTATTACTGCACATTCCACATGATATTATCTCGACCCAAATCCAGAAATTCTGATCAATGATACGATATAACACATTCACTTCCAATATTCCATATAATTTAAAACTTATACCTTTTGCAATAATAAGCATGATAAGTAAGCACAAGTTTTGTAAAAATAATAGTAACGACACCATTCATCAATAAAAAGGAAATCATTTATCACTGGCAAGAAAATCCATTGATTAAATTTCTGTTAATGAGTTTATTGTACTATAAAGAAATTAATTAGTCTAGTCATTTAAATCACACTAGTCTTGCCACAGGCCTGCAGGATTATGTCATCAGTAATAAAATTAACGACCCCCTCCCACTACAATTTATTACCTTAACAATGAGGTGAGATTTCATTCCTTTTTGTGGTAAGCAAATTGCTAGGTAAATTTCATTACACACCTTTATATGTGATTTCATAGTATTTATTTAACAGGCCTTCTTGTGTGCATTTTAAAATATTCCCACATTGAACAAGCAAATCTAAGTTATGAAACATCTGTTCACGGGCTTCCTCTAAGACTTACCAATCAGATTATGTTGAATTGAAAAGTTCCAAATAACTAGTAGCTTGAACCAGCAAAACACTGCATGGTTATTCGCAAACCGAACCATGGTTTTTATTCCTCACCGATTTTCTCTATATTTCATGCCTGTCTGAAAGAAAAAGATGAAAAAAAAAATATATTGACATGAACAATTAGTTTTTTTTACATATAATAAATGACAATATTTTTACCATACCCTCTTAGCAATATATACAGTTCATATGTTTTTATCATTAAAAAAGGTACTGATCAGAAAAAAGTCTGTTGTAAAAATTCGAATATATTATTTTCTTAATCTTAACAGAAGATCAATTACAGGCGTACCCAAAATTGAAGAAATTTTTCGATCATTAATCTGTCATCCAGATAGGACCACACGTTACACTGTTATTTGACTGTAATATAGAGCCGGTATATTGACTTATGTTAAGTAACTGACCGTTTTATCTGTAAATTATATTACTGACGGTAAAAAATCATTCTTTATCAGCTTTCTTGTAGATCGTTTAGAAACAATATCAATTTACAACTGAAATCCAGAAACATTTACGAAAGCTGAAATTTCATCGTTTTTCTGTCTTGTACTAATTTTCACATCATAAAAACTAAAACCTGAAAAACTACGAATCAGCAGTGTTAAGAGTACGTTGCTATATCTTTACATAAAGTTAACTAACACCCATTACCTTCATGTTGTTGAATTAAATCCACAATATCTCATTTTCTTCAACATAATGGTCGCCATTTTGATTTGCACATAATATCAACTTCCTGTCACGTGACTCATTCAACTGAAGGATTTCAGCTTATCTCGGCAGATTTGTGTTTTTAATGACCCTCGTGATTTATCGAAAATTTATTAATCAATAAAATTAATAGCTAATCATGTTAATCGATTAAAAAACAATGATTGTTTGATAATCAAAAAAAAAACAAAACAAACAAATTGTCAAAGAGTGTACAGAAATTTCAAAGACTTATCACAGAATTGTTGAAAGACGCATGTGGAAAATAAAAAATTATCTATATTATGCTTTTTTAGATTCCAAAATATGTTTTAGTATTGTTGTTCTCTTCTTTCGGTCTTTCTTTTTTTTTCTCTTTTGAAAGGGGGAGGGGTACACTTACGCACAAAGTAATACGTTTTATTAAAATTTCGTTGGGGGGGGGGGGGGGGGGGGCGCGAAAAGTGAGTGGACGAGTACCCTTAAACCAATAATTTATCCCTTTTCGCGATTCAAAGTCTATCATAGTCTAATGAATATACATTTGCAATATTTTAGAAAAATGAACATTTGATAGTATGCAAATGAATACATGTATAAAGAACAATTTCATTGTCTAAAACTACGAATTTTTATGAATATATACCTTGGGAAATATATTTCATTTTATAAATTAATAAAAGGCAAAAACGCAGAGAGAGAGAGAGAGAGAGAGAGAGAGAGAGAGAGAGAGAGAGAGAGA
>WFKH01003881.1:22867412-22884982 GCA_016163765.1 Magallana hongkongensis | reverse complement strand
AGAGAGAGAGAGAGAGAGAGAGAGAGAGAGAGAGAGAGAGAGAGAGAATGTTGGCCGGCCGGGGTTTTTTGGCAAATAAATATATTATTCATAATAGAACATGTTTAATGATAAAAAGGGTATATAGCTTTTTGTTAACCACCTTTATAATATTGATAACCCCAGTGAATGTTCATTTTACAGATAACGTATTCTTTACAAAAGCTATACCTATACACCTACAAAATTTCTGAAATTAGATTGTCACCTCATACCATTGCTGTTGATAATAGTCGTTTCAACCAAACTATATGTAATTATAATTGTGTAAAAAATGAATTTCATTTTATCGGTTTGATAAGTATATATATTTGTTTTTCGTAAAATATAGATCAAACATCATTTTTGAAAAGGGCATACAGTGTTAAAACTTGTGCAACAGTTAAGCTCAGAAAAAGAGTTAAAATGTGAACATTCTTGAAAAGTATATATATATTTAATTATAATTTAAAACTATGAAAATGAAATGTTAACTTAACTTACATATTTTGTATATTACGTATTTCATTTGCTTATATGTATGGAATTTGTATTACTAATGCATTTAAATATACTGATGGTCTGTGAAGCCAAAAGAATATCATAAAGTACACATCTTATGTACATGTATGTATGCACCATATTTACATTGTAGCTGTCTACATGAGAAACGGGAGGTAAATCTAAAGAGTTTCAAGAACAGATTGAATTACTGCTCTTTTATTAGTCGTTACTTAATTAACCCTTCTTTTTTTTTTTTTTTGTTTCACCAGGGACGTATATACGTTCCAGGTTTCATATGATACTTCATAGCACTGATGAATGCAATATACATATCTGAAAAGTTAACCATCCCTGCCATTTAAAAAATTAAATCTTATGCCTTAAGGAAGCTGGGTAGTCAACATATTAGCCATCAGATTTACCTAGTATTTTTTTTTTTAAATGATTCGTTTATCTATATGCTATTATTTAGTAAAAAAAAAATTTTTTTATATTTTAACTTTAAAATTTGAATGTTTTCATTTTTCTCTATACATGTACAGAGCTCTTCTTCTTAAAGAGATAACTGTACGCTTCTTCTAATTCCAAGGTTATATTGAAAACAATTATTATAGTACGTCTACATGGGGTTTTTTTATTTATACAGCGGCTGCTGCTCTAGACATAACGTGATTTATTTATATACTAGAAAACCATCGACACGGTCTATCTAACGTTATCAAGTACAAATATAGTTATTTTGTTTGATAGATAAATATGTCAAATGTTCTTCAACTTATTCTATCGTATCTAGGTTCTGATAGAATACATGTATAATTCACGACATTTCTCTTTTTAGCTAATTTCAATTTAAAATATAAAAAAAAAATAAAAGATCACAACATGTCCTTGATTTCATACTGTTTGTATATACATGTACGATACGTATTGTTTTACTTTTATTTTATATCTATAGTTACAGGTCAGGGACTATATAAGTATTGCTAGACTCATTCAAACGAGAGATACCATGCCAAAAGTCTGATTCCCAAAATAGTAAACTCTTCCTGTGTGAACAACATATGTCTGCATGTAAAAAGTCCGATTCCAAAAACAGAAAAGAACAGAAACTTACCCTTTCTATGTATACATAAATAACTTTAGATAGTATGCAAAAAGCCCGATTACCATTAGCAAAGAACAGAAACTTACCCTTCCTGTGTGAACAACATAAGATAGCATGTTAAAAGTATATTTCCAAAAATAGCCCCAAAAACCCCATAAAACAAAACAAAAACCAACCAAAAACACTAAACAAAACAAAACAAAACAAAACGAAACAAAACAAAACGAAACAAACAAACGAACTTCCTGTGTGAACAACATAAGAAAGCATATAAACAGAATGATTCCCAAAATAGCCTTATTTCCAAAATAATAATGAACAGAAACTGTAAACAACAAAAGATGGTATGCAAATACCATGGAAAAGTTCTGATTTCCAAAATAGTTAAGAACAGAAACTTGCCCTTCCTGCGTGAACGACGTAGGATAGCATGCGATAGTCTGATTCCTAAAATAGTAAAGAACATAAACTAACCTTTCTATGTGCCTGAACATTATAAGACAACATGCAAAAATCTGTCCCAAAAATGTAAAGAACAGAAACTTACCATTTCTGTCTGAACAACATAGAATAGCATTCAAAGGTCTGATTCACAAATTAGTTAAGAATAGAAACTCATTTCCCAAAATAATAAAGAACAGAAACTAACCTTTCTATGTTAACATCATAAGATAGCATACAAAAAGTATGTTCTTTAAAAAGTAAAGAACAGAAACTTATATACCGTCCCTCTTGTGTGAACAACATTAGGAAAGTAACAAGACCGGAAATACAAAGGAAAGTACTTATTGTTATTTGTATATAACTTTTAAAGAATCACCTCGTTCATTATGTTGCAGTGTTGTGCAGCTAATTTTGACACAATGTCGGATGTAAAATAGTATATGCATGCAGTATATCTTGCTGAATTTTATTTCTGTCATAAGACCCTCCTCCAATTTTTTGTTGTTATAAAAATAATAATCCCTCTGTTTTGCGAGCTGCTTTGTGCCACATTTTTGCAAAGTACGCAATATCTTTACTGGAGTCCTTTTAGTTCGATTTGAACGTACTTTTGATACAATACTAAAACCCACTTGCCCTCTCCATACATATACCGTATTAATTCAAATTGAATTACGTTAACTTACACAGTTTGTAGTGAGAAAAACAAAACCTTTACATCATGAGTTATGTATATTTTGCACAGGTACTAAAATTACACTAAAGCAATCTGTTTAGCAACTAAAAATTCAAATGCAAAACTATTGCAAGGGTAATTAATCCAGTCTGCTAGGACCTTTAATATAGTTTTGAACAATTAATAAAAAGATATATGTGCATTTTCACCACCACTAAGCAAGCTGTCACCCTATATAGAGTAGAACGTAGGGACCTAATTTGTCTAAGTAATCTTTTCTGATCTCAGCATACTTCCGACCCGAGAAAAGGTAATGATAAGTATCTTTTACCTTTCCACATGAACATATTGCACTAGATAAAACGTTACACCTATAACGATCAGAGTTTGACTCGCTGTCATATCGAAGTCTTGTGTGTAAAATACTCTAGTATTAATTTATTTTTCAAATCTGATGTTTGGCGGAACTGTTTTCATTTTTTATTCATTTATTTTTGTGGAGTTTTAACTTCTAACCACAGATGGAGAACCTAGAATGTTAAGTATATACATCGATAATGAATTCCACGGGACAAATGCAGATTTATATATGCAGTATGCATATGGGTATAATATAATTTTGCAAACTCCTTATTGAATATGCAGAAGGTAATATACACCTGTACATGGCATATCCTGTGTGATATCACATAGATAATAAGAAGCTTAATTATTGTGAATTTTATTGTATTTAATTTGTGGGTCTAGCACCTTTCTAAAGTGATTCCCAGCCAGTGTCGAAATACATATACAAAAGATAACATGGTGAGGTCAGTATCATTCGAGGCAGCTTGCATTTTGTATTTTTTTTTTTTTATTTGAATCAGTGGCTAGACAACTCACAACTGATACTACCGAACTATATTGCTGCCGAGATGGGCTAAATAAAATAAACAGTGAGATCAACGATAAATTATTTTAAATTTCATTTTTATAGATAAATTTTGTTGTATGCATTACACACTCAGGTTTCAGAGTGAGATAACAAACTTGAGTTAAATAAAAACGTTACTTTTTTAAAAGTGCTTGCTTGTGAGTTTAAACCTTAGAAAAATGTTAAGGGGTCCAAGTTTTTTCTTGTGTTAAAAATACAACTTTAGTCTTTGAGGAATTCAATTCCAGTAAACACTGTTCTAAGATTTTAAGATCATTTATTTCAACAATTTTCAATTGTTTTAATACATTCTTTTTTTTTTCAAAATGAGTATTTAAAACAGATATCACTTATAGCTACAACGTAAATAAGAATTAGTACTGAGTCTTTCTACTGATGAAGTACGATTATTTGGATGCAATTTCTTAGATTATTAACCTGCAGCTCTTTAGTTTTCTACACCGTTATGTCTCACTGAACACCAAATCCTTGGATAAAAAATGTCTATTTGAATATGCGCTGTAAAATGAAAAAAATAACCCAATTCAAGAGCTTGAATGCTGAATGTTTGTTAATCTGGCTGGTTTGCCTGTTATTTTTTAGATTAACCAATTTCAAACAAGTGTCAACGAACTTTTGAAGAAATCTCCGTAGTTAGCTAGACATTAATTATTTCATACAATTGAATGCGTTTAATAACAAGAAAATCAATCGATGTCTTACAAGGCTCAGGCCGATTCATCATAAAACTGTGGTTTTGTTTGATTTGAGGTTTTATCTTCAGAATTTCTACGTGTTTGAAAAAGTATGATTAATTTCTACATGTAATCATTGTTGATATAGTCGTCAGTTTGTCAATTGAAAAAAAATTATAAGTAAAAACTTCTTTAAATATATTTAATCCTTGCATTAGAATCTTTATCGCAAACCAACGGTAAATGTGGGTTTAAAGTGTATATAATTATATAGAGCTGGGCGTTTCCCCAAAACATGAGTACTAGTATTTAATTGATTCATTGAGATTCACCAGTAGGCTATGATTTTTATAAAAATGAAGAAGATAGAATATTCTTTGAAATATATTTTTGATGCACGAAAAAATATTTAAGATTTCAATAAACTATGCTGTATTGCTAAAATCGATGTGCTGGTATAGTATTTACTGGGGAAACACATGGGTTATCAAGACTTCCACAAACACAGGTATTAAGAGGTATTTGTTTCTGTAACAATTTACTCGATAGTATAACCATTACAAAAATCGCGCCAATTGTCAATTCAACCTCTCTTTTTTCGTTCAGCGCATGTCTTATTGTTTATTGTTTTATGTTTAAAAAAAATATTTTTTCAACACTGTGATTGCAGTCAAGCAAGAGAATAGAAAAAATAAATTGTTAATTGCCATAAATGATTTTGTAAATTTAACGTTAAAGAAAACTATTGTAGAAAACACATATCCCCATGCTTTCCTCCAGTAATTAAAAAAAAGACTGCCATTCTCAGAACAGTCGCACTTTGTGTTATTATTCTGCCATGGAGGTAATTTTTTTTTATAACAGATGTAAGTGATTGGATTTTCACACATTATTCTTATGCTGTTAAACCATATTAGTTATCACACTTCAATACAAATGTGGCGGTTACAGTTAATGAATATCAGTGTGGCGGTTAAATTAGAGTTACAATGTAATGACATCTTGTTTTGAGTACGTACTTTTTGCAATTCATCATAAATGTGTCTGGCTAATGAAATTATGTTCGCAAAAAATGTAGACAACTAAAAACATTGGAGCTAAAAACGCAAAACCCCTCACAAAACAAAAACAAATGAATTGAACTTTGACACGTTGACCTAGAAAACGAATGAATATGCGCGTTAACGTATATATTTGTTTAACTTCTATTTCTATATAAGTACTTTTAAGAGGGTTGGATGGTTGTAGTCATTTTTAGGCTATATATATATTTACCTTAGACGAAAAGCTCTGTATAAAAATGTTCAAATTTTAAAGTTTTTTTAACAACATATTAGTTTATGGCCAAAACTATTGTATGTTTAAAAATTAAAGGGAGATAAAATGGTTAATTTGTTGACCATCCAGCCTCCATAAGCTCAAGGTATCTTTTGGAACCAAACCACTATCCCATATAAAAAAAAAGAAATGAAAAATTGAACAAGAATAATGTTTTGCGTTCCATGTACATGTATCTATCTTTTTTAACCAAACACCCATTCCATATAACAAATTGAGCAAGAATAAATTTTTAAGTTCCATGTATCTAATCTTTTTTAACCAAATACCCATCCCATGTAAAAGATTTGAAAATTGAGTAAGAATAAATAAATAAAACAACTCGGTACTACCCTCACCGACATAGGTTTATTTGTAAACAACACTTCTAACCATACTCAATTAAATCACATTCTGTCATTAAATAGAATCAAGAGTGGAATTTTAATTTAATTTCAACACAGGTAACATATATATACAAAAATATAATATAAACCTTAAACATGCTAAAAGAGAGCTACTTCATCCTTTGTTTATAATTCGAGAAGTTTTGTCAAAGAAAGACACACAAACAGGAAAATAAAATCATAACAAGACTCTGATAGAGCATATAGTGGCATTCGAAAACTTGCCATTTGTAATTTAAAATTGTTACTATTTTTAGTAACAGTGTCTTGGATTTCTGTTCAAAACATTGACGCTAAGAGAATCAACGACTAGGAAATATCACAGTTTTTTAACATTCAATAGATTGGGTTTGTTTGGTTGGACAAAAAATACAGCGTTCCCTGAGTCGTCCTGGAATTCTTCAAACTTGGGTTCAATTTTGTTTACGTCAGCAAGTTGTTGCGTTAACCACGCGAGACGTGCTTGTTGATCCAATTGAGGTATGACGTCACGCGCGTGAATACACTCGGATATCCCTTCTGTTTGCAGTCTTCCGATCCCCATGAAACGACACCTGTGATGTAGTATTTGCCGTCATAACTGCAAGACATGGGCCCACCTGAATCGCCCTGTAACCAAAAAAAATGTTCTGTAACCATGACAATAATTAAGAAGTTAATATAACTTAATAAAGTTGCAATATCTCTCTCAACCATTGAAAAGTTTGCTTTTGCTATAATATTACCCCCGCCCCTCTTAATTCTTTTTTTTTTTTTTGTTTGTTAAATAAATAATGTTCCGGTACAATTGTTGTCCTAAGAGTTGACTCTTTTTTAAACCTAGACAAGTTTTAAGAATATTTTTCTAAAGCTTACCTTGCAAGGCCCATGAGTTCCATCCCCAAAGCACAGCGTGTCGTCATCCAGCTCAGTCTGCCAGAACTCTCTGCACTGGGTGCTACTGATGACGTCACCGCGAACTTGGCGCAAGCGTGAGCGATCAGTTTCCTCTGCAATAAAGATTAAAGTTGTTATTGTTCCGATAAGGTGTTAAATTGAGCACGAAATTCTTGCTTTGAATACACAATCTGGATGTTGCGAAAGGTGTATTGAACAGATAATGGTTTAAAATTAGAATCAGCTATCTGTTTTTATCTCTTTTCTCGGGTTTTGACATTTCCTGATAAATATCATGCGAACAAATACAATGTATCTGTAAATAAAGATTCCCCAAACTATTTTTGAAAAGATAAAGAAAAGGTAAGAGTACACATATTTTTAGGGTGAATATACATTTTGAAAATATTTATCAAGTACACTTCGGTTATTGAATTCACACTTGAGGAACCTTAAAAAATATTTTTCTAGATAAGTATCAGAGGATATAAAATTATTTTAAACTTTGATTATCGATTCAAATCATTGACGCTCTGTCATGTTATTTTCGAGAAATATTCAAACACGCTGAATAAGCTGCCAAAAGGTTTAAAAGAAGCATCCAAATAACGTTAAATAAGGTGTTTTCAAATGAAGCCCCCCAAGTAGTGTTGAATATGACATCAGCATGTTTAAATGAAGCACTATTAATAAAACGTTGAAGAAGACACAACTTTCTTCAAATTAAGAGCCCATATAACTAAAAATCAACAAAGATGGATACCTTGATCTGCAGTGTAGCCCCATCCGGTCACCCAGCACTGTCCCTTTCTCTCCACGTCAAACAGATCCACGGTGTTGTCATGCATGAGTGGAGATCCTGGCTCTCTCTTGTCGAAGTCGTTTCCAAAGATGGCGTCGCCCACTGGTGGCAGACATATTGCGCGTGTGTACGGGGACTGGATGTCCACGCTCCTGTCTAGCTCCACTAGGGCGATGTCGTGGGCGTAGCGTTTGTGGAGGGGTGTGCTCTGGTTGCTCTTCTGCTCTTCTTCCTCGTCATAAGCTATGTATAGGGGATGCTGGGAAAAATTAAGATTACCAATTAACAATACGAACACTGTGACAAGAAATACATCTATTACAGTATATCTTTGCTTTAACAGATATAAAACACCGTCGTCTACATTTTGTAAAATGGACACAGCGATTCTTACTTTGATGATGGCCCTGATAGGGATGTCCATTTTGGATGGTTCATTTGCTTTGTTGTCGTGCATTCCAACAGTCACGCGCCATTTATGGATACTGTTGTATTCACTGTAAAAATAACAAAGAGGTCATTGGATATTTTATACGACATAAACATGTAACTGCAAGTTAAGGCACTAATTTCAGTTTTCTCTTTGTATAATACTGCAGACAAGCATATTGCCGTATTGCCAACTGACCCTTTGAAGCAATGGGCAGCGGTTAGAACCCAGCGGTCACTGATGAGGGCGCCTCCACAGCCATAGAGCCCACTCATATAACGGAAGGACACTTGCCAGGGCCACGCGCCCCTGGGAGCCGTTGTTCCTCCCACAATTCTCTTGGCTCGATGCGAGAAGTAAGGTTTGCCGCAATCATTTCCTGGAAAGTACAAATTCGGTTTAGAATGGAAAATACATTGAATCATGTAGAGTAAGTGTCTGTTTTTAATTGCAAAATTTGGGTCTGGGTAAGAATTTGATAAAGGGTTGAACGACGGTTTAGTAAACAAAACATACATATATAATAATTTTTTTGTTTATCAATTATTTATTTGGTTTGAGTTTTCAGGAAAAAGTATGTTCGGTACTGTTCTGGATAGTAAAAGTATAAGTAGTAAAACAAGAAAACAGTGGAACTCTTACTGCTGGGTATCTTGTTGGACATGTACTGGGGCTGGTCCAGCACCAGTACGTCATACATTGGTGGCGCCGGTGCGGGGGTGGTGGTGGTGGTGGTAGTTGTTGTGGTTGTGGTGGTGGTTTTGCGGTTCTTCATCATTTGCACTGAAAGAAGAACATACAAGACTGTATATCATGGTACAATGTTTGCCTTTACTGCGACAGTTGCAGTCGTCAGTGTAATGTATTTTTCAGTTTGCTAGAACAATTGTATTCTTTGGTTTACGGTCAAAAAAGTTATTTTCAGCTTTCAAATTAGTTTCAAAAAGGTTTAAGGGACTTCGGAAAGAAATACGTCTAATTGTTTATGGCAAATCAAAAGTTTATTAAAATAAAATCTTATAAGATCTCACCAACATCATCTGGAGCACAACATTTCATCCCTACTCCAGAACAGAGTGGTATGCCCCATTTGTGTATGTATTCAAACTCGCAAGTGGTGTCACATGATCCCCGTAAATAGTGACATATTTCCGTCCTTATAGTGGCAGAAAGCACTGAAAATAAAAATTATTTCAATTTATTATATTTTTTATGACTTCTAAACAGGTTTTCTGCAACACTCATTTTATTGTTTCAGAGCTCTCGTTATTCGGCTTGTCTACTGTGTAAAAATTAATTCTTAACATGAAATTTTAAAAAGTGACCAATGTTAATTTGAAAGGCAATTCGGACTTAAACCATTGTATGAAATTCTTTAAATAAGTGTTCGCCATTTAGCTGTCGTATCATTTCGCGCTCAATAAACACTAGACGGTTTGTTTGAAAAAAAGAAAGATTCTTTCCCGTTATCTTATCATATCGATGAAAATTTAAGCCACAAATGTTGTGTTTTACGAGGGAATCAATTTGCTCTTCATTTGCTTGATGTTTCATTCTCTCCCAGGCCTCCTACACCCCGCGTTATCATGAGAATCAATCTTCTCTGGAATTTCATTCAGAAAATGTTCCAGAAACATACGGTTCCCAAAATAAATCTTCTTGTAGTGAATTGGCTAATTGGTAAAGAGATTCCCGTGCTTCGATACACTATTCAGGTGTGTTTTCGATTATTCTATTCAGAAAGGCCAAGGGCTGTAAGCTACCCTAGCTTTGTCAGTTTGCAATTGGTTAATTAAAATCAAAATACAGAGGCTATGTCTCTTAATTATTTTAGCACTGAAATTAATGGTTTTAATATATAATTTTTTTTTTTCAAATTTGCTAACAGAATACTGGTTATATACAGATATCAATAGAATATTTAAAATATATTTTTTTAATCATTGCAGTATTTTTGTTTAAGTAAATTGCCTTAATCTGAGATATATCGTATTTTCATTTTGTTTGTTTTAAATTGCTTTTAGTAGCTTCTTGATTAAGTTGTTATATCTTTATAAGTAAGTCCATGTAGAAGATGTTTAAACTCTATATGTAAGTACACGTACAGTAAAAGATTTCAATATAATGAGACATCTCACTCAAGAATCCCAGTTATTTGCTTTATGCACAATTCTTCTTCGGAATGCAACAAAAATAGCCTATCTATCGTTCTTAATCAGATAGGGAGATAAGACCTCCAAAATATCCGCCATAGGAGCCCACAGATGTGGACTGACCTTGGGATTTCCCCGATAAAATCGAATCTATAGAAGGGCACGTTTTTGACACGTAAGTTGCCGAAGCCACTTCCGTTTTTTTATTTTGTAATTATTATGACATCGAGAGAATGCGCAGTATGTTTGTGTGATAAGCAACGTCACTATTTATGTAATATGTCGAGCCGTAAAATTATTTTATGATATAATTGTACTTTTCAGAATGATAATATTTCCTCCAAAATTTATGTTATTCACGACGAGCGTGAAAAATTTGTATTTCAATTACTTTCTAAGATTGGTAATTAAATAAATATAGGGAAATTACCATGTTTTGTCTTAAGGTTTAAAAGTATTATGACTAACGCTTCGCTAATTTTTTTTCGAATTGCATTAAAGATAATTATACTGGTCACAATCCGTAATGGTTTATTTATAAAAATGAAAACTGCGGTTTGCAAAAACAAGATTCGTGGATAAATTTGAAATTCATTATTCTATATAATGTATCAAATCCTAAGTCGCCTCGAATATCTATTTATGTCTTAAAATTGGCCTTTTGTCATTTCCCCTTGCATAGAAATCTTAAAAGCCCGTATAATTATTCAAGTGATATTAAAAAGATCTAAAAGTTCTTAAGATAATTATGATTAATGTTAATCTACCGCTGTTTTATTCGTTTTGCCGATTTCCCGAATTAGAATTATTTTGACCAAATATACAACTATTAAAAGAAGTTAATACAATGATTATTTTTGGTTTGATAAAATTACATGTATGATTTTCATACATATTTACATAAAAAATTCATTGCATGTCATAATTCCAGTATAATTTTAGAAAATCACGCATTAAAGGTATCTTTTAATTATTGCATGATTTTGATTCAAAATGGCAGAATCAACTTGCGAGGAAATTAATTAATTAGTTTTTACAACATTAAATGACGCTAAGGCAATGCATAGAAATGCTAACACATTTTGTAACATTATTTATAACTAACAAACTAATGATTTACTTAATTTTCCTTTTGGATGTAAATGCAAAATTCAAAAAAAAACCCAAACTTTAAATGTTATTTCCATTAATTAGCAAAGTTTTAACAATATATCTGTAAAATGAAAGTTTTAGGATTCAAAAATTGATGTAACATATTTTCAAATTAAAATTGACAAACTTTGTGTTTGACAAATTTTTAAAAATATTATTATGCTTTTTACTAACTAAAGCAAGAAGAAACTTCTAGGAATAAACTATACAAATGTACATAATAACGTCATTTCTCCCAGGGTTGCTGGCTTACAATTCATCGATTTTACGGACTTGACAATCCAGGCTTACATGTACATTGCATTGTTTCAAGGTAGACGACGGTAATCAGAGACCGCAAGCTTACCGGTGATAATGAAATACAAATGATACATATTTAAAAAAAACATGTTTCCTCCAACGTGATGTCAAAACTGTTGTTTTACATCACCCAGGTGACAACTTTTATTAAATTTGATGAACCACTGTTTTAATCTTTTTTCTCTCCAAAGAATTAATTTCTAACAATCATGGTATAAAAATGGTGATGTCGTGCGTCAAAATGGTGAATATTTAGATTAATAAAAACATTAAGGTAAATGAAAATTGTAAATCTAATCTTTTTGAAAATTAAAATTTTCAAAAAGAAATCAACCCGATGCAGATTAAAAATTCACGTTGTTGATTTAGTGAAAATCAAACAACAGTTCTCTTGGGCATTCTACAAAGTCTCAAGTTGGCCCCTAGGCTTCAACAAAATTGCCTTGACGAGAAAATAAAAGCCTGACGAGCATTGTAGACTAGGAAAAAAAATCAGGATGCGATATTAAGGACATAAACAAGGTTTTTGCAAAAGGTCAACAATTGTACATAAGTTGACTGACATTGTTTACAAGGTAATATATGTTGGGCAAATGAATTTGGTTTATAAGTAAATGAGTGGTCAACGAAAATAATATCATTAACATTAGTTTTCCTTTGTTTGCTCCTTTTGACTTTTCGAATGATTTTCTTTCTGTATAATAGCATTAAATATTGTTTATAATAGCAAACAAAACTCTAAAACAGTTAATTTGAAATAAACTCTATCTATTTATCAACTTTAAACCTGAAAAGTAATTCCATTATCTACTATAATAGCCCTTCTTTTTATCTTTTTTTTAACCGAAATATCCGTAAGAATATTAAGCTTTAAAATAAAATCCCAATAAAAAGTTGAGAACCAAGTGAAAATGATTTGCACCAAATAAAACAAAATTAAAGCCATACATATAATTTATCACGAGAGAAAATAATTGCTAATGTAAATAATTTTTACTTACCAGAGGTGATTAAAGTGAAGAAAAGAGTAACGTCTGTCTGGATCATGTTTGCAACAAAGTAAAAAGGTAATAATTTTGAAGTCAATAAACTGCTTCTTCCGTCTTCTTCATACAAATAAACACAGACTTAATTACAATTAAAACCCAATTTTTATACACGTTTGAAGAATTCCTGCAATGTTAAAAAACGGTTCGTCACTCCTCTTTATCAATGAAACAGCGAAGCCACACCCCCAGCTCTCAATATGGCCCTGCAGATTTATAAAACATACGGCGGTTTTACAAATTTACAATTCATTCAAAAAATTTGCATACATCCTTCAAGTTAAATCTCTGCGCGAGTATCGCTCTCTCTCTCTCTCTCGTGGTTTTTGAAATAAGTCTCTGATTAATAAGAAACAAATCGCTTCCTTCCCCTCTGGGCTTGCTTGACCATCCAGAGATGAAACAGAAATGATTTCCCAAGTATCACGAGGAACGCCAATATATTGATATCGACACCGTCTAATATACCGGTAGTTTATTACTCCCAGCGCCCAGCAAGTCAAATATTTCCTTGAATTCCAATTAATTTCACACTTAATTGTAGCATTGTAATCAGCTTCTAGTATTGTGCATGCTTTGTTCTCAATGCCATGTTAGTATTATTGTAATAAAGGTCTTGTTCCAAGCTTTTAACTATTTCCATCTAATAATAAATAATCGAGGAAATGTATATTTTTTATCTAAGTTTGCTCTGCAAATTACGGAAATTTTTTCTTATTAATTAGAAATTTCTTGTTTTCCACAATTGTCTTTGCATGTTACCAGCAAGTTACAAATTAATAAATGTGTTCTTTCTTTATACTTTTTGTTTACTCCGTTATATGGAACCTGTATGATTCGTTTGACGTTCAGAATGTAACCTGTTTCTATTACAGTTGTCATAAAGCTAAAAAAAAAAATATCAAAGCTCTATTTAGGTGAACGACCCCTAACATAACCCCTGACAGTTCAATTCATGTCGATGTCAGCAATAACATAAGACCCTTTGTCGGTTTTTTGTGTCGTTATGACAGCCTTGGTTTCACTCGTTACCGACTCTAATTAATTAATATCAATGTTTTATTACCTTTCGATATTAATTCTCTATTCATTAAATTATTACTAACTTTGGAGTTGTTTTACATTGACGGCCAAATACTAGTTCATTGAGTAACCAAATTTTATTTTTAACTTTAATTTTCTCTTCAATAGTTTCATAGTAACTAGGAAGTTTCAACACACATCTATATATATAGATTGTATATGTATTTCGTTGAAGATTAAAAGCGTACTGCTGATACGAAAAATTAAAACTATTTCCAAAAATCGATGGCTGATCTGAGTTATAGTTTAATTATTTGAAGTATTTAGTAATGATTAAGTCTTAAGGCTGGTTAACCATCGCATCCAAATGCGTTATCTTGGACTTTTTTAAGCAGCTTCCGATTCTAATACTGTCTATTTCTTCCCCCGTTTCATTGACTAACCCAATACGGGTTTCCCATATGTTCTTTTTAAAATTCCACCAGAGTATCGCTTAAAGCAAGTGGCGAGTTTTTTGATCATAAATACTAGGTTTCAAAAGATACAAGTAATATATTTTTTTTTTGCCGGTACATAAAACGTCCCGAGATTCTTTGAATTGAATACCAGCATATCATACTGTCAAAGATATTTGTAGCATTGATATATATCATTTTTTTTTCAACATCGAGTTGCAAAACCTATATGTTCATTTATTGTGAATTCGTCCTAAGTATTAAAAATTTCATTCATAATTTTATTCATAATTTTCATATAATTAGATACGAATCTCCTTCATGCGGATTAGTTTTTATGCTATTTCTATTGGCTTGAAATTTTTGTTTAATAAAAGAGTTTTAATTTCAGAAGTTGAAAAAAAAATATCATATCGATTAACATCGAACATTTATTAGAATTATACCCCGTTTTTATTAATCTAATATAAAACTTCTTTACTTAAATCACATTCGTATTTTGTTATGCAATCTTAAACTGGATGCACATACTGTATAAAAGGTAAAATATTCTATCTGATGTGTAAGTTGGAGAATATTTGAATAAACCTAATCTGTGTAACTAAAAAAAAACTGTATATATTCTGCATCATTATCTTCCCACTATTGCATAATAAGGGTCAAACCCCCTTGAAGAATTTACAAGATACAAAGCTTGTTTCTAATTGAACGACGAAAGAAACTGATGTGTAGAATCTGCACTATATTGGAGGCAGCGTGTGGAACAGAAATATCTGCCATCAGAAGGAGGTTCTCTGGCAGGCTTTGGCATGTTTTGATAGGCCAGTTACGCGGTCACAAATTTTATTCATGGATTCTCATTTGTTCCTACAATAAATATATCCCAGTAACTATTAGTAAACTTGCTCAGAATATGGCTTTTTAAAACACGATTTATTTTGTTGGTAAAAATAATGCAAGTATAGATTATACAGCATCTGTTTTAAACAAGTTGAATCCATTGAGGGAACCTTTGCACAGGATCGCTAGTAAATTTGCCTTCAAAAATGCAACGATAAAATTCTTGCTCAATTTCTGTTCATTTGTGTTTATTAGTATTCAAATATGTCACTTGTAGAAATTTCCTCCATCTTGATAGAAAAATCAATAAGGTCATTTGAAATTACCACATACTTACATAGTAATTGATTGCATATATTTCCTTCTTAATGGGGATGGGGAAGTATTGGGGAGATGTGCAAAACCTCTCTGGGAATTTGTTTACAAGATGATAGTCGTAAATAATCTATTTCCCTCCCATGTAACACCCGCCATGCTAGTTGTTCTATTGATCACGGGGTGATGCAATATTACGGCGAGTTCGATGACATTTCTTTATCTTGTAAACCAGCCATTATCACCTCAACCCGCATATCCATATACTACATGTAATCATTCATCATTTACGTTATACACAGATTCACGAATATAGAGATTTTTTTGGAAAATGGAGAATAGGAACAAATGCATAAAGGAATTAATTGGGAAACAGCGTTGTTCATTAGATAATGAGCATGAAGTGGTGTTCGAATCGTTATTCTGTCATATTCAATACCGAAACGTCCCTCCTACTCAATATATAATACAGCGTTAATAGACTTTACAATATCAAGTATCTCATTTCTTATTGCATAACGCTGCGAAAAACATGGCATTGTCTATGAATTGTATTGCGAGTTTATATACAAGCGTATTGCATAGCTATGAAGATGTAATTTATAACGACAAGGACGACAAAATTAGGATATTATAGGTCGCATACTTTTCAGATGTAGTATTATTTATAAGAATTAGTGTATGTTGTCATTCTATTTAGAAGATTTAGATCATTAGAAATTAGAAATACTGTTATTTTAAAATAGTAGCGTTTACATTGTTATTAGAACTTCTATGTTGTCATGGTATATAAAAGAAGCATTGATGACTCGAACTAAATGCTAAAATAGAAAATATTCTATTTTTAAAAACAACCATGTCATTACGACGTCTAACGGTAGAATTATTAATGAATCTTCATTGCAGTCTATGTTCGCGCAATAAACAGCTAGCGTAGATTTTCTTCTCCCCTGTATTTTATAAATAACGCTGCTTACCGAGACATTTATTTGCTTATGTCAGTAGCGACATGGAGCTAAATAAGAATGCCAGGAATATTTCCACTCTACATTTATCTTTATGCATATTTGATACGGTGATAATGAGAAGGTTAACATTGCGTATTTAGTTCGCACCAGATAATAATGTGCACCATCATTCAACCTATACGTACACTGAATTTCAAAAACGTATATATATAAAATTTTGAAATTGTTGAAATTTCTCTTCAGAAATGCCTGGTAGCATCGGAGATTGTGACACTAGAAACAGGTAATAATATTCATCATTACGTCGCCTGAAGTCATTGGTTTATTACCAGGATGATGATGATAATGACGATGAAGATGATTATGATTAACTTCATTTTCTATTCAGCAATAGGAAACTTTAATATGCACATCACATTACATGTAACTTTTTGATACTATATAGAATGTAATGCACTCGATGCATCACGATTTTGTAAAGATCATCATGTTTTTTGTGTAAAATGTGTTATAATTTTAAAGTTCACAAGAGAACGCGAGAAAACAAATTATATTGGTCTAAAAAAAAAATAAGAAAGAAAATGAAAAGTTTATATACACGATAAAATGATACAGAATTAATCATATATTAACAGGTTTTAGCTATTGTCGTCACTGTTATCAAATGAATCTGAAACCACTGACGAGCAACAAGTGTGAACTTGATGAAAAAACAACACCCTTTCTAAATGATAGGCAATGATTTCCATCATCCTGTACTGCTGAGTTTATGTTTTCACTGAGATAAATATATCGCATTGTTCAGGCTACTACATTGCGAATTAATTTCGTGACCTTTAGACAAATGAGATTTACAATTTTTGATTAATTTAATTAATTTTGATTTCATTTAAGGCGCTTGTTTCATATTCTGTGTCTTATTTGTTATGTTTTAATGCAATAGGTGTAAGTAAAATCAGGATTGGTCTTTACTCTGTTAATTTTAATTCAATGAACACATCGTTAATGGGAAAATTTTAATCTTTATACCGGTATTATTGACTCGATCATTTAAGATTATTATAATATAAATAGTGCCTGTTTGGGAGGGTACCAGTTGAAATTGACACCCCGAGAAAACCATTGTCAACC
>WFKH01003881.1:22839331-22862412 GCA_016163765.1 Magallana hongkongensis | reverse complement strand
AGCCGATGAAGATTAGAAGTCACAGCGATGAGAGAGAGAGAGAGAGAGAGAGAGAGAGAGAGAGATGGGTTAATTATTAGAGCTCAGAATGTAATAGAAAGCCGATGAAGATTAGAAGTCACAGCGATGAGAGAGAGAGAGAGAGAAAGATGGGTTAATTATTAGAGCTCAGAATGTAATAGAAAGCCGATGAAGATTAGAAGTCACAGCGATGACACGGAGTGGGCCAGTGGTCCAGATAAGCAGGGAACAAATTTTACTTTGTCATTTATTGCCTTGACCTTTAACTGCACGATAAGAAAATATGCATGTGAAGTTGTTATCAGGATTTATATTACGACAGAAATTCAAAAAGTCATTTTTCAATGTCAACTGCATGGTATCGCATGGTGCAAAGCGTATATAAATATAAATATCGAGATGTGGTTTAGTTACAGTAATCGTGAATTCCCCTAAAAATAATTGTGTTAGTGCGACAAGAGACAAAATGATAAAACAAAATGCGTCTGTGTTCCATATTCACGTTGTCACAACTGTTCATTAATATTTTTATATGGAAACGCTGAAAAATTGGTCAATTAAGGAATAAGGAATCATTCTTTGAGTATTATGAGGTGATAATTTTGGTCGGGGCGTGATCAAATCCAATAAAGCCCGAAGGGCTTTATGATAGATTTGATCACGCCCCAACCGAAATTATCACCTCATAATATTCAAAGAATGATTCCTTATTACACTGTACTTATATTTATATAATTTTCAGCCATTGTACGATTAAATATTTGAATGTAAATAATCAAACCCCGCTGGCGCCCCAATTATACGTCATTTGAAGTTAT
The DNA here is from genome assembly GCA_016163765.1 of Magallana hongkongensis. Classification (NCBI taxonomy): domain Eukaryota; kingdom Metazoa; phylum Mollusca; class Bivalvia; order Ostreida; family Ostreidae; genus Magallana; species Magallana hongkongensis. The sequence goes on along the minus strand of WFKH01003881.1, from coordinate 22,861,573 downwards.
TGGACTGTATAGTACAAAATCGATACGTAGTGTTATCACAGGCAAAGACACTGAAAAATGTAAATATATAGGGTTAACGTCCAAAACGTACAAGCTATAGAACTAGAAATAGTCAAAGAGCGTTCGATAGTTATTTTTTCTTGTACTTTTAAGTGCATTTGAAGGCAAATGTCTTTGAGAAGTATATAGTTCCCTAAGAGATAAAAAATAAAAAGCTAGTTCATTTATTATGAAATTGCAGTTGTAAGCTTTATGGTGTATTACACGTGGATAAATACGGATCTATAGGGGGTCTGGACCCCCCCCCCCCCTTGGGAAATTCTAATTTCTTTTATTTTTATAGTAAAATTACCCAAAATAGGCCCCGGCCCCCCGGGAAAACATAGTTTCCCCCGCCCCCCCCCCCCCCCCGGTGGAAAAATTTTCTGGATCCGCGCATGTTACACCTGCATGTATATACTGTAAGTATACCTTTAATTAAGCCTTTGATTTTTATACTCATGAAATTAGTTAATAAAGTTTCATAGAAATAATGTAATTCTATGTTTCTATGTAATATATGGTACTAATATCTCGTGTGTAAACACGAAATAGGAATTCAGATAGCCATGGGATTGTACAAGACACAGAAACGTCCGGATTTACTCGATCGACGTACGTCTGTTACATTGACTACAGTATTGAACAATAATTAGTCGTGATAATCACAGGGATTCTGACTGAAACAACCGGGGCGAGAAATGGCATGTTATTTCCTGAGCGGGAATCGGGTTTCCTTCTGATTACCAATAATGGCCTCCTCCCATCCATCACTGATATTACTGTGAGACTGTGTGCATATGAAACTTCTAGTCGATAACCTCCAAATTGTTATTCAAATTGATTTTGGACGCAGTGTTGTTAAGCCATTTCTGAGTAATGGTCATTCACTTTTTCATTTTTTCCCCAATATGAAAAACTCATATTTTATTAAACCGGATAATAAAAACAACCCACATAATTATCTGGGATACAAATGATTTTGCTACAGGTTCCTACATTTAATATTGTAAAAATACGTACAATTTTGATTTTAATTTATGTCCCACTACGATATGGTAAATCTATGGGGTTTTTTTTGTTTCGCGAATATTTTATTTCGCGAGTTGTCAACGATGAACGGATTTTTCATGAACAAGCTTATATAAAGACAAACATGATTAAGGATGTTCGCGGCGAGAAATATTCGCGACCAAAATACCAATGAAGTAGATTGTTTTTGTAAAAGATCTACCTTTCGAATCCAAAAGGCATGCATGTTAAACATTGCGTTGCCGTTCTGGAACCTTAATTTCGAGTAAAGAGACGGTCCTTTGATGAGGTTATTAATCCTTGGACATTACCGTTTCAAGGCGTTGTGCGTTAATTCGTTTAATCACTGCATGTCGCTAGGAAATCCAAAAAATTGTATTATGGGTCTATGTCTAGATCCAATATGCATTGAACTAATTCCAAGAAAAAAACCCAAAAGTATAAATGATAGATAAAAGTAAAACAATCGTTTACATGTGACTGCCGTCATGAGAAAAGGGCCCTTATTTTTTGACGTCACAATGCTCAGAAAACGACGTCATAGTAGCGGCATTGTAAACTCAGTTTTTTTATTTTCTGTTTTCTATTTTTTTTTTCTGCGTCTGTGTTGTGTTTTTTGAATAATTAGAGTATGGCCTTGTTTAAATACCGATAAAAATAATTGATAACTATTAATAATTTAAAATAAATAATTAAAGAATAAATAATAATTATAAATAATAATAAAATAATAATTGACGTTTGTGACGTCGTGTCGTTTTCGACCAGCTACGTCAAAGTCGTGTTAACATGTCTTACTAAAATTGTCATAAAATGCTTAAAACACACAAGATCTTGGATATCTTTGTATATTTGTATTCAGAAAGAGTTGACTAATCTTAATTGAGAAAAAAGTGAGTTTGTGAAATTTTGACCTTAAGGGCCCTTTTCTCGTGACGGTAGTCATGTATTGATATATTTAAGTTCTAACAGAACTTTAAAAATATATCAATATTAAACATTCTCTCTCTAGTTTATATTTATATGTATGTGCATGTATTTTTTTTTAATTCTTTAAACTAACAACTTTTGTATCCGAAACCACTAATTACATATATATATGACGAATTTCTAACACTTATAAAATAAATCACTTTGGATCCAAGTGTCTCATTTTGCGTGTGTTTCAGAATAGAAAGACCTCGAATTTCTAAGAAATCTTAATCCTTAATTCATGGGATATTGGAAAATCATTCCCGATTACAATGCATTTATTCCTAAATCATCAGACATCCAGAATGATACATGGCGCAGTAATTGACCTTGAGCGGTAAATCGTCCCTTGAGGGGTAAGAACCACGACCTGGAGATTGGTAGACCAGTGGAAATTAGATGATGCACGAGGGAGTTCCCGATCGACAGGACTCGTGGCGGCATAGACCGACGGGGTCGTAGTTCATCAGTAAAAAGATATCGCCGTATCACATCTGTAACTTTGGTAAAGGGCAAGGAGTTTAGAAATCACTAGCGTAAGATTAAAGTCATGAAGATGCATCATCACTGGTGTACATCTATGATGGCTTGTCCCATTTTCATTTCACACACATATGTAAATACAGCGTATAGATTGTTCTAAGTAAAAATTCAAGTTACAACTCATAGTGCAAGTTTATATCTTTCAATATCTTTAGAACCCTTGCTGCATACAGCTCAATTCACCGATACTTTATTTTCAAATTTAAAACAACCAGATAATTAATCAGATGAGTAATCCGTAACTTTAATGACAAAAAAATAATGAAATGACACAAGTAACAACTCAAAATCTTAGAGTTTAAAATCTGACATTCACTCAATCTTTCTTTTCTTTGGGGAGGATTCTCCAGTTGTATCCTGGGAGTGAATCTCACTCAGTTTGTCCTTGACCCACTTCTGATTGTCTGGAAGGTCACCTGATGATAGGGCTACAGTAGCTTTCAAGGCCCGTCTTTCTTCTGCATTGAAAATAAATATATTTCAAAATGTGATAGTTAAACATGAATCAAGAGTATAATTATATAACATTATGTCAATATAAATTCATTAGTTAATATCTAAAGAGGAAACCACATCCATTTTTAGACATGGACCTTCAAATATCCATATGTAGATTTACTTCAAACAATTTCACTCACAGATTACATGACTCCCACAGGTAGTATATTTACCTGTATTTGACTTACCTGCGTGAAGCAGCACACTCCTACAGCTCCTGCTGACACAGTTCTTGGCCTGAGCCTCATTCAGTCCAAACAGTAGGCCTCTACACAATGTTAAGGGAAACATTCTCAAACTTAAAATCATTGGCTCAATTTTGGAAGGGAAATTTCTTATCTTGGATATAGTAATAATACACTTTAGGGAAAATTATTTTTTTTTTTTGGTTGCAAGTACTTATTATACACTAAAATATATTTCATTAAAAAAATATGCATTATGCAAGTAACAAAAAGGGGAATAAATCCCATGAAAAGTAGAAATAATTCCAGTTAATCAAAAGCAACAAAGCAGTACTGTATATCCGTAGACACTCAACAATCCACCTAATGATCAACACATTCAAAATAAAGTAGAGTAGTAGAGCTATTTTTTTTTCTAATCAGCAATTGTTACAACTTTAAAGGAAGTGAACATGAAAAAATTATCATGGGCTCAAATTTGTCTGTTTGATGTATATAATGATATCTGAAAACCATTTAGACATAGCTTTCCTCAGTAAGAAGATATATCACTTAGAATAACTAATTCTTGCAATCCATGAAGGCTGCCATATTGTTAAAATCATTACCTCCCTGCTGGGTTATCTCTAAGCATCTAAGAGAGGGCAGCACTGATGCTGACGTCAGTGAGACACATTGCATCTTTACACATGCTTAGTAACAGAGATAAAATGTCATCATCAAAATGTGAATTGAAACTTGAAATGAATGTAAAGAGTTGTCATTTTGAAACAAGGTTTATGGAGGAAGATTTTAGATCTCAGAATGATGCATTCCCACCAGGCACCAGCACTGCAGTTAATGTGACATTTAACTAGAATGGAATGTCCCTGGATCAGTGTTACTGTGACCTATTTTTCTTGCACTCGGGAATTTCTTAATTTGTTGTTATGAGTTTGAACATTATGTGTGCTACATAAATGAGCACACAAGGTGCATTGCTCAGCATCCTGATTTTTAAAATGTGACTTAGTTCTGTTATTCTTCTGACAGCATAAATGGAACCGGCTTACGTATCATCAAGATTTAATCTAATTAAGATAAAAACAAATCAGAGAGGAAGATTTCTAGAGCATTTAAATAAAAAGTAACAGTAAGAAACCCCACAAAGAAAATGAAATTACATTTATACATTTATTTGAAATCTACAAAGAGCATTTTATTTATGTAAACACTGACTGCCACATCTCCGTACAAACATCTGGAATGCCATGGTCTCATATTTCACAAATTATCTATTTTTATTTTTGCACAAATCATGTGTAGTTACCTAAGGTTCAGTTATAGAAATATACTGAATCCTTGTCCTCTCATGACAGTACAAAATTTTGCTGCACATCCAGGCATAATTTTTCTTTGTAACTTTTATCAACTCTGCATAAACATTGACCCAGTTTTATCATTGACCCAGTCACCAGCAGCAATGTGGCTTATCTACGTCAGAGAACAGATGCATGCTGGGAAAAAATGGATAACCTCCATAAACCTTTCACTGAGAGTGTTAAATTGATAAAATCTCACGATAGAAATAAACACAAAGGTTACAGTTCTCATTTCTAAGTTTTAAAAGTCTTTTAAAATTTATTAAGCAACAATTATTTTTTTCATGTTCACTTCCTTTAATAATGTATACATATTGTGTAAATCAAAAGAAAAAACACTGTACATATGAATGATAGGAAATGTAACTAGCAGTTATTTCTGTTAAAATTTTGAAGGATACAAATTCGCAACATCATGGGGTCCTCTCAGCTCTATTGCCTGTGAAAATCAAGTATTTAGAGCTTTTATAAAAAGAAATAAAAACAACAATACATACTGGTAACATTTTGTTTTTTGCTCTAGCTTATTCACATCTATAACTACTTTTAATAAACTTTCAATTTATATATGAGTCACTTTATAAAATATGGGTTTTGTTTGTTGGTACATGTATCCAAATAAATATGAAAGCATGACTTACTCTCTCAGCTCCACTGGAAATAATGATGTTCTTCAATTAAAAAAAGAAATGGAACTCATTAGTGAATATGCAACTTTCTATAAGTGAAGTATAGCCAACTACAGAGATAGCCAGGCTAACAAATGTTGACTTGGGTGTCAGTTCAATTTTAAAGTTTAGAATAAATTGTACATGTATCTCAATTTGCCTTTCTCATATAATAAAAATTCATAACATCTCTCATAAAATGATTTTTTACATTGAAATAGGAAATCTCTGGATTTTCCATAATATTTGGGATAATGACAGAAATTATTACATGTTGGACAGCCATCAATTCTCATCTACCTTTGATTTGCTAAAACTGGCAAGCAGCTGTGAGTTAGAGATGAGATATTTCTTCACAGAGCTGTCCCGAAGAGCAGGGCCATACTGAATCTCAAAATGAATTCCCTTCTGTATTCCCTAGTACAAAAAAAAATAATAAAAATAGAAAATACCCAAAACAGCCCTTCAAAAAAATTGATATCATCAAAACTGAACTCCATCCTATCAATAAGCTGATATCTAATTGCGGTTGTTGAAAAAAAGTTTATTCATTTATGAAAGGTTATTCTGATGTGACCCTTCAAGCCTCTAAAGCAGAACAGGTGCTTTGGAACATTTCCTTTATAACAATATATAAGAAATGCTTCTTGTTGCCAGCTCTGCTGAATAGGTAGGATAATTTCATGATGGATCAGTTTGGGTGTTGGAATAAAATAAATTCCTACTTCACTCAGGCCTCCTGGTGTGATGATTTTAACATTTTTATCCATTTCCAGTTGAATGATGTCTAAGTTGATGTATTTTGTAACTTTCTGGTGGAAAAAAAAATTAAAATTAATTCTATAATTATTTTTTTTTATATATTCAGCTCAATATGAAGAAAAAAACTGCAAAAATATATTTACAAAATTAACTTTTTCAATTTCTTTTCTCGCTGATTGAAAAATTAATTTTAAAAAATGAATATTGGTGCCATGAAACATTGAAGCAGGTAACTTGAAGAATCAGACATGAATTTTGTGGTATACTGACTTACAGTGAAAATATCAGATGATGTAGGTCGAACAGCTACAATGTCAAACTCCTGTACCTCTGGTGACATCTTCAAACAGCAAGATCATAATCAATGTCTGTAGCATTAACAGCTTACAAAGAGTCCCCTCACTGAAGAACCTCATAATATCAGTTTTGCAAAGTGTGGAAATACTCATTGATTATATGGTTTTAAGTGCAGTATTTGCAAAATGACTTGGCAATTTTTCAGCTAGAAAATTTTCATTGAAAAGGAAGAAACTATATATATATGCCCAGAATTTGGTCTTGGTATAAAATATAACATTAACTCCTTGATGGAGGAATACATGATTGATAACTGATACTAGAACCCTCTCTCACCAGATACTGCAGCTGTTCACTATCTGTCACATTCAAGGTCACCCGGCTCAGAATCTTAACTCGTTTGCTGTCAACCTGAAAAAAGAGAAAGGACAACACTGAATGAGTTGCTAATCCATCTGTATCTGAATGTTTAACTTTACAGAAAACAAATATAAACATATGGGTTCCATATATTGTTGAATGAAATTCATTTAACAAGGTTTTAAAATTCTCTTAAACTAATAGTATAAATAAAGCATTACTGTAGTTATGTAAATGGCTTAAATGTTTACAGTTAGATGATAATTTAAAAACATTTCTAAGTTAAAAAGGATATGATAAAGTTATTTCTGATCACTTTACTTGGAGATCTTTTAATTCATCCTCTGTCAGTTTCAATGTGCTTGCTTTGATCACTCCCTCGTTGGCCTGTCATAGAAAAAGAAATGATGGTCATGCACAATTAACGATTTCATCTACATATACCTGAATAAACAAACAAACAAATTATAATACACAATGCACATTTCCACACCTTTCTAAATAGCATACAAGTATTAGCTGCTAGCAGGTATAAGAGAACAAGGTTATGAATTCATATTATAGCTGGCTATTTAATTTCTTGAAATACATGGGGTTTTGGGGTTTTTTTTCAATAATAGAAACAAGAAGTTTGGAAAATCAGCTAGATTTCACATTTTAAACGAAAAAACATACAGCTATTAACTCTTACATATTCCAATTGAAAGTTTTCAAATATTGTTAAAATTAAAATTCAGTGATCAGTTGTCCTTGCATAAATTAAAAAAGTATTACTAAAATTACAAGTTTCATTAAGTTTGTCAATTTAATGTATTGAATTTTGTTGGAAAGAAAAAAGGTGATTAACCTGTGGATTGGAATCTTTTTGCTTTTTCTTCTTTTTCGTAGCATTTTTTGAGGGTGTATGGACGATGTCTAAAGCAATAACTTCATATCCAACTGAAAAAGTTATTACAAAAGCATTAAGATCGGGATCGATAAACCATTGCATCCCATTACAGAGTCAGAGAAAACGTGGGAATTTTTTGGGAGATGAAGCTCTAATTATTGTTAAGTAGAACTCAAATATTTTCATCGTTTGAAGTTCTATATATATTTAAATATACATACGTTTTACTGCAACACCAACTTTTTCTAGTAATGTTTTCCTGTCGCAATTTAAAACGCTCAGATCGGCGTACGACATTTTCGCAACGGGTTTGGGATGTAAACAACCGGGTGATTTTCCTTAGCGGAAATAGGTGGCGTTAGCTGTGTTACCACGGAAATTATAAACAGTGAGGCTACGAGGAGGGATACTTGTGGAGATTGTCGGCAAGTTAAAATGCAAAATATAATGTCTTGTTGCTTTTAAATTTTTGAAATTGAAATCGCATATATATTTTTTGAGGAAGACGCGTTTGTAAATGTCATAACAATTATGTATAGTGTAGACAACGTTGTTATTTCGACTACCTGTTTACATTTCGAATTTCCTCTAAAAATCTTATATTTCATTACAGGTGGTGCATACATTACAATCAGTCATGGCAGATTCACCGAATAGGTCTAACGTGGTTTCTCCAAATTCAGAGGGTTCTGGAAAGAAATCTAGTGAGTTGGATATGAATAGACATTTTAAATGTTTTCTACAAAAATGTCAGATGCCCTACTTGCTATACAAATCAACAATAGAGTTGTATTCTTATTTGCATCATTATATGAAACAGCGCATCATTGAGTTTCTGTGTGGACCGTATAATTTTTTATTGACTTTGGAATTTCGCATTTGCATGATAAAGACAGTATAGTTTTACTAGATCCAAATGTATGAAATGTACACATACACTATTATTGTTTTAACAAGTACTTAAAAAAATCTTTCAATGTTAATTCATGTCATTTGGTTTTTTTTTTCAATTAAAGGACAAGATGGATCAAGACAGTCAGGGAGAGTCACTTTTCCAAACTCAGCTAAATCAGTATCAACTGTTTTGTCAGGTACATCTATATTTCATTCCAAATTTCTATTTATTTTATCAGTATTCTATGTTTTGTTCATCTTACATCTATGTGCATGTTTCACAAAATCAAATCAGTTGATAAATATTAAATAAAAAAAAGAAAACAAAAAGTTATCTAATTCCCTTTAGATTTAAGACAAATTTTCTATTGTAGATGAACTTGTTTCTCAGGGCAACCCTTTCAAAATGCCAGCAGATAGTGATATTTTTGTTTTACGAGACAAAGAAAGGCAACGTAAAAAGCTGGTAAGATTTTTTTAAACATTTGATCATGAAATATTGAAGTAATGTGTAAAAAACACATGTGTTTTTTTCTATATTTGCAACTGCTTCATTGTTAACTTTTTGATGAAAATCCAATGAGATAAATTTGTCCCATTCTTTGTAAAAAAGGGGAAATTCCCATAAACCACCCACATTGCTATTTCAATATTTTTGAAAGGAACGGGAAAAACAGAGAAAACTAAGAGTCCATGAGAAGACCACATACGCATCCAAAGTCAACTTTCGCACAGCCTCAATGATAAAACCTGCTGACTCAGATGAAGAAAAGGAGATGGAGGACTCAGACAAAGCTATTGCTGTCAAAGATGACCCAGAACACACAATTGCAGTCACCAGAGGTTAGAAGTGATTGATAAGATATGTCATCATATCTTTTTTTTTGCAAAATATATTCAACTGATTCTGTTGGTTCTATAATTTATGGTGTAAGGGATCTGATGTTAATATGAACTAAAAGTTATATGTCATTTGTAATTTCAAAACTATCATTATTTAATATCGTAAATGTTACAAAATTAGGTTTTTCTCATTACTTTTTCTGTTCAACAGATCGACATGTGGAAAAAGAATCTTTAGCAGAATACATAGCCAAGAAGAGAGAAATGTTCTTAGTTCAAGTAAGTGACTTTTTTCCTCTCTTGCAAATAAAGATGAATGTGAATCAAAATATTACCTATTTTCAGAAAATATATTTAACCATATGCTATTTATTTTTTACATTGGGTAAGAATATCTGCATATTATAGTTATGGATTTTTTTTATCATCAGTATTCTTTGGGAGTGAAAAGGAATGAAATGAGCAAGTTGGAGGAGATCTCCCAGGCAGAGGAGAAGAAGCTGGACCTTGCAGAACTCTATCTCCAGGAGGACGCAGCCATGTTTGATGAATTCCTCAAAGAAAATGACCACGGTTCAAATGAGGCAGTCCGAGAGTAAGTAGAAAGACATTCTTACCACAGAATGTGTTGGTTTACTACATTACATGTGTTAAATTATCAAGTGTGTATTACCCAACAGCCATGACATATTATGTTGGCATTTCACTGTGTATATGCTTTCTTTAAACATGCCGTATGATATCATGTAGAAATAAAATGAATGTTATTACGGTATAAGTTAAATAACACCATGCAGAAAATATGGTGATGAAAGAATCTCAGAGCATGATTTTTGAGTCTGTATGATTTTATAATCAATATGGTGATGAAAGAATCTCAGAGCATAATTTTTGAGTCTGTATGATTTTATATTCAACCTTCTTAAAATTGCTGAAATTCAAGGATATCAAATATTTCATCACAAATAAATATAGTGAAGGTAATAAAAGAGAAATCTGATAAAAACAATTTAGATTTACTGTAACAACTGTATATGTAGGTAGAAATTTGAAGCAATGTCTGTAACTGTGTTTTATAATGAATTGTGGTACAATATTTGCATGAATGATCCTTATATGTATGGTTTTACAGTGAGTTCATTGTTACATGTATTTTAAATGTTAATATGACATGAGTCGTGCAATTAACATCTAAAATTTCATAACCACAGGGCTGAAAATGAAACAAAAGCAAAATTAGAAAAAGTAGCAGAAATAAAGAAGGTCAATGCAGCAATGATGGCCATCAAATCAGAAATCTCCAAATATGAGGACACATTAAAGGAATACCAGATGTACCGAAAATTTCTGGACAATCTCACACCCCAAGTTTGTACATTATGACATTTAACAACAAATATATTTAGATGATAAATTATTTTTAATTTTTTTGCCAAGCAATTCTTTATCCCCTCCACAACGCTTAGTTGTGCAATGGAATAATCACATATATTCATGTTTTTGGCAGAATAAAAAGAAAAATAAGGAAAGTATTAATTATCTTACAAACATCAGTTAAAGCAATGTAATATTTGGGCCTAGATATCTTACATGTATAAATTTACATGTAAAATTATGCAAAGGTCTATATATGATATGGGCCTATAATGGCCCCCTAAAATGAAAATCATCACTTTACTGTAATTCTTTGTTTTCTTTGTACAGATATACATTAAAATTTTTTTCTTAGTTTTCATTTTGATCCAGATGCCCACAGTTTAGAAATATGACGTCAAAAAATAACCTTTTCCGGCCATTTTCAAAATTTTAACATAAAACAGCTTGTTTTTAAACAGTTTCTCTTTCAGAAAACATTGAGCGCATGCTTGAACAAACAAAATATTTTCATCAGAGATGTATCTCTCCAAGACTAATAAGTGACCAAAAAAATGTCCTGGTTCAAAGTGTCACTCTTTATTCCCATTCAAAAAAAGATAAGAAAAATGTCAATTTTTGACTGATTTTGATTGAATGATAAAAAATGGTGTCACTTCTGAAATAATATACTGCCAGTGAGTGCAAAGAAATCAAATAAATAGGTACAAAATATATCTTATATCAACTCTTCTAAAAATAACATAACATTTTAATTAATGTAAATGAAACACTTTTAAAAATTGCAAATTATGGGGGCCAAATTTGACCCATATCACATATAGTTCTTTACCCTAATTACAGGATTGGCGTGATAAGAAAGAAAGACAGAAAAGAAAAAGGAGGGAGGAGAAGAAAAAAGCAAAGGAACAAGAGATGATTGCGTACAAGAAGAGTCTACTAGAGGCCGACCCAAAGGACTTCAAAGCCAAGAAAAAGATGGCGCCAAAACCTGCCCCTGTCCCTCCTGGCAAAGCAGGTCCCCCCAGCAAAAAGTAAGTCTCAGGGATATACTAGTAAATCAGTCATGCAGAGTAAATAATGTTATAATTGATACACTTGGTTTTTTTAACTTAATAAAAAGTGTTTGCTTTTCCAATAACATTGAAGTCTTTGCTTTTTATATTGGAAGGTAGGAAGAAGAAAAAAATGTTTATAAGTTTATTGACCAATTAAAATCTCAATCAAATATTTTCAACGTTTTCTATCATACAGGTTTAAATTCAGTAAAACATGGTCACAGCAAAAATGCTTATAATTAATAAATGATAATCATCGTTTCATATTTTGCTTACAGCAAAGTCATTTTTATTCTCTCCAGTCTTAAAGTTTATAGACTTATTGGATATAGCTAATTATGTTTAAAACAAATCAAAATTGTTTGTCCCTGGTGTTCTAAGCATGTTTTACTGTAATTTATGTATATACATAATATACATAGTATACATGTATCAATGATAATTCACTATGGATATTTTATTTCTCTTAGGCCAGAAGAAGTGGATCTAGAGGAGGATGAAGATGATGAGAGTGATGAGGTAAAGCAAACAAAGAGCTAGTTTTATACTGCACTTTCATTAATATGTATGAATTTCTTTTGTATTCAGTTTCAAGGATATGCAAGTTCTTGGGCAATGGTACTATGAAAAAAAAATAGTGTGTCAAAGGACATTTGATTTTGTGAATGAACTAAAGTTAACAAAATCCACAAAAATTGGTGCTCAACAAATACTTGTTGAAAACTCAGTATATATTGTCATGTGTAACGTATGAACTTTTTATTAGTTTGTGTTTTTGCAAACAATTTTAATGAATAAAATATTTATAATGAGTCAGTGCTTTTCTTCTTATAGGATTTGGAGTTATATTTTTCACATCCTCAAGAGTTGTTGGACATTTTTGCCGATTTAGAAGAACAAAACTTATCGCTTATCCAAAACAGTCAAGAAACTGAAGAGGCATTAGAAGAAATGAAGCAAACAATTAAACAAACAAAAGTCAAAATGTAAGGAGAGTACAGGCTAATCAAATGAAATTAAATATTTTAAAATATACAATATGTTATACAATTGCTTTCATACTTGTCAATAACATAACCTTAAACATTTTCATGAAGAAAGTGAAGCATGTGTGACACTTGCTGTCAGTCACATGAGCGTTTAATCATTTTATAGAATATGTACATTTTCATAAATTAAAAATCATCAACAGCTAGTAAAGATAAAGAAAAGTATAACACATAGAAAAACATATGTACTTAATATATTCTCAGGGAAAAAGAGACTTCAATACTGAAGGAACAAATTGACAAATTAAACTCACAGATTAATAAAGAGGAATCGAAAGCAGCAGACTTAAAAACCAAAGCCAGGTAACCATTTCATGTTGATTTTCTGTTTTCTCACTTTATTCAATGCACTGAGCAACTTTTCTTGAGATCATAATTATTGTACCCTTATTGCTAATTCAGTATTTTAGGTAGCGATTAACATTTTGTAAATCAACTTTTATTCAACTTACTTTCGCGATGAAGTCGTATCTACACTCCTGTTGTTATTACACCCATATGACCAGGACTGGTTTGTAGCGAGGAATATTCGTGACGACCAGGCTTTCGCAAAATTTCTTGCACATGATTAAAAGTTGGTTTACAGTAGTGAGAAAGATAATGTAGAATGTTTGTATGTTTTGTTCCTTTTTAACTACCGGTATTTATTCGATGATTTAATGATTCTATGAAGTAGCATGCAGTTATAAAAATCTATTGAGATAATAATTAAGAATTATAGCTTTCATGGAATCTATAATTCATACATTCTTAATATCTACATAACAAATACATAAATTTTACTTTTTAATGAATGATTTGTGTAGTCTCAATCATAACTTGAACCTATGTTTGCAAGAACAAAAAACTTGCAGTAATATTTTGATGAATAGTTATTCTGTACAGTACGTATCATATGATATCATTATTTCATTGAAAATTTAATGTTAAAACAGAAAATTCTGATTTTGTAGTTTTAATCTGTTAATGTCATTGTTTTGCTCAGTGAAATGCTCAAAACAATAGAGGACTGGGGGTTTGTACTTCATTGGTGTTGGCATGCAGTATAATACATGTTAATTTAAGGAATTCCCCCCACATATTTAGAGTATTGCAAACAGCATGATATCTCAGTTATCAATGCCATATTCTCACATGTATTTTTCATGGACATGGGATCCAACATATGATATGGTCACCACGTAATTCAAGTATACAATCACATTACCAACCATTGTCACTTGTTTCATTCACTATGCCTCCACATTGCATATAAATACGTGTATATAGATATCATTTTTACTATAATACTGAGAAATACCAAAAGATCAAATTTTATTACCTTATATATATAATTAAACAATTTCCTCTCCTGCTGTATTCTTTCTTTAAATTCTTTTATCCCCAAAATATCCCAGCCTATGGTTTTCTAAGAAATGTATAATGAACTCTATTATAACACATTTCTTCGGATTATAAATAAAGGAAAATATTAGATGCTGACTGATATATTGTTATATTTTCTTATAACATTTATTGAGAAGTAATTGTAAAAAAAAAATATCATATCTTCTGGATAATATGTTAAACCTTTCTTCAATTTCTGATTTTTGTTTTTTGTTTAGATTATTTTCCTATGGTGAATTCAAGGCAGAAGATCAGCAGAAGATGTTGGACTCGCTGAACTCTCGAGTAGAGGAAGTTTATCGATCTTGTATCGGTGACAATGAGGCAAACATTAGGTTAGTGCACTTTCTGTAACAATGGCAACCTTCTGTACAGGTCTCTGATTGGTGGGAGTATTGGTTGATTAGTCCAGAGTTGTAAAGTACATGTATGACTAATTTAATAGAATGCCATTCTATAAGCTATTCTTTTGTGGACATTTGTGTGCTTCATTTCTTTATTAGTACATATATTCAATTTCATCTAATTGTTCATAAATTATATCATTTCTTTACATGCACTCTTAATATTTTAGTAATCATAGTTTTGCACTTTTATCTTGAGATTTTTTTTTTTAATTTTCTTCTTTTATATTTAAAAAATACTATTTTGTAGCATTATGATTTTAACAAAAAGAATTTAATATATTTGATATATAGTAAAATACTACTTAATTCATTTCATTTTTTATTTGTCATACATTTACTTCATAATTGTGCCAGCACTAAAAACCCTAGCTTTTGCTTGATATCGAGTTATCTCCCAACAAAATGAATTAGCTACGACGGACAACATCAAAAACGTGTGGTGAAAATATAGATTAGCGTTTTGCGTTCATAGCATTGATATTGATTTTAATAGAAGTGTGTGCAGTACTAATCTAAATCTAATAGCGCTAGATATGAATTTTATTTCTATGTTTTGAAAACGGGAGATAACTCTTACATATCTGGACAGCTTGCCTCTCTGCTAGGAGGCCTTGGGAAGGTTGCCTATACAGAACGTCAGTATCCTACTGTGTTATGCTTTCTTGACACTATTATACTCTTAACCTGGTGGTAGAAGGTAAAACGTCCTAATACAACAAGGTGCAGGTTTGACACAACATAAGTATATATATAACAGCAAGGTGGAAGGCACACGCTGGTGTAGGAAAATCTACATGGTAGTTTTTTGTCAGAAATTTCAGTATTAAAGAATTTCAATACTGATATTAGTAATTTAACTAGAGAAAAAATTTGGAGAGATTTACATGTACATATAAAGTAGTAAGTCCTTACATGGATATGTACCTAGAATATTTCCATTTTATAACAAAAACGTCATATACATGTATAGATTGACTACAAGATCCAAATGATTGCTTTACAAGGGTATATATGTGTATAATGTGACATCTAATCTAATATTGTTTTATTTCAGTAACTGCATATCTCTTTACTGTATATTGTAGCACATTACAGATGTTAACTAATATAGAAAATAGGTTAGAAGAATTATTTGAAATGATAGAAACAATGCCACAAGATAAAGTGGAGGCCGCCGAAAAGGTACGTACTGTTGACTGCAAAGGTAGCGTTTTACTTAATGGTGGAAGAGAGTGGGTGGGTTTCTTTCTTAATAATGATTACAATAGTATGATTTGTTTCATATTATACCGACTGATGGAAAAGTTTACCGGTAATATTGTAGTCAGTGTTTATACTCAATGTAATACTGGATGTGTATGCCAGTATTTTTGTTTTGAATAGGATGCAGAATAAATGCAATTCACTTGATATTGTAAATAAATATAAAATGACAAAGAGGACCATCAAGAAAAATTAAACACATTAAGAGCTACATGAGTATTGATAGAGATAATTAATTCTGTACTCCCTCTATAATAAATAAAGGCCAAGGACAAGGAGAGGCGGTTAAAGCTGAGGGAGGAGAAGATTGAGCAGCAGAGGCTTCACCAGGAGGAGAGGGTGAGGAAGGCCTTAGAACGAGCAAAGGCTGAGCCAAAGAAACAGGTCCGTATATACTTATTGTCAATGAGTAATATCTAATTCATCGATATCAAAGTGATGATATCAGATTGATATCAAAGTAATAATATCAGAACATCAATGTAACGATATCAAGTTGATATCAAAGTAATAATAGCAAACATGTATTAATATCAAGGTAATTATGAGAATAAGCATGTTTAAGTCCTTTCTCTCCTAGAAATAATTTTTTTTTAATACAAGTGACTTAATTTTATATGACCTTCCCAAATTATGAATCTCTCTGAACACGTTCAGGCTTACGTTAGCTTGTGTATATAAATGCAAGAAGTGTTGGGAAAATTAGTATGAGTAACTTCAATATGGCTCTTTTTTTGTCCCACAGACGGGTCGAAAACTGGTGTTCCGGTCCGAGCCCCCACGCCACAAGAAGCGGGAGGATGACGGGGCGGATCAAGCGTCCAGAGAGGAGGAAGAGCTGGCTTATTTCTTCCAGTACTGAGCACAAATATCATGTCGTCACTTATATTCAGTGGGAAATTGGTGTCTTGCCATCAAATTGATGAAAATTTAGCAAATATACTCTTTTGGAAATATGAAAGTGAAAGTTAACACTAGGAGCTAAGAACAATAAACTGTCAGTTTGTGCTTCTAACGCAATCCAAAGCACTTGTATACTTATGTCTGTGATAGCAGTAAATAGTGAAGTAACAACAATGCTGTGTTTGATCTATTAGTTTGTAAAAAGGACGAGACTTTGAACAATTAATACTACATGTATGTGAATAAAACACGAAAAAGAAAAAAAATAACATTGATAAATGAATACATCTAAAAAAAAAATTGCCAGCTTTATCTTCAAAAACCTGTATCTTAAAAATTTAACATTTATTATGATAACTTGAACAAAACGTTTGATTGAAGTTTCACGTAACATTTAAATCAAGTCTTTCTTTTTTAAGATTTCGTATTCAACCACAACATTCATATTTTGTATGAGCAATGTGACCCTTTTTGATGACGTAATCGATAATTTTGTCGTGACATCCAAACTGGTAAATCAGATGTTCCCATCTGCAAAATACAGAAATACAGACACATAAAATTTCTTGTTCTAAAAAAGATTTTACATATCTTAAGTTGCTAAAGTTATGATAAATTAAACTTAATAAGTATGGCATTTGCAGGTACTCTTTAATTTTTTATTATATGGCTGGTTCTGTATACTTTAAACGTTTAAATTTTTTGACCTTGGAGCATCTATGATGACCAGATCGGCGTATTTCCCACGTGACAAGGATCCATAATCTTTCGATAAGCCGAGAGCGGACGCAGCATTAAGGGTGGCGGCTATAAGCGACTCTGGCATCGTCATCCTCAGCAACACGCACGCTAAATGCATTACCGTGGGCTACAAAGTACAAATATATTATAAGTTTACAGATTTTTCACTAACCAATGTTATTTATATTGCTTGTTACTATATAGGGAAACTGTCAAAACATGCTAAATTTTTATTTTTCTCGCAAAGATCCTTCTATCGATTAGTTATGTAAAGGGGGTTTCTTTTTCATTATGAGATAAATATATAACGTCAGGTGCCTATGACGCATACAGGCACGCATTACTTTGCATATAACGTCTATTGCATTGAATTAAGTATAATTCTATTATTTATTCATTCGAGTTCAATGCAATGAACCCCCCCCCCCCCCCCTTTCATCTATATATAATATTTCCTACCATTGTCATGCAGTACGCGTTTGGGTTAAAATCTGAGCCAAGTGCCACCGCCATCCCCGCCTCCAGCATCTTTCTGACCGGTGGGGGCTTCAGCCTCAATATGTAGGCGGTGGTGGGAAGGACCACGCCCACCGACCCGGACCTAGCCATGGCGGCAATTCCTTCCTCCGAAATCTCCTCCAGGTGACTTATTGCAAGGGCCCCTAATTCTGCACCCATCTAAAATTTAATAATAATGTTTTTACGGAAAACACCACTTCACAACTTTAAAATGAGTCTTGTCAATTTCATTGTTAAAGCTGTTCAATCCGCAGTTTCGGCTATTACAGTATCAAGTAATATTTGATACAATCAAATTATCCTAGAAAGTCATGAACTATTACTATGTCTTCGACATAAATGTGTACCTTTAGACATTATATACCATTCATTTTAGTAATTAATTATCGCATTACAATCAGATATGAATACGGTAATTAACAAACATTACATGTTAATGCGCATTTTCATATAACCGTTTCCTTTCCCTTACTGCTGAATCAGTATCTATCTATCTATCAAATGCCACACTGTGGTTACGCCAACTGTCAATATTTGTCCGTTATACATGCACATTCTTTCTTTGAAGAAGATTGTGTCCAAAAATGTCACATATAATCATCTCGACTAATTACCATCTAACATAACCAGCTTAAGAGAAACAAAGTACCTTAGCGCCATTAAGAGGATGTAATTCATCCCCGTGAAAATTAATCTGTAATCCGGCAGCTTTTCCCGCCTCTAGTATAGCACGGGATTGTTCTAAATCGAACACACCCTTTTCGCAAAAGACGTCAATATTATCGACATGGAGCTGGCCTTCTTTCATAAGACGCTTGATTGCGGGCAGTTGGTTGTTTATGACGTCCTCTGTTGCTTTTTCAGCAGTTGATCCCCTAAATATGAATGAAAATTAGATAGTTTTTGCTTGTTATTTATAGATGTTTTAGAAAGACATTTTCTCCATGATCCTCATTTGTTTGTTCAAGTAAGAATCATGATTAGATTTTATTCGATACAAAATTTTCCAATATAGTTTAAGACAATGTGTTTGTTTTAAAAATTTCTTGCCAATGGGACTGTAAGCGCTCTCTATCAAACTAAATCCTAAATCGAATGTTTGGACATCTTTAGACAAATTATCTTTCTCTTTGAGAGATAAAGAAGTCCCTTTTCATACTTTGGAATGGCATGAGCTCCACAGAATGTTGAGGATATCGTCAGTGGATGCTCTCGTTTTGCTGTTTCAATCACCTTCAGCATCTTTATCTCCGTCTCGGTGTCAAGACCGTATCCACTCTTACACTCCACACAGGTAGTTCCTGCTGACAGCATGTCATACAAACGTTTGCTGAAGCTGACGTATAGCTCATCTTGAGAAGCTTTCCTTGTATGTTCCACTGTAAAATGAATACCCCCTCCAGCTTCATGTACCTCCATATATGACGCACCTGCTAACTTTAATTAAAATTTAATTAATCTCATAAACCGTTTGAAAAATAAAAGATATTTACATGTATTTGTATTGTATTCACCTTGGTGTAATTAGTAAGGTAAGAAAAGTACAGAGAAACTGGACAATTTGTGCTAAAATGGTATAAATCAACTCAATCATATTGGTAGAACTTAACCTTCATTGTAAATTCATGGACTCGATCCCCGACCCATACTGGATGGGTGTGAGCATCCACTAGACCAGGAACAATGCATTTCCCGTCGGCCTCGATAACTTGCTCCGCCTGCTCCTCACTCTTAGGATACTTAGACACTCGTTCCGAGTCCAGACCGACGAATTCTATCCTACCATTACTGCAAGACAAACCCCAAAAATATTGATGTCTTAGAGGTTATTTTTTAGAATCATCATCACTATGTCAGGAATCTATAGCTTCACAATTGCTCTTCTATTATAAACTATATGGCGCGATTTCCCTGCCTGCATAGCCCTTCTACTATACTACTGCAGTTTTTATGCAAGAACAGCATTTGCAGTTTATTACGGTTCATGCAATGGAATACGTGTTTACTTCAGAATCTTCTGTTATTTTAGATGCATTATATTTTTCCAGTCTTTTTATGACATTGATTTGAACATATTTTATTGTGTAATTACACAAGAGGATTGGAAACAAGTTCTTTCAACTTACGTGTTCCTCTCCTAATGATAATACATACATACAATATACACAATTGTCATTTTGATATTACATGTTACTTATAGTTATTAACTTTATAATAATAATATCCATAAATATGCATTTACAAAGTATTTGCGAATATTCAGTAAATAGTGTTGATATACAGTATGAAATAGCAAACACAAGAAAAAATTAATTATTAAATCTTCCAGACTCTCTTATAAAGTTTTGAACTGCTGAAAAAATAAAGCAGTTTGTATTATAAGACAAATTGTCACTACCCCAAAGAAGCAAATGTGAATTAATTAAGACTGTTTCTTCAAGCCCATTAAAAAGTGTTTCAAATAGATTGTTTCTAGCATTTATATAACTCTTGCACACAAAGAGAAAGTGATAAACATCCTCCTTTTGACCACAAATACAATTAGGTGATTCAATAATGTTTCTTCTGTACAGATCATAATTCAAAATACAGCTGTGTCTCAATTTGGTATGCAAAATATTAATAGTGCGTTTACCGAATGAAAAATATTTAGGAGGTTGAGGAATACTTTCAGTAATATTTTTCTTGAATATGTTGAGAGACGTTGCTTCTCTAACTTCTAAATTGAGAGAATTCCATTTCCGAATAGTGTCAGGTACAAAAGATTTTTTATACAGTTCTAATCTGCTGATTGGGACAATATAATTTTCGCTATTTCTTGTGTGATATTTTGAGACATTTTTTGTTACAGGAGGTATAATGTTGCTCAAGTACTCAGGTACTTGATTTGTATGAATTTTAAACATTGTTATTAATTTAGCCTTATTACGTCGGCTGACAAGAGGTTCCCAGCCAGTTTCTGTATAGAGAGATTCTATAGATGCTAAAATGGGTAACCCAGTAACTATCCTTGCAGCACTTAATTGAACTTTTTCTAATCTCTCAATGTCGAACATATTACAACCGTCCCATACTACAGAAGCATATTCAAGAACTGGTCTAATAAATGTGATATACATTTTTGATAAATTAGTTCTACTTAGAGTAAACTTTAGTTTTTTCAAAAGTCCTAATTTTTTATATGCACTATTTACTATATTATTAATATATTAAGACCAACTTAAGTCGTTAGAAAAAAGTAAACCAAGATGTCTGTGGGTTGAAACATAGTCCAGTTGACAGCCTTGAAAAAATAATCTTGGAAATTCTTCTATATGTTTCTTTGTGAAAAAAACAGCTTTTGTTTTGGACGGATTAAATTTCAATAACCACTTGTCAGACCAGTCGCTGAGAATTTTCAGATCATGGTTCAATACAATTTCAATGTTTTTAGTATATAAATCACAATGCTGTAATGAATTATCATCAGCATAAAGTCTACAGAATGATAACATATTCGTTGCTACATCATTAATGTAAATAAGAAACAATAATGGTCCTAATACTGACCCCTGAGGAACACCAGCATCGATACATAAGGTTGATGACAACTTGTTTTTGTACATGACCCTTTGTGTTCTATTACTTAAATAACTGTTAAACCATTGTAAAAGATGTCCACTTATACCATAAGTTTGAAGTTTAAAAATTAAAGCTTCGTGCCACACCCTGTCAAAAGCTTTCGACAGATCACAAAAAATCATACAACACATTTTCCCATCTTCTATACTTTTGACAATGCTGTGATATGTTTCTAATAGTTGGAATACCGTGGAATGGCCAGGCAAAAAACCTGCCTGGTATTTATAGAATAAATTATTTTCGTGAAAAAAATTGTAAACATGTTTAAAAATTGTTCTTTCCATAATTTTGCTGACACAGCTTAGCAGGGACACCGGTCTGTAGTTACTTGCAACAGATGGATCATCTTTTTTAAAGAGTGGTAAAACATGAGCTATTTTCCAATCATTTGGAAATGAATTTTCTACAAGTGATCTGTTAAAAAGCATACATAAAGGTTTTGAAATGGAAAATTTTGTATATTTAAACATTCTATGACTTATATTATCCGGGCCAATAGCCTTATTAACAAGCAAGATTGATATAATGTCAAAAAACTTCTTGAACCTCTATGTGAATGTCTGAAATATTTTTATTAC
>WFKH01003881.1:22812455-22829331 GCA_016163765.1 Magallana hongkongensis | reverse complement strand
GGGTTTTTTTTTTACCTGATATATACATGCACAATTGATCTGGTTTTATTTTCAGAACTGGGTGACAAATAATATACCTCTTCTAGCAGGAGCAGGCGGAGGTGTCATTTTGGTTGTCATCGTCATTATTGTATTCATCAAATTAAAGTGAGTACTATATGTCTGCTTTCATGAAACTTTGAACCGATACAAAGTGCATGTCCCTGTTTGTCCTATATATTATCGACAATCAAAATACATCAGGATTGTTGAAATATCTTTCAAGGATATCAACATGCCAAGATTTCGAAAAATTTTACATGCATTTACAGAAAAAGGAACGGTCGCTACAACGAAAAATCCAATATGGCCGACGATCCGTACCTAGATTGCACCGTTGGACAAGATTCAGCAGTCATGCAAGAAAATCCTTTGTTCTTCCTCACAAATATACAGGAAGACGATGATACGCATGTGTGAACAGACAGGAACTTGTTAGCAACGGAAAAGTGATCTTGATAGCATTGCGCTGGTCCCGGTTTATTTGTTTATTACTTGTATGTTGTGTTTCTATATAAAGTCGAGGGTGGACAATGACATCATTTCGATGTTGCTGATAACGAAAGAGATTGTGATCACGTAGATGTATGTGGTTTACATAAGGTTTGACAATTAATGCCACCAGTCCTTCCATTGATTGCTGTGTTTTCTCACAAGTATTCTCATCTTGTACCCAAAATGATCGACGTTATAGTGAAAGCGTGAAATATTTTAAAGACCTTGTTTATGTCTTCGTCTTAATATGTATATTAACTCATCATGTTGGGAACATCATCATATATACGATTGTATAATCGCTATGCATGAATAGCCTCAAGCGAATACCCCTACGATAATTGGACAATAAAATGTAAAGAAAAAATTGACTAACAATATTTGTTTTAAAGTTTAACTGTTTTATTAAAAGAAAATGTAAAAAAATAATGAATTGAAAATTTATATAAAGGAAATTTAACAATGAGGCACATACCTTTGACTGAGCCTCCATTTTAATAGATAACCTTTATTTTGTTAAGAGGGCTGGATGGTAATATCCATTTTTAAACAATATAAATCTCCATAAGAAGGAGAGCTCTGTATAAAGATATAGGAAAACATTCAAATCTTGAAATACGTGGAATTTTCCTCGCTAAATAATAGATAATAGTTTATAGCTAAACAGAAAAAAATCAGGTAAATCTGATGGTTTTTTGTTGACTACCTAGCCTCTTTATATGTACCAACATTTAAAAACTTGTTCAAGGATTTTGCTAAACTTTCCGAAAAATCGTCGATACTTGAATTTTATACACCTAGTACATGTATAAGGATGTGTAAAGTTATGGTATCTCATCGAGTCGTCCTACTACATCTTTTCTGATTCCCTCTGTGCTGTTTATATGGTTTAGATATTCCATGATGACAAGGGTTTGCCTCTTACAGACACTTTGCCATTGTCTTAGTGCTTCCTCGCGTCATTTGTAGAGATTTTTTGGGATGAGGTTCTTGTGTATCAATATCATATCTATCGTTCTTTAATTGTATGATTATGTATGATAAAGTAAAGATATGTATATAGCGCTTTATGTCATGTCATCAGAGTATTATGTATATAAACCATGATTCTGTTGATTAGTCAGTTGTTTAACTAATGCACTCAGTTATAAATAAGAACTTAAGATTCATGAAGAAGGAAACATATAATGTTATACAGTCAGGTAATTGGTTAATTTGAACGGGTGATTTTATGGTTAATAATTGGATTAGTTTTATTGGTAAATTTGGGTGAAATCTGGATTATCTACGGTGATCTTATAGAATTCTTGAAACTTACTTTTATTAATTAGGAATTAGTTTTTTACTACTGGTGATGTTTTTACACCGAGTTACAGGTGTCTACAACCTTATGGATATGGAAAACTATTCACCATAGTTTTAGGACAACGGGAGTGTTGGTGATAAAGAATTGTTGGTGGCGTCGATTCACCACAATCTGTTCGCCAGAGTTAATCATTTATTATAAATCTTCACCACTAGTTACCTATAAATACTTGGGGGTAATAAATAGTTTAACTGGTGTTTGAATTTCTTCTTTTTGTTTCATTGTTTAGTCAATAATCCCATATTAGTTTTTAATAAACTTTATAGTGTTTTTGTATACTGGATTTATTTCTTGTGAGTTTCCAATGCTGAGGAGGTTGCGCTACATTACGCTGTTGGCTCGTAAAATATCCGAACCCAAACTTTGTTGACGTTTCGAGCCGCGTCACAATAAAGACCTGAATAACACATATTTCATGAATAATGATACTATTAGAGCTATTTAGCGTGAATAAGGCTAGAATTGAGCAAAGTCACTTAAGTACATAACATAAATTATAAATTTAGAGAAACATGTCAAAATTTTAAATTTCAGCTTGATTGATTATAAGGTAAGCTTAAGAAATTGACCGACAAGAATAAGACAATATAGTTACTAGCATTCACATCCAAACATTGTTATCCTTCTATACTTGATCCCTCCCCCCTCAATTTAAGGAATAAGGAATAATTCTTTGAGTATTATGAGGTGACCAAATATGGTCGGAGGTGATCAAATCCAATTAGGCCTGAAGGGCTTTATGATAGATTGATCACACCCGACCGTATAAAATTTGATCACCTCGTACTATTCAGTGAATGATTCCTTATTACTTATATTTATATAGTTTTCAACAATTTTACGATTAAATATTTAAAAAGTCATTGATAAAATGTATTGGACTATACATTACAAAATCGATTCCTAATGTTGTCACAAAGACACTGGAAATGTAAATATATCTATATACTGTATTTATCTACAGAAAATGTAAAACTGAGTACTGTTATGATATTCGTGAATTCAATTTTCTGGATGGAAGTAATATAGCACGATCTTTGGAGTAACAAAAATGAACATGTAAAATTGTTAGAAATGACCAACTTTTATTCCAAAAGAATAAATACATTTGAAATCACATTCAATCGTTGACATCGGTTATTCATTTATAACAAAAAACTAGTCAAGATACGGTGCAGTGCATTTCCTCTTGGCAATCATTTCAAGGGAAATGGTTTTTCGCGTCATTTCTTAAATATCGTATGTGCAAACCACAATAATTTTACATCCTACATAGAAATTGGGCTATCACTCCATCCTTGTTGTCCCCAGTCTTAAACTCCACCCAGTGGCTAATGTACCTTTCCTTGTCAATCTTGCCTTCTTTCTTCGTGTCCATGGCTTCAAACATCATTTCCAGAGCTTCTGTGTGCGTCATTCCGAAACACTTCATTCCTCGCTGGAAATTTTCAGTTGTTAGATAACCCGAGTCGTTCACATCGAACGCGTCAAAGAAACTGCCAACCATCGCTTCAAAGGTCTGGACAAACAGATTCTTGTTGACACCGACGAGTTCCTTGAAAGCAGTGACGTATTCCTGTTCTGTCATACTTCCGTTCTCACGCATCTTCCGCCCTACTTCTAGCAGTGTCGGCGTCGTTTCCTGCGATATTCCACCGACACCGCCATTCGCTGCAATTTCTTCACCTTTCTTGATCAAAATTTCCCAGCCATTTTCCAGCCACATTCGAATCGCATGTGCCTTTTTCTCGGGTAGGTTGAACTCTTTGACGAAAGAATCGCTCATTTCTGTGTAGTCTTGTTTGCTGATGCTGCCATTTCTCTTCAGGTTGTTGAGTTGAAACCATTTGCGGACTTTGCTTTCAATGAGTTGTGTCATCACCAGTGTTTCCACTTGACCAGTCGACATGTTTCTTTGTCGTCTGCGGATTGATCTGCAAATGTGAAAGTTGAACTTGTCTCGGAATCTATAAGGTGGCTGAATCAAGACTTATGTTCTCCATTAAATACTTCTTTCCAAAAGCTGATTAGGGATTGGGCACGCCTCATTATAGCATCGACAGCTACGAAACAAAAGCAGGGATTTTTTTCTTAAGGTATCCGACCCATATTAGGACCTAATTTTTCTAACCCTGAATATCCATCATACATTAAATACTCTGATATTTATTCAAAGCTTTTTAGAGTAGAAAAAATTTAACCGAGAGAAATTTTCAAAAATATTATTAATTAAGCAGTAATTAATTAATGAAGATTGCATTAAGGTCTATGGAGACAAGCACATTTTTTAAAATAAAAAAAGTAAATACTAAGAATATAAGTAAATGCTTTGGTGAAAAGATGAATTTAATCCTTAGGAGTACAAAAACTATTTAAAATAAATTTTATACCGTATATATATATTTTAAATTGATTTTTATAGATTAAAATCAAAGGGGGACAACTCTTCAAGAACAGGAAAAGGTCATTTATTAGGACACATTCCACTCCTACATACTGATACTTAAACATGAAAATTATGTCCAAATATACTGAGTATTAAGCCCATACATATATGTTATGCATCCAGATTCATTGAATCTGGGGCTATTATGGATCGGATACCTTAACTAATAATATTGATTGCGCTAATGATATTGATGTCATACGTCATATTTTCCGAACGAAATCAGCGTTTAGAAATATAATCATTTTGTTATAGATTACATCCGGTCATGTTTGTGAGAATGTTTTCGTTAAAAGATGAACATTTTTAAAGAAATGGCTTGTTTTCTTAGATAGATGCTCACACACGTATACATGTACATGTAATTATACTTTTATAAACCTGAAAAAAAATTCTTGGGGACAACCTACTGTATATGTTTTGTCTTTTTATGTAGAAAATGTCGCTGAGCAATTTCAATTGATCAAAATGACATCATCGTAATCTAGTTTACCGTCTATTGAAAAAAAAACAAAAAACCCGCAGTATAATATTTTTTAGAAGACGGGAGATATTTCCTAGTATTTTTAAAGTGGTTTTTTTTGTGTGTAAAAAGTACAATAGAAAACAATGTGTAGCCCATAAACGTACCGACTCTACTGTACCTGCATATCACTGAAAAGTGAGCAAGCTCACCCCTTATTACTTGACAATACGCATAATGAACGGCAGGGTATTCATTTAATACACAAAATAATTGAATAAAGGGGCATAACTCCTTAAAATTTATCACATCAACACTTTCATCAAATATGCACATTAGACAAAAACAAAATTCTAAATTCAAAAGAGCCAAAATTTCAGGAAAAATAATGGAACCGGAATTTCCTGGTAATATGCTGGTTACACATTGTGTCCTAATTCCCTACAAAGTTTCGGGAAATTCTGTGCAGCGGTTTAAGAGGAGTTGCGTTACAAACTGTTCATTACTACATTCAATTAATGGCCAAAAGTCTGAGTGCAAAAGAGCCGAAATTCCCGGCAAAATAATGGAACCGGAATTTCCGGGTATTATATGCACATTGTGTCCTAATTCCCTACAAAGTTTCGGGACAATCTGTGAAGCAGTTTTAGAGGAGTTACGCTTACGAACTGTTCATTACTACATGCACTTTCAATAAATGGACAAAATCTAAGTGCAAAAGAGCCAAAATTTCCGGCAAAATAATGGAACCGAAATTTCCTGGTAATATGCACATTTACACATTGTGACCTAATTCCCTACAAAGTTTCAGGAAATTCTGTGTACATGTAGAGGTTTTAGAGGAGATGCGCTTACAAACTGTTCATTACTAATTAATTTAAATAAAATGGACAAAAGTCCAAGTGCAAAAGAGAAACTAGAAATGTTATTCATTATTATTCAAAGAATGCCTGATTTATGGTATAACATCATTTCTATCTTGTTTGGACTTGGTGGTCGCAATGATGGTATTTCATTCATACATGGATTCTCTGATGCACCCAAGTATTTTCACCTGTATTTATAAATATATTAAATGTACATGTTATAGTAAAACTACACACTAATCTCAAATGTACAGCACAAAATAAGTTAATTTCATTTTTAGGGAAAACTAATAATATGCATAATTTCCAAGTTCCCTCCCCTGCATGTATTTAGTCGTCTATCAAATGGTTAGTACATGTAATAAATTATGGCAGATGGGGTTCAACATTTAAAAGGAACGACCTTAAGAATTATTATTTAACTACTCACTATATTTTTTTTAATTATTTCCTTTTAAATTTTTTATTGAAAGTGAACATTATTCATCCGAGGATATTTGCTCAATTGTTCTGAAGAATATGAAAACATGAAAAATAATCCTGACCACCACAAACACAGCTCATGTGATCCCTAAGATCAGCTCTTGAACTGACAAGTGAAATCTTTAAAATAATTTCGATAATTTAAAAAATATAACTGTTCATGCAAGTTTGTAAGCCTAAGATTTCTTACTCAAAGTAATATCAGCTGCAATTTTCATGTCAGAGAATTTAATTGTGATATTTCTACATATTAAATGACAAAAAGATCACGGTTTACAATCTTCTGTTAGTCATATTAAATATTTGTGAAGTAAAAAATATTCAGGTCTTGATTGAAGCAAAATTGCATTATTGTTGTCCTGTACAAAAATTGGTTGCTAAATATTCCTTTGTGGAAAATTTTTCTTCTTATAAAATTAAATGATTTATTTTAATCACATTAAATATCAAGTTTCCAGTTACCAGTAATAACAGTAAGATTTTGAAGCAAATTAAAACTCTAAAAAACCCAGCTCATATTGCTTCAAGTAAATGAAAATATTATAAATCAGTTCCTTTAACTTATTATCAGTTATTGATGGTCTTCAAGTCAGGTGAGCTAAAAGGTTCTGGTTTCATTATAGATTAAAAGTAATCAAATAACATTTTAATTACTTTTATTTTTCCAACAAATAAATGTTTTCCATTCAAACACTTGAATGCAACGTCCTTACATTTTTCATGTTTTTGTATCATTAAATATACACATTCACTTTTAAACAAGCTGTACATGAGTTGTATCTGGTCTCTTTAGATTCGAATCTTCACATCCCAAGCCTTAATGTCCTCCTCGGAGGGCAACTCAATCTTACTGGGATCAATATAATTCTTATCAATATATGGCAGGCCCTTCTTTTCTCTTTCTTCCATGAGTAATCTGGCTTCTCTAACAGACCAGTTTCTTAGACTGAAAGTACAGATTAAAATGAAAGTACAAATTAAAATGCTATCAATGATTTCAGTTGTACTGTGCACATTAAAAATACTTCCTACAAAACTTTTAACATTTAAATACTTTAATAATTTAAATCTGGCTGTAACGCGTTATTGATTGGCTAAACAAATGCATCTTTATCATATAACATAACTTGCCTACAATTAATCTGCTTGACCATAAATTTAAAACTTTATTTTTTTTTTAAAATAATGAGTCTTATTTTCTAAATTTAGCATAAGACAATTAAATTACCAGTGTAAGGAATAAATTTAATTTCTACCCATTTAATACATAACTCTGGAAAGTTAACACTTTTTCATAAACAGTGAAATGGTTTATAAAGCATAAACTGCCCAAAGTTATGTTACATGTATATGATATTAAGGTTTCATCAATATTTTCATAAACACTGAAACGATTTATAAAGCATAAACTGCCCCAAGTAATGTTATATGGTACTAATTAAGGTTTCATCAATATTTGTTGAATATCAATTTTCATGAATTTTGTTGTTGATTTTAAATATTTATTGACAGGCAATTTCTAACAACATATTGTATTAATATGATCATAGGTCAAAAATTTACGTAACGGTATCCTCGAAAATGTAATTTTTTATAACCCGTAAACTGATGCCCACGAATATGCATGAAACAACAGTACAACATAGGAAGAAATTAAATTCATTCCTCAAATAATAGAGTGAATATATTTCACTAAACCATATAACTGACTTATAAATAGATCATTCTGCATATGTGAGTTTTGTTTATTCTTTCATACAAAACAGATTTTAATAGCACAGTTTGGTGCATGTTTGAAGTACACAGTAATGTACTGGTACATGTATGCACATATAGTACATACTGACTAGAGCTGAAACAAATATTCGACTGTTCAGGAATGAATAGTAAATTTATAATTTTTGAAGAGATATTTAGTATTTGAATATTTGGTCACAAGTTTAAAACCTGTATGCAACGCTGTAAACTATGCAGCATCCCACCATTTCGTTGTGATGGAAAAGTTAAATTGGGCGTGGGAGCTTTTGTCTCAACGATAGTAACAAGAGGCCCAGGGGCCACATCGCTCACCTGAGCAACAATAGCCTTAACTGATCAAATTAGCATTACAGTATCAAAATCAAAATATCTTGACAACTAAGTACAGTAGATCTTGCTCAAAAATTTTTAAAAATCTGCTAATTTTTATCCACATATTTTTATGGTAAATACCAAGCCCCTTTTGTTGTTGTACCTGTAAGAAGATTTTTCTCTATTCCTATATAACAACAACACCCCCCCCCCCCCCAATTTGTGGCCCCACTTTTCTCTAGGGAATCATGGTTTGATCAAACTTTAATCTGCACAACCAGTGATTTCACACAAGTTACTGCTTTTTTGGACTGAAAACATTCTCAGAATATTTTTAAAGATTTTCTCTATATATTCCTATGTAAAAATTTATCCCCCATTGTGGCCCCACCCTACCTTGGGGACCATAATTTAAACAAACTTGAATCTACACTTTGAGGATGCTTCCACTCAAATTTGAGCTTTCCTGGCCTAATAGTTTTTAAGAAGAAGATATTTAAAGATTTTCTCTATATATTCCTATGTAAAAATTTATCCCCCCATTGTGGCCCCACCCTACCCCCGGGGACCATGATTGAACAAACTTGAATCTACACTACCTGAGGATGCCTCCACACAAGTTTAAGCTTTTCTGGCCAATTAGTTTTTGAGAAGAAGATTTTTAAAGATTTTCTCTATACATTCTTATGTAAAAATCCATCCCCCCCATTGTGGCCCCACCCTACCTCTGGGGACCATGATTTGAACAAACTTGAATCTACACTACCTGATGATGCTTCCATACAAGTTACAGCTTTTCTGGCCTTATAGTTTTTGAGAAGAAGATTTTTGAAAAATACCAACAAATTTTCAGTATTTCTAAATTATCTCCCCTTTAAAGAGGGTGTGGCCCTTCATTTGAACAAACTTGAATCCCATTCACCCAGTGATGCTTTGTGCAAAGTTTGGTTGAAATCTGCCCAGTGGTTCTGGAGAAGAAGATGAAAAATGTGAAAAGTTTACAACAACGACAACGCCGCCAACGCCAACGACGACAGACAACGGACAAATTTCGATCAGAAAAGCTCACTTGAGCTTTCAGCTCAGGTGAGCTCAAAACAAAGCCATTAGGTACCACTTGCCTTATTTATGAAGGCACTGTAATCATCTAAAAGGCAAATATCCATCAGCCTTATGATTTGTAAAATTCATCATTTCTTTGAAGTTTTGATCTCTGACTGCAATTTTTACTTGTTAACATTGAAAGTAAAACCAAGGTTTACATTGTACAAAGACATACATTCCGGATTCACAATTCATATATTAAAATCACTGGTATCATGAATGAACAATAGCAAAAATAATTTACTAAATATGGGGGTGCAAGAGTTAGGTACCTTATATACTCGCCTATAAGTCGGATTTTTGGGAGTAGAAAATTGAGTGAAAAGTGGGGGTCTGACTTATAGGTGAGACATAGTGAAAAATTGTTACCCAAGAGAGAAGTAATATTTTAAAAAAAATAATAAACAGATAAATGCATTGAATCTGTGTTCATAACAAGAAAATTTAAGCAGTCAATTTTTCAAATCTGAGGGGATAATAGCTATAGGGGTCATGTCACCTAAAACAACACAAGCCAACACCCCAGTTTAAGGGGCTAATTACCAACCTGATCAGTCAGTAAGGAAATAAATCACTATCATCAAACTATTTAAGTACTTGGTAGTTTTGAAGCTATTACCAACTTGTAATTAGTGTTTTAAAAAATAAAGGCATTTAAAAAAGTTATTAACATCAAAGACCAATGATAGAAATAGAGTCTAGAAGCAATTATGGGGTGAAACAATGACAATTTTTTAAAACTCAAAACATGTATGATAAAATGTGTTTATTTAATGAGAGTATCTGTACATCAATTGTCCTGAAAATGTGACCCGACTTATAAGGGAGTCAACAGCAAAATCTTCAAATTAAAGCTGGAAAAAGGCAACCGACTTATAGGCGAGTCGTACTTATAGGCGAGTATATACGGTACTGAGTGATATTTTATAATTATCATTTATTTAATGTAATTAATTTTTTTCAATAGATGGGACGTTTATGTAAACGAGGTCGTTTTTGGTTTTATCAATATTATGATCAAACATGGGGAAAAGCTTTTGAATGTTTTACATTTCTGACTGCAATACATGAGAGAAGTAATGAATCCTCTGATAGTAGTTAATAATAACGATTTTATTTTTTCAAATATTACTTGCTTAAAATAAATAAATGTGCATCTAAATCATGGACACCTTTTATGCTAAGTTTCAACATTGAACGGACGTGTTAAGTTAAAACATCCATTTGTATGGTAGTATGTATTTCGGTATGTTAACTTAACATGCATACAATCATATTTTCATTTAAGTTAGTACACTGGCATAATACCTTGTAGGTGACTTCTACGAATATTTGAATTCGGACTAATAAGCAGTCCTGAATATTCAAATATTGATTTATGGTATTCGTTTCAGCTCTAATAGTAACAACAATTCTTACCCATAATCATTCAGAGAAAAGTTGAAAATGGCAATTCCCACGACTACTGGTATGACAAACCAAAACCACCAGACTGTGTGATAGTGAAATAAGTCAACCTCTGGAACGTTCTCCTCATATCCATAGTGTATTCGGTTCTGTAAAAAGTAATGGTAGGTTTAAATTTTTCATTTATAAGCATTTGTAAATTACAGACTTCATACATCTTATAATCATTGCTTTGAAGTGATGAAAATTCAACATAAAAAGCAGAAAAAATCTCATACAAAGCAAGAAAAATGTGAAGTTTAAATGTTGAAATTAACTGCTCATCTTTTCTTATAATGGATTTTTTACTGTATCTATGGGTGTGAATAATTTTATTTTATTATCAAAATTACATGTTGAAATCTGAATGAATTTGAGCAAAACTTTGATTACATTTAAGTGAAAACTAACTAGCAGGAACACTTGAAATCAAGATAATGAAAATTGTTATGGAAGCAGATTTTTGTAATATTGTCATTGTTTTGATTTGAACATATTAATTTCATTGATTAAGCAAAAAAGAACAGAAACAAGTTCCTACATCCATGATAACTAGTTCTTCTTGATGTAACAAAGTAATGCATAGTAAAGAAAAATCAAAATACAACTGATATATATATATTCATGTACAACAAAGAAAACATGATAACTTCTTTAATCTACATGATTCATCTTTATACCCTGTAAATTTATAAACAGCAGAAAAAATGCTGTTTATATTATATCTATAGTGTCAAATTCAAGCATAAAATGATTCTAGCATTAGATAAATTTTTAGTTGTTTTATGCAATGATAATACCAAATGAAAAATATTGTGAAAAAGATCTGTGGCTTTCGCAAATGTTTTTGAACTGATAGGTAATGGCTTAAATTTGTACATTTAATATCAGATATCTCATTGTTTTATAGCATTTTGTACAAAACACTTTTTTATTGATAATATTCTAATCAATATTTTGGTACAATAAACTGATATTTATTACCGGTATAATATTAATGTGATACACTTTCAGGCATCTGTCAATATTCTGGTGCACCCTGATTATGTCCCCATGCATGTTTATTTTAACATAGTAGTCATGTACATCATTTAATTATCTATTAACAAAAAATTTGGCAAAGTGTATCAATTTGCTCTGCAAGACAGCAGTATTGCAGATACTTTGAAAGGGTCTAATATATGTAGGAAAAAGAACAAACTAAAGCAATATATTCATCAAGAAAAAGGTTAAATAATCAGTTAAGTTTGGTTTGGTTTCATGAAGCATTAGCATTGTTGGCAGACTAAAGGGAATTGCATAGTTGTGTCATAAACCCTAATTACATGATTAATCAAATAAAAATAATAGCACCCATTTTAACTAAGGGTTTATTCAAAACAAAACAAAAACAATTAAAACAAAAAATAAATAGGTTAAGGTACAAAATAACCTATTTATCGCTCTAGTTTAATTTTCATTATCTGTCTGTAGTGCAATCTTTGGCTATACATGTAAGTATATTCTCTACAGAGAATACACGTTTACCTGTTTACAAACAAAAGTGGCAGTAACACTAAGAAAAACATGCATAACGATAAAATATATCTTGAAATCTCGAGATTTTACATCTGGTTTCTATGCCACGACGACAGATTAGTTCTAAAACACCTGTCACTAGGCTTTTCAGGTGAATGTTTGGCTTACTTTGGGTGAATTCAAGTCTTCATCTTTGAAGTGTTCCTCCAAACGTTTATGAAGCTCTTTTCTTTTAGTTTCGTCTGCTATATCTTCGGGTGAAAATGGTATACTAAGGTTACTCTCCTTTTTGTCTGATGTAGAGACATATCGCAGAGAATGGCGCTGTATATATCGCCTAGCTCCACTCATTTGTTGATGGAGCCGACATGTCCTTCCCAGGAAGGTCGCCATTTTCTTTAACGCGCGTGTAAAAACGAAAACCTATTCCCGACAAATATATCCGGATTGGCAGAATAACAGTAGGCTACACATTTCTTAAGCGAATAAAGTTGAATTCAATATAGGTACTGAATAATAAACAATTTATGTAAAACGACCCCAACTTGCATATAAAAGACTTTTTCAACGCAGGTTGACTCATAAAGTTATGAACTCAACATTATCTGAAAACTAATACATGTATGTTAACCCCCACCCCCAGGCCCTGCACAGAAATTTTTATCAAAAAAGAGTAAACTACCACGATGGTCTTAATCGGGGGGGGGGGGGGGTGTACTTTCCTCAAGCACATGTTGATGTTAATCCATGTTTAAAATGAAAATGAAGTGTGTGAAGCAGAGGTACCTGTCATATTGTTCAATGATGAGGACTCTTATATTTGTGTTGTTGATATTACATGTGATTATAACACATAGTGTCTATGCCTCAGGTGTAACGAAGAATATTGACCCGGGTTGAAAATTGACCCGGGGGTCATTTTTCAACGTCGAAAATTGAGACCAAAAGTCGTGAAATTAATACCAGGGGTCATTTTTCAACAGTTTGAAATTTTTGTTTATAAACTCTGATGACTTCGACACGTTGAAAATTGACCCTGTTGAAAATTGACTCCTATATTTAGTTAGCTGAACTGGAATCTGCTCTACCCGGTTTTAATGTAAAATTTACATTGTAAATGTATATACTTGAAAGCTTTAGTTTTTAAAAAAAAAAAAGATTGAATTCGTTCATACTTTCCGATACATATACGGACGTGGCTGATTTGTCCGATTACAGTCA
This sequence comes from Magallana hongkongensis, assembly GCA_016163765.1. NCBI lineage: Eukaryota > Metazoa > Mollusca > Bivalvia > Ostreida > Ostreidae > Magallana > Magallana hongkongensis. The sequence continues at coordinate 22,815,814 of WFKH01003881.1, read as the reverse complement.
TTTAATATTAAAACTGAAAATTTGGTATCTAATCACATGTAAATAAAGCTAAGAAGATGAACTTTTGCTTCTAAATGGGACGGCCAAGTAGGGCTAGCAAGTTTTTCGGACATCGAATTGATTTTCATTCCCTCGTGGGACAGAATTTAAAGGTCACCAAGGACAGATTCATTATTAGTCTTTACTATCAGAATTTTTTGTTGCTTAAAGAAAATAGTTTATTTGTTTTCCAGTGAACTAGAAAAGAATACGAATTAATGTTTCTATTTTCAAAAACTGACATCAACCCCCTCCCCCCAACTCTTCCCTTTATCGGGATATACCTGGTAATGATTGTGCCTTTATTGATTTGAACTTGTCATTATCTCTGATAAATATGTCCAACAAATACTGGCCGTTAAGGTTCTCCGATCCTCAGCCTCAAAGTATTTTTTTCATTATAAAAACGTTATTTATCCTTCAAACTTTATAAATGAAATAAAATAAAAAGAAATTTTTTGATGGTATCCATGCATTTTACGAAGTTATTGCAATTTTGGTCATGGTGGATATAATGGAATAAATAACGTATACAAGTTGAGATCAAATTAGAAAAAAAAACCCGGTTGAACCGGTGCATCTGTGGCTCGAACCCCTTTACTTCTAGGAAGTAGGTCTCCGTGGAGCCACTAAGCCAAGCAGTTCGTTGAATGGTTGTGTGTAATATTAACACTTCAAGACTAATTTAATGTGTCTATATAAAAGGCAGAAATATGGTACGAATAAAAAAATTTCCGAATAATTTAGAGTTATCGAACATTGCTGAGGATCGGAGATCGTTATTTTTTTTCAGGCAAATCGACATAGCTTTATTCTACATGCAACTACCTGACGTTGATCTTAAAATAAAAAAATATATACCCTCTACCTAATAATACTGTATTATTAGGTAGAGGGTATATACATTTTTATTACGAGGAAAATATATAACGTCGGGTGCCTGTGGTTAATTTTGAGAAGTCAGGATATTTCCATTACATAATAAAAAATGAAGTCACATTTTTTATATGACAAGTTGTCAACAGTTTTTGTTTAAATTATTCGACTTAACAACAATTTTTCGTAAACTTGCCAGAAGACTATTTTTGAAGCACCAGTCAACTTTCGCCATATGCATACACGTGGTTCCTTTTAATTAATGAAACACAGGCACCTAACGTTATATATTTTTCTCATAATATAAAATATATACAGTGTACCCTCTTCATTAATAATGTACGTAGCCGCCTGTGATAGGAAGGTACACGGTAACACCACCTACTCCGATCCCGTCTCATGATCCTCTACTTCATTTACATGTACCAATTTTTTTTATTAAAAAACGCAGTTTACCATTTCATTGACGAAAACAATAATGGTTAATATATAAAATTTTGCTAAGTCTTTGTGATCAAAGCTATTTAGAAAGTATAGAAGCAAAATTACGTTATTGTCATCCTGTACAAAAAAGTGGGTTGCTAACTTGCAATTAAGCAGAATTGTTTATCCCTAGAAAACGATTTGTTTCAATCATGTTTATCATATTTGATTACATCTTGATTTATCCTAATAACAAATTTTCACAGCAAAATAAAACACTGAAAAATAACGGCTTTCACGATATGTATAGTTACTACAAGGAGTATGTATGAAAATGTACATGTACAACATACTCTAATCTCTAACATTCCCTAAATGCTAAAAAAAATTACAACTGTTATGGGAAATGAATTTTTAAACAAAAAGATATTTGCTGGGGGTGTTTTCTCTTTATGCACCAGTCACACATTCACGGATCAACTCCACGGCTCTACTACGGAATATATTCCACGGTTGACACCGGAAAATCTAATGATCGTTAATTGATACGGAGTTAGTACGGATGCACTACGGAATGGATAAAAACTGATACATACGATTACTACGGATTTATACGGAGTTAAAACGGACTTCTACGTTCTAAAACAGTTTAATAAGTTTTACTAAGGAAGTACTACGGTGGTTTCATCCGTAGTGGAATTTTGAACATGTTTAAAAATTGTCGCAGCTATACAAGTATTGAGCTACGTATGGATACGATAACAGACGGAAAAGCCACGGGTCAATACATATCGCCACGAATGATGCCGGATCGCTTCCGTAGCTAATCCGGCATTTAATCCGTGAATGTGTGACTGGGGCATAAGAAAACTTCTATGAAGAGAATACTGTGTTTGCGTATCGTCATATTGTAAATCTGTTATTTACTGGGTGGGTGTATACATACAAAATTTAGATAATCACAATTTTAACATACTCAGTGGGTGCTAGAAAAAAAATAACAATATGTCATATTGTAAATTTTGTATTAGCACCCACCCAGAAAATTTACAATGAACAATATCACAATTTCAATTTACAGATGTACTGGGTGAGTGTAAAACCAGAATTAAACAATATGACGTATTGTAAATATTTATCTATTATTTATATTTGTACACCTATCCAGCAAATATTAAAAAACCGGTTTCATTGAATTGAATAGTTTATCGTGTAACCGTGTATACCAATATTCTTTTTAAAACATAATCTTTGAAATATAAATATCACACAAAACAGCCTTTACACGCGAAAAGTTCACTATGAATAAAATAGTTACATGTAATACGTATTAGAAGGGATAATATGTTAATTCAAAATATAATCATTGAAATGTTTCATTTTTTCGTCCGACTATTAAAACATGTAAATCTAAAGTATTAGTATGAAAAAAATTAAATAAATCGAAGTTATAAATATTTGATTCGTTAATTTGTGCTTATTTGCTGTTGAATTTTGAACCGGTTTCATGATCAAAATTCCACGATTCGGGTCAATTTTCAACGCATTAGGGTCTTAATTCAACCTCTTTGGTCTCAATATTCAACGTTGAAAAATGACCCCGGATCAATTTTCAACCCGGGTCAAAATTCTTGGTTACACCGGCGCCACCCACCACCTCAAGTAACTGTCGCCGGAGTCAAAGATTGTACTGTGTCATAGTGTGTCAATAGAGTTGAAGATATCGGCCCTCATGGTAATGGAGTATCATGAGGGCTCCACCTTATTGAACGTTAGCGTGCTGGACAGTTGGGTATACGTGTACTGGCTGTGTGAGGTAGCTCTGACAAAGTACACTGCACCGCGACATGCACTCCGTCTTTACACTGCTTTGACCCATATATGATGTGATTTTAAAAAGTTTTTAATTTCGAACATGTCTCTGAAAATCTATTGATGCAAGAACGATAAATACATTGTCAATAATACTTCTTTGTGTAGTTTTACTTTAATAAAGAATCTCAATTTTAAATAGCTTATAT
>WFKH01003881.1:22800106-22810345 GCA_016163765.1 Magallana hongkongensis | reverse complement strand
CCCCCCCCCCACTTTTTGTCGCAGCAAAGATTTTTCTAAAATTTATATATAAAAAATTGAGTTATAAAGGAGTTGGCCCCTCCAATTTTTTGGGACCATGTCAAAAATTGAATTGAAAATAAGGAAATGAACAGTGAAATTGAAGAAGTTTTTAGGTATCCATTTTAAAGGGGAGGTCAAAAGCTTGTTTGATGCCGTTTATGGAGAGACTTTAGGCATTCCAGATATATTTCATTAGTCAAAAATGGACAAACTCCGAAATTTGCTACTTATTTTCTTTATATTACATAGAAACTGACAGTTAAAAGCGTGATTTTTCATTGTGTTTACCAAAAAATTATGCCCCGGTATACCCTATCAAACAAAGCTATTGTTATAAAGCATCATTGAAAGAATTTATATCTTGAATTTCATAAACCTTTAGGCACCTTTCATTTACTAGATCTTGACCTTAAGAGCAACGGAAGAAAAAGAGTATAATTCTGCATGTACTTATTTAAGAGAATAAAATTTCCATACATTTAATTTATTAAAACCAATTTAGCACACTAATACAGATATTAACCATTTGAATATAGAAAAAAATATCCAAAAATGTGCGAAAATTTTATATCATAATGTTTATTGTTTGATAACTAACAAACATTTGAATTTACTGGGTGGGTGTATTTTGGTAATTTTGTATTTACACCATGCACCCAATAAATATGACACAATACGAACATGTTTACAGTACATATACAATACTGTCTCGACTCCAAACTAACATTAGTTTTATTGAACTTAAGATTAACGTAATGAAAATCACGAAAAACATTAAATAAAATGAAGTGCATGAGGTAGAGGTACCCGTCATATGAGGGTGCACTTTGTCCCTCTGCTAGCATCTATCACCACGATAACAATTATCGTCATCACAGAGGCGAGGATTCCACAGTCCACAACGCCAGTATTTGGATGCCATTATATATATATATATATATATATATATACATGTAAGGGATTTTACTTAATATATAACCCCATCTTCGCTAGACAAAGATGTAGAGGATCAGAGTGGATCGTAGACCCTTGACTAGCGGAGATGGCTAATTCGCTGATATCCCTACCACGTGCTAATCAGAAGTTGTCGTGTGAACAATACACGATCAGAACAAGGTAGTATAGGTACATCTCAACGTGCACTCCATCTAAAAGGCCTTCGAGATCCATATATATAAGAATAACGTATATACCGAACTTAAAAAGGAGTGTTTAATACTAGAAATCATCAATTCTTCATATTGGTATATAATGAAGATTTTTAAAACCTTGAAATATTCAAAATATTGTTGAAGGATATTTGTTACGTACAGAGAAAACCGACAAAGTAAGTTAAGCAGCTTATTTTTTTTAACAAAGTTTTGGGAAAACTGTCGAAGCAAGAACGATAAATCTCGCAATGCACTTTCACTTTAAGAATTGCAAAGTATCTTGGTAAAGATTTAAATTTATTTTTTTTTACATTTATCGATCTCTTACATATTAAGATACGTTTATGTATATATATGTAAATATTTTTTTTTAGCATTTTACCGACTTAATTACATAATTAGAATAGCATGTCAATCAAAACTGCCGGATACAACTATTAACTTTTCTATTGAATTTTCTTCTGCAGATTTTGGAGCATTTTCCCGGGGCAAATCGTTAAACAATTTAACTTGCATTTTAATGTGACATGTCAACGAGTTTCTACAGAAATCGGTGCCTGATTAGATCTGCTACCTTACTTTATTAGTGTAGACAATAAATCCAGTAAACCGTATGACTTTGTTTGGACTACTATCTGCATGTAGTAACTTCCATACGCAGATCCAGACATTTTTCCCAGGAGAGGGGGTTTTTTAAAGAGGGGGGGGGGGGGGGGGGGGGCCGAATTTTGTGGAAACTTTACGATGCGAATTTAAAAAGTTTGAAAATTTAAGGTTGTCTGTAATGAAGCTCTGAAATATTTTTTTTGCAAACGGAACATTTATGAATTTGCGTACAATTTGAACAATTTTTTGCATCTTAAAATATTCTAAAAACTACTAGGATTTTTAAAATATATATTACTGTACAAGAATAGTAATACTTGTCTGTTTATTTTTTTTTCAGTTCCAATCTCCAATTTTGAAGTTTTGTGAAGTTCAAGTTACACCCTTATAAATATCTGTGTTTGAAAAATATGTTCTTCTAACTGTACAAATTAAATACATTAATCAAGTGGTTAAATGTCATATTTCTTTTATATGCTGGTGTATAGATCTCAATAATAAGATGTGTAGTCCTCCTCAATTTGCTGAATGCATTTTTTTTATTCTTCTGAAGTAGAATGTATACATACTATCTACTCTAAAACTTTTAGGTGGTATGTATACATCATGTTTGAAAAATAAATGAATTGCGTGAAGTACATGTAGAAGTTCCTGACTATTAGTTTAATGATAGCGGGCCCTGGAGTCATCAACATTTTCAAATCCTAAACTTTTTAAATCCTTAAAAGAGAAGTACATGATTTTGTGGTGAATACTAAAGGCTGGGAATTGACCTGAGGAAAGATGGTGACGTCGGAGCCAGGCCCCGATATCATGAAGAAATCTTAGATTTAAGTCAAAATTCAATTGAAAACACCGAAAAATGAAACCATTAAAACGTGTCTCTATATCACCTAAAAAGTTACAAAATTTAAAATTTAAGCGTTGTTTATTGATGTATTATAATTTATGAATGATTGAAATTATGACTAGTCTAAAAATACTTCATGATCTCGAAACAAGATCTCAATATGTCTCATAAACTTCACTGATGTTACCCCCGCCACCCTCACCCCGACGCCAATCATCACCTCAAGAGGCGCAGAATACTATAGAGTTAGAAAGATAATACATAATTTATTAAATTTGTTAATCAATGCAATTGGAAACTCCTCACAAAATACTTTCCGAGGACGATATGTATTTCTTTCTTTCTGATCATATTTATAAATATATATTTTTTTAGCTGTTAAAATTCTCAGATGAACAAAAAGACAGATACAAATCGACAATAAAAGTGAACCGTCTAAAAAATTCAAGGTATGTGCGAAAAGTGTATACCATAATAAAAAGATATATCTGTTTATTGTTGGATAACTAACAAACTTAGAGTTTTTGATCATGCACATATTTCATTGTAAGATAAAAAACCTTCATGAGGTCTTCGACTTTTTTGAATTAAAAGTACATATCAAAAGACTCAAAATACATTTTGAATCCATAATATATAATTTCTGGGATAACGATAATACAGAATTAAGATAAGAGGGCTCGATGATCGTGGCCATTTTTAGACTGTATTGATCTCCTTTAAAAGAAGAGCTCCTATAAAAATATATGAAAATACCCAACTTTAAAATGTAAATTATATGGATTTTATCTTTTGTGGCTTAACAATTCATATCTTAATTTTTAGGAAGATTTGATGGTTAATTTGTTGACCATCCAGCCGCCTTAAGAGTACAATATATATCTTTAAATAAAGTGGAAATATTGAGCACTCATTACGACTGGGATGAACGTGAATTTTCCAATGAAAATGTTAAGCTCAATTACATATGAATGTTCCAAGGATTGAACGAAATCATGCATCAAATAAAATGATGGACACGTTTTGAAAATAATGCTAATGCATTTGAACTACAGTCATATTATAGATTTTGAATTTACTTTTTTCCTGTGATTTTTAAAACAAACTGCGCTAGTTTCCTAATCTTTTTTAAAGGATAAGCTTGTTTTGTGATTACACCCACCTTTTGAATTCAAATTTCACAATACTAGTATAACATTATTCATATTAACATACTGTCAACAAGGTTATTTAAAGATATGCAGATGCGTAATGAACATTGTATATGTCTTAAAATTGCATAAAATGAAGTGAATGAAGTAGAGGTACCAGCCGTATGAGGGACGTATATTTAAATCCTTAAACATGAAGATACTTTTTATCCCCGGAACTCTACTGAACTGATGCAATGCTCAGAATGTGACCGCTATAACATTAGTTGTATTAATTACTATTTAACTCTGCGTTACTTCTGACGATGCTGGCATATCATCAGCGACCGTCATCACAGAGGCGCTGATTTCAAATTCCACAATGGCCATATCACCAATACATAGTTGCTGAAGGACGTTTGGGGACACCCTCGGATCTCATTCTTCGAGCTCCGAGGTTCCCTTTAGTCTACATGTGAAGTAAACACTGTACAACAATTAGATACTGCTCGACGTGCACTCCAACTCAAGAGGATTGAGGATCCATATCTAAGAATGACGCCAATAACAGACTAAAAACAGGAGTGTTTTATTCTAGAAATCATTAATTCTTCATGCTGGTACATACTAGCGATTTTTAAAACCTTGAAATATTCAAAATATTGTTTAATGTTATTTGTTACATACAGAGGAAACAGTCAAAATTAGTAAAAAAGCTTATTTTACAAAAACAATTTGAAAAATCTTTTGAAGCAAGAACGATAAATTTCGCAATGCACTCTCACTTTAAAGGTGTGAATTAAAAATTGCTTAATATTTTGGTAAAGATTTAAATTAAATAGACATTTATCGAACTTAATTTGTATTGTTATGATACGTTTATGTAATATGTAGATGTAACTATATAAAAACTCCTTCGGAATTTATTTCCGAATATGCCATATGGACTAGGTTCTTTATATCTAATAATATTTATTCCAATCTGATCAATTAAATAAATACACTAACGTTACACAGACAAAAGGCGCGGACCAAGGATTTTGCGGCGGGGTGGTGGTAGCGGTTGGCATTGGGCGCCGGTGCTCTCAAGTAGATCTAAATCAGTGTCCAGTGATAGCCCAAGGCAGGAATATAAATAATATTTATTATCAGACATATGTATTCTCAGTTTTAAAACTATTTTTAGCATTTTACAAATTTACCAAACTAGAATAACATGTCAATCAAAACTGCTGGATAACCAAATTACATGTATTTACTTCGAATTTTTTTCCACACTGCCAGTCTGAATTGGTATGAGCATTTATCCGAAGCAAATGTGTTGAACAATTTAACTTGCATTTTAATATTAATGGGTTTCTACCGAAATAGACACCTGATTAGACAGGACACAGTACGCTTTATTAATTTCGACAATAAATCCAGTAAACCGCGTGACTCAGTTTGGACTGCTCTCTGATTTTTTTCCCCAAAGAAATGGGTGTTCCAGGGGTTTTCCAGGAGGGGGGGGGGGGGGGGGGGGTACGAGATCTATCGTCAGTAACTTTACTATTTGATATTAAACCATCCACACCAACCCCCTTAAAACCGCGATTGAACTTCTTTTAAATGCCGTTTAATTTAAAGGATACAGGAGTAAGAGTGGATTGATGAGAGCCAGGGTGTCGTGAGCCCTATGGGTAAAGGGTAAGATATGAGGATGGGCGTTCTTACAATAAAAAATTATTAACAGGCACAGCTCTGGAATATATCATTTCTATTGAAAACATCGAACAGTTATGAAATTGCGCGCAATTTAAATGGTTTTTCATCTTTCGTTGTTTTTTGCAACTCAAAGTATTCTGAAAACTAGCAGAATTTGGGGTTTTTTTTATGATTGTTATTTTTTACATATTTTACTGTACAGAAATAGATATACTGGTTAATTTTTTTAGCACTTATTAAGAGTTATTATCAATTTTACATCATATTCAATAATGAGGTTTTGAAGTTTTTTCGAAATTTAAGTTATACCTGTACAAGTATCTGTGTTTGAAAAATATTTTACAACATTTTTATCTCTATAACTATCAACAGCTTTTATATACATTAATCTAGTGGTTTGATGTCGTGTTTTTTAAAATATGCTGGTACATAGATTTCGATAATTAAAAGTTATACGGATGACATGCTACATATGTATATCGTAAGTACAGTCGAAGCAAGCAAGATTGCAAGATCTCGCGTTGAACTAGAAAACTAAGTTAAACATTAAATGATTTAGGAAAAAAAGTGTACCCTAATTAAAATCAATGGAAATACCCCCCCCCCCAAAAAAAAAATAAAATGAAAAAAAAATTGTGATCTAACTACTTTGATTTAATTAGACTAAAAGATGCTAAAGACAATTCTTTACATGATTGAGGATTAAAGTTGCCGTTTTGAAGCATAAGGTACATGTATACACTATTGCAACCCTAAATTTAGACACCCAGGATAGTGTTCTATGCAATCATTACATACTTGGTGTAGATATCTTTACTACATACTCTGTGATGTGGATCAATGCTCATAGAAACTGAAGTAAACATCCTTTATTTGTCTATTGACATCCGCCCGAGATTAACCTAACACTCAAATATACTAGTATGCAATACAGAGATATTCTTATTTGGTTATATGTATTGTACGACCGAACACCTACGATCGATCTGCGATCTGCGATGTAATGTTTACATACGCTCCAACTCAACTATACACACACAAATATTTTTATTGTAGGAATTGATCACCGTTATACAGTCAAAAATGTTTTGGATTTTTCCAAATTCATCCTATTTTTATATTCTTTGAAGTTTCTCAAAATGGCGGACAAAGTCTTTGCCCTGCTTACGAAATTGGGAAGTTGGGCCTCTGCTTTTAATTTGTCAATATTCGCTTTTCTTCGTCCCTCTGGGGAAAGCGAAAACATGATATTCGTCACTTCCTGTTCCATGAATTTCCTACTCTCGTAGGAAGATTTGCAAGAACCCGGGAAAATAGTCCTATCTCTCGCGTAAGAGAATGTTTTTTCCCGCCTTCGAATTCTTCTGATTGGTGCAGACGCTGGTTGGCCGGCGGCGTTTCTAAGAAACGTCTCGAACACTTGTTTCGTTGTTGAAGCGAGTTCTGCACTTTCGGTCTCCTTGGGAACTGCTTCCTGGACAACCGTTTTTGCTAAGGCCCATTTATTTTTAGGCTCCGATTCCACCACAGATGGCGCTGTCGTCGGTTTCACTTCCTTTTTCTCACTGATAGACTTCCACTTCAACAGCAAACTTTTACTTTTGTTTATTTCGTCCTGTTTCGATTCGTTATCGCCTTCTTGTTTTTGTCGCCATGAACGAACGTAAGTATATCCCGGTATTCTCGTAACGTCACGAACCGCACTTTTTTTCTTCAGAAAGGGATCGTATCTCTCAAAGCTGTGTTCCCGGTACGCCTTAGTGGACGCCCGCATCCGGCGATACTCCTCCCGCGTGGACGTTATGTCACGATAGCATTTTATTTCCTGTTTTTCCTTATCCCTTGACATTTGTTTTAGAGTAAATCCCAGTCTATTGTGCTCATGTTGGTTCTTCACTTTAGTGTTGAGCAGAATTTTCCGGCTCATTTTCAGGCTGTGGTTCAGTTTGGTTTCATTTGTCGCTGTCATCGTAAAAAAATATAGCACATTTAATTTTATAGATCCACGAACATTTCTCGCTTAAATTCACCCGAATGCATTTTAAATAAAGTATACTTCTGTACGTTTAGCGGAGTATAGTGTGGTCTTTAACGTTCGGCATCTGTATTTTACTAATTTACATATTGATTATAAATATTCATTGTCTTAGATTGAACGTCGGTGTTTAAACACAACACTGAGAACTATTTGCATAATCTTTGGGCTTTAATGTGTCTGCATGGCATTTGCACTCTGAGGAAGTCTAAATGAAGGTACGGTCCAAAAATCGAAATTGATCGAATGAACTTCATTGATTTTGCTTTTGCCACTGTTAAAAAAATATGGACGTGCCAGTTTTCGCACATGTTAATACAAAAACAAGTGTTTAAAAAATGGAGTACCAAGTACTTAATATTAACGATTTCTAACAAATCCATTCGTTTGGATTAATAAATATTGATGTGTTGTAAAATTCATAAACCTTACTTCGAATTGCATTATGATAGAATTATAATCTTTAATTTCGTTTAAAATTCAAAATGTGGTATCATAATATTGAATTTTTCTCATTTCAGATAAAGTCTACGTGCTGGAAGAGGTTTCAGAGCCGATTTGACACGACACATGTTCGTTTGAATGCATGACAATCATATTTTTTTTTTCAACACATTTAAATGTGGGACACCACCATAGTAATATGCATATGATTACAATGATTTTAGATTCACCTTGAGTACTGGGTACTTATTAAGATGGTTCTAACGCCCAGCTATTCATTTTTAATTAAAGTGCAAAAAGTGCTCAAAAATCGAGAGTTTATTGTCAAAGCAACATGAAACAATAAGTTTAGTAACTTCAATACACAGTTACAATAGTACACAGTTTGATTTTGAACTGGATAGGGTACGTCAAATATCTATACAATGTATACCCGGGGTATTTACATTTTCCAGAGCCTGTGATAACACTACGAATCGAGTTTGTAATGAATAGTCCAATTCATTTCATCAATGACTGTTTTGATATTTCATCGTACAATTGCTGAAAATCTTAATCGTACATTGCTGAAAATCAATGACATATGAATATAGGTTATAAAGAATCATTATTTGAATACCGGGTATTATGAGTTGATCAAATACGGTCGAGCGTAATCAAATCTATCATAAAGCCCTTCGGGCTTCATTGGTTTAATCACCCCCGACCGTATTTGATCACCTCATAATTCCCAAGAAATAATTTCTTATTCCTTAATTCAATAGATCATTATTGACTGAATACAAATATTGTCCTATATCAAAGAAAGTGTGTGATCTAAAATACAGGTGACATCATTTTTTTTTATGTTAGAAAATTCCAAGCACATACAAATATAGTGACATCATGCACGTTTTCATTGCATACCTAGTAAGAACATTGTATTTGGTCAAGATTTAACGTTGTATAGTTGTAAAAGTCATGCCCCCGCCCCGCCCCGCCCCGCCTCATCCCCACCCCCACCCCTCAATATAATATTTGATATTAGATATACATGTATTTTATAATGCCAGTTTGATATTATCAATTTATACATGTAGATAAAACTGACAAAGACTGGTATACGACAGATGCATACACGTAAAACTGATATACGACTGGTGTACGACACACAAAACTGATAAACGACTGGTATATGACCATGCATGCATACAATATTTAAATAATACTGGTAAAAGTATATGGTCTATGAATATTGGGCCGTTCAAAAATTACGCAAACTTTTTTAATAGAAAAAAAATATTTGATTACACAAATAAAAAAAGTCACGGACATCATAAATTAGACCACAAACATTCGATTCTAAAAGTATCATTTTATTTTTTTTCAATTGATTAAGTTTTTTATCGATTTCTTCGGACATATCATTTATTCACTGCGTAATAAGCATGAATTCCGCGACTTCACTGGCGTGCACAATTTTAATGCGTTCAATGTCGATTAACCTTGGTATACCGATTGCAAGTATTTCTGATATCGTTTGACATCCGTCGTTCTAAATCACGTTATGCTTTTTTTGTCGGATTTCTTAATTCGTACTCCCCCGGGCCATCTTCCAATCAGAGCCATGGTTTATTCCCAATTTTATACCCGTTTAACCAAACATCCGTCACTTTTCCGAACTAAACTAAATTTGAAGCTGCTTCGTGCAGTCGTCTGACGTCATCTTTTCAATTATTTTCGAAAAGAATACACCGGAGAAAAAATATTTTTTGTTATAACCAAAATATTACGTCAGAATATTGTAAGCCCGTATAGACAGAACATTGATAAGAAACTGGAGAAAATTAATTTAGCGTGATCCATAGTAATTAATTAAGATTAATTTTGAAGTCTTTAATTTTTAAAATTATTTTTTTTCTTTTTGAGTTCCGTTCATTCACTATTGCGAAATCATCACATCAGAATTTGCCGTATAAATGAATAAGAATTTTAAATTTTTTTTTTAAATTTTAAACAATTTTTTTCTTTAAAATTTGTCCGCCGTCCGTAAGAGTAGATAACAGCATCTCCGCATAATTTTTGAATGGCACTTGTACACATAAAACTGAGACAGCACTTGTAGTCGTATAATTATATAATTCTTGTATTAACAAATAAAACTGATCTATAATACTGGAATAAGACTTGAATATCTGTACAATTTATGCATGTACATGAAATAAAACAATAACGGTACATGTATAAGATCTCTGTTTTTACCCCTAAAAATATAACGACAAAGGTCTAGAACACCCC
>WFKH01003881.1:22773310-22795114 GCA_016163765.1 Magallana hongkongensis | reverse complement strand
ATCCTATTTAAAAACAGCTTTCTTTCAAAATCATATCGAGAATTACTACAAAATACAGTTATAGACATATATTGTACAAAAGTGAAAGAAGAAAACCGGTTTACATATTTCAAAAATAAGTTCACCAGTATTTTTCCTTCTCAAAGATACGTTTCAGTTTTTATTCAATAAATTATAATTCAAACATGTATTAATTGCTGCACACAATATTTATGTTTCTATCAGTGTTTGCCCTTTGTCCTAGTCGCCTTCAATCTGCTATAACGAATACCACTCAGTGGACATTTCTATAGTTGATTGTCCAGTCCAGTATAATTTTGTTGTTACAGCCGCTGACCAAAATGTCAGCCAATGAAAGTCAATACAAGTACAATCCTCAGTTATAGCTCAATATATCGGCAGCTAATGTAATGACATTTTGTGACGAGGAAATGAACGAAACTTAGAATAAAAACGAAATATGCATGTAATGTACTGTATGTATGATATTTTTGAAATTCTTGACACCATCATTGGATTATTTTTCTCCCAAATTTCCAAAATTGCTTGAAACCAGAATGCTGTTTTTATTATATGTCTCTCTCCCCTATGCTTTTGCGTTTTGTTCCGTTTATAGAAGCTATTGTCATTCGGCGATTATGGATTTTTTCGCGTAAAACAGATTGTATGCATTCATTTGGCTTATGGCTGTAAATGTCAAAGTGGCCGATCAATTAAAAAACTGAATCAGCGCTATTTGGAATTATATGAATAGATCGTAAATAAATGATATACACATTCATATTTACCAAATCAATTCGACCCACTTTGAAAAGATTTCATCTCGTGCAACTGATTTCGTGGGGATTCTTCTTTTCTTTTCTTTTTTAAATTTTCATTCCATTACTTGAATAAGTTAAGACTCTAATGACTGACGGAAAGAAAAATAAATTGGTATAAAAATAACATTTACATGTATTATAATTACCTGAGAACGAAGGAAGTCCGATGGGTTTTCATGATGAAGGCTTAAATTCTCAGATTGAAATTCTTTCACAAACGTTTCGCATGCCATGGTACTATGATCAGAAGAGACCCCTCTCTCATTACAGGCTAGCAAACGTGATTCGGCGTGAACAGTGTCCCTTCACTGCAACAGCTGTTTAGAATATGGTTACAGTCCCATTGTTTGAATTAATATCGTAATCTGTATAGATTTACCCTAAATGAGTGAATGTTTCACCGTAGACTTGTAGAGATTGCCTTCAATCTGGTGACTGCATTTCGTTTTCACACAAGGTTCTGATCGCGACGTCCTAATCGATAGGAAACCATTGGCATCCAAGGACATCGCTGTTCACGACTTTTTACAGAAACTATAACAGCGTTCCGGTAGCTTCGATCTAGAGTCGAAACCATCAATTTTATTTTCTCTCGCATTTCATCCATGCATAGGATAAGAGGCAAAAAATTAGGCTTATAGTATGCACTACAGCAGAAGTAACTTTGCCAATGAGACTCAATTGCATATGAAGTCGTTTGGTATTCGAAAAAAGGGTGCCTTTGCAGTATCCAAAAATTGGCGTCGAACATTGTGACAAAACGGAGAAATGAAAATTTTGTTTTCTGGGCTAAGGTGGTTTAATATTTGACTCAATTAAAGTCAAGCTCTACAAAGCTATGGCGGTCATAAATTAATCCTAATGCATACTGTATCTATGTTAATAGATGGTTTTGAAATAGGCCTATTACCTACTATCTGTACAAATTGGAAAAAAAAAATGTTCGTACCTATGCAGATTAGAGCTGATGTTCTCTTTTGGACGGAAACTGACGGTTATTGCTTCTGTCACTGCTTTAATCCAACGAAGTAAAATTAGAAAATGTTGAGGCTTGCTATCACATAAATAACGATCGTTTTGTCACATGTTAGAAATACTTTTCACTTTTGGTTGCAATGAAATAAAAGTCTGTCACGTCATTTTAACGTTGTGACGTCACAGAAGAAGACTTTTGCGGCGTACGGATCGCAAAGCTGGCATAAATGTTTCAGGTCAGGTTATGCTCGTATAAAGATGGCTTTTTCATTGTAGTCTGTTTCCTATCATTTAATGCAGAAATTGAATTAAAGACAATTTGTTCCGAAAAAATGACAAATTAAAAATATAACGTCGTTTGGAACGATTTTCATCGCTTAATGATGTGAAACAGACAAACCCCATTAGGTTGTAGCCAATCAAGTATAACACGTTAAAACGACAATTATGAAAATTGTCGGTAGATAAAATTATTCTTTGTCAAACGTTGTAAACATTTTTTTCTTTTCAAAATGAACATCTTGTATTCCAGTATAATAGGCAATCAGTCAAGGCAAGTAAACAACGGACGCGCAATGCAAGAGTTTGCTATCATAACTGATACAAGGATTTGCAAATTATTGAGAAGTAAATACAAGTAGAACATCTGTTGCGTAATTCCTACGGGCGGAGGAATATCACTAGTAACCGTCTGATGCCGACGAAATTTTGGAAGTGGACTTGGCGCAAAGTTGAATTCGTGAATTCTATGTTGAGCTGAGAAAATTACGGCGATCTGTTTTCAAATCCTTTCTTGATTTTTGGTTTGTTTCTTCATATAACAAAACAAAAGTTGACTGTGTTTCGAGCAAACTTGATTATATTAGCCCCCTTGTGACGAATATATTGCCCTCCGCTTCGCGCCGGGCAATATTTCGTCCCTCTGGGGCTAATATAATCAATTTTGCCCTCAACCCCAGTCAATATTTGTATAATATATCTATTCAATTTTCACCCATTTCTTATAATATGATGCTATTAACAAAATGATCTAATCAGTTTCAATCAATTTATAATTCTGCAAACGGATATACGCATTCCTTTCATATTGTGATTGATGTGGTCAATCACGGTTAATTTCATATTTTTGTGCGTATACATTACGCTTTGAATTAATTTGTTAACTATGTATTGGCAGCTTCGTGAAATACGCAAATGAATTGAAAAAAAAAGTTAGATTGTAATATATTTTCATGGCTGTATGAAACAAAATCGGATTTCTTTAAAAATTGTCACTGTATAGAAAACACCAAGTGAATGTAAATGTAGCATGATGAATTTTCAGCATTACTTACATTTGTAACGGCAAATCATTCATTTTATTGAATTGAACATATTTTATTGACTATAAAGGTGTCAAAAGGATTGGACACAAGTTCTAAAACTTAAGTAGTCCTCTCCTTGTAACATAATTATATTTTATATTTTACACTGCCATATAATAAACATTTATATCAATTGTGGTACAAATCAAATGAATCAGAAATAAAACACTTGTTTTAAATGCTTTAATATTGTGTATAAGTAGAACCTGAATGAGAATATTATGCAAATACAATTAAATAATTTGTTAAATCTTCCACACTCCTTTATGAATGTTTGAACTGCTTTAAATTTTTTTACATTTTCATCATTAGACAAAGATTTATCTCCCCAGAGTATTAAGTGTACATCAATTATATTAAAAAAGTTCAATGATAAAATATTATACATAAGAGATTGTCTTACTAATGAATATTTTTTACACACGAAAAATAGATGTTGTGCAACATCCAAGATTCCACATGAACACATTGGGTTAGCTATTATATTGCATCGATGAAGATCAGAAATAAGAATACAATTGTGCCTTAGTTTTGTATTAATAATGTTTAAAAATCTTCTACCGAGGGAAAAATTCTTTGGAGGCTTTGTAATATTGCAATGTAGTTTTTTCTTTAAAATACTTAATGAGGTAGATACCCTTGTTTTTGTACTTAGATCATTCCCTTTAAAGAAATACTAACTAAATACTTGTTTGAAAATGCCCTCAAACGTATTATTGAGCAGTGTACAGTCATTACTTTAAAAAAAAAATGCGAACATAATTTAATTCTGTCTTTTTTTACTATACGTGAAAAGTGATCGATCGAAGTAAAACCATACTGAAAGCACGTACTGCACGCGAACTATCGTCATAATTCCAAATAGGATTAGTATCCATGTACATGAACGAGTTAGCTGTTCCATCTGTACAACATACTGGTCGGCAATGATCATAATAAAATTACTTTTATTCAATTAACATGGCTAATTAAAAAGAGATTGAGAGAGAGCGAGAGATGTTAATATAAACTATTACAATAAAACACGGTCATAGCGAACACGCTTGTACAACAAATTCACGAATACAGCTTTGTCATTTTTTATTTACCTCATCTTGAAAATCAGATAAAACGAATCACATTGATCGCTTGTCCCTTGTTCTACTGTAAATGCTTTCCTATGTGGTTTATTTAAACAATAAAAAGTTCTCTTTTGTACTTCATGCGGGTATGAAGGATCGAAGCTAGCATCGCAGAAAAAGGCTAAGTGATTTTAAAAAATAATTTTTTTGCCCCCCCCCCCCCTCCAAAAACAAATCTCATAGTTTACTATGTCGCAACTTTGCTGTCATTTTCTAAGCATTGTGACGTCAGAAGATAGAGTTCTTTTTGAAAAGACCATGATTCTGGGGATGAATTTTGGTGATATCTTTCTTTGAGATTTGGTTTGAATGATGAATGAGAGAACCAATGCGCTTCTTGATACTTCTGTTCACAATCAATGTCCAAATTTAAAAAATACATTGCTATAGGAGATAATTCACCGAGTATGAAAAAATAATATCTATATACTAACAAAGTAGAAGAGAGATAACTCCTGCAACTCCAGTGCATGAATGGTTTCCAATTTTCACAATCCAAAATAAAAATAAAAGATGTACAAAGATAATTATTTCCTGAAGTCCAGGATTTTCATATTGTATATTCTGAACGTTCTAGATCTGCCAACACAGCCACAAAATTAAATGTATTGAAAACAAAAACCAATACTGTTATACTCATATTTTTTTTAGATTTCCTATAGATATGTTATTTGGAGATTACTTGCAGGAATGTTACTGAAATCTCTACATCTCTCATAAATAACAGTTCTTTGTTACAATTTAAATGCTCGATATATCAATAATGTCTAAACATTTTACAAAAAGCAATGGAAATAATCTCTTATCACGAATTAGTCTCATGAACGGGAACAATAATGCGCGAATTTTAAGGGGGGGGGGGGGGTTCGGACACCCTTAGAAAATTCAAACATATTAGATTCACATAGTTTTAAAGGTTATCTAAAATAGGCCTCGCCTCCTCCCCTTTAAAAGAATTATCCCTCGGGCCACTCTTCCACTGGAAAATTTCTGGATTCGCGCAAGAACTATGATATATTGTCCTCGGTAAATTTTTTTAATATACATTTTGTACATCATTTTCTTTATAAAAATAGTGCTAAAATTGTACAACCTAATAAAAAGCTAATTAATATACCTACACGAAACAACACCGTTCATTTTAAATAGCCATAGAATATGATATACGACCGGTGTAAAGTAGAATAATGACCCCCGTAGAATAATGACCGGGGGTCATTTTTCGACGTAGAACAATGACCCCCCGGTCATTATTCTACGCAGAAAAATGACCTCCCGGTCATAATTCTACGTAGAAAAATGACCCTTTTGCCTGAAGAATAAGTGTCATTTTCATAAAAATTAGCACACTCCACATGAAGAAAAGTGACCCCTGTAGAATAATGACCCCCTTATAGATTAAAGTTTTTCAGAATAATTTTTTATTATTTGTGAAATAGTCTTTACAATATTGTAATTTTTCCTGCAGTTTACAGAAAGTAACAAAAAATAAAATTTATATTCAAATAAACTTAAAGTGAAAGAAGGGGTATATCTTACAAAATAAAAATCCTTCCGTAATAACAAGATACTGACGTATCGTATCGGGGTATGGTTGTCATCTTGACGAGTTACATTTACATGTATCTCATTATTTCGAGATACAAGACACTATAAAACAACATTCTGTTTATTGGCGATAAAAGAGTAGATTCGATTAATATGTTCATGAATTATACTTGCATTGACGATTTTCCCCTGCTACAAACTACGGGGTATGCAAGTGCATCACTCAGAATTAATGATGAAACCAAAATTATGAAAAGTTCACTCCATTGTTAGACATTATCACCACGCTGAAGTTAGCAGCCACTAACAGCAGCCATTAAGCCTGTAGAAGCTAACGGCCAATAAGGAAAATCATCAAAGTATTGAGAGTACTCGAACAGAAAATATATTTTACTTTATCATCGGCATACTTTAATTAATATCAAGATGATTAATGCATCAATAATTTGTAGGAGCATTGACAACTTCGGAGGCAGTAAAGATCGCCTGGATAAGAAATATAAATGCGTCTTGTGATCAAAATCAAGGGAGATATAAACCCCTCGGAACCACCTGGTGGTACCCGTACAGCCCAAATTTGAGACCTGGAAATAATAGGCCTATAGGTCTCCTGCACTGCCCTGTAATTCGTTTGATGTACACTTTAAAGAAATGGGAGATAACGGCCCACCATTCACCACAATATCGTTGTGAAAAGTTTTAAAAAATGACAAAGTTCTAGTGAACTAACTGGACACATTTAGATATGATAGAAGCCCTCAGACGCTTGTTATAAATATTTTTTAAAAATCCTCTACTTAACGCATGTGTTTCTAAGTTCGTGTGATCAAAATCAAGGGTGATATAAACCCCTAAAATGAGCCCGAACCCCTTATCAACGCCTTTAGAAATAATCTCTTTTTATTATATTCATTCAGTGTTTATTATCTATTTAAGATTTACTATAGTCAGGTACTCTTCACACAATTGCTCTAAAAAATAAAGTCTATTCATTATCACAAATACAACATTACAACAAATGTTTAGAATATCGATGTATATGTATTACGTAGAAGAAAACAAAACTAACGTAAAATGATTTTTTTTTTAAATCACTTTCCCCCAGAAAATAAATAAGAAGAATAATAAGTAAATAAGAATTATTCATATTCTTTCGTTACCTGGCTCCTTAGTCTTTCTCACGAAAATATATATCATTCTTCGATTGACAATTCATTCACCAATGAATATTGCTTATATTATTAAAACAATTATTCTTTCATGATTATTGTTCGTTAATTATCACACAATATCCTCTGAGAGAGAATGTTAATTACTCATTGTGTATGAATTTGTTTTTCTTTTGTTTTCTTTTTTAAATTACGGAATGGCTTTGCAACAGTAGCAACACTTGTACAGATTTCTAAACACACTCGTGTAGACCTGGCAATTTGTTACCGATGCAATTATAAAATCGCGATAAAATATAGTTAAGCAAGCTGTGCATAAATTTTGTAAATCAAATATCGTTTTTAAATAATTAAGCTATACAAAATGTTGTTAAGAATTATTCATGGTAAAGTATCAAGTACAGTTCAGCAGATTTCTACACAAGTGCAGCGTCATTTCCCGCCATATGTCGACGAGAGAAGAGACGTAACTGTTAACAATCAATTTGTGGCAATGAAAGTGTGTTTGTTTGTTTTTGCTACGGATATGAAAAACTATATACAGCTATTTCTTTACAAGTTCGGTGTTTATAACTTCAAAATCAGCTGAACAGAGTGAAAATTCAAGTAATTTCAAAGTCAGATATCTTGGATACGGGGTAACCCATTTCTATTCTTGTTTACATCGGGGGTCATTTTTCTACGGGGGTCATTTCTTTTCATGTTTGACATGAAGAAAAATCACCCCTGGGTCTTTTTTCTTCAGAAAAATCCAATTATTCTACAGCAAGGGGGTCATTATTCTACGTCGAAAAATGACCCCCGGTCATTATTCTACGGGGGTCATTATTTTTCTTTACACCGGCCAAACTTTAAAATTTACAAACAAATGAAAAAAAATGTAACTATGCATGCTCAATTTCATTTAAACACAAGGTGTTAAAACCATAATTAGTAATGTACATTTTGCATCATTTGTTAAAGACAATAACACAATATTTTTTACCTAGATATAACTCACTGGCACCAGATGTCTTTGTGGTATCTTTTTTTTTTGGGGGGGGGGGGGGGTTGTTATTATAATATCGACTCTCTTTACATTTTTAAAAGAATATTTTGATGCTGAACATAGTTCGATAATGGTATTGTGATTGTTTACAGATCCAGTTCTTGTATCTAAAATGAAACTTTATCCCTGTTATTGTGATAAAATTACAGCGTATTTTTTGTTTGTGTTGTTGTTTGCTTTTTTTTAAAATTTTTTCTATCGTACAAATAGCAGTTGAAAAGAGTACATTTTGTAATCCAACATAGCATCAAGTACATATACATGTACATGTAGTTTCAAACAATAAAAGTGCTATACACAAGGGCTTCAGGAAAACAACCATAATATGTAATCGGACAGATGCCCTTGTTCATTATTACTAAACAATGGGGTGGGTTTTTTAAAATTCCTTGACGTGTGCAAGATTATTAGTGTAAGATATCTGTTGATAAAATTTTAACTTCCTTATTTTATTTTTTTTTTTAAAATGATTATTGAAAAGATATATAAAACGATACTCTAAATAAATATCTAAAATGTATTTACCCGGTATTAATAATGCATTTATTATTACTTGTTTCGAGTCGTTTTGAATCGTAACTGTGTACACTAACTCTCTTCCATTTCGGAAAAACCCAACATTTTAGACACTGCAACATCAACTCTAGTATTCACTGGTAGAAAGTAAAACAAAACAAAATCACAACATATATTTCAAACAAGGCAAACAAGAAAATGTTTACTGCTTCTGGATCTCAGTATAACAGAAGACCTTATATAGACTAAATACATAACTGGAAACCTCACTTACTCGAGTACAAAATGGCATTGTTTGTAATCAACATTGCAGCGGAAACAGACGAGCAACGTTCATAACAGAAGACTGTGATCAAGTTGAAGGAGGTCACTGGCCGAGGACAAGTCATTCTTTCCCTTCAACAAACCCTCATTTTAAAAAAAAAGTTTTCTTTTTATTTTTGGATACACTTTAACATACATCTTAACTTTATATGAAGACAACAACTATTGCACTCTATGTGAAGCAGCTGTAGACACCACCACGTCTTCTATTCATTTAAAAAAGAAGTAAATGACCACTATGACATATTTCATCTCTCACCAGTGTTGAGTTCATTTATCAGACAGCAAAAACAGAGCTGCGATGAGGGTGTGCAGCATGAGAAAACATAAAAACATCTATACGCAATAAAAGGTGAGGAATTTCAGGAGACGACAGGAACCTTTTCCGGGAGATGTCTTTAAAGAATCTAATTACAATATTGTTAAACGATGGAATTATTGAATCAATCTAGAGGTGACGGATATTTGAATGGAACCCAGTTTGATGACCACAACGCAACGCTAGTGACTTTGAATGCTGACAGTAGTGTTTCAACGAAAATCACTTTCTCCATCAACCTGTTAGGATTTCTTGGGAATTTTATCACCATTTGGTACATCATCTGCAGCAAGCAACTGCGCACGCCAACCTTTTTCGCTATTTGCAGTTTGGCAATTACGGACTTTATAGTTTGTATGATATCGCTAATAGATAAGTTTGTTTTCGAAGGATCCTTTATATTGGTTTTGAATAATATCCTCTTCATTGCGACAATTAAATCTTCGTTTGATGTGGTGTTCCTGTTTTCCCTTCGCTACGCCCTGATCGTTCATCCGTTAAAGTGTAGACAGTACCTCACCAATTCGTTTGTCATCAGTCCATCACTAGCCTTTTGGGGATACAGCTTAATTGTTTTTTTCCTCGTACATTTGATTCAGTACTTACTTTATGAGTCGCATAAGAGTAGAAATGAAATTGATCTAATTGTTACAGCAATAATAATTTTAATTATCACTGTTCTGCCAGTAACCTTAATATCTGTTCTTCATTGTCTTAAACAAAGAACACTTCGGTCATCGACTGTTAACACAGCGATAACGAGAAAGATGTATTGTGTCATCATCATTATTGCTGCTTTGAATATTATCTTTGGTGTATTATTTTTATTTGAGCCTACCGTCGAGATAGTTGGACTGATGCATTCATGCAATCCATTTATACTCTTTCTGTTTCATGTTTCTTATAAGAAATGTGTTTATAATGTCCTGTCATGTTGTGATAACGGGTAAAATTAAATGGATGATTTCCAATTATTTTTTTCAATAAATTATACAGTTTTCTGTTTTCTTGTTTTTTTCTCGTCGTGATTGAAAAACTACATATAGTTGACAGGTGTAAAATCAAATTTTACTGAGAGGCTATGATCAAAATAAAGAGAAAAGGTTGCATATTAAAGTAACCGATTGGAAATTATGACTTTTTTCCCCTCTTCTACTGCATGTAAATTGATTAGAAAAAATCAAAAGACTAACAACAATCGACAAATAGTTTTATAAATAAAACAAAAAACCTAAGAAATGAAACTTGAACATTTTTTTGAAAAATACAAGTATTTCTTATCTTAAAGTAAAAGTATTAATGTTGACAAAGACAATTCATTGTAAATAGCAGTACATTTTAATGCATAAATGCCTGCCTTTTCGGCACAAAGACACATCCGCCTGAAGATATTTTTGCCAATAGACATTTCGGCCAAGATGTGTCATATTGAAAATGCACCATTTTGTTTTCATATGTGTGAATGTCTTTCAGACAATTTGACAACACATTTCTAATACAATAAGACCATAACAATTTGGTTCCTGACATTTTAACTTAGGGGGGTGTACGACCATCTTGTACACATGTGGACCAAAATGTAAACATTTTGTTAACTGACTTTTTTATGCTATAAACTGACCAAAACTGCTGTCAGAAGATACAAAAGCAATAAATATGAAATTTTACGTGTTGTTTTGTACGCAAATTGTTTACACAAGTACAGAATAATGCCTTTGTTAATCACTTATCACTAATCACTTCACAAACGAAATTTTCAGTTTCGTTTATTTTGCACAAAATCTTAAAATGAATCAGCACAAAGGTAAAAGATTCAAGGGCAATGACTTTGATAAAAAAACCACAGTGGAACAGATGACATTGCTGATGTATTCATATATTATCAAAGAATTTAATATGGAGTGTAAAGAGACTTAACTTTACTCACATTTGCTTTAATGTGATCATACCTTATTCCTTATTTTTTACGTCTGCAAAAGGGAAGTCATAAACATTGTCAAAAATGTTTAAATGTCAAATAAATGAATTAATATCATCTCTCATAATAAAAATAATGAATTCATTTTAAGTACATTTCACTCATCGTTAAAAACTTGTACAGAAATCTTGTACATTGGATTTAAGGTGAGGGGGAGAGAAAACTCTAGAAAACTCTCGATAGAGAATCCTGTATAGACTGCTTCTCTGGTGAGTTTTCAATAAACTAAACAGTTGCTACAAATACAAGCAAGATTCAGAGATCCCATTTTTGTTGTTTTTGCATACATCAATCAAAGGTTTTTAAAGCAGATATTTTTTTTCTATAAGTTACTTCTGGACCCATCTTTATTCGTATCAAATATGGTGTTTTCTAATGTATCATAAAATAAAACCTGACTTACAAAAATACACTTATAATAAGAGGGATAACTCTAGTTACTCCACTTTATACTGGAATCAAATACATAGTTTCCAATATTCCCACTGTTATATTAATCAAAATTATGATTATTTTTATAATTCATAATTAATTGATAATTTGATAAAGCAAATAAATAATTTATAATAACAAAATAATACTTTTTGTAACAAAACAACTCACGTATATAAAACAAATTTGTTATGAAAAATTATAATTTATTTTGACAAGTTGATAGTTTGTCAAAACAGACGATTGAACAATTGTTTTAACACATGATTAATAAGTACTTATAACGAATTTATATAAAAACAAAACGACGGCTTCATCGCTGATTGACTTACACAGAATTGCTATTTAAGCTATTTCCTATTTTTTCTGTTTTATGCTTGGGACTTGATTTTCAATATTGACATCTCTTTTATCGCAACCTTAAACATTTTTGAAAACACGTTTGTATAGGATATTTATATCGGATAAAACTCGGCAATGATCTTGCAATTGTGTTATGCATCACTGTTTTTTTATATAAAAAAAATAACCCCCGCAGTGTGAATAAAATACATCACATAAATTCAGAATGGCACAGCACACTTCCCTCTTGAAAACTACGGGGTTGCCGCTATCGAAGAAAACGCAATTGATAAGAGTTTACTACAGAACTGTAAATAAGTTTCCTTTCACGATAAGGCACTCTTAATTCAATTCTACAATACAAAGAAGGCGATAAAATTTAAACAGGCACAGTTCTAAAAGTAGTAATTGTATTCTCGTGCGTTAATGAAAATACTGTAGGTATTCAGGTTTCATGTCGACTAGATGTTCATTGACCTGTCCTGTCAGTTAATAAAAAAAAACCCGATTCCAGTCAGTATCCAATACACACTCTATAATATGCCCTCAACATTTTGTACATCTGTATATTGCAGTATACTAAAATTAAACTGGGATTGATGCTATTGAATATAGGACATTTCTTTGTTGTTTCAAAACGTCTGTTTCTCAAAAAATACGTGCACAAGTAAAGTTAAACAAAAAATTATTTTTGGGCAGCATGAAAGACAGGGAATTCGATGACTTCAAAAATAATTCATGGCATGCTTGGCTTTCTATCGCCGACTTTGTAAACAATATTCAGACTTTCCATTTACTATTGCAAAATGATACTTGTAGTGTCAAAACTCGATAAAGGGAAACTACGACAGTTTATGTGATCGAGAGTTAGATATCTTTGTCTATAACTGTACGGTGGGGTAATTTTTTTTTCATAGAAACATATCTCCGTGACTTAGCTCTTTCGCGTCTGCAAGATTATGACGCTTATGATTTGTCGATACTGGGTTTTTTTTTCAATTTCCCTTTGCCTTATTTCTTTGATGTAACGGTTTGAAGAATAAATTAAATGCAAAAAAAACCAAACCACCCGCAGTTATTAGCATTACATGTACTCGTTTAAATTCGTTATCGTTGTCTTAATACACACTTTTTCTGTTTAAAATAACATATCATACATTGTAATATCATAATCTGTGTTGACTGCTCAACAAAAAATAAACAATTAAAATCAGAAATAATTTCTGAACAAGAAAAAGTTCACTATTTATAAATATCCATATAACGGAAACACATATTTACATGATAGGACAACTTATATAGTAGACCACGAAAACTCCAATCTTGATTCTCACCAATATAGCAGAAATATGAAACAGGCATATTTATAATAGATGATTGTGCACGCACAAGTTAAAAGAGGTCAAGTTAACCGTCTTAAAGTATCCCACATTTAATAGTTGAGGTTTTCTTATAGCGCTTCTCCATCATAATATAAGCTTTACAGATCTAATGTTTTAAATATATTTAAAACACTCTGGCTTTACACTATCCTGCTACGTACACAAACTTTAAACAAATAGAACGAATAATGCGCAGCGAACATAGACACCATCAAATCATCCCACTATTTTGACTGGAAGAGGAGGATACGTTAAACTGTTCACATTAGATAAAGTGTGGGGAGTTTAAAGAAACTTCGTGGAATCAACTGGTGAAGTGTCGTTAACGAAAGATTTCAAAATATTGTTAAATGGGGTCATTAAATGGATCAAGAGGTGATGGATATTGGAATGAAAGCCAATTTGATGATTACATCAACCACAACTCAACAATAATGACTGTGTTTGATAATGGTGTTTTCCCAAAAATTGTTTTCTTCATCATTCTCTTAGGATTTCTAGGGAATTTTATCACCATTTTGTACGTAACCTTCACCAAGCAACTACACACACCAACCTTTTTCGCAATTTGCAGTTTGGCAATTACGGATTTAATAGTTTGTATGATATTGCTCATTGTCCTGCTTGCTGGCAAAAATGACTTTTTTCATAGAAATTTGATGTTTGTTTCATATATAATCCTTTTTATTGCGACGCTTAAGTCTTCGTGTGATGTGGTGTTCCTGTTTTCCCTTCGCTACGCCCTGATCGTTCATCCGCTGAAGTGTAGACAGTACCTCACCAATTCGTTTGTCATCAGTGCATCACTAGCCTTTTGGGGATACGGTTTCATTGCCTTCGTCCTAGTGCAGCTGATACAATTCTTCATTTACAATTTGAATATGGGTGAATATGAAAGTTATTTTATTGGTACAGCAATATCGAAATTAATTATCACTGTACTTCCAGTAACCGTTATATTAGTTCTTCATTGTTTAAAAATGAGAAAACTTCGATCAACGACTGTCAACACAGCGATGACGAGGAGGATGTCTTGTATCATCATCATCTTTGTTGTTTTGAACCTGATTTTTGGTATTTTTTTATATTATATGACTGAGGCTGACATAATTGGACTGATGCATTCCATTAATCCATTTATTTTTTTCATATTTCATGTGCCATACCGGAAATGTGTCTTAACATTGCAGTAATATGTAATAGAGGATCAAAATGAATCAAAATAAATTGTTGATTCCGTATGTACAATGAAAACCAATAGCTTTTATTTATGCGAAATATTTGTGGTTACACTTAAATTAGTTACTAGTATTCTAGTTGCTTTGTTGTCCGCATTCTGATTAATTTTAGTGCTATAAAAAGATTTTTTTTTAAATCCAAAGCAACGTGTTTATTTTATCGATTTTTTATTTCTTAAGTATAGAAAATCAGTCGATTCACACAAAACGTGTATTTTTTATGAAGAAACATACACTGCCTTGTGTAAAATATTCTTCACAAAGCGTATTTTACGTTTTCCATAGAGTAAATGAGTTTAAATAGTCAATTTTGCGCTTGTTTTGTATGGTGTCATGGTTGATTTTAAATAACTTATGTTACAGTAAGTTATAAAGGGGAGAGAAATATGTGGAAAATAAAATCTAATCTTGAAAATCCAAGGATTCCACAGATGTCTCTTTGTTCTTAGAAGAATCTTGAAATTTGAGATTATTATGCCCCTAACTCAGCTAATGAAACTTACATTCCGCCGACAGAGAAAATAAATAGATGTGTATGTACTATATGCAGCTGATTATACAATTGCATCCACTTTAGAAGATCTCTGTAAAAATAATTGCAAACAGAAACATGTTTATATTTACATCCATTAGGTATATTCTCTCTTTTTCTTTAGAAATTTGTTTGCTATACAGTAACTGACATAATCTTCGCGAAGAAACGACCTGACTGCGTGTAAATCAGCTCTTTCTTACACGGGCTGACCTCTGACATCCAAGTAGTTGTAGTAACTATAATAACCCTCATATAAATAAAACTGTTAGCGACTTATCCTTCTGTCTAAAATAAAGCTATTAAAATGTATCTTTATATTACGTTGATGGTTACAAATATTAAGCGTTGTTTAATGATATATTGATCTTTTATGAATAATTGAAATTTAGACTTAAGTTTAACAATCATGATCCCGAGGCAGGATGTCATAAGATTTTCTTATTTCATTTGAAGTATTGTGTATTTTGGGTGTTTTTTAAACATTAAAACAAAACAGATGTCAAAGATATTATTAACACTTGTGAATGTTGTCCTTGAGCAAATCGTTTTCATTAAAGTTTTAAAAAAGACGGGGTTAAAGGTGACGACGAAAAGAAGAATGTCACTTCTTTAGTTTGTAAACGAAACCATCGAAAATCAAATAAAGGATGTGATGATAATTTTGCATTAAACGTTTTTTCATTTTAGTCAACATTAATTGCTTTAAAAACATAATTTTTTTATACACAAAACTTGATTTATTCATTACGATTTAACAGTAAAAGGTCATAGATTCGAGTCACCTAATGCTAGTTCTCCCCTCTGCAACAAACTGTTTTCATAAAACACCACGTGTGTTGTTAATCACTTGGATTTTAATTTGAACTCTTCCTGGTTTTTTAAAGTTCTCCAAAGCTTTTGTCTTTTTTTCATGGTAAATATTTTTATTTTTATTTTATATACTCTTGTTCATTTATTCAGGGGGAACATTGTGATATTTTAACAAAATATTTATATCATTTATTGTTTTTAGTGAGACTATTTAAAAAATGGTTCATTGCAAAATACAAACACGCCATATTTAATAGACTTTGAGGTTAAACACATAAGAGTAATATTCGGTCCCGATGTGGTGTTTAAGGAGTTAGAAAGCGGTTTCTATGTTATATGTGTATGATATTCAGGAACATATGCCAAAATAAAAAGAAAATCAATGGAATTTGTAAGTTCTGATATCAACCTTTGTAAAAACAATGTTTATACATTTTGTACAATAAATGCTTGTCCCATTCAAATACTGATGAATGATTATACGAATCTTCATGGTATCTTGATTCAATAATTAAGACGTTTTTAAATAGATTGGTAAACTAAAGTACGGCATTTAGAGTAATGGCAGATATGAGTACGTTAAAGTTCAAGGTATATACCTCTTTTGTAAACCTACCTGTAATTCTTTATTTAAGGGACACCATTAATCATACTATGGTAAATAAATCAAAGAGATGACTCACCTTTTGCGTAAAATATAAGTGCATATCTTGAAACCAGGGTGAATGCAAAGTACATAATTTGTATAGAAAAACTTGACTATGCAGATTGTTTATTGTGTGTTGCATGCAGCTCTCGAGCATATATTCAGTCCTTAAATATAAAATATAATTTTACTTCAGTATTTAAGTCATGTCTGAACATAACTTTTCGTCGGTGAATTTGTGATTATGAATTACTTTTTCTTAGATATCAATTAGGCAGTATTGCTATTGTAAACTTATAAAGTTATCACAGTAAACTTATAAACTTATCACAGTTTATGAATCTCCATATAACGGAAAAAATTATTTACATTATAAAAAAAAAACTTGCATACTGGACTACAAAAATGTCATTGTTCATTACCACCAGTACAACGGAAACATAAAACAAGCAACTTTCATAACAGAAGATTTTGCACAAGTTAAAAAAAATTACGCCAAGTTAACCTTCGCCTTAAATCATTCCCATTTGAAAACAGTTGAGGTTTTCTTCTAAATCTAAAAATAAATTAGAACTCTTCACTTTGTTTGAAGACGACTTCTTTATGAGCTTTACATATCTAATCTTTAGATATTTGAAACACTCTGCTGTTACGCTGTTTTACTAGGTACACCATCAAATCATCTTTCTTTTCTGACTGGAAGTGGCTGTACACAGTAAAAAAAAGTGAGGAGTTTGAAGAAACCTCGTGAAATCAACTGGTCTGTTTGAGAAATGTCGTTAACAAAAGTTTTCAAAATAATGTTAATTGATGGGATCACAGAATGAATCGAGAAGCGATGGGTATTGGAAAGCCAATTTGATAATTTCAGAAACCACAACGCAACACGAATTACTGTGTTTGATAAAGGTATTTCCAGAAAATTGTTTTCTCGAATGGTTAAGTTTTCTTGTAATGTAGCGTTCCTGTTTTTCCTCCGATATGCTCTGATAGTTCATCCGCTTAAGTGCAGACAGTACCTCACCGATTCATTGTCATCAGTGCATCACTAGTCTTTTATTGCCTTTGTTCTGGTGCAGTTTATATAATACTACACTAACAATTTGAATATGAGTGAACTTGATAGTTATCTTATTCGTACAGCAGTATCGATTTTAATCTAAATCAATCTTAAATATGCTCGTACAAATTGTAAATTCGCGTCAGGAGTCCACATTTTTACATGTCAAAAAACTACACTTCTTCACTTTGTTCAGCCCGTAAGGATTTTTGAAAGAATTTAAATTTCAGAGGCATATAAAGTGACGACATCCATAGCAAATTGTCTATGGATTACTTTGGTATCAATTATTTGCACATAAGGTATTAGCTGCAGAACTGTACCTCCAAATGTTTTGAAAAAAAAGTTTGAAAATATTTATAGAATGTATTCCTTAATTAAGTTAATAAGCTCAAAACCGTCCACAACTTTTTGTGCGTAATAAATATACAGTTTTTTTTAATAGGGATGGAACTGTAGCTCCACGGTCCGTCAACCCAAATTACCCGTGGAGCTACATTTCTGCAGCTAATAAGTTATAGGGAAGTAGATTAATCATTTACAAACTAGCACAAGTTTTGATCAACTTTAAATATTTCTGATTTTGTAGCTCATCCGTATGGCAACCTATCCCTTTCATTAAAGCTATAAATCTGCAGCAAAACCATCAATTTGGTTTGTAATGAATACTGAATAACTATCTTCTTTTTCAATCTTTGATTTCAAATAATTAGTTACATACTCAGACACAAAAGTTATTTTACATTATCAACATTACAAAAACATAATTCGAACAACTTTCATTACAGAAGATGATCAAGTTAAAAAGACACTGCCCGAGAACTAGTCATTCTTATTTTAAAGCTTAAAGACACTATAACTCTAACTTCGTAAACAACGACTAACTCCTCCTACATACACAGATCTAATCTTTTAGATATATCTACTGATGTAGAAAGAACCAATATAATGCACATGTGCACCTAACGTAGGGATGATCGCTGAATTACTTTACACGTTAGATAAAGAGTGTGTGTGTGTGTGTGGGGGGGGGGGGGTTAAGAGACTTCGTGGAATCAACTGCTGTGGGCGGCAAGTAGGCGAAATTGTAT
This sequence comes from Magallana hongkongensis, assembly GCA_016163765.1. Taxonomy (NCBI): domain Eukaryota; kingdom Metazoa; phylum Mollusca; class Bivalvia; order Ostreida; family Ostreidae; genus Magallana; species Magallana hongkongensis. Next base: position 22,776,395 of record WFKH01003881.1, on the reverse strand, counting down.
ACTTAGTGCGATATACATGTTTGTTTATAACCCCGGATGTTGTTGTTTCATCAATCAATGGGTGATAACACTATAATTTGAGTTTTTTACTGAATATCAGGAAAAGTGATACTTTTATATATTTTCTTTTGCGGTGATGACCACGTTATCATGTGGTCTTAATAACGGTTCTTCCAGTAACTATTATATCAGTGTTTCATTGCATAAAACTGAAAAAAACTTCGGTCCACGATTGTCAATTCAGCAATTACTTGACAGATGTTCTGTGTCATCATCGCAATCGCTGCGTTTAATATAATCAGTGGCCTGTGATTTAGTTTTATGACCACCTCTGATCTACACGGACTGGCGCATTCATGTAGTCTATTTATCTTTTTTCTCTTTCATGCGTCATATGGCAAATTTGTTTGTTATTGCAATCATTATGTCAGAATGAATTAGAATAAATTGACGAATTCTAAAATGATATATAAATTTTCTATAAATGGGTTTTGTTTTGACATTTTAAAAAAAACCCTTTTAAGCGTCTGATCGTGCTTAATTGAACACAGAAATCAGGCCAAATAGTCTTTGTAGAGATAGAGAATAAGGATTACTGTGGAAAGCGTCACCGGCAACAAATACTGATGAAAAGCCTAATATGGAAGCTATAAAAATGCGCGAAGAAGCGGACAATACTAGAATTTTCAAATTGAGACATACATATGTTATCAAAAGCATAAAAATAAATGTATTTAGATGTATGGGTTTCAATCTGTTTCAGAAGAGGAAAAACCGAAGAAAAAACAAGTTAATAAATTTAATTGGTCGAAACAAATAGCATCGTCATGAAATTTCCTTTCCTTCAAGGGGGAGGGCATTGTAAAACAGTTAAAAATATCAAATAACTAACTACCATAGCAATTATTTGCAACCTAGGAACATGGGGTAAAGATACTTTTTATTTCATTAAGGGTACGTCGTCGCAGCCGGATTGTAAAATATAAATATTTTGATAGAGTTTGCAATGTTTGGACGCAACGTCATGGTTTTTTTTCATGAGTTCATTGCTCCTTGGGGACACATCATGCCTATTTTATTTAAATTTGGGATGCATTAATTCCTCTTGATCAAAACAAATAAAAGGTATAATAAAACAAATGATTTAAACTAAAGTGTGTTGATCTGGATTTTCATTTTATAGAATGCACCATTAAATGATAACTAACTTTTTTGTTCTTACAAAAATATTTACTTACAAAATTATAATTTTGGTTATTTTAAAAACTTTGAACAATTTATTCATTCTGATAAAAATAATAGAGGAAAAGTGATTTATCTGTAAGTTGCAATTTCAGTGCAGAAAGGTCATGTTAAATGCGCCGTAGCGTTGAAAGAAGCATTTAGACCCCCATTTTTGTTTTGAAATTTGGTTAAGCTGTGTGTGTAGATTAAAATAAGAAATACTTTAGAAAAAACTTTAAGACTTGTGATCAGAAGATCCAATCTCCTTAAATGACTGTTAGACTATCACTTGTTTATAGATAGAGTCGTAAGGGTTTGGGTGAACTCTAAGCCTGATTCCTTAGTATAGAGAAATAATATTAAATCAACCTGAATGGAGACCTAGCAAATTCTGTGAAGACATTGGTCAGCTTTTCTTTTACAGGTTTGTATCTTTATTTGTTTGTCTGATAGCTAGTAGTTTGAATACAGATGACATATCATACAGAATGACAAGCATTAAATAATACACTTACGCGAGGCAACCGTTGCATCATCAAAACATCATATGATTAATGAACGTAAAATTAACTTGATTGTAGCATCATCAATCAAAATTGCGAAGATTTAAGCTGTTATTTTTAAGGCAACAACTTTGAATTGGCTGGATCAATAACAAAATTTTGAAATATATGATAAAAACATTTTGATTTATTTTATTACAGTAGTTAAATTCTCAAATTTTATCTCTGTTTTTATTAAATGTTCTGAACATTGACTGTGGAAAGTGACTACGTAATCAATCTTTTTTGTAGTAGTTTGTGTAGTTTCTCAGAGCAATTTACATGTCATGTTTTTAATACGCCACTGAATGGGTCTGTCAATTTTCCCTTCTGTTAACGTCACTTCATTATGAAAGGCTACACAACATTAGTTAGTCTTTTAAAAGCTCTACTTTTGATGTGCCTTAATAATGCAATGAAAATGCTCTCAAATTGGTTCATTATGAATATATCCTAAAATTTATTATTCAACAACACGCAAATAATCCATAGAGACTGAAAAGAACAAATTACATAAAAATATGTAATAATTGAATGTTCTTTGTTCGTAAAAGGTCTGTTTAGTTCACGTCATAAACGCTAGTGAATTACATTTGATTATCAGTAAAGAAATAATTATATTGATAAAGTATACAACAAACCCATGCATGTTATGACAATATAATAGAGGATTTTCTTTGTCATTGTACATTTTGTGATTGCTGCTGAAATTAAATCCCAGCAAAATTAAAAAAAAAAACACCAGGTAGCTGGTCTACAGTTCCAGATATCTTAATTTTAGTCGCAAAAATGAGACGTCTCGGACCAGTTCATCTACGGTAAATTGCGAAATAAAGCCGTCGCAAAAAAAGGTGGTTTACAGAAGATTATTTTAAAAAGGCAATATGAAATATAGATTAACTGTGTGACATAACAAAAGAATTTGCATATTCCAATTTATATGTTTATTACTTTTTAAAATGTTTACTAATTAATGTTATGAATGTAAGCAATACATAAATATGGTACAAACAGGATAAAATGTATATAGGAATTTCCAAACATTTACAGAAGATTTTTAACTATTTGGACCAAGAAATGTTGCGTTCTTTTTTTCATTCTCTATGCATATCAAATTGCGAGTCTTTGATTTATTTGAAGAAAAAAAAACTGTGTGCTTTGTACTTTGTTAGATCACTCAATTGAGATATTTGATTTATATAATTTTTGACTTGCATATCACTTTCTGGATGTGCTAAATGTAAAACTAATGTGCAAGAAAATCACATGATAAAGGGGATATTTCAAACGTTAAAAGGTACAATCGACTTTTTGAATTA
>WFKH01003881.1:22744826-22768310 GCA_016163765.1 Magallana hongkongensis | reverse complement strand
CAAGATCAAGATAACATTGTGTAATTAGATTAATAATAGAAGTATGGAGCATGAAAATATATGATGTTCAAACAAAAGATGCATAGACAACAAAAATTAAAGAATGAAAAAGAAAAAAAGAGAAAATAATAAAAAAATAACCAAAAACAAAACACACACACGCACACACACACACACACACACACACACACCCACACAAAAAAAACCCCAAACCAAACCAAACGAAAAAAACTTAAAGAAGTAATAAAATAAATTATTCTATTCTATATTCTATACACTTTTCTGAGTGTAACGCATCCTTATAAATAAAATGTTGATTAGAATTAAAAATAATCTGCATATAAATGAAACAACGATATATTGTAAATAGAGTCTAAAGGATTTTCAAAATATTCGATTCTGTTAAGGTTGTCACCACAAAATTCTATCTGGGTTCTTTTTAATATAGATCGAAATACTAATGTATTTCCGATAGTGTAGCAATGATGAAAAAATGTAAAATGAATGGGTTAGATATTTTGCATTTTACATGTATTTGAGAAAAATAATTGTCTGCATTTTTGTGACTCACCAGGCCTTCAGTAATTTACCAGCCCTTAATGCTTATATAACATATGTTCATGCATAAGCAGGACCTTAATTCTTATCTAGCGTTCGCCAAAACAAATTATTGTGACAACCGTCACATAATTACCTAACCGCCGCCACAAAAATATTTACCGGCAGCCAGATAATTGTGTGGGAGCTACCAGATATCTAATTGGCGGTCTTTTGAAACATATCATTTGGAAACTTTCTGTAAATATGTAGCTTTGCGCTTGATCGATCTTTATGCGCAGTTATGAAGAAATGACTTCTTTTTTTTTTAGTCTTGATCATTTGATATGCATAAGTTAACGTTTAAGAGCACAAATAAAGATCATGTACACTTTACTTATGAATAACAATAAAATATATTAACATTCTCTAATCAGAATCGTAATAGAAAAAATAAAAGAACTCACAACACCCTACGCTGAACATGATGCTTTCTATTTAAATTTTTTTATTGTTATGATGAAGAAAATGGGTTGGAAAGAAGTTGCTAAGTGATGAGCAATGAAAGTGTTACAACTATTAAAAAAAAGATTTGAAAAAATAATTATGGATTTTTTTCCAGATATTGACGTGGGCTTCTTGTACAGGCTTCGACCAGATTTGCACGCTGTTTTATTGCTAGAACAGACTGTACGTTTATCAACACATCTATATATTACATCTGAGCAGCTAGAGTCATTTTACCCTCCCTTCTTGGTGTGAACAATCGCTGGAAAAGTTCACTCTATGAAGAAAACTTTTAAATAAGCATTCAACCAACAACTGTATACCGGCGGTAGACATCTAAATCGAACCTTTCCATATACTAAAAAATAGAAGCATTGAATGATCCAACAACGATAGATATTCAAATGGAAGCCAATTCGAAAAGGACTACAATGTTACAGGATCGAAAAGACTTTATAATAATGAGTTTCTGACAGTTTTATTTTCTTTCTATGTCCTAGGGTTGCTGGGGAATTTAATCACAGTTTTTGTTATAACCTGCAGGAAAGAACTGCATACACCCACATTTCTGGCTACATGCAGTCTGGAGATTACGGATTTTTTTCTGGGAATCCTAGGATTCTTTGTAAATTTATTCTTTTATGTTGCTATGATTAAATCATCAGCTGATGTGGTGTTCCTGTTTTTTCTCCGCTACGCGCTGATCGTTCATCCACTGAAGTGTAGAAAGTACCTCACCAATTCGTTTGTCATCAGTGCATCACTAGTCTTATGGGAATACAGCTTCATTGTCATTTTCTTAAAGTATTTCATTGAATACTTGAGCTACAATTATAGAAGAATAGAAGATATCAAACTGGATTTAATTCCTTCAATAATATTCTTATCGTCACTGTTCTGCCAATTACCATTATCTTTGTTCTTCATTGTTTTAAAATGAAAACACTGAGGTCCTCGACTGTCAGCACAGCCATAACACGAAAGATGTCTTGCGTCATCATCATTATTGCCGTTTTGAATGTATTCCTTGGTTTGTTATTTAACGCTATATTTTCAGGTGAGACATTGCTCGGATTGATGCATTCCTGTAACCCTTTTATCTTTTTCTTATTTCATGTGCCATATCATAAAATTGTCTCGATATTTTTTTCATTGTGTAAAAACAGTTCTCATTAAGGAGACTGGGTGGTCAACAAATTAACCATCAGATCTACCTTTAACTTTAAAATATGGTATTTTTTACCATAAACTATTATGTAGTAAAGAAAAAATTCAAATAGATTAACTTTACATTTGAACATTTCCCTATATCTTAATACAGCGCTCTTCGTCTAAAGGAGGTAAAAAGAGCATACAAATGACGACGACCATCTACTCCTTTTAAATGGATTTATGTGTGATAATTTTTTTATTCTGAAATATTTTAAAAATTAAGATAACCATAATCTAAAAAATACTTCATAGAATATGCTCTTACTTTTATCGTAATCCTTTTATGATATATAAATCTGCTTTTGAAGTAATGAAAATGCAGACACCTTATAGAAATATTATGTCATTAAACTCTCTCATTTTATATGACTTACATGATTTATATACAAAATATATACTTCGTATTTGTTCTCTGAAGGAAAACCCTTTTCCTATTTTCAATCATGTTCAATCTTCTATTGTATTTTTCTATTTCAATAAATTTTAATTTCAAGACGGGTTACAGGCTATTCCAAAATTTCATGATTTAAACTTTTTGAATTTATATTTTTTCCTTTTTTACTGTGTTGGTGATATCTTTCTTTGTTGTCTGTTATATATGAATATGTAATATAAAGGAAAAATGGAAACACAGATTACGTCTTGTTGTATTGAAATTACAGATAAAACCATAAAATTATTTTATTTCAATTGTGCACTATGAACTTAAAAGTTTATTTATTGAGATGTATGGTTCATCATATCTCTTATGTCATTTATAAAAATCACTTTTTAATATACAGCTGCGTCCGGACACTGTTTTTGTATGATAAATCTATATAAAAAGATCAGTTTTTCGAGTTCTTAACAAGACAATACTTCTTTGCACCAATTTTACGGCTTTCACATAATTTTTCTATTCCGGTATACATACATTATAATAACCATTTTTTAAAAAAAGAATAATGGCAATTATGGGTCTGAAAAACATACAGAAGCAGTAAAAATTATTTTGAGATAACCACTAAAGGTATTGCCCGTTTTTCGACTTCAAAACTCTGAGTTCGTTTAGAAGACTGAAGATAACAAATTCAGGCATGTGGAAGGAAACATTTAGAATGTCAACTATCTAACCATTTTATAAAAAATCTGTCTACAACATAATATAACGTCCGGCGCTATTTACATCCATATTTAAAGAAAATGTAAAATCTTCTAAACAGCCTATAACCAAGAAAGAACATTTCTTGCCACAAAATCTGTACGAAACACAAACTCTGAAGGCTCAGAACATGTTCCTATTCTATCAGAAAAAAAAATCAACTTTGGGAATTCCATGGTTGGTTAATGAAATTGTCACAAAAAAAAAACAAACCTTTGTCAAAACATTGGTGTAATTGAAAAAATAAGTGTTTTAATAGGAATGGACAGCACTATATGTAACGTTTAGTAAAGAGATATCATATATTTTTTATCAGTGACATTAAATTTTTTCCAAACATAAAAATTAACAGGTTTTTTAATCAAATGAATGATTGCCATTAAAACTGAAAAAAAGAACTGATACAAGTTATATAGATATTTTAAAGAATATTTAAGTATTCATGGGATATTAATAGGGGTATGGTCACGATTTTTGCAATGCTTGAGTAATGCATTTCTAATGATCAATCAAAATTTGAGTGTCAGTCGTAGAGTTTAAGCAAGATACAGTGCTTACAATTCTTTGTTATATAAACAAGGCTCGTGCCTTTTTTTTTTTTTTGGTTTACATTGGTTCAATATACCGGTAAAAACTCTTTTTCAAGCGGACATTTTCAATCTACTGATTCGATGGGACAATAAATAAACAGTACCAAGCGTTTTTCACATTCAATTTAGGTCTAAACCTGGAATTTTCTTATCACCATTCAAAATGTAAACAAAAACTTTGTTTACATTACTAAGAATTGTGAGCTCTATATTTTGCTTATAATTCGACTACTGACAGACACTCAAATTTTGTTTGACTATTATAAATGTCTTACTGAAGCAATGTAAACATTAAAAAAGTTTTGATAAAAATTGTGACCATGCCCCTTTAAGTTATAGCATAATTGAACAAATGTTCTAAACATGTGCCAACAAAATCAAAGTGATATCTCCATCCAGTCAAAGAATAGTAACCTTAATGATTTACGGAAGGATTCTCAGCTGATGCTAAACTAAATAGCTAATTGAGCGCTTCTTAAGGCTACGAGTTCCCAAGTCAAAAGACAGACAGTACCACCAACTTAGCAACCGTACGTTTAATTACTTCATTGATACAGAATAAATTGTAGGGCCAAAAATCAGGGCTTCTAACAAGCGTGCTTACGTGATGGACAAGCAAAGTTCTATACCCCGAAGTGCTATGTAGTTAGTTTGATAGAAATGTGTCTACATTCCAATTATTAAAAACGTCATGGGAGTTGAGTTTTGTCTCAAAACCAAGCAGTCTGAGGCTAACTTGGAGTCATAAAAGTCTTTATTTGACATTATTTCCAACTGTTTTTCTTTTGCTAAATAGGTACATACATTGTACACCGGTCGATAGAGATAAAGACGTAAAGATACAGGGAAACACAATATGCACACAAAGACATCGTCAATTTCAGGAAAAATTCCCTCAACATCACTTTATTAAAATTCCTACTTCCAATTCGTCGCCTAAAATGTTATTTTTTAATTTCAAATTACTAGTATAGTGGGTTATCTGCAAGTTATAAACAAAAGAGTAGTAAAATTTCCCAGCACTCCGAGATACATATACAATACAAAATTAACTTAAAAACTCTGCTATTAAACAAAGTCGGTCCTGGACGCTCCTAGAAATCACCTAAATTGCTTTCATTTAAATATGCACCATCGCTGGATTTATTAAATGTTTCCTAATCGTTTAATGACATTTTGGAATATTTAGCTGTAGATCCATGCCCTGTACAGTTGTGCATAGTAAAACGCACACATTACACACTTGTCGATATACGCATTCTCTTTTTAATTCTCCCTCCCATGTTTTACACCGATCAATGAACATGTCATGCGAAAACAGAAGGTACGTACAGATATGTATAAATGGATCTGCAAAATCTTTCTCCGTCTCAATCGTAATCGTTTTCCTTCCAATTGCAGTTAATAACTTTTACGGAATAGACGGTATCTGTATTAAGACATCGGCATAATCTATCTGTATCTCAATTATTATCAACTATCCTCCCTGTTTGGTGTGAAGACTTACTTGAATAATGCATTAAACAAGAAAAAGTGAGAAATTTGATTGGAAAATTCATCAAATCAACAACTGTAAAGTGGCTGTACCTGATTCAAAAAATTCCAAATACTGGAAAATAATGGAAGGATTGAATGGATCTAACGATTACAGATATTTAAATGAAAGCCAACTCGATGAGGCCCACAACGTTTCAAGATCGACTTACATTGATCACAATAAATGGATAGCTAGCGCTTTATCTTTCTATATCTTAGGATTGCTGGGAAATTTGATTACTTCTTTGGTCATTTCATGCAGGAAAGACATGCACACACCAACGTTTCTAGCGATATGCAGTTTGGCGGTCACAGATTTTATTGTCATCGCAATATCGGTGATAATCGGGTTAGCTAGCAAATTTGACTTCTTTCGAACAAACATTAAACTCTGGACAACCTTAATCCTTTATGCTGCTATGATTAAGTCATCAGCTGATGTGGTATTCCTTTTTTTCATGCGTTTTGCTCTAATTGCTTATCCGCTGAAGTGTAGAGAGTACCTCACCAATTCGCTTGTCATCAGTTCATCACTAGTCTTATGGGCATACAGTTTGATGTTTATTTCACTCAAATATTTCATTGAATACTTGATCCTTGATTTGAGAGTATGGGATCCGTTTATAAGCTTTTGGGTCTCTACAGCTACGTTGATGCTGATCATGACTGTCCTGCCGATCGCCGTTATGTTTGTTCTTCATTGTGTAAAAATGAAAAAACTTCGGTCCACTACTGTCAACAAAGCGATAACGAGAAAGATGTCCGCTGTCATCATCAGTATTGCGGTTTTAAAAATTTTCTTTGGCATTTTATTTTTCTTAATGACTTCATCCGACGTTTTTTCCGCAGTTGTGCATTCCTTGGATCCTTTTATCTTTTTTTTATTTCACGTGCCTTATCAAAAATGTCTGTCCTTATGTAAGAAGGGTTCTCATTAAATGGATTTCTTATATATTTATTGATCATCTTCTGAAGAATATAGTTATAAAAATAAGATTGGTAACAACCTAAATAAAATCTTTAATATTTGGAATATCTGCTAATTTTACAGTCATCTAATTATTTGAACGTAAAAAAAATCTGTCGGTTTTACAAAATTGATAATTGTGGTTAAACAGAATTTTTCTTCTGCCGATAACAGATTCTTCCAAAATTTCATTTTTAATTTTTATGTGTATTTTTGAATTTTGACTGTGTTTTTTGGTGTTTTTTTTATTGAATTATATTTATATATAGAGGTCCATTTTTGTGTTGTTTTGAAAGCTCTTTATAATTTGCACCATTTCAACGGCTGTCTGAATTAGTTATTACTTCCCGTATTTTATTTAAGCATGCCATCTCTACAGGAAGATGGCAATTAGGAATAATGCTGCGCTCAGAAAACATACAGAATTGATAATTAATGTGTTGATAAAATTATTTCAAAGGAGGTGACTTTTTTTCCTTTCTTTTTTTTTTTTTTTTTTTTTTTACAAAACATTACATATTTTCTTGGATATATACATGTATGTTTATCGGTCGTAATATAATATAATATATATGATTATTACGTGGCAATTTTTATATCGCATCCTACATTAGCCCGAGGTCGATGTAAATCCCCCCGAGAGCCGTCAGGCTCAATATGGTTGAAGTCTATGCATAATGATGTCCAACAGTTTTTTCATTTTTAAACAACGTGAAAGATAACAGATAACGATGTGATTATTTAAAGATGCAAGGATTGATCACCAAGTCGGTCACTTGGAAACCTTCTGTAGTGAAGTACTTCTGTACTTGAACTTTGTTAGGGGTAATAAGGGGTTGAAGCCGTTTCTGTTAGTCATAATCATTATATATACGTGAATAACTTGTCAAACAACACAAGTCAATATTATGAACTCATGAATTTCATGAAATTATGGTACATGTAACATTCTTAAAAATTAATTAAATCTTTGTAAAACAAGAGGCCAAGGTACCAAATTGTTCACCTAAGTAAGGTGTGCCATCACTCTAAACAAAGCAGCTAAATCTAAGAAAATTAGCCTTATAAAGTCAAATGTTCTATTATTCTAGCCATTGTTATTTTAGAGGTTGGCGTGTCAGCAATAAAGAATCTGGATACTTTAACACATAATGATATTACAAAATGTAACAATGTATTTCTGGATAAAAATAGTTTAAAAGAGGTTTACCCATACATACTTATACAGTCATTTATCCTCTCCTGAGACCTGTTACTTAGTATACGTTTAAATGTCATGATTTAAACAATTCAAATTCTAAACTATATTCCTATATTAAACTTTCAATATCTTCTTAGGGTTCCAGCATTGATCCAAAATCCATATATAAACAAATTGAAATCTAAATTATACCAGTATGCTTTACGATTACCTGATTGCCTTGCATCTGTTTGCTCGCCTTTTTGTCTTAAACTTTTCACATTTTGTACTTTCAAGTTCGTTTAAATTAAAGGCTAAAACCCTTTAATAGTTACATGTATATAGTTAAAAATAATTAAAACAGGTCGGATGTTTTAAAATCTTCTTCTCAAGAACTCAAAAGCCCGAAATATCTTTAGTTTTAAGTTATAGTTACCTTCTTGATAATAAATAGAACTTTGGTTACGTTTCACGTGAAGCGCCTCTGACGTTTGAGTTTTTATTTGATTTTTCATCCTGCTATAAAAAAAATATTGCTATGATCCTGAACTCTTTATGTAGAACTCTTTTTGCAAGAAATAGGCAAGAAGGGATTTGCTAAGTGATAAGCAACAATTGTAAATATTTCAGAATGAAGGGTTTTCTTCCGATATGACGATATCTTCTTGTAGAAGCTTCCACCGAATTCAGGGCACGCTGCATTATTACAAACAATGAATATGCCTTGTGGAACAGAATGTACGTTCATCAACACATCGACATAATATTTCTGAGGAACAAGCGTTATCATCATCTAATCAACAACTGTATTCGGGCGGCATCTTATTCAAACAATTCCTATACTATAAAATGGAAGAATTGAATGGATCCAACGATGAAAACGTTTGAATGGAAGCCATTTCAATGAGGCGCACAACGTTTCAAGATCAAAAAGATTTTAGAACAATGAGGTTTTCATCTTTTTATTATTTTTCTATCTCCTTGGGTTGTTGGGAAATTTAATAACAATTTTTATTATAACATGCAGGAAAGAACTGCATTCACCCACATTTCTAGCTATATGCAGTCTTTCAATCACTTGATTTTTTATGTTGCTAGTGTTGATGAAGTCGTCAGCTGATGTGGTGTTCTTGTTTTTCATCCGCTACGCACTGATAGTTCATCCGTTGAAATGAAGACAGTACATCAACAATTCGTTTGATATTAGTGCATCACTAGTCTTCTGGGAATACAGCTTTATTGCAATTTTATTAAAGTATTTCATTGAATACTTGAGCTACAGTTACGCAAGAAACGAAGAAATAGAACTGGATTTAATTCCTGTAATTTTAATTCTTCTTATCGTCACTGTTCTGCCAATCACCACTATATCTGTTCTTCATTGTTATAAGATGAAAACATTGAGGTCCTCGACATCGATAGCGAGAAAGATGTCATGTGTCATCATCATCATTACTGCTGCTTTGAATATATTTTTTGTCATTTTATTTAGCGCTATATTTTCAGGTGACATTTTTCTCTGATTGATGCATCTTTCACGTGCCATATCAAAAAATTGCTTCTATGTTTTTGTCATTATGTAAAACACGTTCACATTAAATGGATTTCGTATGTGTGAATTGATCACGTTCTGAATAATTTTATTTGTGAAATATTTTAGAATTACAGAGAATTAAAATCTGATAAAATACTTTGAATATTTTTTTTACTTTTATCATCATTGTTTTTCGATTTTTTTATAAATCTGCTTTTAAATAAATGAAAAAGCAGGCAAAATACCATGAAACTCTCTCATTTTAAATGACATACATGGCTCATAAACATAAGATGTACGTTGGCTATGTTCCTTAATGCTATACACGTTTTATCTGCATTAATTTAAATGACAAGGAAAATGCATGTTTTTGAAAACTTATAAAGTTACCTTTATGCTTGAAATAAATTACAATGCTCAATTCGATAACGCAACAAAGATATCAAATTTTAAACAACAAAAACTATTTTTCTGCCAGGAAAGTAATTCTCAATCCATCACGTGATATCGACAGCTAATTTTAGACTAGTGTACAAAATATGTGTACAGAGTCAACACCTTATAAATGTTATAGTTTCATGAAGGAAAGAATACAATTTTTTTCAGTAATGCATAGATTGGTCCTATATACAAATACGAACAAAAAAAAGAAAGCAAAAACACAAGCGCGTGAGTATAATTATGTATATTCTTCACCGGAACGATGACGTATGTGTTTCCTTAATTAAGGGCTACTTTTAGTTCGTATGAGTGCTATTTTTAAACATGCAAAAGTAGGGGTATCGTGAATGACAAACGTATTACATTCATAATACATGGATATATTTAAAATCCGCAAGTTACCATTAAGCAAATACAAAATCGTAACAAATATGTAATTTAGCAAAGAATAACGTCATCTGATTTCCCGCAGACTTGCGCAATGAGGTCAGTTTTGCTCTTCCTTCATTAATATTTATGAAAAGGCATAACTTTCCTGGCAAGAAAATTAAAAAAACCAATAAAATAATGTATCTTTGTAACGAGATGAAATGCACCATTTTAAATTTACAGAATAAAAGTAACTTTTATAAGTAAACAAAACATGAGTTTCCATCGTCATGCAAAGTTTACGCAAGTCATTGCGTGTATAACTGTCAAGCAAACGAGTTTTTATATTTTCAATCATGATACATCTTCTCTTATGTTTTTTTTTCTTCTTTTAAGATAAATATTAATTTCAAAACGGAATACAGGCTATTTTAAAGTTTAACAGGAATTCAATTTGGAATTTTCAATGTATGTTTTTCTAATTTTGGCTGTGTTGATGCTATCTTCCTTTCTGTTATGTAAAATATTTAAGATAAAGGAATAAAGGAGATACAGATCACGTCTTATAGTTGTTTTAAAATTACAAGATTTAACTACAAAACAATTATATTTCAATGCATAATAAACTTAATAGACTGTTTTATTGGTGTATGGTTCATCATTTCTCTTATGTCATTCACCAAAATCCCTACAAAGCTGCGTCCAGCCACTTTTTTTGTATGATAAATCTATTTAAAGACGCCAATTTTCTATACATGTCCAAGACCAACTTTGTAGTCGATATCGATGATATCGTAAACAAAGTGACGATATCGACATCGATATCGACATTTATAAAATGCAAGACCAATTATGATGTCGATATCGACGATATCGTACACAACTTGACGATATCGACATCGATATCGACATAAATAAAAAGCAAGACCAATTATGATGTCGATATCGACGATATCATACACAAAGTGACAATATCGACATCGTTATCGAAATATACTGATGAAGTTGCAAAATACCGTTAAATAGGGACAGTTGTAATTGTAAACTTCGGTAAATCAATATCGATACGATATCGTCGATATCGACACCAAGGTAAGACAGCATCAATGCTTAAATAACGTCTATGATGTTATTTAACTATTGAAAGATGATATCGAAGCGATATCGTCAATATGGACCAAAAGTATAGATAAGCCTGGTACTAATGTCCAATGTTATTGATAACGTAATGCACATATGCATCGGTATCGATACGATATCGTCGATATCGACGTTAGATTTGGACAGCGTTAGTTGTGGACAAAGGAAAAGTAATATCGATACGATATCGTCGATATAAACTATATCGACGATACTGACGTTAAATATGGACAGCTTCAGTTGGAACAAGGGAGATTGATATCGATACGATATCGTCGATATCGACGTTAAATATGGACAGCTTTAGTTGTGGACAAAGTAAAATCGATATCGATACGATATCGTAGACATCGACAACAAGGTAAAAAAGCAGTTATTCCAAATAATGTATAAAGGATGGTATTATATGATCGTAAAATGATATATGTGGTAGTGGGTTGTCCCAAAGATAAACAAGTCCACTTAAGGGTTCTTCATTTATTAAATTAAAGAATACCAAAAATAGAACACTTACTATGACTGCTTCCAAAATGTTGGACAAATAAATAAATAAATAAGCTAAAATGTCTCTTGAAGAAAACAGGTATTTCTCCTAAGAATCCTAGCCTTGGTCTGTCACAAAGGCTACTCAGTTTAAGCGGGAAAATTTATAAAAAAAAAAACCATAGTATTGGCTATAGTAAACCATCTGATCATGTCCACATGCATGAAAGTGATCATACAGGTGAAATGACTTAAGGCTATAAAATATCAGAAGCCACTAGAATAGATAATTAAATAATGATTACTTGATAGGTGCATAAAAGACAGGGAGTTATAGGGATAGTAGTCTGTTTCTTAATATGTACATGTAAAATATAGATGAAATGTAGGATGATGATGATGTTGGTGATGAAATATGAATAATGCATGAATGTAACTATCATCATAAAATGCACCCTATTACATAAATATTGATATGATATTGTCAATATCGAAAGAAAATAACGGAAATGCAAAGTACAAATAAGGATGTCTTAAAAGCTTCAGTTGTGTACATTTGCGAATCGATATCGATACGATATCGTCGATATCAACGATATCAACATAAAGTACGGATACTCAATTATGAAATATAACATGAAAATATGCAAAATAAAATCTTCATCATTTTGATGTTAAACAATGTTGAAATGAAATCGATGCGATATCGACACAATGTATAACATTTTCAGTACAGATATGCATTTGAGTAAATAATATTGAAATGAGTGAATCGATATCAAAACAATATCGTCGAAATCATCGATATTGATACTACATCATGTTTTGGACATAACTCAATTTATCGAGTTCTTTAGCAAGTTAATTCTACATTGCTCCAGTTTTACTGCTTACTACATAAGATTAAAACGGCAACTTGGTCTGTAAAAGATACAGATGCAGTAGTAACTACGTTGAGATTGTGACTTATGGTATAGCCATTTTTTCGACTTGATCTATGAGCTTGTTAAGAACACTGAAAAAGACAAATTCGTCATGTGGTAGGACACATTTAAAGTGAAGAATGTCAACAATCTTTCCTACGTGTAAACATTTTCAATAAAAAAAATCTGTCTACAACATTAAATGATGTCCAGAGCTATTTGCATCCTTATTCAAAGAAAATGTAATACAATATAAATAGCCTATAACCAAGAAAGAACTTTTCCCGGCACAAAGTCTGTAGGAAGTAACAAGTGTGGAGACACATAGAACATGTTACATGTTACATCAGAATGTAGAAAAACTGAAGACCTTTAATGATTTTAAAACAGAGAGAGACACAGAGAAATTCACAATATCATAACAAAACTTGCCGGAGGATTGCAAAAGTTAAGACCGTAGTAAAAGTTATTTTGTTTATTCTACTTCTTAAATATGTGAAAAATGCCATCATCTTCTGATTGTTTTAGTGTAATAATAGCATCTATTATCAATAAAACCATATTTCTCCTACAACTGAAGTAACAGACAGAAAGAAGAAATCAAGACTTTAGTGGACACAGCACAATCTTCTTACGTAATACTACTTGCTTTAACCAATTCCTTCTTCGCACGCACTATTTCGTAACTTTACCTTTATATCCTTCCAACTATTGTGGTGGGGTTAAATAAAGAACAATACTGAAAGGTTATTGAGAGGATGAAACTGAATTATTGTTAAACGATAAAACGTCGGAGTAATTATCAATATAATTACCACATGTTTTGATTTAAAATTCATTTGCCTAAACTTTTTATGAAATAACAGTTATATGGATAAATCTAGCGTTATAATATATGAGGGTGTTCCGTAACAATAGAGATACCGTTTATTTTGTGAAAACTCATAAATACAAGTTAGACAAACTTCAACAACCATGAAGTAGTATTTCTAAATTGTATATTCTTTGTTAGAGATTATATTGTAATCTTTAGATGATTGAAGTACTTGGTGAGACATGTAGTCTGAAATTGAAAATCTAAAACTTCAATTTACCAAGTCCTGCTGGGCCAAGAAACACGCCATTTGTGAATGTTGTTTTGTCTACAGTTAGTACCAATTTAATCATTTTTTATACAATTGTTGAACTTTTTTAATCACCAATATACTGAAATTGTTGAACGTTTTTTAATCACCAATATACTATACATCTCACAGAATTATGACATCAATGCAGCGTGTAGGCAATTATCAATTGGTGCATTTGGGGAGACCACCACTTTAACCCACTGGGAAATAAACGCAGTACGGTGGAAACGGCTCTAGGGTTTTTCTCACAAATTACTCACTCAGAGTAAAAGCTTTAGAATTACTTATTATACACGAACTCACGTCAGCGGTACTAAAATCGTTACAGAATTACGCGCTTTAAAACGTATTATTTTTGAATTGTTGTAAATTGACCTATGTGTAGCATTTATGTACTTTGGAGGGAAAAATTTTAGAATGGAGATAATAACCGACTGTCAGAAGGCAAATGTGTCCTACCACATGACGAATTTGTCTTTTTCAGTGTTCTTAACAAGCTCATAGATCAAGTCGAAAAAATGGCTATACCACTAAGTCACAATCTCAACGTAGTTACTACTGCATCTGTATCTTTTACAGACCAAGTTGCCATTTTAATCTTATGTAGTAAGCAGTAAAACTGGAGCAATGTAGAATTAACTTGCTAAAGGACTCGATAAATTGAGTTATGTCCAAAACACGATGTAGTATCGATATCGATGATATCGACGATATTGTATTGATATCGATTCACTCATTTCAATATTATTAACTCAAATGCATAATAACCGACTGTCAGAAGGCAAATGTTTTATAATCTGTACAAAACTTAAATCAGCCGTTTGTTTCAGTGGAGTAATGATAATCATGTACAATAAAAAAAACACTGAGAAAAAGAAGAAAGATGATTGAGAATTACGTACGTGAATAGTGCTTGAAAATGAATAGAATTCATAACTTACAGTTCGGAGCTCTGATATATATATATATATATATATATATATATATATATATATATATGTGTAAATTTGTCGAACACGTGTTCAAATGTAGTATTTGTAAACGAGTTTTATTCCAATTTAAAAGCTTTTAGTTAATAATGCATGTTTTTAATGATGAAAGCATCGACATATATACATTTTGGAGGTATTTATGTCCATATTTTCCATATCATGCAATGAGTTAGTTGATTTTAAAGATTGAACTCAAAGTATTTCAATCTTCTTCATATCAGATCCCATTTTTAAACATGTTTTATTAAAAGAAACAAATGGTTTTCGGCCTTTCTTTTGAATTGAGTGGCAACTATTTTGAAAAGAAATTGATTGCTTTCGCTCTTTGAGTTTGTAAAACTTTGCAAAAAAGATTTTTAAAAACATTTGTATCCTGTACGTTCATTTATTTATTTAAAAGTAAAAGTAAAATCAAAATTATGTCGCATAACATCTGTATTGTGTTCCAAATCATATATAGTCATCCTCACTGAACATATTGATGTTACTGACTAGAAAATATTCTAAGACCATTCTTGAGACCATTCTTATTCTCTTATTCTAAGAATGTTTATAAAATTATAATTCTAATTTCTGATCTATAATTAATGACTCAATGATTTCCAAACAGCCCTCATATATGATTTTCATTTCTCTGAATTTTTGTTTCATGTATTTGTCATTATTAAGTTTATTTTAGGAATCATTATCTTATGGTTAGTTTATAAAATTGTCACACAAAAAATGAACAAAATTTTGTCAAATCATTGGTATAATGTGAAAAATAAGTGTTTAATAGGATTGGACAGAACTATTCGTAATATTTAAACTACTGGGCGCCATGTAATATTTGCCCTGTAACCAAATACAATTTATTGCGCATTTAAAAGAGTTAAAACTGTTTACAAATACATTCCTGAGAGAAATTTTCACATCGCACGACAAACAAGAGAAGCTCATTATCTAATTAGTTTTTTTCCTCAAAATTGTAGACACGTTCTGAACCTTTGCTGCAAATTTTGAAACTAATAACTTTCAAATGACACCTCATATCGTATTGTACATGAATTTTTGCCAATGTCGTTTGATTATACTCACAGAATATTTTGATGATTTGGATCATTATGCAAAAAACAACTACAAAACATATGTTTGAAACCAACTATTTTTCATCTTAAAAATATATGTTTGAAAACCTATTATTTTTCATCTTAAAAAAAAAATTTTAAATGTCAATCAAAATTGCAATTTTAAACTCAATATTTCTTGAGGAATATCAAATATACATCATTTTAATGAATTTGTTGATTACTCATTTTTTATTTTGGGTCAGAGCTGTTGTGCTTTTTAATTTTTGATATATTATTAGTTCTTTTCCAAAACGTAAAACCACAGTGTTTTGTCGTACGTTTATATTCTACGTGAGCCACGTAAACTTATATAAATTTTAATATGAGTTATTAACTTTTGATTCTAATTATTATAATGATATTAACGAGTATAGACTAATTATTACACAAAATTCATCTGTGTTTGGAGGTCATTTTAAACGACGTAAGCTTGTTTATAAGAGGATCTTTTAACTTGATTTTTTCTTTGACTTTTACACTTTCACAACATATGTACACACATGATATGATATATGATAAATGCATTTGTATAGATATATCATAGAATCTTTAAATTACTACTAATTAATTATATAACTTTGTACACAATTATTATGTGGTAAAAGCTGATTTTGAGAGAGAGAGAGAGAGAGAGAGAGAGAGAGAGAGAGAGAGAGAGATGCAGGCAGGGTATATAATATAAACCATTTTTACTCAATTGAAGACAATTGAAATGATAGGAAAAAATGTTCACAGAAATGACAAACAAAAAACAACCCCAACCCCTTCAAAAGAAAAACAACTTAACCAAATCTCTACATAACTACAATTGTTCACATATATTCTGCCGGTGGCCCCCATTTTCCTTATATTTGCATTTTTTTAACAGCAAATATTACTCAGTTAAAATTCTTTTTGTTACGACATTTTTCAATGCATGTATGTTAGGTATTACTGGATTACTTTTATGTTTACATGAAAAAATATATTGCTTCACAATAAGAGCTATCAAGTTAAAAAATTATAAATTTCTCTATCTTTATATTTTACAAAAAATCATAATTGTATATCAAATGTAATTAAAATTTCAAACTGTATCAAACAAAATCCACTCTTTAACATCACATCACAATCTCATTTATAAAATAAGTGATCAGTACTCTTTTCACCTATTTTACAAAAGCTGCATACAGCAGATTCTGCTTTTTCACGTATTCACGAATTAAAGATATTTATTCGTAGGAACAATCCTATTAAGTATTTTATATTGTAGCCAATGCTGTTTTGATTCCTGTGTAGGCTTAAATGGGAGTTCAAAAATTTTATGACAAGGTGTTTGTGAATAGTTTTAACCCTTTTCTCTCCCTTTTGATATAGATGTACATATTTCTCTTTTCATCTAATAGTAAGTTTTACATGGATTTACAACCTTTACATGTATTAATAAACAATAAAATATGATTAAGGATAATGAGTCCATATTGTATTATGTTTTGTAAATTTGGCAAATGTAAATCTTGTGTACGCAGTCTGATCAGAACCGCAGTTCTTAAACTTGCATACTTTATAAAATTTGTCTTTGTATTAATGTGTTTCAATTCTTCAAAGCTTATAAATATTCCATCTATATTATGTAAATCACCAACCAAAAAAAATCCTGTAAAACTTTTGAAAAATATTTATTTATTATCACCTGTGATTTAGGATTGTACCATATATGCTCATTTATAATTTGGGGTTTACTTAGTGGAGTTTGCTCATCTATTTTCAACCAGCTGAGGAACACCTCTTTCCAAAGAGAATTTTTAAAAAAAAATTTCATTGATTGAATGAATAATCCGAACCATTTTCCATATTTCAGAGATATGGATTTTCAAAATTGATTCTAAATTTAAGCTTCATTCATTTTGTGTCAGCTCTGATAATTCTTCTCATCCAAGTAGCTTCGAGCGCTGTTATAAAATTTCCATAATCAACCATTTTGAGACCCCTCCCCCCCCCCCCCCCCCCCCCCCGACTATATTATTGTACGATTGTACTTGTCCTTACTTTTTGAACTTTACAACCCCATAAGAAATGAAACAAAAAATCATTTTCAAAGGTTTTACGTATTCATTTTTGGGGTTGGGTAACGCTAGTATCAAATGATTTAACTTTGGT
Organism: Magallana hongkongensis; assembly: GCA_016163765.1. Lineage (NCBI taxonomy): Eukaryota > Metazoa > Mollusca > Bivalvia > Ostreida > Ostreidae > Magallana > Magallana hongkongensis. The sequence continues at coordinate 22,750,383 of WFKH01003881.1, read as the reverse complement.
ATTATTAGTGTCTTGATGGCCGTAATTCGACCAATTGGAGTTAATTTTCTTGACTTCCATAGATTTAACAATTTTCTAATTTCAGATAATCTTAATAAATGATTTAAGTCTTCTATTTCATCTAGTGTTACTGAAAATTTAATACCTAGAAGCTCAAAATTTAAGTTGTCCCAATGAAGTTCCCATCGTGAGTGATGAAATACATCATTTGAAAATTTTTTCCTGCCAATCCAAACTTTTAATTTGATTTAAAAATTGTCTGTAACGTACTTTTTCTTTAGTAACTAGAACGTAATTAAATATGTCACTAACACACTTATCTTTAATTGACTGGCAAATTCTCAAAATTAAATCAGTATCATATTCTCTTAAATCAATAGTCTATGGGTTTTGGGGGGGGGGGGGTTTATAGTTTGTTAGATTGTCTAAGTTTTATTTATATCTTTAGCATATACACTGAACCAAAATTCTAACTGTTTGCGAATTGTAATGTTTTTATTATATGAAAAAACCACATTTATTTGTCTTGCCGTTGGGGTGACTGATTTTCACCTAACTCTCAATTGGTTAAGAACGATGTAGTGGTCTTGACCTCTGGTTGCGACCCGAGATTTTGACCTTTGATGGGTATTACGAACACTTCCTGTGTGGTTTTTCGGATTGTTTTGGTTGGCGAAGGAAATGACCACACAGTTATAGAAGAGAATAAATGGTTAAAATTACCTTTATTCGGATTGCTAAATATATAACACAGTGTAAATGGCGAAAAAATAGCAGTTTTAAAGTAAGTTCAGCTTGTCGTAGGAAAATCCAGACACCAACATTCCAACAGTTCTGGGTTTTTTCTCATTGGTCATTCTGTCTTTTACTTTTATAACTGTTATAAAAGGCTTATATTAATCTATTAATCTATTATTATATTAATCGCAAATAGTTGTCATTTACCATAAGCATGGACAAAAATATACTAATTTCCTGCTTTGAGGTTTCGTCACGGGTAATTGATTTCAATCAGTATTGTCTTACTTTATATGTGCTATTGATGAAAATACCTACCGGTAACTAAATGAAGAAAATTTCAAATCATTTCGTTATTTTCAAACTTAGAACTTTTGTTCAAAGTATTTTGAATGAATTAATAAAAACAGGAAGTTGTATTAGTTACAATCTTAATAAATCAAAAATACTTTTCCTTGCGCTTTTCAATTTCTACATTGTTAATTTAAGTGATATCATAACTTCTTTTACTTTTTAATCAGTGACATTAAATTTTGTCCAAACATAATTTTTTTTCAAAAATACAAATCTACCTAATGAATGATTGCCATAAAAACTTAAAAAAGAACTGATGTAATTTATATAGGATATTTTTAGAATATTTAAGTTTTCATAGGATATTTAAGTTGTAGCATAATTGAACTTACGAATGTTTTAAACATGTGCCAACAAAATCGAGGTGTATCTTCATGCAGTCAAAGAATGTAAACTTAGTAATTTACGGAAGGATTCTCGGCTTTAGAAATCTAGTGTTAGGTGCAAGGGGTCATTGATTCCCCGATGGGGTCACAGATATGTTTAATTGCCAATACTTGATGCTAAACTAAATAGTTAATGCGCATTTTTAAAGACTACGAGTTCCTAAGTCAAAAGACAGGCAGTACCAACAACTTAGCAATATCGTACGTTTAATTACTTCAATGATATAAAATCATCTGCAGGGCCAAAAAAGCAGAGCTTCTAACAAGCGCGCTTACATGAGGGGCAAGCAAAATTCTACACCACGAAGTGCTTTGTAGTTATCTTGATAGAAAATGTGTCTACATTCCAAATATTAAAAACGCCATGGGAGTTTGGTCCCTAAAATAAGCAGTCTGAGGCTGACTTCGAGTCGTAAAAGTCTTTATTTGAGATTATTTCCAACTGTTTTTCTTCTGCTAAATAGGCACTTACATTGTATACCGGTCGATAGAGATAATGACGTAAAGACAGTGGGAAACACCAATATATAGGAGGGAGAATTATAAAGAGAACACGTATATCGACAAGTGTGTAATGTGTGCGTTTTACTATACACAACTGTACACGGCATGGAGCTAAAGCGAAAGATTCCAAAATGTCATTAAACGATCAGGAAACATTCAATGAATCCAGCGATGGTGCATATTTGAATGAAAGTAATTTCGGTGATTTCTATGAGCGTCCAGGACCGACTTTGTTTGATAGCAGTGTTTTTACGATAATTTTGTACTGTATTTTGTCTCTTGGAGTGCTGGGAAATTTTACCACCATTTTGTATATAACTTGCAGTAAGCATCTGTATACACCAACCTTTATCACAATTTGTAGCCTGGCAATTACGGATCTAACAGTTGTGGTGATATCATTGTTTGTTAGAATTTATGACAATGATAAGTTTTTTGAAGGAAACCTGTTATTCATTGCATTATTAGTCCTTTATATTGCAATGATTAACTCATCAGCTGATGTGGTATTCCTGTTTTTCCTCCGTTTCGCTCTGATTGTTTATCCGCTGAAGTGTAGACAGTACCTCACAAATTCATTTGTCATCAGTACATTGTTGGTATTATGGGGATACAGCTTTCTCGTCGTGTCTATTATTTTTATCATTATGAACAACATTGTACCACTGATTTATGAAAACGACGAAAGAACAAATCTAGATACAATATTGTTGGTTTTAATCATAGCTGTTCTGCCAATTCTGGTCATTTCAGTTCTTCATTGTTTTAAAATGAAAAATCTTCAGTCCTCGACTGCCAACACTTCAATAACCAGAAAGATGTCCGCAATGATTATCATCATTGCTACCTTAAATGTACTATTTGGCATTGGTTTGAACTTTCTGACAACCTCTCCAATACTTTTCGGATTGATGTCTTCGTGTAATCCATTTATATTCTTCCTATTTCAGGTGCCATACCAGAAATTATGTAAGAATAGTTGACATAATAAAAGGGCAATTTTATATTAACATTGTCAGTCTGTCACTTTTATAATGTTGGTACTTACATTGACAGTAGTGTTTTAATTTTTAAGTGTATTAATTTGAAATTAATTCATTAATTCATTTAATATTGTCATTGGGTTTTTTTTGTAATAAAACATCGAAAATTCTTGGTTCTCGAATTGTTTTTTTTTTTTTTCATTTATAAAAATGTGATGTAGTAGAATGACCAGCAACCCTTGATTTAAAGAAATCGGCTGAAATAATTCATTCCAGTATAATTTGTATACGGATGAATTGATGTAAACGAGCTTGAGAGAACTAAAGCAAAAAGAAAACGGTATATGAAATGTTAAGAGACAAATGCAGATATAGCATTGCTTATTACTTAGAAGATAGAACTTTCATATCTCACATCTTTAACGAGAAAGATGTCCGCAATGATTATCATCATTGCTACCTTAAATGTACTATTTGGCATTGGTTTGAACTTTCTGACAACCTCTCCAATACTTAACGGATTAGAAACGGCTGCAATACTTAATTCCTGCATACAATGGTATAAAGAGGAACTCGATGCAAAACATGCTTGAGAGACCAAAAGCAGAAAGAATATGGTAGATGAAATGTTAAGAGACAAATGTTCCGCTACAGGCAGATACAACTGTGCTATTTACTCAGAACTCTCATATTAAAAAATACCTGCCCTTAATGAAAAAAATATATTAAGGACAAGGAAATTAACTTTACTGGAGATTCGCATCTGCCCGTCAGGCTCTGTGAAACACTTTCTAATTAGCAGTTTGCGGCCAGAGCTTTAACAGGAATGCCATCTAGGCAAGCTAAAATCTTGCTTTCGATGACGAACGAAGGGTGGATCGTAGCGATACACGTTGACTAAAAATATACATATTTTAAAGCACAAGCATAGCAGTAACTCTCAAATTATCGTATACTTGCCTTAAGTGACGAGATAAAATATAGTTATATGTTCTAGTCATGTGCAATATGTATCGCAACCATCTTTCAACATATTACTTTATTTCATCTGAAAGACCTTGCAATGGGTGATGATTCACAATAGTGGATTTTGTATTTTTTTCTGCATTCCCAGCTTACTTTATATCCGTATATTTACATTCAGTGTATATTTCCCCTTATGTTTGCATTGGAAATCTGCGACGTTCAATTTTCTATGAATACACTTTGCTAATTCATGCGCCATGAGCACAGATACAAACGTCTTCACGTGTTTTGAGTATATTTATTTTTGTAAGATTAAATGAAACTTTCAATCTTACATAACCAATTTGATATGTACCTTTGAAAAACAATCATTAATATATATCTACTCCTTAATAAAAAAGATTTTTCTCCACAAAGTTTCTGGCACTATATTTTTGGTCGCGTAAGCTAACTAAATAACATGTTAATACTGCTGTTCCATGTATGTTTCATATCCCTGACTAAGAGCGCAAATAATGGCTTTATAGCGGCCATACACAATATTTCATACAAAAAGACATCAGTATGAAAATATAAATATAAGCATTGAATGCTTAAATGAATCACCAAAAAAAATATATGCAGGTTACCATGCAAACAACAACTATTTGGAAGTCTGTAGTTTATCCGTGCAAGTCCGTGACTTTATTTTCAATAAATATGCAACAATTTAATACCACTTACAAGCTTTTTAGGTATTTTTTGCACTCAGGAGGAACCAGGATACGAATGACTTATAAATGTCAATGATCTTATAATGGAAATTTCTTGAAAGTTATCGGAAATTTGACATCCGGGATATACTTAAGATGACACTTGAATTTCCTACTAGTATATTTTTCAATGAAGAACTTAATTAATTCAAGTAACAATAAATTGAACTTGACAACCCTTTTTTATACAGAGTAACAAATAACCGTTCATATCATCAGCATTAAATCATATACGTGTTCATGTGAACGGGTTACACAGATGAATACAAATTAGAAACACTGTGTGAATTAATGATTGAACATCATTTGTCGTGAATGACAATATCAAAGAAAGACCACAAGAGAAACGATTTATTGATTCAGATACATGTACATTAAAAACACATCATGAAAATATTGTAGATACTTTTACAAAATAATTGTTCCGATTCAATATGACGCGAATGATCGATGAATATGATTGCAAAGTAGTATTCAATTTCAATCGTGTCGTATCAAATCACAGGAGAAATGTTCATGAAAAAGTCAAACCCTGTTTAATATTTGGATTAGCTTTTTTTCTTTACATATTATCTTTCTATGTGAAAACGTACATTTAATGTAAATAAAATCCTCAACATATACGGGTAATACAAAGCAATTGGAATCTACGTTAAAACAACATGTGTCATGAACAATGATGGACTAAATACAAAAAAAAGCAAAACACAGAAGGAACAATTAAATTTATTTACATACCTTAGGAATACATTATGAAAATATTTAAGATACTTATACTGGACAACATTGTGATTCAACGAGATGTGGATAATCAAGTAATAAATGTATATATTCGATTTCTATTGTTCTGTATCAAAAGTCTAAGTTTTCATTT
>WFKH01003881.1:22732304-22744726 GCA_016163765.1 Magallana hongkongensis | reverse complement strand
GTGTGTGTGTGTGTGTGTGTGTGTGTGTGTGTGTGTGTGTGTGTGTGCGTGTGTGTGTTTTGTTTTTGGTTATTTTTTTATTATTTTCTCTTTTTTTCTTTTTCATTCTTTAATTTTTGTTGTCTATGCATCTTTTGTTTGAACATCATATATTTTCATGCTCCATACTTCTATTATTAATCTAATTACACAATGTTATCTTGATCTTGTTTGTAAGGAGAGGACAAAAATAGGCAAAGCCTGGTGTCCGATCCTATTTCATTTTGAAATAAAAAATTGTTTAAACACTCAGAATAGTAAAGACCCAATTATCAGCAGGCAAGTTACAACAAATTCAGGCATTTTAAAACCTGAATTGAGCAAGCCTGTCTCTTGTTGTAGAAGTTCTCAATAAAGATGTTCACATCAAGCGCATATACAGATAAATCTATTACCCAAACCCTATCTGACAACCGCAAAATAATCATCTAGCGGCAACCAGAAATTTAAGTCTACTAAAACCAATTGTCTGGCGGCCGCCACATACGGGTAATACTTGTAGGGCACTAGGTAAGTTTTGGAGACACTAGATAAATTATTTTTTTCACCGTACATAAAAGGGTTTCCGTTATATTGAGGATATTAATAAAAGAGAAAACAATGCTGCAAAACTGATTTAATTTTATTTTCCACTCTGTTTTCACTCAAAGATGAATTTAATTAATATCTATCGCTACATTCTAAATTGAGGATTACTAGACATCATTGAAATGGTTACCATCTCAATGGGCCCCACTTAAATAATGGAAGTAGTATTTGCTGAAATAAGACGAGCTATTTTACATTAAAGAAATAGTAAAATTGCATTGTACATTCTCCAAATTTCAATTACGTCCCGACTGCCGTCAATATGTGTTTGTTCCGCTTGCTATTTACTAGTTGGTTCACTATTCATGCTCTTACTTCATTTATCTAAATTTGTTTTCCGTCGGACTGAAATGTCACACTTTCATTGGTTTAAACATAGTACGTGACCGCCTCATAAATCTCTATGTCCGTTCGGTGAGAATTAATATTCGGCAAAATAGCCGTCATTGACCGACGCTTCGCCTGCTCATTTTGACATTTCATATCATTTTATACAGAAACCGCATGCCGTAAGTTCTCAAAACTTTTGGAGTAGTTGCCCTTTGAAATTCTTTAAAATTACAGTAGTTGCCCTTTGAATATTGACGTTACATTGTTGTGTCTGGAGCAGAACAAAATGATAGCGTCGAGATTTGCTCAAATCTCTGCAGAGGAAAGGGAGAAAACGTTTAAAATTGAATAGCAGCAAAACATTGTAAGTAAACATGGGTGAAGTGAAGATTTTCGCAGAGTGTTTGAAAGGTGAAATTGATAATTTTGAAGAGTTTAAATGAATTAAATTGGACGAGATATTAGGCAATGTGTAAATGGGTTTGCGTAGATCATCGCTTTCTGTGAATATATGTGTCACTTGATAGTCCTGGGGAAAACAAAACACTTATTAGAAATATATCGGATTGATCAATCTCATAGACGACTCGGCTTCGCCTCGCCATCTATGAGATTGATCAACCCGATATATTTCTGTAGTCAGTCAGTAACAAACCTAATAAGTAATAATGTCTTGTAACACGCAAAGCTGTTATAAACGCGGTTTGAAATAAATACAACCAGAGAATCCAAGACACTAAAGAAACCCAACGAAATCTATGGTCACATTACTTAAAATCCTTCTTACTGAACGTTCCCCTCTGTTGTACTCTACTGACATCGCACATGCGAAAACAATAAAATGTAATAAACTGTGCGTAATGTTTATTTGGAGAAACCAAAAATGTTAACTTCAATTTACTTGGAATTTTTATCGATGGTTTAAAGGGGCATGGTCACGATTTTGGTCAAATTCTGTTTTTCTGTTTTTATAATTTAAAACGCAAACGGAATGCATTTCTTATAATCAAATGAAATTTGAGAAGCAGTCGTAAAGTTATAAGCAAGATACAGGGCTCACAATTCTTTGTCATGTAAACAAGGCTTGTGCCCTGTTTTTGTTTACATAGGTTCGATATACAAGTAAAAAAATTGTTCAGTCTAATTTGTCTATCTTTTTATTCATTTTAAGCATAAATAAATAGTTCCTAGAGTTTAGAACATTCGTTTTAGGTCTAAAACTGGAACTTTTACTATAACTTTCAAAATATAAACAAAAGGTTTGTTTACATAACAAAGAACTGTAAGCTCTTTAACTCTCTTATAACTCAACGAGTGACATTCAAATGTTGTTTGCCTATTAAAAATACCTTACTGAGGCATTGTAAACATTAAAATCGGGAAAATAATTTTTGACCAAAATCGTGACCCTTTAAGTTCGGTATGCACATGAAGTAAGGATATGAATATTTTCTGCGCAGAAAAAACAGATGTTGTGGCTATCATGCCGAGCAAAAGTTTTATTTTGAATATCATTTGGGTTTTTTTGTTCCTCCTTTTTTCACATATGTTTGTATAGCTGTACACATAAATAAGTTCTGTGTATTAAGAAGAAATATAAATGCATCGATCTGAATGCAACCGACCTTGTCTCTATCGACCAGGTTTTTTTTATTTTATTTTATTTCCATGAACCAATTGAGGAAATGTCGGAAATACTTTTTTGCCTTCATATTAGCCTTAGCCAAACTAAACTCCCATGGCGTGTTTGATAATTGGAATACTCTCACATTGTTTTAACCATGATCATATGTGTATAATGTTGCTTTTTTCTCACTACAGTGCGCTAGTGAGCAGCCCTGGGGTTAGTAATTTCGGAAATTGCACTTAATAACAAAACAGTAGCGTGAGTTGCATGACGTCTGTCTTGGCAATGTATCGTTAAGTGCACAGTTAACTCTTTAATTAATATTTGAATGCTTGAAGTTTTAACTTTGAATTTATCAATTTGTTTGTATGTTTTATGTGACACTCATTAATGGCTTAGATTTGTATTAAAACTTGCAAGTGTGGTTGTTAAAACAAAATTAAATGTCACTGATTTAGCTTTACCGAATATAATTTAGTTTAACATTTTACAATATAGAAAGTGAAAAATTGAAAAACAATATAAGAACATATCCATAAGTTCTCCAAAAAAAAAAAAAAAATTGCAAAATGTTTCTTTTTTCAATTTCTTTGCTAAGCATTATCATAGTACGAATAAGTATTTTAACGTATATTGATTAAAACCTCTTATCGATTCAATGTTCCCAGGATAAAAATGAACTATGCAAACACTCAACCGAAAAGGTGCTTAATAAAATACCTACAAAATTTATCAGGGTCTTACGCACTTTTTAAAGATTTATCTATTTTAGGACCAACAATAGAAATATTACCTTCGACATTATACGGTTAAATTAGCCGTGCACCGTTACCTCATTTTTGCAGATCTTAATTTTAAATAATCCTGAGATATATAATAATGCATTTAATTTTTTAAGTTCAAACTGATTAAAATATTGCTTAATTATTTCGATAAAATTTTTAATGATAATATAACATAGAGTAAAAAGGTTATGGCAAAAGTCTTCATAATTTTTATTGGCCATCGTATATGATGTATCTTGATAATTCAAAAAGTCGATTGTACCTTTTAACGTTTGAAATATCCCCTTAATCATGTGATTTTCTTGCACATTAGTTTTACATTTAGCACATCCAGAAAGTGTTATGCAAGTCAAAAAAATTATATAAATCAAATATCTCAACTGAGTGATCTAACAAAGTACAAACCACAAGTTTTTTTTTCTTCAAATAAATCAAAGACTGGCAATTTGATATGCATAGAGAATGAAAAAAAGAACGTAACATTTCTTGGTCCAAATAGTTAAAAATTTTCTGTAAATGTTTGGAAATTCCTATATACATTTTATCCTGCGTGTACCATATTTATGTATTGCTTACATTCATAACATTAATTAGTAAACATTATAAAACGTATTAAACATATAAATTGGAATATGCAAATTCTTCAGTTATGTCACACTGTTAATCTATATTTTCATATTGCCTTTTTAAAATAATCTTCTGTAAACCACCTTTTTTGCGACGGCTTTATTTCGCGATTTACCGTAGATGAACTGGTCCGAGACGTCTCATTTTCGCGACCAAAATTAAGATATCTGGAACTGTAGACCAGCTACCTGGTGTGTTTTTTTAAAGTTTGCTTGGATTTACTTTCAGCAGCAATCACAAAATGTACAATGACAAAGAAAATCCTCTAGCATATTGTCATAACATGCATGGGTTTGTTGTATACTTTATCTATATTATTTTTTCTTTACTGATAATCAAATAAGAATGACATGAACTAAACAGACCTTTTACGAACAAAGAACATTCAATTATTACATATTTTTATGTAATTTGTTCTTTTCAGTCTCTATGGATTATTTGCGTGTTGTTGAATAATAAATTTTAGGATATATTCATAATGAACCAATTTGAGAGCATTTTCATTGCATTATTAAGGCACATCAAAAGTAAGTACAGCTTTTAAAAGACTAACTAATGTTGTGTAGCCTTTCATAATGAAGCGACGTTAACAGAAGCGAAAATTGACAGACCCATTCAGTGGCGTATTAAAAACATGACATGTAAATTGCTCTGAGAAACTACACAAACTACAAAAAAGATTGATTACGTAGTCACTTTCAACAGTCAATGTTCAGAACATTTAATAATGATAACGGACATAAAATATAAGAATTTAACTACTGTAATAAAATATATAAAAATGTTTTTATCGTGTATTTCAAAATTTTGTTATTGATACAGCCAACAAAAATTTGTTGCCTTAAACATAACCGCTTAAATCTTCGCAATTTTGATTGATGATGTTACAATCAAGTTAATTTTACATTCATTAATCATAGGATGCGTTGATGATACAACGGTTGCATCGCGTTAGTGTATTATTTAATGCTTGCCATCCTGTATGATATGTCATCTGTATTCAAACTACTAGCTATCAGACAAACAAATAAAGATACAAACCTGTAAAAGAAAAACTGACCGATGTATTCACAGAATTTGCTAGGTCTCCATTCAGGTTGATTTGATATTATTTCTCTATACTAAGGAAGAAGGCTTAGAGTTAAACCTAACCCTTACATCTGTATCTATAAACAAGTGATTGTCTAACAGTCATTTAAGATTATTGGATCCTTTGATCACAAGTCTCAAAGTTTTTTCTATAGTCTGTCCCAAGTTATTGCTTCCATCATTTTTTGATGATTTTTAATAAAAATACACATACCTGTGAAAGAAATGCTGTTGAAATCAATAAAAGGGAAAATATCCAAAATATCTTCATTGAAAAATTATCATTTTTCACTCATAAAAGTTCACAGGAACGAAAACAAATTTCTTACGGAGATTTATAATGGGAAATGTTTACATCTTTTCTCCATTCGGAAGTTCTCGGGACACCTCGCACAATTTTTCAACGTTATCATCCGGGCTTAATAATGGCTTATGCAATGCTAAATCTCCGTAGACTTTCTATTTTGGGATGTGTATTGAAACCTGAAGCGGTAGAGAGGCGTTTCAAAACAGATAATCTGGACATTTTTCATATTAGTGGATGAACATAGTTTGAACACAAAGGTATTTATGATTATCGAAATATCAAGCAAAAAGTGGTGGAAGCAAAAACTCGGGACAGAGTATAAAGTATTTCTTATTTTAATCTACAAACACAGTTTAACCAAAATTCAAAACAAAAATTGGGGGTCTAAATGCTTCTTTCGGCGCTACGGCGCAATTAACATGACCTTTCTGCACTGAAATTGCAACTTACAGATAAATCACTTTTCTTCTATTATTTTTATCGGAATGAACCATGGCATCAAATACAAATTTATTCTATTAAAAATAAGATTAAAATAAGTAAAAAAAAAAAGGTTCACATTTGTATGACCTGATTAATATTTTGACCTTTTTGCACTAATAAAACGCTGTTTTCAGTCATTAACGATTCAACATGCAATGAAATTATTTGGAAATCTCTATTTTACTCAAATTATAATAGACTTGTCAGAAAAATCTTATAAATTTAGAAAATAAAACCAAAACTATAGGTCAAAAATGCAAAATATTATATATGGCTTGAAATAAGCTAATTTTAAAAAATTGGAGTTAATGTTTTCTTGAATTTTATGAAATACAAGCTAAATATGGCGATAGAAATATTGAGAAATGTGTAAATATGTTTTTCGGAACAAAATGAAGATATCCCAATGCACAAACTTTCTGGAAGTTTGGTCTGCACTGTAAACAAGGAAGCTAAAGTTACAGTACTCCAAAACTATTGAGTTATGAAAACTGTTAATTTTCTTCTTAAAAACCTTCCGCCACAAGAAATAGTTCCTTTCTTAACTCTGAAAATATGTAATTTTTCCTTAATTATTTTATTAAATATAGTTTATTTGGCATTGTAAATAAACGAGTAGAATTAATATATGATACAGAACTTTAAGACTAAAGGTGACCCAAAATGGCTAACCAAAAACAGAGGAACGACCCTCTTTTAGTTAAGTTATATTGTTAATGAGGCCATTAAAATGTTTAGACAAGATATGATTAGAATGATGTAATACGAAATGGTAAAGATAATTGACGTAGGAAATCATCCACTTTAAATGCTTTAACATTTAAAGAGACAGTACGGCGCATCTTATTAAAAAACCGACTTGAAAAAATTTTCCGATCGGGTTCGGTATTTTTGTACTACTCATAAATGTATAAACTTTCAGAAAATTTCTCCATTAAATCAATTTAAGTATTTCATTAAAATTAATAATTATTTATGGTCCATAAATATATACATCGCAACGTGTTACGGGGTTCCGCCTTCTATACTATTATGCATGCGTATTTACTATAAACAAAACACATGCAGGGCTCGCGAAGATTCTCGATCCCGGACAGGTTTGTTGATAGAAATATGTCTTTTCTACTTCTCCCAGGTAATAATTGTTCAAAGTTTTTTAAATAACCAAAATTATTATTTTGTAAGTATGTATTTTGCGTTTTCTTTTTTTAATTTTATCACAGGAGTTGCTACAAACTAAATTCATTTTGTAAGTGAGGCCCCTTGAGGGGTTATTTGACATATTTATGTCTGTTCATGTTAAAATGAACTGAAATTGGAAAACGATTTATAACTTATCGAGAAAGTGATGATGTGTTCCGTTTAGAGAGTCCCTTTTACCTCGTATTCCATGATGACCGTAGTCGGGCGAAGATCTTGTAGCTTTCAGCAAGTGTCAGTTACTGTCGATCAAAATTCATGTGCTACAAATAAACGATATAAAATTATTCCGGTTTGTACGACCCTTCAATTTCCGGAAGCTCATAATTACATTAATGAGGTATGTGAAAGGGATTTTTATGTACTGTCAACTGTCACAATCAACATTATTTCTTATTTCGTAACGATACAATGAGTAAACCTGAAGTAAAACACACATGGGTTTTTTTTAGCTGTACTGTCTCTTTAAGTTACAGAAATTGAAAACTAAATTGACCAATATTCATCCAATTTAGTATTTAAAGGGACCTAGACACGATTTCAGATGAAAATTTTATTTTTGATTTTTATGTATAGAATAGTTTACTTGTATATTTTGAATGATTTACCAAAATTTGAATGTTAGAAGTCATGTTACAAACGAGATACAGAGGAAAGAAATCGTTGTTATGTAATCAAAGCTCGAGTCTTATATTTGTTTACAAAATAATGTAAAGTAAAGAAGTACCTTTTCTTTGACAAAATAACTTGTGGAAACAGGATAAACTCATTCAGTGTGTTCATAAATAATTTTATCAACATCAAAAAGCAACATTAGATTGAAACTTTTATCAATACAACACATGTAAACAATAACAGGACTCGAGCTTTGTTTACAAAACAAAGCATTTTAACCTCTGTAACTCGCTTGTAACTCGATATTTGACCTTCAAATTTTGACAAAGCATTAGAAACATCCATATTGACCATTCTAGACATTAAAAATGAAAAAAATAAATTTTGAAAAAATTGAGCTCAAATCGTGTCTAAGTCCCTTTAAGGCTGTTTATTTTATAATCCCTACCGTGTTTTATGGAAAGAATCACAATAAATTACTATACAAAATGTACCAGATCAGCTTTTACTTTTTGTGTACTGTATTACTTCTATAAGGACGACCAACAATTTGTTTCTACACCTCTCTCAGATCAATTTTTTGAAAGTTACCGAATTAGAATTTTTCATTTAGTATTTTGTTGACAGTTACACAAATTTTTTAATTAAATATGTTTTGTATGGTCAAGAAAAAGAGTGTACAAGTGTGTATTTTGGGGTTAAACAAGCTTGGTGTACACGGGAGGTCAATGTAAATGTAAAACATGAACTATCTTTAAAACGCCACAGTAGCAACCAGTATCCACTAATGATATAAAGTTGCATTAGTGTTCAGAATCCTGACCACTAGTGATATAAATGTATTACTAACGAACTACATGTACATACATGCCGTCCATTAATGATACAATTTCAAAATTATATCATTAAGGATCATAATTCACATCTACTAATGAAATAAGAGAAAAACGCAAAATAAGTATATAGTTGACCTTTAATGATATATTTTTATTGCATTAGTGGATGAATTTTAAGAATGCAACTTTATCTCATTAGTGGATACTGTATCATCAGAGGTTGCTACACACCCTCTTCCCCGTTAAAACAAAAGTTCTTTTCGACAAGTGTTCAATTAATATAAAGTTTCTTGTGTTGAATACAATCTGTTAATGCTATATATTTTTTTTTATATACTTTACATACTATTTATATACTTTTTTTTCTAGAATGCAAGATGATGTTTCGAACTTGATAAAATTGCGGTCATTTAATAACAATTTCAAACTAAATTAAATGAACGATGACTAATACTTTTATGAAAAAAGAGTTTCCCCCAATAAGTATATATATTATATTTTAATGGAACATATGCATTAGCCGTTGAGATTGTACTTGCTTTGTAGTACACTCAATAAAAAAATTATTTGAAAAAAAACATTGCTACAATCAATTTGAAAACCTGTAGGACCCCCGTATAACTGAGTATAGTCCTGTAGAAAAAAATGCATTATCTTATGCATCGTTTAAAGGGCATGGTCATGATTTTGGTCAAAATTTATTTTTCAGTTTTTAATGTTTGCAATGTTTCAGTAAGGAATTTCTAATAGTCAACCAAAAGTTGAGTGTCAGTCGTCGAGTTATAAGCGATATACAGAGCTAATAATTCTTTCTTATGTCAATAAAGCTCAGGTCATGTTTTTTTTATTTTGAATGTTGAAAAGAAAATTCCAGGTTTAGACTAAAATGAATGTTACAACGCTAGGAACTGTTTATTCATGTTAAAAACGAATAAGCAGATAGAAAAATCAGCTTGAAAAAGAACTTTTACCGGTATATTGAACTAAACTAAACATAATAAAGAATTGTGAGCTCTGTATCTTACTTATATGTTTACGACTGACACTTTAATTTTGATTGATCATTAGAAATGCATTACTAAAGCATTGTAAACCACATAAAATTGAAGTTTTTTTTCGATAGAAATACTGTTTGAATAATGTTGATTTATCGAACCACAGGAATTTAGCAAATCTTCGTAAGAACAAAATAGTTTGTTATCATTCAATGGTGCATTCTATAAAATGAAAATCCAAATCAACAGACTTAAGTTTAAATCATTTGTTTTATTATGCCTTTTATTCGTTTTGACCGAAAGGAATTAATGCATGCCAATTTAAAAAAAATCATAGGCATGATTTCTCCCCAGGGAGCAATGAATTAATAAAAAAAAAACCCATGGAGTTGCGTCCAGACATAGCAAACTCTATCAAAATAATTATATTTTACAATCAGGCTGCGCCGCCCTACCCTTCATGAAATAAAAAGTATCTTTACCCCCATGTTCCTAGATTGCAAATAATTGCTTTGGTAGTTAGTTATTTGATATTTTTAATTGTTTGACAATGCTCTCTCCCTTGAAAGAAAGGAAATAACTTGAATTCTATGACGATGCTATTTGTTTCGACCAATTTAATTTATTAACTTGTTTTTCTTCGGTTTTTCATCTTCTGAAACAGACTGAAACCCAAACATCTAAATACATTTATTTTTATGCTTTTGAAGCATATGTATGTCTTAATTTGAAATTTCTAGTATTGTCAGCTTCTTCACGCATTTTCATAGCTTCCATATTAGGCTTTTCATCAGTATTTGTTGCTGGTGACGCCCTCCACAGTATTCCTTATTCTCTGTTTCTACTAAAACTATTTGACCTGATTTCTGTGTTCAATTAAGCACGATCAGACGCTTAAAAGGGTTTTTTAAAATGTCAAAGCAAAGCCCATCTATAGAAAATGTATGTATCATTTCAGCAATCGTCAATTTATTCTAATTCATTCTGACATAATGATTGCAATAACAAACAAATTTGCCGTGTGACGCATGAAAGAGAAAAAAGATAAACGGACTACAAGAATGCGCCAGTCCGAGTAGATCAGAGGTGATCATAAAACTAACACACAGGCCACTGATTAAATTAAACGCAGCGATTACGATGATGACACAGAACATCTGTCTAGTAATTGCTGAGTTAAAATCGTGGACCGAAGTTTTCTCAGTTTTAAGCAATGAAACACTGATATAATATTTACAGGAAGAGCCGTTATCAGTACCATCGATATTCCTGTGACAGTAAAATAACTTTCGATTTCACCCATAAGCGATTTAGAAAAGTATTCAGTTAAATATATTGGTGAAACGGCAATAAAGCTGTATAACTACAAGGTCAGTGATGCACTGAGGACAAACGAATTGGTGAGACACAGTCTACACATCAGCTAATGAATGATCAGAGCGTATCGGAGGAAAAACAGAGACACGCGTACGTTATCAGCTGTTGACTTAACCAATGACAAACATTTAGATAATCACCGCTGCTTGATTTATTCAACGCCACCATTTTCCGAAGTATTGGAAACTCTCAAGATTCTTGCAGTCAGTACACTGCTGGATATTGTATGCATATTCTCAATGTTATCACTCTTTATATAATGAAGTTTTCAATCACTTGTCTACTCTCAGTAGGAAAGGTTTGCCCGTAATAAAATGTATTTCATTGATTTATTAGTACGATCCATTTCACAAAGCCGACGATTATTTGTGTACAAGGCGGTAGACGATTTCTTTTTTGTGCATTTTCTCTGGGGTTTTTTGTGATTTAAAACATTATTAATTAATCTTTGCTCATTGTTTCAATATCTGTATGTTAATTGATAATTATGTATATTAATCGACAAATATACTTTCTGATACTAACGAGTACAACACAATATCTCAAATTAGAAATGACTCAGGATATTTAATTATCTCATCTTAACTAAATCAAAATTTTTTTTTCATACAATATATATCAAATATACTCTCATGTAATGCACAAGTTGTTGAGTTTAATTCATGAGCATTTGATAAAAAAAAATCTATAATAAATCATACATTTCTTGAAAGTTTTAAAAGAAATAACCCATTTAAATACGTATTCATCAGTTTTTGCTTTTTATCCATTTTTCATGACGTAAAGTACATGAAAGGAACTTCATAAATCTAAAGATGTTTTGGAATTGATTTTCAGTATGTCTGGATACCCCAAGTATACATACTTCGCAAACGTGGTCTTCACCGCGAAAGAAAATATATAAAAGTATCACTTTTCCTGATATTCAGTTAAAAAAACTCAAATATAGTGTTATCACCCATTGATTGATGAAACAACAACATCCAGGGTTATTAACAAACATGTATATCGCACTTAGTATACAATTTCGCCTACTTGCCGACCACAGCAGTTGATTCCACGAAGTCTCTTAACCCCCCCCCCCCCCCCCCAATCCGGCAATCGGTTTTTGGAACGCAGTTCGCAGTTCGCTATTCGCAATTGAAAAGTGAACTGCGTTCTAGAACGAAGTTCACAATTCAAAATCTATAATTCATATTTGGGGCCTGAAATTTTCAGGGTCATCTGCTAGTGGTATACCATTACCACTGTGAATAATTGGAGAAGTGGTCATCTTTAGTTTTTGAGATTCGTACTTATTCGCAATTGAAAAGTGAACTGCGTTCTAGAACGCAGTTCGCAATTCAAAATTTATAATTCATATTTGGGGCCTGAAATTTTCAGGGTCATCTACTAGTGGTATACCACTACCACTGTGAATACATGGTGTAGTGGTCATCTCTAGTTTTTGAGATTCGGACTTATTCGCAATTGAAAAGTGAACTGCGTTCTAGAACGCAGTTCGCAATTCAAAATTTATAATTC
>WFKH01003881.1:22693292-22713413 GCA_016163765.1 Magallana hongkongensis | reverse complement strand
AATACAATTCATGTGATATAATAATATATTATATAAACAAAATATCATATTATACAATATCATATTATACGATATTATACGATATCGTATCATATGATACAATATTACATATTGCAATATCATATGAAACAATATCATGTGATAAAATATTAAATATATAATACAATATCATATTAAACAATATTGTATCATAATACACAACACTATACATAACAATTACATGACACAATATCATATCATAATGTACAAAAAACTTGATACAATATCATATTGTATCATATAAACAATATGATATAATATTGTATCATATAAAACAATAGTGTATCATATCATATACATGTAATACTATATCATAGGAATCATGTTATATCATTTAACAACAAACACATCTATCAAGCAGGTTTAAGTGAGGTAGGAGATTTTTTTAGCATCCTTGATAATGGAGATCAGGCTCTGCATCTGAAGCTACCTCTGCGATTCATTTGTATTATAGTTAAATCAACTGTGCAAGTTTGAAATAGTACTAATATCTATAAAACATTTGACCTGTTCCAAAAAACTAAACCTCATCCAGCATCCGAAACCTATAGCTCAGATTCAGCATTCAAGTCTGTCAGGTGCATCAGTATCATAAGATACATCATCCATGCAAGTTTGGTGAAGTTAGGACTAATAATAACTAAGATTAAATCATCAGAGGGCACCTGCTCCAAAAACTTTAACCAGCTCTAAAAACCTTAACCTCCTCCAGCATCCGAAGCCTATGGCTCAGATTCAGCATCAATGCCTGTCAGGTACATCAGTATCATAAGACGCACCATCCATGCAAGTTTGGTGAAGTTAGGACCAGTAATAACTAAGATATATTTTTTAGCATCCTTGATAATGGAGATCAGGCTCTGCATCTGAAGCTACCTCTGCGATTCATTTATATTAAAGTTAAATCAACTATGCAAGTTTGAAATAGTACTATTATCTATTAAACATGTGACCTGTTCCAAAAAACTAAACCTCATTCAGCATCCGAAACCAATGGCTCAGATTCAGCATCAGGTGCATCAGTATCATAAGATGCACCATCCATGCAAGTTTGGTGAAGTTAGGACCAGTAATAACTAAGATATAATCATCAGAGGGCACCTGCTCCAAAAACTTTAACCAGCTCTAAAAACCTTAAACTCCTTCAGCATCCGAAACCTATGTCTCAGATTCAGCATTCATGCCTGTCATGTGCATCAGTATCATAAGACGCACCATCCATGCAAGTTTGGTGAAGTTAGGACTAGTAATAACTAAGATATAATCATCAGAGGGCACCTGCTCCAAAAACCTTAACCTCCTCCAGCATCCGAAACCTATGGCTCAGATTCAGCATTCATGCCTGTCAGGTGCATCAGTATCATAAGATGCACCATCCATGCAAGTTTGGTGAAGTTAGGACTAGTAATAACTAAGATACAATCATCAAAGGGCACCTGCTCCAAAAACTTTAACCAGCTCTAAAACCTTAACCTCCTCCAGCATCCGAAACCTATGGCTCAGATTCAGCATTAAAGCCTGTATGTGCATCAGTATCATAAGACGCACCATCCATGCAAGTTTGGTGAAGTTAGGACCAGTAATAACTAAGATATAATCATCAAAGGGCACCTGCTCCAAAAACTTTAACCAGCTCTAAAAACCTTAACCTCCTCCAGCATCCAAAACCTATGGCTCAGATTCAGCATTCAAGCCTGTCTGGTGCATCAGTATCATAAGATGCACCATCCATGCAAGTTTGGTGAACTTAGGACCAGTAATAACTTAGAAATTGCTATCAAAGGGCACCTGCACCAAAAACTTTAACCTGCTCCAAAAACCTTAACCTCCTCCAGCATCTGAAACTCATGACCCAGATTCAGCATCCAAGTCTTTCAAGTCCATAAGTAGGTCCAGATGCATCATCCATGCAAGTTTGGTGAAGATAGGACTAGTAATTACTTAGATACAGGACCTGCAACAAAAACTTTAACCAGGTCCGGACGCCGACGCCGACGCCGACGCCGACGCCGACGCCGGGGGTATAGCATAAGCTCCCCCCGACTTCGTCTCGGTGAGCTAAAAAGGCCTGTTTGGTTTTGATGTATCAAGAATATGAATGGCTTTTTGACTTCCTGCAAATTGTGTAAACAATTAAATGTTAAGTCTATCACAGTAAAGGAACTAAAAACACAATTATCATAACAAAATACTAAAATTTTTTGTCAACTCTTAAAAATTGTTTGTAAATTATGTATTACCTATAAATTTCAGTATTTATAATGATGGGCATTTATCTCATCATGAGAGCATTTAATTGCTGTACATGTACAATGTTAATATCATTTTGACATTTGATATGTACATGTATGAGAAAAAAAATTAAGTGTGCATAACCAAATATCATAGAACATATAAATTAAGCATAAAAACTTACCTGTATGTATTACATTCAGAAAAATTAATGAACAAATATATTAGGAGAAAAATTTACTGAGCTTTCATCATATTAAAAAATGAAATGAATAAAATAAAACAAATATCAAATACTGGGTATTTCTAAAAATATTAAGGTTAAAAAGTCGTAAGAAGTCGCAAGAACAACAGAGATTCAAATGGACGGAATTCTTCTAAAGTGTTCAAATGTACATCAGATCCTTTTAATGAAATTCATTCAATGTGAGTAACATAAAAATCCTCAAACAAGCTTTGTCTTCATTTTTCAACTCAAAATATCAGCATTTATAGCTAAATGCAAAAAGAGTTAATGTTGCCAACAAGTAAAGAAAAATTGATTCTCCCATCATAACTGGCCATCTTTAATGTTCTTCTCCAAGAAATTGTTCATTCATGCACTTGAGATAAGCATTTCTCTTTGTAAACTAAATAAATAAAAGAAGACCATGGATGACCAGGTCTTGGATGAGCTGCATTCAGTCGGAGGGGCGGACCTGAAGTGTCAATCTTTGCTGGTTGTCAAGACACTCTCGAAGTTTATTCTCAGTCATTGTCAATCTTTGCTCCAATAAGGAAACAGTCTGAAAATACAATCATATATGGTTAAACTCCTCATATCTAGCATTTAAAATTAATGAATACTGAAAACTAAGTACCATTATGATATTTAAACAATTAAGGCCATTCCAACTTCTTTTCTATGATAGCGTCCACAGACGGATTGGTTTTGAAGCATTAAAATTTTTAAATATCACATACATGTACCAAAAAAAAAAATGTACAGGTACTCTTCACATTTTAAAATACATGTACATGTACTAGGATTTTAAATTTGCTCTGTTTAACCATATCTACCAAAGATCGGGATTTTTATGTGTTTATTTTTGCTACAGTAAGAAGAAAATACTCATATAATGATAATAAATTTAATTAATGAACTAAATAATAATGCTGTGTTTTTCTGTTGATATGTGTTTTTTTCCCTTATAGAAAAATAGTTTTTGACTTTTGGGTGGACACTAAATATAGAAAAAACTTGGAATTGCCTAAATGCTTTCTTTGTTAGTTCGTTAGAGTACAACAGATGCAGGCATTGCAGAAAAAATACATAACCCACAGCAGGATGTGTCATTTTTGTTCTGCAGTGATCTTAATCATTATTTTCCTACGAACCAACAAAGATAACATTCTATTGTTTATTTTTACATCTTTTTTATTATTAAATTAATCACAAAATATGGTTCAGAATGCATACTTGTTGCTTTGTATCAAAAGTTAACAGTATTAACAGGCTATTTCATGTTCAATAACAATTTGATACCTGTGTTAGTACATCCAGTTGTCCCACTATCTGCTCCAGGGTTTTGCCGAGCTGTGGGGGTAAAGATTGTGGTTCCAGCTGCTGAGTGGTAGCTGGGCGGTCCTTCGTGGTGCGTATTGTGGGCTCTGGCTCTGATCCCATCATATCCATTTCAAAGGTAACACCATTCTGGAAAAGATGAATGAACAGTGAATTACATGCATACACTGTACGTGTACATTCCTTGTTCATAATAGTAGCAGAAAGAATTCTTTTCTTTGTGTAAAAATTAAAAACTTATCTCTCTCTTCTCTCTCTCCTCTCTCCTCTCTCTCTCTCTCTCTCTCTCTCTCTACTGGTACATGTAATAAATTCCATGTACTGATAATTTAAACATTTTTTTTTCCAAATCAGAATAAATGCAAAACATCAAACATTTTTGTAGATTAATTAAAACATAAAAGACAAAAATGATTAAAACATAAGACAAAATACATGTATGTCTTTCATCAAAAACCTGTCTACCTGTTGGCTTAGTACCAAAAAAGTCAAGTACATGTAAAATTATACTTACATAAAAAAGAGGTTAAGCAATTGAACGTGTATGTCTACGAGTACGCGTCGAGCTACAAGTATGTTTACAGGTACACGTACCACAATTTGGGTTATGTTTAATCAAATTTACGTGTATGCGTACGTGTAAAACAATTAGATTCAACATTTTCAACATGTTCAGTTTTCTCTCACTGTTTATGAAATAATTCTACGATTTCGATGAAACCAAAAACACAGTCGTCCTTAATTTATCATCTGCTTTACTTTAAACAACGTCTGATATACACTAAGTTTATATTTTTATCAGAAGATGCTACAAGTTTTTACCTCCGTGTACTTTTGATTCTACATGTACATGTTTTGTACAACTTGTAGAGTTACGTGGTATGCAGAAATTATGACGTAATACCCATAAAATTAGGGGAATTCCCAAGTTACATGTACTCGTACACATACACGTTTTAAAATGCTTAACCTCTCTAATGTAAAACCTACACTAATAGTAAATAGAGTTGAAAAAGTAAATCTAACATTTCTTAAATTTACAGTACATGTCAGGTATCTAAGTCTAATGCAGCTACCTGCTCTGATGAAAACATAGCAGGCCCCACATCCGTAACGGGAACTGATTCATCATCCATGTTTTTAAGCTCCGTTCTCGCGTCATACTGGAAAAATAATTTGCCCTTTGACATCTCCATTACCCTATTTATGTTCTTAGACAGTTAACAAGTTTTCCTAACAAGTTTATATAAAGGAAATTATATTAAATTTTGAAATTTAGAGATGGTGGAAATTTAATGATAGTTATTTACACTATCTGGGAATAATTTAAAATGTTTACAGTATGCACAATTTTTTTTTTTATCAAATTTCATGTTGTAGTTACAATTAATTTAGAAATAAAGGTTTCATCTAGGCATTTTTAAAACTGTACAACATTAATTTAAAAAAAACAAAACAATTATACTTCTCCTAAGACCATAAATGTATACTGGTACATGGTACTGAAGATTTTTAAAATAAAAATAACAGATTAACTAAAACAACCTTAAAAATATAACACAAAAGAAAGGAATAAGTTCAATGTCTGTACAGACCCCTCGCGGAGACTTTGGTTTGGCCGGTTTCCGTGTGGCCCTGGGTGGGATGTCAGAGACGGTGGGTTCTGAGGGCGTCTGTTCTTCCTGTCGGTTTTTGTGAGACTGGAGAACCTCGGAGAAATCCAGCTGATCAAAGTTTGTCTTCCAGACCAGCACCTGTAGAAGAGATCATCTATCAGTAATCAGATTGTCAGGGAATCACAAATAACCAACCATGAACGTCAAATTTCTTCTCATATGTACATGCAACAGTAAGAAACCGTATACAATTATCATAATCTTAATGCACAACAAAAATTTTTCAATCTTGAATGCTGATACACTTAGTATCTATAATTATGAAAGAAGAATGGCTTTTTTTAGTTCCATTGCATTGATACCAGTTTTATTGGTGATCTACATGGTTTTTTTTTAAATTTACAGCTTTCATTTCCATTGCTTAACCCAGGGTACAAGTAGTGTATAGATTTATATCCTCCATATACATGTACACAAACAATTCACATGTGTACCGGTATGTGCAAGAGATAAGCATATACTTACTGTTTCTTAATTTAACTAGAACGAATTAAACATACATACCTGTTCATCTGATCCTCCTGAGGCAAAATATTCACCAGATTTGGAGAAGGCCACTGCTGTACATGGTCCCTTTGAAAGAGAAATCAACATGGAACAAAAATACAAAACAACATTGTGTTGATATTAGATATGTGACAAGAACATCAAAAGCAATTAGCAAATGTTGCTAATCTCATTCACAGTCAAATAGAGTGCTCTCTCTCTCTCTCTCTCTCTCTCTCTCTCTCTCTCTCTCTCTCTCTTAAACAAGTACATGTTAATCAAACAATACCTGATGTCCATGGAGTGTATAAAACAACCTTCCCTCTAACAAGTCGAACACCTTGAGCGTTGAGTCGTCTGATCCAGATATCAGGTAGTTACCACTGGCATGGAAGGACAGACTGTTGACTGCTGCACTATGGGCTGATGATTACAAAAGAACCAATTAAACTTCAGTATGATTAATGCAAAGTTTATATACTTCTAAAATCTGGTGTATTAAATAAGCACTATAAATTAAAAAAAAATTGACAATAAATGTGAAAGGTACGAGTAAATTTCATAAAAAATTAAAAAATCCTCTACAGAAAGAAAAATTATACAAGTCTGTATTGTATGACATCTGCAAAGTATGACATAGGTGATTTAAGGTCTATTTTGACATCACTCAAGATCTTTTAAAACCTTTGTATGTACCTGTGTAATGTTGTAATAATTTGTTCATCCTAATGTCCCACACTTTGACCGTGCTGTCAGTTCCTGCTGAGGCGATGCAGGTTCCACTGGGGTGAAATTCTACATGATTTACAAACCTAAACACATAAAAAGGGGAATAAGTATGTCATAAGTAAGTCATCTTGAAAATCATTAACCTGAAAACAAAGTCTGTGATACCAGAACCTTATTTTCATTTATTATTAAAACAGGCTGCATTATAACCCCAAACTGTATAGTATTACAAACATTCCTTGAACAATTCAAATGCATACATGTACAAAATGATAAAAAGTAAAAGGTTATTGTTATCAATCACAGATGCAGAGATATGCATGGAATTTCCCATCTGAATGTGTTTATAAAACTCCATCTTTACCCTCCGTGTTCGTAAAATGTGTGGATGCACTCTTTGCTGTTCCTGTCCCAGATTTTCACTGTTTTATCATCACTACCTGACACAATCAAACGGCCATCAGGTGAAAATCTGACAAATGAAAGTAAAAATTCTAATAAGCTTTTGACCATTCAGTTTTTTAGCAGTTTCAGTTGGCATACCTTAAATATAGAAATATGAGTTGAGTTAATTTTGAATAAACAGTGCAAGTGCTTAGAGAAACCTAGCTATTACATGTGTGTAATTCAGGATCAAGAAGATTACAAACTATTTCAGCTATTCTTTTTTTATGCCCAAGTAAGAAATCTTTGTTTACACTTACTTGGCACTTCGAACCCAGTTGCTGTGCTGATTTAGAGAATACAGAAATTTTTGCCTGTGACAAGTCCACAACTGAATAATTAAAATTAAAGGCAGCATATAATATCAACATACTTCGAGTTTTAAATGTGACAGGTGTAATATATATAAACTACAAATGAAATATCTTAACTGTTTACTATGTAAACAGATTTTTAAAAAATTTCAGAACTTTTATTTACTGTGATATTATGAATCACCAGTATACTGTATTATAATATCTAAATTAGCAATACATTTTATCGATAAAAAAAACCTTGTACCTTAATTGTTTTGTCATCAGAAGCAGTAATTAACGTCTGTCCATCATAAGTAAAGTCTACACTCCTGACAGTTGCAGTGTGTGCCTTGAATACTGTGGACTCTCCTTTTCTATAAAAAAAAATATTTCCATTTAGTTTTAGAAAGAGACATTGTTTCACTTACTGCTTATTAAAATAGTTTTTTTTAAAATCTGATCATTAAATTTTACCTTTCAATGTCAGTTAAATGTACGCTAACGTCATGTACATGTAATTGTATTCATTGGATGTGTTGCTGTTTTTGATGATAATTACAGAATTTCAAGGGACATTATCCAGGCCAGGGATAGACATTAACTTTTCAACTCACTTGCCCCTCCGACAAGTGAACTGAAATTCTGACTTGCCCGAATGTAAAAATTGGTAGCCCGAAAATTACAATATAGGAAGAAGACAACACCACATTCGTTAATTTTATTTGAGTAACTCACAAATATGATGACCAAATATGTTCTATTTCATAAGCTCAGTTGCTGGATAAAACATTAATGGACCAGAATTTTTGGCATATTAAACCTCATTAACTTTTAATAACATGTCTTGTTTAATTTTCGATGGATGCTTCTCCCCTAACAAATTATTAACGGAAAAGACTGCAAGTAAAGCCATTTGAAGTGTAGTCTTTGCTACCCACAGGTTTCATGATCAAGATAAGTCGTACAACAAATATATTCGATCTAATAAATTCTGTGCGTAAGCAAATAAGATGAAACTACATCATAATACCGGTATACAGTTTTTTCAAAAGAATGTAACATAATTATGAGATGAGGGTATAATTTATTTGAACTAGCAGGGCACGTAGAATTTAAATTTGATAATTGATTAAGCTTTAATACTGGACAACTTCTCTAAAATCAACAATGAGGCCTTCCGAGGTTCCGTATGCAAAGTTGTATAGTTAAAGTTTATTTTTACGTTTTTAAATTATTTTCATTATTTCTATTAAAATTTTCACTTGCCCGATCGGACAAGTAAGTTTATATTTTCACTTGCCCGAAATGACATTTTACTTGCCCCGGGCAATCGGACAACCTTTAATGTCGATCCCTGCAGGCATGGAATGCAATGGCAGTACATTTGTACATGTATTTCCCCCCCTTTTTTTTATTTTCAAACATTATAAAACTTCTACATACACTGTAGGAATCCAGAGCCGGACCGTTTTATCTCTTGAGGCTGAAGCTACCAGGTGTCCTGAGGGTGAAAACTTGACGTCCATTACTGCATCCTACAGAAGATCATCCATAAAGAAATTGCATAAACCTACTGCATCAATATTTTTACTCGCTTTCGGTGATTTTATGAATTGCTTTTTGCTATATATTTTGATGTGAAAATGGAGCATCTTTAATAAGAGTGGAAAGTGTAATTGTCTGTTTGGTAATAATGTATGTGTTGAATAATTAATTGGCCAGATTTCTAAACATGGTATGATAAAACCTGTCATTTAGGAAAGACATGTTAAAAGTTTACCTTGTGTCCAACAAATCTGTATGCACGCATCTGCGGTTTGAAATTCCACACCATTAGGCAAGAGTCCATGGACACAGAAGCTGAAAGAAACCGAAGTATCAAATTTATTTATAAGACATGTGTAAGTATGTTAATTAGCAAATGTTTATTTTTCTCTCACGGCTGATGTTATTAACAGTGTATTACATGAAAATTTATGAGAAAGCACAGAAGTTTTACAAGTAGTAAACATTTTGGAAAACAAACACCCCCCCCCCCCCCCCCCAATCACTTTTCAAATTTCAACCTACTGATTAATGACATAATCAGGATATTTGAATTAAGTTTGAGTTAATTTAAGCAAGTTACATCTTACCAAGCTGCTTCATGTTGGGATTGAAGTCGAGACTGCATACTGTATCTCTGTGTCCCTTGAAATGCCGCTCTAAGGATGGATCCTCCTGAGACAGAAATCAAATTCACAACTGATAATATTTTCATTCAGGTTTTTTTTCTTGAATGTGCAACAGAATCGTGGCAGTACTGCGCCTATTATACACCTATTAAACACACTATCACACCCTTCCCCCTTTTCTTTTGTCTTTGAGACTAGAAATACCACACAAGACTTTTCATTCCACTTCACGTGGAGTTATGGGTTATTTTGTTGGGTGCTAATGCAGCAGGTAGGAGGAATGACCACAAGTAGGTTCGAACTTACGATCCTTCAGTTTAAAAATCACTGCTCTATGAGTGAGCTAAAGGGTTAACCCACTAGGTAATGCTAGTAGGAGCTTGGCAGTACTGAACTTATTATACAACTATTACATACACTATCACAAATATATTGCTACTGTACATTTTAAATAATTTACCACATTGTCTCAAGTTAAGTGTTATATATATAGTAAAGACCATCTTAATTTCACAACAATAACAGACACCTTCCACTCAAAATTAGGCCTAGTAGAGTGTCAGTAAACAGTATTTCATGATTATCTTATTAAAGCAGTTTCAGAATAAATATTGCATTGATCAACAGAATACCGAGAAGTCTATAATGATAAATTTCCGGTATATGAAAACTTAAAAGAGAAAAGAATTTAGAAAATGTTTCATTTCTGCAACAGCTACCTACCAAAACAGTGGCCATCGTAATCCCGTATAGACAATTTAATGATCTATCGATTCAGGTCCAGTCATGCACATAAATTCGAACTGTGGCGGGTATGTTTACCAAAGGGAGTTAACTGCGTAACCGGAGACAATGCGGCTGCTTTCCATCTACTTCATTTTTCACACCCATTAATCTATGCCCTGCATATACCAAGCTGTGATAAATACCCAACCTTAACACTTTGTTTTCAAAGTAAAAAATTAAAAAAAAATAACGATTCTGCTAACAACTTCCTGTGCTGTGCAGATCTTATTTAGAAAACCAAATGTGGTCCAATTAAAAATTTCCGGATTATGATTTCAGTAACATACCCTTATTTTTGAAAACTTTTTTATTATCTATATCTTTATGTCTTTACTGATGTATATTTATAGAAGAACCCTTCAAAATGAGGATATGTAGATCACACACATCAGTTTAGTTTATCCCCCTCCTTTCACATTTTTTTTTTGGGGGGGGGGGGGGGGGGGGGGGGGATATTTTCTTAGGAAATTAAGGATTCTGTCTATCACATTCATATTTTAATTACATTTTTTTTTTCACGTTTTAGAAATTGGCCTCCTACTCACATAATACTATGAACATCTAGTCTCCTTAAGGTTCCTTGTCTGGATTTTAAATAGTAAACCCGTTATCATACCTAGAATGCTTTTACAAAAATATCACTCACTCGCCACACTTGCACCCCTGTTATCATAAATCACATTGCCAAACTAACCAACTCCTTCACAAAACAATATGATTGATTTCATTTAAATCCTACCAAAAACTTGCACATACCAACATTTTTTAGGAAACCAAGAAATATTCACTCAAGATATCATTTGTACAAATGTACCATAATTTAAAACATCTGTACCATTATTGATATCCTCATATACCTGATGCAATAATAAGTCCTTATGCCAGCAATCACATTGTTCAGTTTTTTAAAACACTTGGTTCATGTACTTCAAATGACTCCCCCCCCCCCCCTCCCCAAACCCCCCCCCCCCCCCCCCCCCCCAAAAAAAAAAAGGAAAAAAAAGTGAAAAGCTGTCAATGTGACAGCAAACTGGGTTTTCTTTAATGTGAACTGTATCCATAATCCATGTCAACCCTGAATTGATAAACACTACCTTCCGTATCCAGGAAATTGGAGTACCCTATATGCAATATTCTGCGAGGAAATGACTAAGTTCAACAGCTGGTATTATTTTCATAAATTAACAGAAATCAAAATCCTAGCAATATGCACACCTCTGATATATGTTCAATTGATCTACAAAACAAAAACTTCCTATCTTGAAAACTGTAGGAGGAGTTATCCGTACAATAGGGGTACCCTATATGCAATATTTTGCCAAAAAATGACTACGTTCAACAGCTGGTATTTTTATCATTAATTATCAGAAATCGAAATCCTAGCAATATGCACACCTTTGATATATGTACAATTGATCTGCAAAACAACAACTTCCTATCTTGAAAACTGTAGGAGGAGTTACCCGTACAATATGGGTACCCTTTTGGCAGCCGCCTGCCCGCCCACCATTTTCACCATTTCAATAACCGGATTTTTCCATGGGAAAACCCAGTTAAAAACAACAAAAAAACCAAACAAAACCCTATTTACAGAGAACAAGAACTTTGCATATTTAATGTAATGATATTTTTTTATTATTATAAATCATATCTTAATAATAAGCAATTACTTTATATCTATCAATTTAAACCATGAACAAAAATTCATTTGAAATAACAAACATCACAAGGAAAAATTAACAGACATGTTTGAAGGTACATGTATCATACTTTGTAGTCCAATGTGACTCAATTAAAGATACATTTCATCAAAAAAAATACACATTAAAAGAACCCTCTAGAGTAAACCACGGCACAATTCCACACAGGACTTGAACAATCAGGAACATTACCAACAGCTGTGTCTTTCAATAATCAGTTTAAAATCAGAAACTTATTGACATGTAAAAAAAAGACAATGTACAAATACATCCATGTACTTTGAAAATAATACTAGAGATAATGAACAGAAATCCCATCAATGAAAACAAACTACCCAGAGAACCAGTTGCTCAAACCTAAATTTACTTACATGTACATATAACATTAAAATTGCCAGGCTTTAAGAAAACAGACATGCATTCACACATTATAAAACATACAGATGAAGGGAAATCCAATATCAACATGTAAATGACTTTTGGGGAAGAAGATTTACCTTTCATCATGTTCATAAAATCTATTTACTAGATCCTTAAAACTGTTTTGTGAATTCTTTCCTACTAATCAATAAGTGGTGTTTGATGCAATGTCAGGTATAAAAAAAAAAAAAAGAAAGAAGGAAAAGAACAAGCACAACATCTTGTGTACATGCCATTTACATTAAAAAAAATCATTTGAATAAAACTATACAAAATGGTGTTTATCATAAATAACAATTCATATATATATGTAAAGAAATGCACATCTCTGTTTAGGTGAATAAAAAAATATTTAACATAAATAATGGAAAAAGTAATGTACAAATAAAAAAAAAAAAGGTATTTGGTTTAATAGTGATTCTTACATGTTTACACACACATACATATACAGTATATAGATGTAGGTTATCTAGATAAACTTGACAAACAGTTGATAAACTAGAAATAATTTATCTCCGATTTCAGCTTTCATGCGCCACATGATCAAGAAAGGTACATTGATCTAGGATCATTACATCTTGAAAAGTTGTGAACCATATGAAACTGCTTTCCACAGACAAGCATATGAACATAATGAACATGCAACATATACACATGAAAAGGCTATAAATCCGATTGTCATGAACTCACTTAATAAACATCATCAAGTGAAAAATAACCAGTGTTACGATGCTTTAGCAATAATGAACCCATCTTTCTTAACATCCACCCCTCGGCCGTCCCAGGCATAGTCAAAGTTCACCTTCATGAAATCCACCGCCTTCTGAAACACAGCATCGTTAGGTTTGCCCATGGAGCCTTTCCTCACACTGATGGAACCCTTGGCTTTTATAACTCGCTCCACCTCCTTCTTAACGTACGCAGAAGAGAAGCAGCTCCACAGAGCATCGACAGCGTAAAACACCGGATACCGCTTGGTGCTGTCAGGAGGGGACACCGCAATTTCGTACACCGCTTGCAGAGCCTCGCTGTTATACACCTTGTCATTGCAGAACCCAGGCGAGACACTGGGCTTCTTTTTCCAGTCCTCCGTTTTGACGTCGGGCTTGGTGTGGGTGATCAGAGGCATCCAGTTGTCCCAGGATAACACACTGAGTGGTCCCATCACAAACTTTGTCACGGGGGCCGCCTCTCTAGGTTGTTTCTTGACTGGTTTTGACACCTACAAAGTAGTGACAAGCAATTAACCAACTTCACATGCATTCTCTTCTACACAATCAGAGTCATTGCATGTATTGTGCAATACATGTATTTGAAGATGTAAGCCACAAAGAATGTTATAAAATAGTACATTTTAATGCATAAACTTTTAGCTCAAAAAGTGCTTCAGTAAATAAAATTTGCTTAAAAAATATGTTTACCATATGTTCCTTGTTACCCCTTCCCCAAATTACTCAACACATAAATGACTATTACAGTGTATTTTATGATACTGTATTAATTACATGAAGTAATAAATAGGAGGGGTTTGCTTCTTTCAAAAAAGAATGATACATCAAAGCATCTAATAAAATTGTAAGTGTTTGATGTGCGAGTTAAAATGAGCATGCAATCAAAACCTTGCAAGCTAAAACTTTACCTTTGGTGAAGCTTTTGGACTTTTCCTGGGAGTCTGCTGAGCTTTCTTGGCTTCTTTTTTTGGAGTTTTACTCTCCAGTTTGGTTTTGTTTGCAGGTTTGGATTTCTCACTTTTCTTCGGTGCCCGAGTCTTCTCTTGTTTCTTAACAGCACTAGCTGGGGTGGTTTTCAATGACTTTTTAAGGAGTTCTGCCTTTTTATTGCCGACTTTTGCTAACACCTTTGGTTTGGTGATTTTCCCAGGTGATTTTTTAGCTGCTGGAGAAGGTTTTGTGGATTGCACAGGTTTTGTTCCTTTGCTCTCATTTCTTTTGGACTTCACATCATTAGTTTTCTTATTTGCTACTTTGTCGTCTTTTGCATTTTCTTTAGCCTCTTTGCTAGGAGTAAGGCTTTTAGGTGGTCTACCTGGCCTTTTCTGTTCTCCCTTTGGAGGTCTTCCAGATTTTTTCTTCTCTTCATTTTTCTCTTCCTTCTGAACTTTCGAAGGTCTTCCAGGTTTCTTTTTCTCTTCCACTGCTGGACTTTTTGGAGGTCTTCCAGGTTTCTTTTTCTCTTCCACTGTAGGACTTTTTGGAGGTCTCCCAGGCTTCTTCTTTCCTCCTTCATTCTGAGCTCTAGGAGGCCTTCCTGGTTTCTTTTTTCCACTTTCATTTTGAGTTCCACTATTAGACTTCAAAGATTTCTTCACAGACTTTGGCGGAGTCTTTCTTGAGCTCATTTCCTTGCCCTCTTGTTTTTTCACTTTCACGTTTGATGGGACTTTTGATTTGGTGGTTTCCTCCTTTTGGTCATCTTCATTTTTTAACCCTTTGTTCACAGGAGAAGTCTTTGCTAATTTTTTTTCAATAATTGTTCTTTTTGCCTTAGACAAAAGTTTAGCAGTTGCTGCGTTCTTGAACTTGTTCAAAGCTTTAAGGGGAGACTTTTTATCAATCTTTAATTTTTTGGTTGGTGATCCTTCCCCTCCACTTCCCTCCATTTTCGCCTCCATCTCCAGTGCTCTCTTGGCCTTCTTTTCTTCTTTGAGGGCTAGTTTTTGTTCTTTGAGCATTGTTTTCGTAGATTTGTTGTCCTCAACACTTTTCAGTGAACTAAATAACCTCTCTAATTCCAAGTCTAATATACCTCCCTCCTCTGAATTTTTCTTGGCTTTTCGCACTTCGTTTTCGTAACTCTGCAAAAACAAGGAATAAGCAAGTCAAGAAATCAGTATTGATCCCAAATTTCAATAGCTTACGTTTAAATAAGCAAAATTTACATAATATTGATTTGCATCAAAGTTTTGTTATTGATGCAAACCACAGTCAATATTTACATTCCTCTCCTATCTGTCCATGGCTGCATGACAATAGAATATTAGTTTACATATAAGATCTGTTTTAAGCAAGATATATATAGTGCTCACATTCATTTTAGGTCTAAAATTGGAATTTTCTTTTCAACATTCAAAATGTAAACAAAAACATGACCTGGACTTTGTTTATAAAACAAAGAATTGTGAGCTCTGGATCTCGCTTATAACTCGATGACTGGCACTCAAATTTTGGATGACTATTAGAAATACCTTACTGAAGAAATGTAAACATTAAAAACAGGAAAATGAATTTTGACCAAAATTGTGACCATATCCCTTTAATATCTTATGTGCCTTAAGCTCAACTGTCTATTATAAGTCCTTCGAAAACTGGGTATAAAGTTTGTGTGATTCATCATTCCAGCATATTAAATCATTAATGTGAACAACAAGGACAAATTAGTATCTACACAGTCCTTGCTAGCATGTACTTTGCCATGATTTTGTGTACTCCAGATGCCACTTTGGGTGTTAAGGTGCTAAGGGACATCTGTCGATATTGATGTGGATTAAAATACATTAATTAAAATACTTTCACCGGTTTAGAATTTTCAAATTTTACAATATTTACCCCCAAAAATATGTTTTAAAAATTTTTGGAAAGGTAAAAATTTTAAAATCCCCAACGGGATTCGAACTCACGACTCAGATTCGTAGTGAACCCTCTAACCCACTGCGCTGCGCTGTTAGGTGACAATTTTGGGAAAGAAACTATTTATAAAATAACACTTGATTTTATTGTTTATTTCAATAAATAGTACATCACAACATGGAGTTGTCCCATACCACCTTAAAAGTGTGAAAAAAAAACCCAAGACCAAACTACTAGCCAAATCTTCGGTAGCAATGATTTCAATGGCTGAAAGTCTAATTCTAATTAGTTTATTTGATAGTAGCTTTAGATGATGACCCATCTGTATAAACTCATGATGTGTAATTCATCAATAAATCACCTTTAGTAACTTCAAGCTGCCTTCTCGTAAACATATGGACATCAGGGTTTCAAAGGTAAAGTTAGCATTGTCTATTCTCAGATGAGCACCTCCAGTTATTTTTGAGATCTGTTTGTAGAAGTCTGATCTGTACCCCACCTGTAAACCGTAGATCCTGACTCCCTACAAAACACAAAGCAAGAGACATGTTAAATCAACAGAGCTTATGCAATTAAAAGTTCATGTAAAGTTTCACAGGCACTGCTGAGTCAGGTCAAATGCTGCTGCATTTATTTGTTTTACTGCCATAATATTAAAGAAGAGAATAATTTTTAAAAACTTTTTAAGTTGAAAAATTGAGTGTGTCATTAAAAATAAATACCTGCCTGTCATATATTTTTACTTTTTTTGTCTGAGAAACTTTAAGATTATTTTTTGTCCTTACAAAAGCCAATCAACACCCAATTATCCTTTTACATAAATATGATAAACATCTAATAATTTTCTATTGCCAATTGGATAAGTAGTGATGGGAATCGGTGAGATTTTCATAATCGATTATCGGTTTCCCGCAACTAACTAATTATGTAATATAATTTACTTATTATTTCTTGCCATAAAAATGTTGTATTCAAAAGATTTTCTGTAGTAGGCTGTCCAACATTAATTTTCCTGAAAATAAAATACGTCCAAACCCGAGAATGTGCTTTATTTCCCAGGTAAGGATATGGAGTTCGTCTGACATGTCAGCCATTTTCAGACCGCACGCCTTTTTAGGATTTAGATAGTTGGCGTCTTGAATATTCTGTTTATGATATGCGCTCCTTGAAAGGGAAAAAAAACCTCAACCGATTAATCGTTATAAAACCTTTTATGATCAAGCGCTTAGAATATGGTAACAATCGACTGATTTTCGATTATAATTGATGATTGGGACATCACTATGGATAAGAATCTTCAATATAAAGCATGTTCAGATTTGTAGTTCACAACATCCTACCATCAATCCCACCAACTTTTGAAAACAAAAATCAATTTTTCTATGAAAAATTTAGAAAGCAAGAATTATGTTAGATGTAACAAACCATTTCCTTCAGAAGAGCTGTCTCGACCCTCCAGTCAATGTCGTTGACAAACTGATCATATTTATAGCCTGGTTCGTGGGGGTCGGAGTCTCCGATCAAAACAAGACTTCTCTGACTCCCAGGGGTCCAAGATAGAGACTCTCGAGTCTTCCTCAGAACAAGTTCGTAACACTCGTCATCATCACCTCCATGAGTGATTGATAGGTTCTCAAAGAATTTCACCACTTCCTCAATACTGGCACCAAAATCGATCCATTTGATCAGATATCTGTCATGGCTGAGATCATAATAGTCACCGTGTGCCATGAAAGCTAGGCGAATCCCAGGCATGTCGGTCTGTAAGCGGTTGACTAGATCCTTAATTCTCTCCCCTGCTTCTTCCATGTAACTATACATAGACCCTGTAGTGTCAAATGAAAAGACAATCTCGCGAAGGCCTCCGGGAACTTTTCTAGGAGTTTTCACAGGAGAGGCAGTTTCATTGGTGCAGGCACTAGCCTCAGGTTTATTTTCTTCCTGACTCTCTGCCTTTTTATCACTGTCTTCATCACTGCTGTTTTTAATTTCACTTTCATCCATTTCTTCTTGATCTGTACCAACTTGTTCTTTCTCAGTATTCTCACTTGCTTCCTCTTCAATTTTGGTTAATGGTTCTTCTTCGATCTTTTTTTCACTATCTGGGTTTTCTATAGAAGTCAAATATTCAACAACTTCAAAGGCAGAAGCTCTTGGCTGGAGACCTCCACAAGTAATCTTGGAAGCCCCATATGTTGAAGTGGAACTCTCATCAGAAAATTCATAAACTATATCTGATGCAGCTACGGGTAAAACCAGATCGTCAAATTCTAAGTTAGTAATTTTGCCTACAATTGAACCAGATGGAAGTTTTTGCATTTTCTTCTCGATCTCTGAAGCCCTAGTCATACTGGGGTCCACCTCTATTTCCAGTTGAGGAGGCAGAATTTCTGTAGCTTCTGAGGCCAGATGTGTTCCTTTGTCATTATTCAATTCATTCTCAGATATCTTGTCATTTAACTTTAGGGTGGGGTCTTTTTTTAGTTTGGTAAAACTGGTTGGAGCTGGGGATTTAGAATAAAATAAGGGTGTGGAAAAAGAAAATTCTCCATCTACATCATCTTTCGGTTTGGTGGGTTTCAATGTGGGAAATCTTGGCATCTTATATTTCTTTTCTGGTGCCTTTTTCCCTGGCGATGCTTTCTTTCTAGATGAATCAATGGCTGCTATTTTTTCTAATTTAGGTGGAGCGTCTAATGAATCTACCGGGACATTCTTTTTCTTCTTCTCTACCTTTCCTTTGGCTGTGGCAACTGTAGCACTTGTGCTCTGTTTCTTTAACTTGGGTGGTTTATCAGTGACAAGGAATTTTGAACTTTTTCTTTTTATTCCTGGCATCTTGATTTATGTCAATTCTCTTTTCTCTGCTAAAATAAACAAGAAAATTTAATAGGGAATACAATCAACACATTTGTCCAAGACTACAGTAAAATTAGTAATGATACATCATCCTGCATATCTATAAAAAGAATCTGAATTTTATTATTTTTGTTCAGAAATTAGATAAGCTAACAATTATACGAATTTATTATCATGTAAGTTATTCCGGTGTCTTGCAATATCATTATTGGGATTTGGTTTTTAAGTAAATGAGTTACAGTATTACATTTTTTTATAAATTGAATCAAAACTGCAAATTTCACGTAAGCATCGGTGCAAATTTGAATAAAATACTTGGAATTAAGGAGAATAGTAAAATACAATCACCATATGTTTTGTATTTATAATTAAGATGCATAAATCTAAAATGGCAATGCATTACTGTTTTCAGTAAGCATTCACCTTAGATCGGTTATGTGTACAGGCCACAGCAACCAAGTTCCTGATTTGACGCAAAAATTGCATCCGTGATAGTAAAAATTAATCCATTTCATTTTAGGAAATCATGGCATACGAGTTAGAAAATATTTTTTAAAACGATTTCGTACCATTATCAAGATATATTTCGAGTAAACTACCTAATATTGTTGAATTATTGATGATCTAAGGTGGCCTACTCTCAACTTACCTTTTCTCATTATTCTGCAAAATTAATTAAAAATATTACGTTTGCATTGAGTGTAAATACTTGGAATACATACCGAGATTTGTTCAGTTATTCATAGTTGTAAAAGTTGTGAAATATACAAATTATTTTGGTATTTGTTCTCTCTTGTTCGGGCACATGCCGGACCGACGCTTGCATGAAAGTAACGAACAATTTGATTGGTTCGAATGGAATCGTCCTCTTTTTATTACGACGTCCCGTTCGGATAGTAAAAAAACCCAAAATGGATAAATTTAAAATGTATAGATAAAAGACTGAAAAGATCTAAATCAAATCTCATATTAAAACATTCATACAAAATACTATAAATCAGATTCTTGCATATCTGCGAACTTCAAATATTTTGATAACCAATTTAATAAATTTACATAGTAAAATTATCGCAAATATGCATCGGACCCCCCTGGCAAACACAATTATCCTTCGGACCCCCCCCCCCCC
>WFKH01003881.1:22649306-22683292 GCA_016163765.1 Magallana hongkongensis | reverse complement strand
AGTGTAGGTCCAAAAATTAGTTTAAAAGGGAGTTAATATAGTAACTCGTACCAAATGTCAACATTTTAATTCAACCCTATCATTAATTCATAATCAAACGGAAGACCCACTCGTTGCTCGCAACGAGATCGTGTCTAGTTTTCACTATTATTATTATTATTCTTTTTTTTCTTAACATTTTTCTTAAAACTCAAATATCTCAAATATGCTACAATGGATTTTTATGAAATTTTCACGAATAATACAAAGTATCAAGGTATTTTATCATGTACATTTTTATTGATGACGTCACTTCCGGTCGGCCGTCATATGCGTTTTTCTTTTTGTAAAAAGTGATCTTGTCCTCCCTTTTTCTTAAAAACGATTAAAGATAGAAAATTGAAAGTTTCAGAAATGATAGATTTTTGAATTCCTAGGGCCGATCAGGTAAAACCACGATCGTCCGTCACTTCCGGTCCGCTCAAACAGCATTTTTGGAAAATTGTGTTTTGAAAATTTTTCAAATTAAATAATTTACAATTTTTTTCCATCAGAATATGTTTTAAACTTATCAAATTTTAATATGAGCAGGTCGTCCGTCACTTCCGGTCGTCACCGGAAGTGATTCCAAAATTTCAATTTTTGGAATTTTAAAGCATATACGTTTTGTAGACATTATTGTACTGAAAACAAAACTAAAAACCGTTTTAAAATCGGACAACGCATTGCAGAGATATTGAAGTTTAAAAATGGCATTTTCGGGAAATCTTAATTTTGCAGTGTAGGTCCAAAAATTAGTTTAAAAGGGAGTTAATATAGTAACTCATACCAAATGTCAACATTTTAATTCAACCCTATCATTAATTCATAATCAAACGGAAGACCCACTCGTTGCTCGCAACGAGATCGTGTCTAGTTTTCTTTCTTTTTTTTTTTTTTTTGTTTGTCAAGTTTTTTGGGGGGGTCTTGCCCCCCCCCCCCCCCCCACTTTCAAAAACGATGCTACGTACCTGGTAATAATTTGAGATCGCGGGGTTTTTTTTCATATTGTTTACGGAGTTTCGGACCTTTCTATATGCAGACCAATCAGAATCTTTATTAGTTTCAATTGCTTTATTGCGCAGACGGTCTCTAATTCTGATCGTTCTCCGTAATATAGAGTCGAACCATGGCTTGTCGCGAGGACGGATAGTTATTGTTTGTTCCGGTATACACTCGTGAACGTACGAAAGAAATTTCGAAGTAAAATTTTCCGCTGCTGAACTAACAGTATTGGCTTCCGCAATAATGTTTGTCCAATCGCAATGTTGAATTTAAGAATTTAGTTTACTATAAAGTCCGCATCTTTATAAATCCATAACTTACGTTTATAGGAACGATTATAATTTAGACTTGAGGAAAGCGCTATGTATGTTGCTTACCAGACCATTAAATAAAATATTTTTCTCCTTGCAACTATTTGAAATATCTTTTTCAAACAATCATTTGAAATGTTTTTCATCACACAGTTATTTGAAATATTTTATCCTAACAACGAAAAATTTACTGGTTAAACTTTTTAAAAAAAATTTCCACACGCAGGAGCCAAAATTAAAATTGTTTATGATTACAGATCTGTCACAAACTATTGCAAGTCCATGTTAAAAAATGCAATTTTAGAATTTTAGAAAGTCAAATGCAACCCCCCCCAACCCCCCCCCCCCCAAAAAAAATCCCCCACCAAAAAACAGTTTTACATTCGAATTGTATAATACATTGATGTTCATTCTAGGGGGCCATTTTAGATCCTTAATTTCTATCTTTTAAAAGGATATCTTTATGAATATTTGTACACGTACTCTTCATTAGTCCTATATAATTAAAAAATATATAATTTCTTTGACAATCAAAGACGTCGTAAATATTTTAGAGATTTATTTAAAAAACAATTTGAAAAAAGATTTAGATATATATTTAATTCTGCGCACATCGTTTATAAATATGTTTGGGTAGGGTCATCATTAAAAATATCTTTATATTTTCCCTAACCCGACCCTAAATTTTGAAGTCGGGTAGGTAGGTACATTTTTCTACCGGGGCAGAAAATGAAAATACATTACAGATTTTAATTAAAAAAAATGAATCAATTCCTTTTATTTTAATGACAAAACTAAACAACATGACAAAACAAAGTCAGTGTTATTATTCATGTACGAATGGAATGCATAATTTTTTTAAAATAATTTAATATTAATTTAAGCACACATTTTAATATTGTTTATTTTAAATTTACATGTAAACATGTTTGTTTCAATAAATAGATGTGCATATATGTAACTAGATTCATTATCATTTCAATATTGATGTACGTTTTTACCAGCTGTTTACTTAGCATCAATTCATTTCTCTCACAAACTTCGGGTAAAAATAGATTTTATAATAAAAAAATCTATATTGTGGTTAACAAAATTCAAGTGGCGGAAACGTGGGTCGGTCGCGATAGGGGAAACATTTTTATTTTGTCTTAAAAGTAATTCCGTTTTATTCCGGTTAGCACATTTTATTTCCATTTCTGTAAAACTTAACCTGGAAAGGAAATTCAATGAAAATGT
Source organism: Magallana hongkongensis (assembly GCA_016163765.1). NCBI lineage: Eukaryota > Metazoa > Mollusca > Bivalvia > Ostreida > Ostreidae > Magallana > Magallana hongkongensis. The sequence continues at coordinate 22,680,722 of WFKH01003881.1, read as the reverse complement.
ATCGAAAACTCAATTTCACTACGTAAAGAATAAACATTTTTGAAATAAATGGAAAACAAATGTACTAAAATGACAATTTAATGAATATCTTAACGTTGTGAGCGGCCTTTAAAAAAACGAGGCAACCATCCGGGCCTTCAGAAAATTTAACATGGCAGCCGTCTGGAGGTTGGTCATCATTTGTTTCAATTTACGTTGTACCCATTTCTTGAATCGAAATGCTATTTGAATATTTCAAAACATTTAGATTGGCAGAGTTAGAGAAAATATAACATCGTCTTAATTTAAAGGCATGGCAGAGTCATTTAAAGAAAATAAGAATCCGCCATTTTCAATGGATTTGCATCCGTTGAAAAAGGTGCCAAAATTGAAAATAGGCATTGAAACCAAATGATTTTCAATAAAATATAGAAATTCTTCATTATTTAAAATGTATTTTGGTAATGTATAAAATACTTGCGTTCGCTACAGTAATAAAATTGAATTTTTAGGGCAGACCACGTGCACGTAATGAAACTGGGTGGGCACTATTGGAACACAATTTTGAATTATATTGGTTGGCACTATCAAGTTATAAGTGCTGTAGCGTATGTGACTTTATGTAATGTAGCTATTGAGCATACTCCACTGTATGTGTAGTTGTATTAGCATTGCTCTATATTGAACTGAAATGGTGACTGATAATTTTCATTAACTACACAATTTAATATGTAAACGGTGTGACCGTTGAGTCGAGTGCAGGTTTTATGCTTTGAAATGCAGACATTAGGATCCACCTGCCTACTCAAATCATAAGCCAAAGTTAAACTAAACGTCGCGTGCTACATTATGACGTCATGTTTCATACGTAAAACGTAAAAGTTGTGTCTTCGGAAATAGCCGAAGAAAAGTACGTAATTCCGAGAATCTTTTATTTCTTCTTTTAATGCTTATCTATATTGTAAATTAGTAAATTTTCTATTTATACTTTATTCAGTGAGTGTCTAAAACAGTCTTCACGAAAACTCGGTGGTCCGAAGACCGCGGCCAGTGAATTTTGATGTCGGGTCAGTGAAAATCAAAAGTCAAGAAGTCCGATGGGCTTGTAGATTTTCAAAGTCATACATAATCAAAAATATATTCTAACTGTCTTACTTACGTATTTAGGTCCATGGTCAATTATTTAGACGTAACTATTAACTAGTACGTAAAATGCGCGAATATCTTACGAACAACTGACTGAAACACGACAAAGGGCGAAAATTGGCGGCCTTCGAGAAATTGAAGTACAGAGAGGATGCGGTGCCTGGAAAAGCCACTAAAAAAAACCCCAAAACTGCTCATGTATCTATTTTTGAATGAAGGGGGCCAGTAAAAATTTTTGGGGGCTAGTAAAATTAGAAAGTTCACTGGTCCTACTGGCCAGTAAGTTTGAAAAGTTTTCGTGAAGACTGCTAAAAGTTCGGTTCCTTGATGTTAGTGTTTTTATTTTCCATCTAATAAGTTGATAAGACATACGTGAAACTAGTCTTATTTCCTGATTAAAGCACTGTTAAAACTTATCTGGTTTGCAAAGTCAATCATTTTCATTTAAATTACTTTCCATTGAAAACTTGGAAAGTTTTTAATGGAGAAAATGAACAATAAACATAGAAAAGCGCCACTCATTTAATGAATGAGTAAACTTTGTCGAACAAAATGGCGACCAATATGGCGGCGCCCATGAGCTGGAAGAAAATTTTTCAGCCCTTAGTACCCCTGATTCAACTTCTATTTTTCACTGATTTTCTTATATGGACGTGTTACCATTAAGCCCCGCTTTGCGAGGCGGGTTTCGCCCGCCTCTCGCTGCGCTCGGTATTACCATGATTACTGTACTACATTGAAACCATAAGCATAAGGTCTTGATGCAAGCAAAGTAGTTTCATGTGCGAAAAATGGCCAAACACATGTGAAAATTAGGTCAGGCTACAGGTAAAGAATGCTCTACCCCAATTGGCCTGGTAAAATTTTCACAGATTTCGTTATTTTTTTTTACAGTTTTGTAAAGAAATGCAAAAACTGTGTATAGGTACTAAAGTCATAAACTGAATTTACTGTAGATTCCTAATTAAATGCTATGAATTAATATCCGCATAAAATTGCAAGAAACAAATCTTGCTTTGATTTTTCGGACAGATGTAAAATAAAAAAAACTATGATAAAATTCGGCGTTCGCCATTATATATTCTCGCGATTTGATGGTTGAATTGCAGAATTAAGTACTCACGTAAAATAAGGAATCTTCAGTAATTATCAGTAACCTATTTTGAACTGATGATAGGATTCATAAGATAATAGGCTTTAAACATGTAAAGAGCAGTCAAGTAAATTTAATTGGTAATCAAAACAGAAAATTTTATTTACATTTCATCATTTTTAATGACATATTTACAAATTCTGCAGGTTTGTAACCTAGCAATTGGATAGTTTGGAAACATTATACAACCCATCGTTTGATGTATTTATAACTAAATCTATCTTGCAGCAAACCATGATGAGAAATAAAGTGAAATACAGATAATCAATATGAAGATCGACAGAAATAAATTAAAGAAATCAACAACAGAAGTGGTAAGAGTCATAAGTGAATAATATTAAAATATCAAGGGAGTATCATCAATGTATTATTCTATATGAGATTTCTGAACAGATGTTTTAAATCAAAATTGTTGATATTATAAATGCCTTACTACACTTGGGATATCTTTCTTTTCGTTTCTAGCCTGCGGATTGTCGGGTATTGATTGAGAAGCTGCGAAATGCGACAGAAGAATACCTGTACAAAGAATTACAGGCCATCACGACTGTTACGTCATGGACCTATGGAAAGGTAAGTTAAGTGCCATTGATATATATTTTATATATATTTTATATGCCATTATTAAGGCTTAAGGTGGTATGGGACGTGACGTATTGTTTATCAATCTAAACAATGAAACCAAGTGTAAAATTTTATATAAATAGTTTCTTTCCCGATTTTGTCACCTATCAGGGTAGTGCAGTGGTTTAGAGGGTTTACTATGAATCTGTAAGTCATGAGTTCGAATCCCGCTGGGGGTTTTACAATTTTTACCTCTCCAAATATTTTTAAAAGCTATTTTTTGGTTAAATATTGTTAAATTTGAAAATTCTAAACAGGTGAAAGTATTTCAATTATAATGTACTTTAATCCACATTAATATCGACAGATGTCCCATACCACCTTAAGTTTTCTCAGCAAATTTTATTGAAACAATTCTCTTCATCTACAATAAATTAAGAATGAAAAGATTTAGTAAGCTATTATTTAAAGTAATTATGTGTATGGGATATTTTTATTTTGATGTTTGCATTGACTTACAGGGTTGCAAATAACCACTCGCCCACTCGCAAATGCGAGTAATTTTTACTGTGACTATTTCTCAAAGATATAATTGCCCACGTGGCGATTGTAAATTTTATTGGCACTCAAGGACCAACTTGGGCGAAATGGTCGCTTTTTGATCGGTAACTTAACCGGAAAGAGAAGTTGAAGTCGCCCTGTATTATGAGTTCACAATCGTTTAAATTAACCCCAAAGGCAATCAAATGATAATTAACTAATTATGAAGACATTTTCACACCCTCAGTTAACCCCTGTTGTGATTAATAACTTGAGATTGTCTTATCTTTAGGGGTTATAAATACGGGTGATGCAACCATATACTGTGCAACCGGGTGATGCAACCACATACTGTGCAACCGATGTTTATTACTTTTAGTGTTGATATTACAATTAGTTGGTAACTTGTAATTAGTTAATAATTCTGCCAAATTAATGCTAAAATAATCAGAAAACCGTTTGTTTACAGTTATCTTAAAACAATGATCCTTTACATAACGGTTGTAATTGGGTCAAAGGGTTGGACCAATACCTCCAAAATACACAGAAAAACAAAGACTGATTTTATTTTTCATTTAGCTAACACAATTACAAAACATTTCATCTATGAAATGTATGAATACATAAAAAATTAAATTTAATAGATTGGATCTAATAATATTTAAATTAATACTGGCACTTAACAATTTTTATTCTCTATATTTTTATATTATAAACTAACTTCATTGTGAATATCAGTGGGCCCCTAAGAATTATTGTGGGCTTGTATAACTTGAAAAGTTGGAAGCCCACATGGCCCCTGGGTTTGAAAACGTTATTTGCAACCCTGACTTAGCACTGACCTATTTACTGATTTGCAGTGCGAGCTTTACCATTGGTCAGACATATTGGACAAATTTGATGAAATTATGGAAAAAGCCTGTAAAAAAGAGACAGAAAAATGGACGCTGGCTTGTGATCTGCCTTCAAATGAGCGGGTAAATTTACAATTCTTTCTTTTTAAAACATGACTATATATAGTTTAGACATATAAATTTTACTGAAAACAAGGCAAAGTTAACTTCTCTGATGGAAAAGTTTATCTTTTAGTTAAATATACAGTGTATGTATACTGCTTTACACGTATCACATTGTTATTTGATTTTAAACTATTTTTACTGTCAATGAGACTCTTTCAATGTATATTGTATATTATTGTATAGAAATGTAATATTGTTGATTAAACATTTTGGTTGTTATTGACCAGCTGAAGGAGTTGCTGTTGTACATCTTGGATTTCACGTCCTTGCTGATTGAGCACAGCTTCTCTAGGCATCTGTACAACTCCATGGAGCACCTGACTACACTCCTGTCTTCTTGTGATATGACTGTGGTCCTGGGGGTACTCAATCTCCTCTATGTCTTCAGGTAAAGGAGCTCAACATTTCTAAGTAGCAGAGCTCTGTCAAAGTACTCTACCATTATCTTACTCGCACACAGAATCACATTCAAGTACTGCCTTTGTGAAACTAGAGACATGAATGTAGTTGAATAAGCATGATAAAATAATGTTCATTGTGTTATTAATTATACACATCAAGTTTATGTGATTTTATTCTTATAGAAGCATTATATAGTGCATTCACATCAGCTTCTTTCAGTTTTTAAGAAAGTAATGATACTGTTATACTTTCTAGTCAATTTTTAACACCACATTCTTCATGATAAAAAAAACCCCTACCTTAATTTGATTTTTTTCCCCTATATAAACAGCAAAAGATCCAACTTCATCACCAGACTGAGCAATGACAAGAAACAGGGACTCCTTGTCCGACTGACTCATCTAGCAGAGGTGATTTATTGCATTTATTATCTGTACAATTTTTATGATGGATACACCCAATGGCATAAGGAAATTCAACTACTATTGAAGCACAACTTTTCTTTTCAGAGTTGGGGTGGAAAAGACAATGGTTTTGGTTTGGCAGAGTGCTGTAAAGATGTGCCAATATCAGTATGTATCTAACTTTTTATGAATATCTTTGCTTTCATATGCATGTAGAGGTACATGTAACATGACTTTAACTAACACACATTTATTCGTTTTGTACTTTGTTTCAGTCGAAATAATATCAATGTAGAGTTAAAAACAATCAAATTTTGTAATACCTGCTGAAAATACCCTGCTTCAAGAATTTTACATTATGGTAATTCTCTCTTTGCAGAGCTTCCCCTCTAGTGCTACAACTCTTCATTTTGAGTTCTATGTAGAAAATAAGGATGAAAAAGGAAGTAAAAAGGTAATTTTTTCCTATTTTTTTAACCTCTTAAATTTTTTTTCAAGATACATGTAAATTATAAAGCTGTGTGATGCTATGGTATATTTTATCAGAAATTGCATTGTTACCTTTTTTATTGTTAACAGAATACTGCGAATACAATAACTTCCATACATATGGAGAATTTGGATAAATCCACAAAATTACCCTCACAAATTATGGAGGACTTGTTGACAAATTTCAAAATACCAGAGGAGAAACAGGTACTGTTTGCGTGTAACAATCAAGATTGTCCTAACTACATGTAATTTACTTTATTTGTATTATTAGAAGGGTGCCACAATTAAACTTGTGTGTAACTATTGTTCTATTCCAGATGCTGTTGTACACACACATTCGCCTGGCCCACCTGTTCTCCAATTACCATGCACGAGTACAGTGTGTCCAGGCAAGGTTACAGGCCCTGGCCATCCTAGGTAAATAGTGCAGCACTTTGCTGGAGAAAAGCATCGAAAGCATCATTTGTGGAGACAAATAGAAAACAATAATTAGGAGGGAAAAGAATGAAAGCAAAACAACAAATGTGACTGTTAATCTTTTTTCTGTACAGTTACATGGATTGAGTATTTGTTTTACTTTGCAGTCTACTCCAATGCAATACAGGAAAACATGAATTCTCTCTTGTACCCTGGACTTATAGAAGAGCTAGTTGACATAGTGGAACTGAAGGATAATACCTTTGTTGTAAGTTTTGATCAATTTTTTTACAATAAGTCTTGTTTTAGAAGTTGTTATGTAAAACAGGCGCTAACTTTCAAGTTTTTTTTTGTACACAGGAAATCAAAGCTGCTTCTTTGAGAACTCTCACTTCTATCATTCACCTGGAGAGAAACCCAAAGTATGTAATCAGCCTCTTTGATCAATAAATCCAAATATCAAATTTGAAATATAGTTAATTTACAGATATACGTTTATGATACATACATGTATAACTTGGGATTTATTTTTGTTTAGGTTGAATAACATTATTGATGCAACTGGAGCCTCGTCTTATCACGGGTTTCTTCCGGTGCTTGTACGTTCTTGTATCCAGCACATGACAGGTAAACCACTTCAAAACTCTTGTGATATATCTTTAATTGGAAAAAAAACTCTTTGGAATTTTATGGATTATTATTTTAATATATTATTAAATTTTTGGACAGATCCTCTGTTGACACCATTCCCACAGAAATATGCCACTGCCTTGTTTTCCTTCCTGTATCACTTGGCCAGCTACGAGAATGGTAAGTGCATGTTGTATTGACAGGGGGGACAAAGAGATTTTGTAAAACTGATTGGAGATACACAAGTGGTTTTCTCTACCTGTAGGTGTGGAGGCCCTGGTGTCCTGTGGAATGATGGAGTGTCTACTGAAGGTCATCAACTGGTATGGGGATGGACAGGAGCACATCACTGTGAGTAGACCGGATTAATTGTACATTTGTTGCTAAATTTTTATGAGGATGAGAGAAATGTCATGCAGGAAAGATCATTGTCAGGAGATGAGAATATACATGTAATTGTTGAATTGTGATCATGGTTGTTTGTATAGTTCTTAACAAAAACGACACGCTGTAATTTTTTTTCTAAAAGACGAAAGCATCTGTGTTTGTAAAACTGGTTTATTATTATTTTTTTTCAGCAATTTGTGACAAGAGCTGTTCGGGTGGTTGATCTGATCACAAACCTGGATATGGCTGCTTTCCAGGCACAAGGAGGACTCTCCACATTTATAAACAGACTTGAGGTAAGGGAAGGCTAGCATCTGTAAAGTATACTTTTCCCATTTGCATCATACGATATGCTTTTCACCAAAAGAAATGAACATTTTTCATGCTTGTTCATATATTAAAATCAATATACTTGCAACTCTTGATGAAAGTGAAAAAAAAATATTTATCAAAGAATGACAAAAAGAAAATTAGGAAACTTTTTATTTTCTTTATTTTAAAACAAAATAGAAATGTAAATATTGATTAATTTTTTTCTTTCATTCTATCAGCATGAAGTGGATGTGTGTAGGAAAGAGCAGCCCTTTGAGATCAAGACCAAGAGGAGAGAGTCGGTGCTGGAGGAGAGCCCGGTGTCCCCGGCCTCTGACATGGAGACAGAGTCGACGGAGGCTTCTACATCCAGAACTCCAGCCTCCCCTGGGTCAGTGGACCCCAACCAGCCCTCCACATCCTCGGGGGTCACACACGACAAGCTGATCCCTCAGAACCCAACAAAGACAGGTAAGTCTCGGGGCCTATTGTGGATTTGTTTTTATGTTAGAAGTCTATGGGATTTTTTTGCATTGTGTATCTCTGTCCATGCTAGTTATGGCATGCTCGATTGTTTCCAGTGCTACATTAATGAAGTGATTTGCATCGTTGGATCATGCCTTTCTAAGTCATGAATCTTGGAATTAGTAGCTTCTACAACATGCGATTTGAATAGTGCAATTATGTTCAATTGTGGATCAATTGTTTTAAACAGAATGTGATGAATAGAGGGGGAAAAAGAACACTATATTCTTATGCTTTTTTCGTTACCATAATTAAAATACAGCCAAAACATTATTTACAAATTTGTAAGTTTAAAAAAGTTCTTTAATTTCCAAAAATCTTTCCCCCACTTGTAAAAAAGAATACAATGTTTAGTCCTTAAATGGTCAGATGTACAGCATGCATTGATAATCAATAGTAATATTTTATAGTTTTTAAAATATATTGATAACATCAGAGTATTATTTGAATTTGGAATTATTTTGATTCTTGGAATTTAGGGCTTTTAAGAAAATTGCCTTAGTTAGACTATTCATAAGGGAAATTCATGTTAATTGACTAAGTTAGTGAAAACTAACACATCAAACAAAAAAATTCATGTTAGTTGTCTAAGTTAGTCTAATTAAGGGCAATTTTCTTAAAAGCCCTAAATTCCAAGAATCAAAATAATTCCAAGTTCAAATAATACTCTGTTTAACATACAATGTGCAATTAAAATATGGGTAGTAGATACATGTATTTTGCCATAAAATTGGTTTTCTATGGGATCTTTTGTGTAAGATGTGAAATGTACATGTAATTGCAACAACACAATACATTTACATGAAAATGTGTAAAGTTTATGCATAGTAAAATCATTATGATTGCTATATAGAAGTAACATATGCATTGTGTATCTCTGTCCATGCTACTATGGCATGCTCAGTCGTTTTCAATGCTACAATAATGTGAAGTGATTTGCATCGTTGGGTCATGACCAGCTTGGTCTTGTATCTTGGAATTAGTAGCTTCTACAAGATGCAATTTAGATAAGATCTTCACTGTGCTGTTTGACAAAATTACTCTCTAGAATGTAGATATAATTAGGTAGAATTAGAATAAGGCTGATGCATTTACAGGCCTTTCTTGACAAAATATAAAAGATAAATATACATGTATGAATTACAACAAAGGTTTAATAAACACATGTATAGTATCTGACTAAATTTATCCAACCTGTTTTTACACATTTTCTGTAAACAGGCTGTTCATCTTCTACATGTACTTACATGTTCGTTTCATATATTGTATGTAATGTACTCGTAATTTTCTCATGACAGGTGTTCAGTGTTACCCACAAAGAGCAGCTCTGCTGAAGTCCATGCTCAACTTCCTGAAGAAAGCAATTCCTGATCCATCATTTTCTGACAGCATTAGACATTGTAAGGAACTTTTCTTCTATTGAACAATCATTATTACTCTTTATAAAAGTTATAAATACTATAGAAGCACATATTTTTCGTTGGGTCAAAATTTCGTTGTTTTTAAATAAAATAAGATTTCGTTAGCATTTAATTTTGTCATATCGTAATCACTTTGTATTCATTAATACTTGGGTTAAAAATTCGTCATGGATTTAATTTCATTGATTTATACTGCCAACGAAAATAACGAAATTAAATCCTCAACGAATATTTCTGCTTCTACAGTATGAAGCAAAAAAAAACAAAGCAAACAAACAAAATGTTTGAATGAATGGAAGATTGAAACAAGTTCATTTGTGTATATGAGAAAGTACATGTATTTTGTACAAGAAGAGTTCTTGTATGTTTTTTAAATTCATTGCAAAAATGCCCCCAACAATACTCCAATGAATAAATACAGATACATATACAAGGGTTGTCCAAAAAGTTCGTGGACACATGTAATATCATTCAAACTAACGGTCCCATTATCAGGAAAGTATTATAATATTTTAATATAGAGTATAATAATGTATATGTATAAAAATCAGAGCAATGTACATTTTTGTATTGGAGTTATCATTATATATACATTGCCTATACAGGCCGCACGGCCCAGTCTGGCGTTGAGTTATAACGACGTTTCTATAACGTCGTAGTCCTTGGTTTACCTGAGAGTAATATGCCGCATTCACCATTTAGTCAGAGGGTACAATTGCATACTCCATCAAATTATCGCTTGTGTCACTTGTGGATAAGTAAAATCGAACTATATCGATGTTTTTCCTGTTTCCTCCATCGTTTGTTTAGTTTCTATCTGTGTTTTACCTCAGTCGACACAATTTTATGATGGTGCGGTGTTCCGTGCGGTCAGCTGACGTCGCTTTTTCAAGCGGTTTTTTTTTAAGACATGTTCTTGCCGTAATATCTTTTAAATGTCCTCTGCTAGTTTGAAAATAGCTTCCAATGACGTATGAAAATGACGTACACCATACAGACTATATCTTAATAGAAGATTATGAAGTCTTGAAATGTTTTTTAAAAACTGTAAATATTCATATCTGAAAACTCAATTACAAAGTTTGGAGAATTTTTACGCTGGGCCGTGCGTACTTTTCGAGACCCTTTGATACATAACAATTTTAGTTTATTTCTGTGGTAAACATTCAAAACCACTTTAGTTTAATTTGAAATTTTATGACAAAGATTTAGATATACAATATGTATATATAAACCCATTTAAAATGACAAACACGCCATTGTCCACGAACTTTTTGGACAACCCTCGTACATGTTTGTTCTTATTCATGTATTTGATAATGTTGACATTCATTTACTTGCAGTGATGGATGGCTCGCTGCCAAAGTCTCTCCGCCACATCATCAGTAATGCCGAGTACTTCGGACCCTCTCTCTTCCTACTAGGCAAGTGATTGACTCCTTTTGATTCCTACTATTGCATTGTGTATCTCTGTTCATGTTACTATGGCATGCTCAGTCGTTTTCAATGCTACAATAAAGTGAAGTGATTTGCATCGTTGGGTCATGACCAGCTTGGTCTTGTATCTTGGAATTAGTAGCTTCTACACTGGTTCTAAATCATTCATTTACTGTATATAGGGTCATTTTCACCCGTATTTTCGCCCTTCTACACCTGCAAACGGTTTACTCCATCTTGAATTCGCCCTGACACAGTATATGATGGATACTCTCTCTAATTAACACTGTAATTTAAAATTGTTTTGAATTCCCCCACTGACAACAAGGGCGAAAGGGTCGAAAATAAAATGGGGGTTAATATTTCCCTGTATACAGTATCGCTAAAATTCAGGTCCTGAATGCAGTATGTACTGAGGGTGTGAACTTTCTCTTTCTTTTTGTAGCCACAGATGTAGTGACTGTGTATGTCTTCCAGGAGCCATCCCTACTCTCCTCCCTACAAGACAGTGGCCTCACTGATGTTGTTCTTCATGCCTTGTTGATTAAAGATGTAAGTTCTACACCTCATGTCCTAGCACTGAGAGGGGGAAATAATAATACAGTGTATTGCAGGTGTTTTACTTAGATATAACAATAATTCTTACAGAAGAAAAACTTTCTCAATGTTACTACAAATATTGTTCATTAACATGTTTTAATAAACTGATGTGCCTTTTATGGGTTGAAATATAATTTATTGTGTACATGTACATTGTATGTAAAGATCAAGACTCCCTTTGAAAGCAGAAAAGATAATGTAAATGTATGTATATTTTTAAGAAAAATATGAATCAAACTGTAAATGTGGAAATTTCTGCAAGGGGATATTTATAGTTAAAATGGAGAAGATGAGAAAAAATATATGTTCACCCAGCCATTGACTAACCTACATATAATTTCCCAGAGAAACATTCAATGATGTTATATAATGCAGAAACAATACATGTACAATTTGTACATATGTATTGATTCACTGTGGATTTGCAGAATTATCAACATGTGGGGATATTTATGTATACAGTATTTAAACTAATTTTGTAGGTTCCAGCTACCAGAGAGGTTCTGGCCTCCCTCCCCAATGTCTTTAGTGCATTGTGTCTCAATGCCAGGGGTTTGGAGTCGTTTGTCAGCTGTAAGCCCTTTGATAGGTTGTTTAAGGTACTTCTCTCCCCTGACTATCTCCCAGCCATGCGGCGAAGACGAGGGTCGGATCCATTTGGTAAGAATGGTACGACACTTCTTTATTTACTACTATATAGCGAGTTTAAAATTTTATTGGGTGTAAAATTTGGCCTTTTGCTAGCTCAAAATCTTACCAGAATTACTGGCAGAAAAGAGTTTTACAACAAAGCACACTAAAACCTTGAATGCAAGAGTGCAAATTAAGCAATAATAATTTAGGTAAAATTAGCCAATGTGAGCACCCAATAAAAAACTGCCTTATTGTGTTTCTTTTTTATCGAGTTCAGATTTTCTTGAGTAAGCATGTTTAATTAAATATTTATCCTAACATTTGTCTGTTGTAGGCGATACAGCCAGTAATCTTGGAAATGCAATGGATGAACTCATGAGACATCAGCCCTCTCTCAGAAGTGATGCCACTAAGGCCATTATCAAGGTATATCCTTAGAAAATTCACATTTACATGCATTATGTTAAAGGCTCAAAATGATGAATAGTCTGTGGAAATAATAAGCAGTATAAGCATTGTATTTGATCTCCTGGTAGATTTGAATTTTAATATTTGCTGGGAATAAAGCAATGCAACATTAACAGTCTCCAGGAACATTTGGTCTGTGTGACACCTTCCTCGGCAAAGTTTCTGAAGTCAAACACCAAATTATGATAAAGATTCCATGCAAGATGTAAGACGAAGTTTACAGTTTGTTTATAAGTTGTCCCATTTTCTTTGTCTGTAGCTGTTGGAGGAGGTGTGTTCTATGGGGAGGGACCAGAAGTATGTGTGTGTGAAGCCCGCCCCCAAGACAGAGCCTGTGAACATGTCTGTACAGTCTCCCCAGCCCCCAGACAACAACTCGTCTGATGAAGAGGAGGAGGAGGAGGAGATTCCTACTACACAGGACATTGATGGAAGCAAGCCAGAGACACAGAGAGAGGCTGCTAGGTGAGTGGGCTTTTATGAAATAGTTGTATGTAAGAAGTGCACAAGTGGTTTGTTTTTTGATCAGTTTGTGAGGGGAGAGGGAATGAAACAATTAGTACATGTGAATTAATTTCTTGGCAATACAGAAATGCATTTCTTTATCAGACTTTGGTATTGCATCTTAAAATGTTCCTTCCAATTTAAGACATGGATTTAATGATGTGCATATTTGTTATTAGGGCAACTGTAGCCCAGAATACACAAGAAAAGCAGCAAATTCCACTTATGGATTATGTCTTGAATGTGGTGAGTATTTTAAATTTTAATGAACAATTTCCTAAAATTTCATTTCCCTTTAAATGAAAATTATTCTAAAAAAAAAGAGCTACAGATATCTATCTATGACATCTAAGTGGATTTTTTCTTTTGTGTGTAGATGAAGTTTGTGGAGGCCATTCTGACTAATAACTCAACAGATGACCACTGCCGCGAGTTTGTCACCCAGAAAGGATTGGAGCCGCTGATGAGTATCCTAGGTCTTCCCAACCTCCCTATAGACTTCCCTACCTCCCCAGCCTGCCAGACAGTGGCCATTGTCTGCAAATCCATTCTGGTAAGTTGTTATACATGTCTATATTGTCATTTTACACAAGTGCATTCAATTGTTTACACAGAAATTTATACACATTGGTTTCCCCTTTTTTATTCTACTATATATGCAGTTCAACCATTCTTATGTCTTGATTCTTATGTCTTGATTAAAGGCAAAAAAGTTTTACACTTAAATTTGAAGTTGTGCAGGTGTCACATTACACAAATTGTCACAATTTGGTATTTCATTTACAGAATCTATCCAGAGAGCCTCAGGTTCTGAAAGTTGGTCTGACCAAGTTGGATGAAGTATTAGAGAAGTTGAGCCCCCTTCACAAACCTCTAGACCCACCTGGTGGTTCTGTGTTACTGAGGGAGTTGGCCAGTGTGGCCTCCCCCACTGATGCTACGCTGTCCCCCCAAGCCACACCCCTCCTCCACACTCTGTCATCATGTCATGCCTATGTCATGATGTTTGTTCATGTCTGCAGAATGGGACAGGTGAGTACTATACATTGTTTTGGTTAAATTTTGCTGCAAATATGGTTTACCTTGTGAAACAGTTAATTCTTAGTTATGAATACATATTTCTTTTGCAGACTGATCTCAGAACGATATCTGTCAGCCATTGGGGATCAGAACTGGGATTAAAAGTACTGAGTGGTCTAAGTAAACTGTACACTTCTTTGGTGTGGGAGAGCACAGTACTTCTGGCCCTGTGTAGTGAGGAGATACTTCCCCCAGGATGTGCCTTTGGAAAGGCAGACATGGACAAATTGCTGCCCAAAGATTTCAAATCGGAGAAAGAAGATATGTCTCCTGGATCTGCAATGGGAAGCAATGGCGTCAGTGCAGCCATGGAATCTCTCTCCACGTCAGAGAATAATGAGACACCCATGGAGGTGAATGAGGGAGCAAGTACATCTAAAGACGACAAAGACGGAAAGAAATCCAAAATGTCTCCAGCGCTGCAGGCCCAGGTGAAGCAGCTGAAGCCTCTGTTGTCTGTGTCTTCTAGACTGTGTCGAACTCTGGCCGAGTTGTTCAGTTTACTGGTAAAGCTTTGTGTCGGGAGTCCTGTCCGTCAGAGGCGGTCTCACCAGATTCCATTACCCCCCACTGTGCCCTCCACCTACGCACAGGCAGTGGCTAAGTCCCTCACTAAACTTCTGGCCAACGGATTTCAGTGGGAACCCCCTTCATGCTCACCAGTGCCAAAATTAAGGTATGTATGATTTTATGCATTCGATGAAGGAAATTTCTTATTATGAAAGTTAACACAAGTAGATTTTATGCTTGTTTGTGTTTCCCATCCTTAGATTGACGTTTCTGGTGTGTTTTGTTGGCTTTATGTCCATGATGTTTGATGAGAAGAAGCAGCCTTTTCATCTTATGCTACAGAAGTTTGTAGCTCTTGGGGGTCAGGATGCCTTGTTCAAGTAAGACACAAAGTGAACACCATTGAAATACATGTAGGTTTAAGTTCCTAAAAGTCTGAACATTTAATCTAATTAGAAGTAACCTACATTTTGTAGAGCATTTGAGTGGGCATTGACTTTGGGTAAAGAGACTTCCAAAGACGGACAACCAGAATTATCAGGTACATTTCATCTCATCTTCTGAAGTATATCAATGATAGCATACATCCAAACTTACGTAGAAGAACAATCTCTAGAATATTGTGGATATGTTAAAGTTGGTAGTTCCAGCCACTGTTTGTGTATTTCAACCTCAATCTTGACGATTCATGTTTCCATTGACTCCCAAGAGAAATAAGATTTTAAGACAGTATTCATTTGTTTTCTGGATTTTTTTTTCTTAGAGGAGATTGCCGAGTTCCTTGACTCTTGGTTGATGTTGATTGAGAGGATGTCCAACCCCAAGACGATCCTGGAGACCCCTCATGTAATGCCATCTAAATCTAGTCAGACTGGATATGTTCCCTTCAGTGCTGTCCAGTACCTCATCAAGGCGCAGAAGGTAGGGGCTCTGAGTTTGTAACAGTCTAATATTAGAGTGACTGTGACAGCCTTGAAAAATATCTTTGAAGAACATTGAAGGAAAGTAGGGATACTTGGAATCTCAAAACACGTTTGAATAGAGTGTGCATTCTTTATATAAATATGTTTGAAGAAAGGGTGTATTTTTTTCAGGCTGCCTTTAAAGCAGTGATGAGTCTGTGGAACAAGAAGCCATTAAAGGTTTATGGAGGTCGGATGTCCGAGTCCATGTTGGCCATTCTCTGTAACATCATCAAGGGGGAGAATATTATCAAGGAGAGGCTTGCCAAGGAGAGGGAAGAGATGGGAGATTCCTCCAATTCCTCAGCTGCAGCTGGTCCATCCACCAGTGGAGGGGCAGGAGCAGGGGCTTCCCCGGCTGTTCCCATGGCAACGTCTGCACCCAACGAAACAGATGTAAATGAGGCCCATCTTCAACAGGTGTGTGTACTGAATCTCCTGAATTTTGTTTAATCATTAATTTTCAATGGGTCTCCATTGATAAGATTTTTCTACTGTTTGGTGTATTGCTTTTTAAATTGGATAAAAGATGTTAGATGATGATTGCATTAAGACGAGCATATGTCAGAGTACTATGTGTGTTGATAAAATGTGTATCTGATAACTCGTATGTGATCACTTTCACACTCATTATAAGATCAGGAAGTTTATGATAACTTTGTGATTACCAAGTCTAACTACAGTATCTTGTATTAGCTGATGGACATGGGATTTACACGAGAACATTGCATTGAGGCCTTAGCTCTGACCCCCTCACTTGAGCAGGCCACTGAGTTTATTCTGACGAATCGGTCTGCAGACCTGGAATCTCGGACAAGTGCCCCTCCAGCAGCCCCTGCCCCCACAAATGTAAGTGACATCACATACAGTAAATCTTTTTTTACTCGAGTACTTGAATTTATGCCATTTTGTATCGATCACGAGAACATTAAATCACGTATGCTGACATTTAGTGTAATTACACAAAGTATACAACTAAAATAAAAGATAAAAAGTAGAATTAAATCCTGCAAGAGAGAGCATCTCGCAATATTGATTCCTCATGGTAAAATTAGGAATCTACAGAATTCACTGTCAGGTTGTTATTAAATTCAAGGTCATAAGACAGTGAAGTTGTAATACAGTTCCTTTGTAGATTTGGTTGATAATTATTTCTGAGATGATGATTGCACAAGACAAGCATATGTCAGAAAAGACAAGTCTGCCTGTTGATTTTGCATTTCTGAGAACGTGTAATGTTGACTTGTATCTAAGTTTAAGAGCATAAACTTTTCGTCACAGACACTGTAATTTGAAAACCATGATTGTACAAAGGGTCACGAACTAAGATAACTTGGATAAAAAAACAAAAAACCAATCTGATTAAATTTAGACTTGTAAAGCTGCTCCTTTACAATAGGCTGTATAGTGCATCGTTTTATAAGTCTAGTTTTAATTAGATTGAAAGAAAACAAAACAACACCCCCCCAAAAAATAAAACAGAACAAAAACACCTCAGATTTCGTGTATCTTGGGTGGTTTACAGATCACCCAGCTGATTGATTGATGTAGATAGTTTTATTCATTGATCAATTGCGATGATTTGTTACAGCCCTCGGGAGTGGTTATGGAGATGTCAGAGGAAGACCAGATGATGCAGGCTATTGCCCTGTCTCTGGGAGAAAATGTGGTCATGTCATCCACAGAGGAGGTAACGTGGGTGTGGTAACAGCTGGGCTGATCTCTAAACTACAGTTACATCATATATCTGAGGGCAAACACTAAACTCCATACCCTTGTGTAGCAACATTACAAGAACATTGATTGCATTAAAACTTTTTATTTATAAACTTGTATATTTGTGGTGATATTGTTTCATTCATTGAGCACCAGTATTGGCAGTTTCGTTTTGTATCAATCCACTAAGTTCAACTCAAATATTTACTGAAGAAAGAAACATAATAAAAGGTTGTATATGTAAAGACATCAACCAAAAAATCGTATGTATATCCTTAAAACTGGATTTTATTAAATCCTTAAAAATTGATGCCCTAGAGTATTAATAAAATCATAGTATCTTCAAATTATAAAAATATTTGATGAAAGAAAATAAAGTGTAGGGTGTACGAGACAAAAAAAGTGAAGATAAAAAAGGTGTAATAAGTAAATATTGTTGAGTGAAGCATGCAAAAATATAAGTACTTGTATTAATTATAAGTGTTTTTTTGATATGAAAATGATGATGACAACAAAGACAAGCATATGTCAGAAATACTGTATGTTGACTTTGGAAAATCTGATTGATAAAGCTACCATATTGACTGAGCATTTTAACACCATGTACAATGCAGGTGTATGTACATGTATTTTACCTGCATATACACACAGGTACATGATCATGTAAGGAGGTCTAGACACCTGTACATGTAAAGTTTTTATATGTAAATTTGCTACACGTAAATTATAATCCAGGAACTAATTTTTCAGAGCAATGCTCCCTCTTCATCTGGTACCAAACCAATAGAGAAGAATCCCTCTAAACCCCAGGTAGAAATACCTGAAGAATACAATGAAAAGCAGGAGGAGGAAGAGCCATTAGAGAAGTCTGTCATTGACAACTTTACAGAAAAAGTTCTACCAGGTAAAATTTGGTCTCTGCACGCATGTATTGTGTCAGAGGCTAGGCATCCATTGGCCAAAAACGAAAACCATTTTATATTGAATTTCTATAGGCAATTTTAAATTTCAATTATTGGAAGGTTTCCTACATGAATTTCAAAACACATATTATACTAAATTTTACTATGTTCATTTTAATGTTTCTACAGTTGTAGTATTGTTTTTACCAAACACTTGTGTGTGTGTTTTTAAGGTTGTTTGACTCTCCTTGATGCCCTCCCAGAGACAGTGTACCGAGTTTGTGATCTATTGATAGTGGTCACCAACAGGAATGGGGCAGACTGGCAGAAAATGGTGCTATCTAATCTTGTGAAAGAGGTAAAACACACAGTGAATTAAGTAATGTTTAGCAATAAAGTGACTCAAAAATAAATGCTTGCTTCAACATTTTTTCTTTGAAATTGCTTAAGAATCAAAAAATATTGTTCATAATTTAACTGTTGCTGGTTTTTTTTTAACAGATTCAGTCCATTGGTCAAAAGATCCTTAAAAGAGGCAATAACTTGGAATCTTTGACAGAGACAGATAAGGAGAATCTTCATTCTGATGCCTCAAAGTTTGCTGCAAGACTTCACTTGTTTAGTTTACTATTTGAGGTAAATTCAAAACAATGAGAGATGAAGAGAGAATGAGACTCAATTATTTAGATATTCACGCTTTATGTTGATTTCTGTTCCAATTTCTGTTAATTTGATGAAATAACAGACTTAACTATTTCTAGAACAGGAAAGAGCAAACCCTTGAACATGTTGAAACATGTTTGTAACTCTGGAATTTTTATCAGTCACAAATTTAATTCAATCAAGATTTGACTAGTGTCTAAAACTAGTGAAATTGGAAAGGCTCTTCTACAGCAGTATAAGAACATACAGAAGCTTTATGTATGTATCATTCTATGTTGCAGGAAATGATGCTTCCATGTGCAGAGAGTGTAGAAAGTGTGTGGCTGACCGATTTACTGGTGCAAGTCTTAAACAGTGGGCAGGAGTTCCTCACGGCAAATAAAGACTCAGTCACCCCAAAGTAAGTATCATTACCAATAGGAGTTCTGTACACCCCAAAGAAAATGCATGTACCATTACCTATAGAAGTTCTATAAAGAGAAACACTACAGAAATTAATGCTGGAGCTAGTAGAGGCTAAATGATATTGAATTGATCTCGACCAAAATGAAACTTGTACCATTGCATTTGATTTGGATAAAAATACTGAAGGTTTGATTAATGTGTTGTACAGATGGTTGGCTCCTTTGCTTCTGTTGTTGGATCTCTACGAGAAGGTGTCAGTGATATCAAAGCGGAAAGCGGAAGCCAGCAAACTACTGGTAAGTTACTGTGAGACACATCTGAAAGACAAGGTCAATTGTTAATACATGTGTATGGACACTGTTTATTGTTCTTAAATCATGGGAAACAGGAATATGGAATCACAAGACAGCATAGAATGTCAGTGATCCGTGAATAGTGATGTATTGTACGTGTTAATCCATGTGTATGTTGATTGGTACATGTTTAATTTCCATACATGTTAGTATAAATGTACATGTATATGTAAACTCATGTTAAACGCTTTTATCTAAAATAAAGTGTATTGTTTCAGCTTTCACTTTGTGAACTTTATTCACGTCATTCCTCAGCTACCAAGTTAGCAGAAAAATTCTGTAAGAGCGTAGCATTAATGAATTTTGAGTGTTGACCTCCTGTGCATGTATCTCTTCTTTCAGTGTCACAGTCACACCTGGAAATGGTTTGATGACAGCAGCGGCCGATGGTGTAAATATTCAGCAGTGAACAACAAGACAATCGACGATGCGTACCAGGCAGGGGAAACAAGCATTAGGTACGGTCATTTGTAGAACTACATGTATCAACCTCGGAGTTCATACTGTCTGGTATTTCAAGTATTTTAAAGCATTTGGCCAAATGATGAATGCATCAAGACAAGCATATGTCAGAATAGACAAGTCTGCCTGTTGATATTGCTGATCTGATCCATATGTGGCATGTTTCAAAGAAAAATGCAATTTTACATTCATTGTGCATTTACATGTACCTTCATGCATATGTGTGCCTTGTATGCTCCTATAATTTTATAAATCTATTGCCAGTAATGATGGTAGATAGTTACTGTTCCTTAGTTTTATTGCAGTGCAAGTATTTCTAGATAATGATATTGCTTTCCTCAACATACTTGTAGGTTTCAAGCAGGCAGGAGGAGATACACTGTTAACTTTAACTCCATGGTACAGGTAAGTTTGCTTTTACGCAGATGTGTACTTGTAATATAAACTTTTGTATTTGCTCATTTTTTTTAATGCAAAAAATATGTGCACAACTTATGCACTATATTTTGTACAGATCAACGAAGAGACTGGGAATCGTCGTCCAATCATGTTGGCCTTTCCTTCGCCTGAAGAAATGTCGGAAAATGGCAATAAAGAGGAATCAAAAGAGCCTTCAATAGAGACTGCTCACTCGGGTATGGACAGAGAGGAAGATCTGATAGCAATATATGTTCAACCAAGTCACATCAAAGCTTGCATACAAATTCATATTTATTATTGTTTGAGGAAAAAAATATTACTGATCCCAGTTAATGTAAATGCAGTGTATATATTACTTTTTCAGTCAGTAAAATGGAAACAGAAAGTCCACCAAAGACAGATAACAGAATGAAAGAGTCTGTGATAGTGTCAGGGATGAATCCTGATCAAATTACCCAAATTATTAGGTAAGGGTTTAAAAAGGAAATAGTCTGAAGACCTTACCTATCACAGTAATTTACATTGTCAGTTACTTTTTAATATGTGATTTTGATTGACATATTATTTCGGATGTAAGTTACATCAATGATACTCTTATTTCAGGTGTATTGTGTCCTTAATGAACATTCCCGTAGAAGCAGAGTGCCTACATGCTGCCCTGCGCTTGGTGTTGCGATTGACAAGAAATCACCAGAATGCCATGTTGTTTGCAGAACTGGGTGGACCTCGCATTTTACTAACCCTGACCCAGAGTTCCTCATTTCCAGGATTTATCTCCCTTGCTTCCTTGATATTTCGCCATATCATTGAAGAACCATCTTCTCTGCGATACTGTATGGAAAAGGTAAGTAATGTTTATTTACTTTCTATTTGTGTTTCCTGAAATTGGGATTTTTGAATCAGGTTTACCGTTTCAATTTTCATCTCTTTATAAAACTGTCTGGTTGCTCTCTTCAACACAGATGTTCACCAAAAAAAAATAATTTTAAAATTTTCTATAATGCGTGACATCAACGTTTGAATTTTACATGCCATTGATAAATGTAATTCTTATATGCATATGACAAACCCCATTGAACAGTTATGTGTAGATATCACTAAGTGAATTCTGTTTTCCTGTAGGTGATAAAGAAAGCTACCAGTGGGACCGGCTCCAGTATCCACGGGGTTAAGCCTGGCAGCATGGGCTCCAAGGAGGTGAACTACGTGTTCAGAGTCCTGGCACCAGCCGCCTGCAGAGACCCTGAGCTCTTCTGTGATGTCATCAAAACGACCTGTAGATTCGCCCTTCCTCCGGCCTCTAGTCGAAGAGGTTTGTGGCTATATTTCTTTTTTGACTTTCATTTTATAAATAGGGTTTTACTATTTGAAATAGAATGAAAAGATATATGCATGACTATTGTATGGTAAGCCAGTATTCCTTCATTTGTTGCCCGTTTGTAGATGATGATGCTCGGTACAGTGGCCCTCAGATCTTGAAGAGCGTGTCCACCACCAAGTGTGTGTCAACGACCGTAGAGTCACCGATAAAGGAGGTGTTACACGACCTTCTGAACTGTCTAATAGCAGAGTACAACTACCAGGACGATGGTAAGTTATCCATGTAGATAGAAACTCTGCTATATGAGATTGATCATTACTGTAAAGTTTGTTTGGTTGGTACTTGTAATAAGGTTATACATGTATCTGTTTTGATGTAACATGAATATTCAAAGTGAATAACTTTATAACATGTAATTAAAAGTAACTGATAATACTTAATTTGTTACTTCTGCATTTTTAAGGTGTCTCTGGAGGATTTGAGGTACAGCCACCCTGTACCCTGGCAGAAGCCATTGCCAGTGAAGCCAGGCCCTCCGCCATACCCAGACAGGGCAGCTCTGCAGATATCACCAACGAGGAGGAGCAGGCAGTAAGAGAATCCCTCATTGTCTGTCAAAAATTCTGTCACATTGTGACATTTTATTTAAGAGGACTAGATGGTCAGATCCATTTTTAAACTATATTAATCTCCTTGAGATGAAGAGCTATTTTAAAGCTTAAATATTGTTTTTTTTTACTGAGTGATAGTTTATGGCAAAAAATATATTTAAGATTTTAAGGCAGATCTGACGGGTAATTTGTTGACCTTCCAGCCTTCTTAAGATTAAAGAGTTCTCTGTTGATCGAATAAATTGGTACAAGGTTTAATGACATCGGAAAAGTTGTTTTGTTTCGTAATGACAGTCATTGTTTTATAGGGTGAGCCAGAGACCTCAAAGGATCAAAGCAAAGAGAAGGAGCCCAAGGTCAGTGAGGATCAGGAGAAGAAGCGGCCATTGATGCCCAAGTCCAGTGTACTCAGGCTGCTGTCCGAGGTTGTCAAGTCCTACAGCAGCTGTACTCAGCTCATCACTCAGTACACCTACACGGCCGCCCAGACACCACTGGTGCACGAGGTGAGGCCAACATCAGGATATATAAGGATTCTTTAATTAAATACATGGAGATCTACTTGTAAAAATAAGCATTTCAAATTTAGACCAAAAAAAGTTACTTGCTGAAGAACAATGTCTCAAATGAGGACAAGAAATAGCTGGATAGGGAGTAGGATAGGATGGTTAAAAAATGAAAATCGAATTTGTCAATGTGCAGTTTCAAATTATGCATTTAAAGTAGATATTTATTTGAATCTTATGTCTAACAGCCTTTCATATTTAAATCATAACAAAAAAGTACTATTTGGGCATTTTTTGTTGTGAACAAATGAATTGCATCTGCAATAGTTGTGAAATAGTGACGAAAATTGATGAAGGATTTATCATTCCAGGAATGTACAGTGTTGGCGTTTGTGTTGGACAATCTCCTCCCTCAATGTCAGATATTTGGTGATCGAGACTGCCCCGCCCTGTCCCGTGTGTTTATTGCCAGCATCGCGTCCTGCAATCACAGTCCTGACGCTCAGATGACCCTGGTGACAGAGATCAAGGGGGCGCTACAGAGAGCCCTGGCCCTGCCAGAGAGTGCCCTTAAACACACCAGGATCCGGGCCCTGACCAATTTAATCAGTATTATCATTGACTCATGTCCCAGCCCCGGGGGCCAGGTCCCCAACCAGATGTTCAAGGGTCAGCAAACGGTCATGAACAATATTGTAAAGTCTCTACTCAAGAAGGGCTTGGTGACGGACCTGGCCCGGCTTCCCCACAGTCTGGACCTGTCTAGTCCGTACATGGCCAATACGATCAACTCGGCTCTGAAGCCTCTGGAAACCCTCTCAAGGGGTGTCAATCAGCCCGCCCAGAGTGTGGTGTCAAAGGTCAAGAAATCAGAGACCGAGACTTCACTACAACAGACGACTGAATCTCAGGAAGACAACATAACCAGTAAGGATTGTGCAAAGTTTCCAATTGGTACTTTGTATGCTGTAGTTCATTGTCACTTCAGTTTTCTCTGTGCTGCTTTTAAAGTATTTGAAATACTGGTAGTTGTGGACAAATATAAATGATACATGTACTGTAAAGTCTCGTGTATAATATGCACCTGTGTATAATACTCACCCCCAAAGTTGGGTGTAAAATGCTAGAAAAAATGACTGTTCCTATGTATAATACGGACCAAAAAACAGAGAAATTTTCAATCAAGATTTTTGAAAAGTCATTGATGTGCATGTGTTGATAATGTATTCAAAGCGCTTAAAATTAATAACGTTGGAGGATCTAAACTAAAACAACAAACTAATAATGACTTAATTGATAATTAGTCCAATTCTTTGGCAATTGTTAAATAAGCATTGTGAAGAAATGTTTGTATGTTTTGTATCATCATCAAGTCGTACAAATGATCAATCTATTTTTAACAGTGTCTATGTAAAACAATAACTGCATAACAGGACACAAAGTAAGTAAGTTTTAAATCAAATCATAATTATTGCTAATTTTTTGCACTCTAATAAACTGTGAAGTCCGAAACAAGACGGGTGCATGCTTCACCTGAAATTTTTAAACAAACATTGACCACCTGAGGAGTTAACAGGTGGCTGGTTAGGTAATGGCAAATACACTGGATGCACGGAACAGTGGTCTGAGTGGATAAATATTCTATTGCATGGAAATGAAATAGAGAATAAGGTATTTCTGACAAAATAAGTTTAGTGTGCACCCATACAACTTGCATAACATGCAATATCGGCAGTCATACTTCTGCGGTATCCAAAAACACTCTCTAAAAAATGGGTTAAAATTTTTGTCTTAAGTATGATACGCACCCCCAACTTTTGATCAAATTTTGGCTGAAAAAAATACTATACACGAGACTTTACGGTATTAAACAAGTTGTCCATTGATTATGACATGACTTGCATGTACAGTGTAGGAATTACTGATATGGTGTTACAAGTGTCTGACATAGTAACTTTTTTGTTAGCAGTGCCTGCGCCCACCACAACACCGGCCGAACCTTCCCATGTAGGGGAGATAACTATCGAGGATATCTCCGACCACACTGACACTGGGACAATGGAAGAGACGGAGCCCATCAGCGCTGTGGAACCAGAGAACGAGGACGGAGACGGGGTAAGGAACACAACCTGTCCAGTAAAAGACACTCACTGTCCGGCTCTTAATGGTTTTATGCTATTGGTTGCTTACAATTTGTTTAGTTATGAAAATCTGATAGAATTTCTTACTACCAAACACAGAGACGGGGTAAGAAATACATCAAGTCTGGGCAAAACACTAGCTGTCTGGCCCTCAGTGGTTATATACATGTATACAATTAATTGCATATGATTTGCTTTGTTTGAAAAATCAGAGAGATTTTCTTAGAACAAGAAAATGTAAGTTATTGATTCCTGAATTGGATGGAGTTAATTCCATGCAATGCATGTACATGTATGTATGTTTTAACATACAGAACATTAAAATTGGATTTTGTGATGAATTAATAAATTATTATGCTGAGTAAGCCATACACTGTACTTTACTATATAGTAGATAAACTATATTTGCTTTGTGTTTATCTGATTGCTATCACCAGATAGTATACATGTGGATTCTTAGATTTCTTCTCGTTTTATATGAACAGGGAGAGACAGAGCTGGATAATGTGCTAGATGTCTTACTTAACCGTGATGGCAACCCAAACAACGAAGTGATCGGAGATATCGTCATGGATTCTGGTGAGTGGGGGGGACACAAATACAAGAATAAATAGTCATCTTAGACGTTGAAATCTTATATTACAATGCTCAAATACACATGACCTCAAGTAGTTACAGATCAGTGTACTGGATGGTAAAATACATGCACGTAACTTTTACATTGTTTTGGCACAGTTTTATAATTAGAATTT
Organism: Magallana hongkongensis; assembly: GCA_016163765.1. Lineage (NCBI taxonomy): Eukaryota > Metazoa > Mollusca > Bivalvia > Ostreida > Ostreidae > Magallana > Magallana hongkongensis. Next base: position 22,654,885 of record WFKH01003881.1, on the reverse strand, counting down.
TGGACCTGAATTTATTTTGTCCCAGCCATATTCAAAGAGACCTATCTGTGTTCCTACCAATGAATAATTGTGGATTCTGATCTTTAAATGCAGAACAGGTCAATTGTAATCAAGTTGCTTGTAGTAATCGTGCGTACTTTTCCTGTTGTAGAGGACTTAACACTCCACGACTCTCAGATGGTCAGTCAGGAGATCTCCATTGATGATGACGATCCAGAGGAACACGTACATGGTGATTTAGCTTCAACTGTTTGAATGTTTGCATGTTATGTGTACTTCATGATTACCTGTTAAGATGGTATGGTACACCTCCATATTGTGACGTATGTCCTATCGAAATAAACAATAAAATCAAGTATAATTTCATAAATGTTTTCTTTCCCAAAACTGTTACCTAACAGCGTAGCGCAATGGATTAGAGCATTAACTACGAATTTGTAAATCATCAGTTTGAATCCCCCTGGGGCTTTTCTATTTTTCACCTTTCCAAAAATTTTTAAAACGTATTTTTTGGTCAAATTTTGTAAAATTTGAAAATTCTAAACCAGTGCAAGTATTTTGACTATAATGTACTTTATCCACATTAATATCGACAGGTGTCCCATACCACCTTAATATGACCTGTTTATATGTACACTGTACATCAGTAGTATTAGTGCATATCCAGCAATTTGACATTAAATAGATAATGGGGATTTTGAAAAAATGGGAAGGTCAGTTTTCATTGGTTTATTTTAGGTGGCGACAGCTGTATTCACAATGAAGATGACAGTGCATCCGATGTAGATGATGAAGATGATGATGACGATGATGATGAAGATGGTTGTGAGGATGGAGATGGGGATGATGAAGCAGAAGATGATGACGATGATGATGATGAGGAAGAAGATGAAGATGATGAGGTACATGTACAGTATATAACAGTATGTGTGGATAATAATTAAATGCAATTTATAATGTGTATCTTATGGGTCTTGTTAAAACAAGATGAACCTGTTGTAGCAGATAACATTATTTGTGTCTCTGATGGGTCCCTTTATGTTGTAGGGTTCTGATATGGAGGCAGAGGAGGAGGATGATTACCCTGATATTGACCCGACCCTGAACCCCATGAGCGAGTTTGACGATAACATCATGCACATGGATGAAATCTTCCCCACTGGTCAGTAAAGATCTGTCAAATTTACTTATTTTCCCTTCTCTAAGTACCTGTAAAGTTGGCTTGAATATTGTTTGTGTGAAAATGAATTATGTTATGAATGAAGTAGTTTGCAGTGTTCTAAATATTGATATGTTTACAATAAGTAATGCTTTAAACTATGACTGTTACAGGGAGCGGTAGAAGCCAGAGCTTACTTTTCAATGACAATAGTGGTTTGAGGAACATTGGCTTCCAGATTCCCATCAGCTTACATGACAATGATAACGGCAATGATGACTCAGGTACCCACGCAGTCTGCTTGTACATGCGCTTCATCCAAAAGTCACTATGCATTCATTTTCCTTATCAAAAATTCAAATCATCATTTTCTTCATTCAAAATTCACAGTTTATTCAAATCATCATTTTCTTCAACCAAAATCCACAGTTTATTCAAATCATTATTTCTTAATCCAAAATCCAGTGTTTACATGTATATCATTCTCTCTCTTTCTTGCACTTTTATTAATGTCAATTTGGAATTTTATGCATGGGGGAATAAGCTTGTGTAAGGAGACATACATGTATTCTGTAAGGGTTTAATGATGTTGACAATAAGATAGGAACTTCATGTAGTCTAGTAAGACTTGTACATGTATGTACACTGAAATTTATAAGTTTTGAAGAAGTACATCATAAAAATTTGCGGATGTTTGTTTCCACCTTGACAAATACTAGTGCATTTTTATAGCTAAATGATTAAGTAAATCCAAAAATTGAGAAAATGACTTCTCCTTTAATACCATACCTTTAATACCTTTAAGAACTTATATTTTAGGTGGTATGGGACATCTGTCAATAATAATGTGGATTAAAGTACATTATAATTGAAATACTTTCACCGGTTTAAAATTTTTAGATTTCACAGTATTTAACCGAAAAATACGTTTTAAAAATTTTTGGAAAGTTAAAAATTTTAAAATCCCCAGCAGGATTCGAACTCCTGAACCCTCTTACCCACTGCGCTACGCTGTTAGATAACAATTTTGGGAAAAGAAACTGTTTATAAAATTATACTTGATTTTATTATTTATTTTGATAGATAATGCGTCACAACTTAGAGGTGTCCCATACCACCTTAATTCCATGTCATAGCATTTTATTTTGAAATCTAACTGGTTGATGATCTTTAGAAAATTATTGTGCTTTATCAGCACCTGCCATACCCCCAGCTCCTGTCAATGTGATGTCCTCCCACCCCCTCCTAGTGAGGCAGCCTGACGGACACGCCATGATGGGGGTACAGCGAAGGGGGAGGGGCAGGAGGGAGGCCTCATGCAGATACAACCCAACCACACAGACTCTACACGTCAATCTGCAGAGACAGCCCAACCCGCCTGTCATCTTACAAAGGTTTGTGAATGGTTATATTTTGAGGAGAGGAAAACATTGCAATTTTTCCTCCAGTTAGTTGTTGTCATCTTGCTGATCTCATAAAAATTCATGAAAATTTAGTGAAGTTTTTTCCATATGTTGGATGTTGTTAAGGTTATTAGAAGTATATGTGCTCTCTTGAGTGTATACTTAGCTTCGCAGTGATCTTGTTCAATATGTTTTGATCATGTTTATTAAAGTAAAAGGTTCATATATATACTGTATGTGCTCTCTGTGTCATATCATCATTATATGCTCAGCTTTGCAGCGATCATGTTCATTTTGTTTTAAAGTTCAGATACATTGCAGGTTACTTGGTCCCACCACAGCAGCAGATGTCCTTCAGCTGACCTCAACCTTGACCTCGGTAGCAGGCCCCAACCACGGGAGATTGATGGTTGGTAATGATGATCTCCGCATCATATCTAGGCCTGACGATGACTTGATTGAGGAGTTTTTACATGTAAGGAGGCACCTTCAACCTGTTGGGACCCCACAAAATAACATTTAGTTTATCAGAATATAATGTGGCTGTCAGGTTTTATTGTTAGTATGAAAAGGGTTATAACTCAATTTGATTCTTTTTACTTAAATTGAAATATGAATTATTTCCCTTTTCAAAGAGCAATGAATGTGGCAGCATTTGACATAATGGCAAGGTGCCAGAGAAAGGAATCATTGATTTATTTTGGCCTTGCATCCACATTGTTATTCTGTTTATGCAGGAAAAATGTTGTATATTTTTATTGGCTGGATAATGAATATTTTCCAATGAGCTCAATGATTTAATTTCCTTGTTTGTATTGTTGAAATTAATTTTCATGATATACTAGTGAACGTTGCTGAAATTGTTGAGCTTGGTTAGTAGTTAAACTTATCTGTAGAAGTTCATCAGCCAACCGACTACCACTGTATGATATAAATAGACTAGACAAATTTTGTTAGACCCACCATAAAGGGAGTAATATATTGTGAAATTCAGACCGCAAGGGGAGGAAAGAGAAAAGGATGTGATTTTAATTAGACTGATTTGATATTATCACTGGTGTTACATGTGGAGTAATTGTTTGAAATGTACCATGGCTTATGAAATGTCATTGCACTTGTTCTATTTTTTGCAGAATACAATAGATCAAGATGGAGGGCAGGGAGGATCTGGTGTGCTGACCTACATTCCGTCCACCCTGACCCGATGGACGGAGGAAGCCAAAGTTCTGGATGGAGACAGTGTTCACGATTGCGTGACTGGTATGTCAGCTTTGAGTTTTTCTGCTAAAAACAAATGCCGTAAACGAAGTTGACTGAAGAGAAGTTTTCTTTTGCATTGAATGTTTTAATTTTGTACAAGCTCAGAACATTGAAATACTGACAGTGGAATAATTTTACTCTTTATAGACTAAAAAAAAGGACAATGTCTGCACAGTATAGTTGTGTTTTGGTCAGAGACATTAAAAGTAGTTTATTTCTTACTGAGTAAATGTGAGGTACATGACAATATTTGACCTGCATACGATTGCTATTGCCCCTGTTTGACTTTCACATAATCATTGGAATGAAAGCAGCTAACTTTTACCAGAAAATTTACACCTGAGGTTAATGTACATGATTGATATGTAATGAAATCTTCGACCCTTAAATTCGTAAAACTCCAGTACTTGCATTTTCAAGACAATCTCTAATTTGCTCATACATTTTATGATACCCCACGCAATGTTGCGGGAGGTAAAAATTTTTTACCTGTCAGTAAGTCCATCAGTCCTGTTTTCTGTAAGGGCAATTCTTCTTGGACAACTGCACAGAATTTCCTAAAAACTTGTTGGGAGTTAGGACACAATGTGTAGATGTGCAAATCACGAGGCAATTCCGGTTCCAAATGTAGTAATGAACAGGTTGTAAGCACAACTCCTCTTAAACCGCTGCACAGAATTGCCAAAAAATTTGTAGGGAATTGGGACACAATGTGTAGATGTGCATATTACAGTAAAACATGGTTATAGCGAACAAGCTTATAATGAATTGACGCTTACAGCGAAGTGATTTTCATTCCCCTTGACTTTATTACATGTTGTAAACTTGATGGATATAACAAATTACGCTTATAACGAAGCAAAATCGCCCGTCCCTGGCACTTCGTTATAAGCGTGTTATACTGTACCAGGAAATTCCAGTTTCTTTTTTTTGCCCAGAATTGCAACACTTGAATTTAGAATTTTGTTCTTGTTAAAGACAAAAGTATAGATGTGCATATTTGCTGAAAGTTTTGATGTAATAATTTTTCAGGACTTATGCCCCTTTATTAAGTTATTTTGTGTATTTAATGTGTACCCTGCCATTCATTTTATGTAGTAATGTCATGTAATGGGGGAGTTCGGGGCATGTGAACTAGCTCACTCTTTCTTTCAGTATGAGCTAAATCAATGTTGGGTGAACTCATTTTTGATTAACATAAAAAAAATTTTAATAGTCTAACGGATTCATGATATCTATTCTCTAATTTAACACAAGTGAATCAACTTAAACATACTACAAGAATATTTTTTGAGGCGCATCGCTATCAGCGATGTAGCCTCATTGCTGTCGGCTCACTTCTCTCGGCTTATATACAAGCGGCGTCATCGAACTCAAGTATCAGTGCGCCAATAAATATATAGTGCCGTTCTGATTGTTACGTATTTTCAATCAGAAACATATATTCAGTGTACGTTTTAAAAATATCAACAAATCATTACAACAGATATCTCCTTTACACATTGTAAAAACATCAACATCAATGAAAGAACAAAACAAAGATTAATACGCAGATGAGCCTGCAATGCGATGTACGTATGATAGAGACAGAGGATCAGTCAACCGATGAGATAATTTGCATAACAACAGTTCGTACTTTAATTTAAAAGCGGTGACGTTAATTGTTTGAATATCGGAGGTAAACAAATGTAATAATTTCGTATCTAAAATATTTATATTAAAATGAGAGTAAGTGGCTGTCTTCCTATAGCTAGGAA
>WFKH01003881.1:22635242-22649296 GCA_016163765.1 Magallana hongkongensis | reverse complement strand
ATAATTGGCATGGTGCATAAAAAGGGTATTTAATTCAAATAAGTGAAAAATATGCATTATTTATTGAAAGAATGATTAATAATCAGACAATACTAAAGTATGGTCAAAAACCTCAGCCACATTCGAACTTTGCATTTGTGGTTTACAAGCCTGATACTTTAACCACTCATCAAGGAAGATAGTCAAACACTCAGTTGTCTCATGCCGCCATAAAAATGCTTGTGGTGATGTTTTTAGCTACCTTCAATGCGATGCGCCTCTCAGGCCTTCAGTCCTTTGATTATTTGATCTTGATTATTTGTGGGTTATGTTGGAAGGTCTGTTGGAATGCATCTACACTATTTTCAAAAGTGCATCCAACATTTTCACTTGTCAGTTATAGGCAATCATCTGGGTAACTCTGATATAGAGGCAGAGGAGGAGAAGGACTACCCAGAAAAAAGAAATAGAAGTGTTTGACTAATCACGATTAATGCTTAAGAAGCTGGTTAAGTTAAGGATTGTCCACAAGCTATTGTACACTTATCCACTCACATACACACTGTCAGTGATGCAAAGTTCCTTTGTTTTGCCCCTGGCTATTTGTCAAAACATGATGTATTATTACATTATCCAATAGGTTTACCTTGTAACTTTGGTTATGAAACAGTTACTGTGAATGATGTCCAGAAAGCTTTTTTTATCTCTCCATTTATCTATCTATTACTGTTTGTAATACCCAATTTACAAAGGGAAATAACCAATTTCTAAGAGAGCAACTTCTGAATTTTCAGGAATTTAAATACAGGTGACGTGACATGACTGCAACTCTTGTTCTCTCGAAGTGAAATCAGGGTCCTAAAGTTTTCTCTATGTAACTAAGCAAATTTATTATTAATCTCTCTGGAAACCCAATCTTTTGAAGTTCTTTAACTCTCTAAGTAAAATCATGACAACAAAAAGGATATGGAAATCACATTATAAAAATGTAAACTGAGCATGGAATCTAATTTATGGCTAAAGAGGGCTCGGTGGTCGTGGCCATTTTTATACTTTATTGATCTCCTTTAGAAGAGCTCTATAAAAAATAAAGGAAAATAGGTAAATATATGGATTTTTCTTTACTGAATAATAGTTTGTAGCTAAACAATTCATGTATCTTAAAATTTTAGGCAGATCTGATGGTTAATGTGTTGACCATCCAGCCTCCTTGAACAAGACTTTGTATAAAGTTGTTTTTCTTCTCAGTAAATCTAGTAAGTGAAATTAAAAGAATGCACCTTAAATTTCATCCTGAATTATTCAGTACCCATTAATTGTAATATTAAAGTAAATTATATTTTCTTTCTAAAAACATAACTCATTTTGTAAAACAAAGCAGTAAAATTTCATCATCAGTGAATATTGTTTAATACACGTTTCCAATCGCTGATCATGCCTGCAAGGTACGATTGACACCTGTGTATGCGATTTTCTGGAAGCTGTTGAATAAACATTGACCACAAAACCAGTAATGGAGCTGTAGTCAACATGTGGCTGATTACATAATTGCTAACGAATAAACAGCGAGAACTTTAATGTAAGCTGTAAGGTACTATGAATAAATATTAAATTACATTGAAATAAAAAAAATAATTGAGTATCTTGTACAGAGTCAGTCCAGTGTAAACTTGTATATCTCACATTGGAAATGACATAAACAGTACTTTGACTAATTATCCAGAGAAGCTCTAAAAGAAATATACACTTCTCCTAATTTTTATAGACAGTGAGCCATAAAAATACTATACGGTAAACATTAGTTTAGATCATTTGATGATCAACTTTTGAGTGATCTATGCTATTAAAAAAAAAAATCCATACAATACTTATACGTGTATTAGTATGGTGTAACTGTTGCCCAATTATACAATGTGTCATGTCCTTATCAAAGGCTATGTTACACATAACTGTATACCAATTCTATGAGCGGTCTGGAACTTTGTCATGAGGAAATGTGTGGTACACACATTACTGCCTGTAAATGAATACTTTCCACTTTTACCTCATATTTGTTGGTTTAAGATTTTTGAATAAATGCTAAAATTCATTTGTATATAGCAATGTTATACGTTTGGATATTTTTGGTACTCTTTAAACTTTAGTAATTGTATCTTCAAGGCAAACTCAATAATTTGTTTATACATTTTATTCAATATGAGCAAAATCAATATTTGAGTGAAATCATTTGTTAACAGCAATAAGGAAGAAAAAAAATTGACTGTCAAAGAGATTCATTTTAACATGTATTCTTAGCTCAAGTGAATCAAGTTCTTCATACAGGTAGAACTTTTTTTTTTCATTTGAACTTGATTATCTATGAGTTATTATGCAATTAGTGTTGGAATACATTTATTTATTCTATTCACATAAGTGCATCCTAACGTGCTATCACATGCACTAATGATAGTGATAGGCAAGCATCTGGTTAACTCTGATCTCCATGTCTGTAGAGCATCCTCTGTAGCTCGTTCAATGGCAGCCTGTCTGTTGGCATCTGCTTGTTCTCTCGCCTCTTCTTCAGCCTTTGCTTTAGCATCAGGGCCACAAGACTCAGTGTTCAGACACTGGACTTCAATGTAATGAGCCTTCGATGACTCCACTGAAGATTGAAAGGTATCCACATAACCCTGCTGGTAGGCTCGATCATAAATATTATCTGTGGATAGGATAATCAATCGGCATCAGTTGACATTAAACAACAGTTGTTTCAGAAATCAAAATTGTTAGCAGCTAAAAGCTTGTAAGTTAAACATTACATATTATAGTGAGATGAATTTGTCCCCAAACACCAAAAACAAAACAAAAAATGAAATAAATAATAATCCAAACAAAATGTAGAAGCAGATATAGGTACTGGTGTATACTGACCCATATGTATATCTCCATAAATATCAAAGAATCATTCCTTGTTGCTTATACATATATTTACATTACTTTTCAGTAATTGTACAATTAAAGCCTTTTTATGTTATTTTTATTGTGTACAATTATGTAAAGCTTGCTTGTGCCCCAGCAGTGTATGTCATTTAAAGCAATTACGTGATGCTGTGTGCTATCAGGCTGTGTGTGGATTTGTTCTATTGAACCAGTTAAGCAGCATTTGATCTGTAAATTTATCATGAACAACTTTAGACTTTAGAAAATGTAAATATTGATGTATGTTGCACACAGAAAATAAAATAATGCAGCAAGCGGAGTGCGTTTACAAGCACTATCATCAATGGCACTCGATCCATCATGTTTTGTCCATAAAAATTTTGCCCAACACTCTGGGCTTTTTATAAGAATCACCATGCAGATAGAACATTTTGAAATTGATTAAAGAATAAAGAAGTAGTGATTGGTTTGATTTTTTTAAATCAGTCTCTTATCATATTTTAATATGATTTTTTTTTAAGTCTCTAGTAAAAAATTTATGAAATTACTCATGTATATCATATACAGAGAAAAGAACTATGCAGCAAGCAGAATGCCTGTGAAGTGACTTCCTTTATAAGTTGTTCAAATGTTTATTGAACTCCATAATCTAAGCATCATGGTTGTAAAATGAAAAATCAAAATTAGGAGGAAAATGTAGAAAGATTACCGATAACTCTGCGGTTCACTAATGAGCAAGGAGGAAAGAGAGTTCTCCCTGATTGTGCCTGACTGTTAACAGTAGTAAAGTACAGAATCCATAGTCCTAACACCCAGACTACATGGGCATCCATCTTGTGTGTGGTGTCTGAAGGAGACTGTTTGCAACTGCGTTTACAAATTCAAACTGTGGTGATAGTACAAGTTAGGTTAGGCCTGCATTCCTGACTGTGTGATTTGATTAGTGTACATCATTATGCTAATGAAAACAATTTTCTGTGTGGTTAAGGTATTGCTTATGAAGTGGATAAACATAGCATATCTTGATGAAGTTTCTGTACAGCAACGTTTTACCCCTGGCTGTTTGTCAATAGATCTCATTGGTTAACCTAATAACTTGGTTTTTAACCAATTCGTTGATGTTCAAAAAGCTTATCAATCTGTTGATCTCTCTACCTATCTATTTATCTGTGGTCTGTCTGTTCAATAAGGAGATACCAAATTTATAAAGGGAAATACAGAATTTTGAACTACAAGAAAATGTTATCAATCTTTCAGGAAAGAAATCAGAATTTGATTACCCTAGAGCTGGGTCAAAACCTACACAGGCAAAACAGCAACGTGTGTTGCACATATTTTCTAATTTTCCATGTTAAACACAAAAAAAACAAACAACATATATGCTATTTTAACAGATTACTCGGTCAGAATGATGGTAACCGGTAGCAGAATCACTCTGAATGTCGTAAAAAAAAATTAAAAAAAAAAATTGGTATATTTTAAGGTAACTTTGTGATACTAGAAGCGTTTATATCTAATTAGGTTAAACTGGATACAGTTTAAGGCCCCTGGGCCCTGATCCTGGAAAAGAATGGTCAGTAGGTGTAAATTTTAATTGTTAAAACAACATGTTACTTCCCAGTCTCTTCAGCTTTTCTTAGATCAGTAATGAATGATAATAAAATCAGTGTTAAAATCAGTGTTAAGAAATATGTCCCAAAAATATCATATTTTAATACGATTAACAGGTTACTTGTTAGTTATTAAATAAATATTTGTGTATGTGTGCATGTGAGGATATGCTGAACATAGTACATGTATTACATTTTTGAACCTTAGTTGAGCGTTTATAGAACATATGTTCAATTATTAAAAAATGAAATCTCGTTTAATGTGTTGAAATTCACATTAAATTGTTTAATACATGTATATGTTTTAAATGTATATTAATACATAACATGTTAAACGCACATTGCAACTTGTACCTGTGATGTAAAGCTGCTTAGAATTAAAAAAGAAATGCTGACATTTCAATGTTTCCATTCTTGGAAAAAATTGACAGCTGAAATAATGATTTATGTCAAGTGGATTTTATTGTTTGTTTCTAAAAAGTTGATGCTGTAACTTTTGTAAACTTTGGATATTTTTTCATTGCCAGGTTTGAAACCAGACTTGATAGATTACCTGGAGAAAAAGAGGGAGGAGGAATTGGCAGAGAGGAAGGAGAAATCTCAGAAGCAGTCGGAGGAAGCCAGCAAGGAGAAGTCCAATAACACATCCATAGGATGGGAGGCTCCACAATATATGGAGGTAACAGCACACCACTGTGAGAGAGAGAGAATGAATGCATGCAATGGCTTATATAAATTTACTTCCAAAAAGTATATTGAGAAACAGTTCTCATCATTTAGAGGTAAAACTGACACCGATGCATATGAATGTATTATTCTTTTTAAGGTCACACAAACCCCAACAACAACCAGTGGTTCAGCGGCTACAACAACTGTTACCATGACAACCTCTGACTCCACAGTAACCACCTCTGCAGGCAGGCAGATAAGTACGTAGTCAGAAGATAACTTGTCCACTTAGATGTTGATTGTGAAATGTGATGACAAAATGATGATATGTGAAAAGACAAGCATATATCTGACACTCTGGTGTTGAGTTTCTTATCTGATTGTCATCAGGAAGGACGTTATACTGTTCTGTAATCAGATCTATTGTTATGTTTAATAGATACAATATAGGTCTGTTAGTGTACAATGCAAAAGTTTGAAAACTTGAGTATTGCCTGAGCAACCAATGTCTGGGTTCTTGGACAGATTTCTTTCCAATTTACTACTTCTTCCATGTCCAGTTTGCATGAGTATTGCTCAAGGGAATTGAATTGTAATCTAAGGTGAACCACTACATCAAAATTATATTCATAGGTCAGTTAACTAAGTGCATATACAATTTTTCATACAATACAGGTCATATATATTATTAAAATATTTTAGTATTAAAATGGCAGTTAGCCTGGTAGTCTTTCAGTTGGATATGAGTTAGTTTGACTTGCTTAGTTAACACAATGATGATGATACTAAGCATGGCATAATAATGACTCATGAGTTACATGTAGTTTGATTAGTTAACACAATGTTGATGACAATAGTTTTGGTTACACTATGGCTGTACAAGATTATGTAGAGACAGAGTTTTCCTGACTTGATTAACAAAGTAATACTGATGATATTCAGGTGCCTCTGAAGCTGCTGCTGCTGCCGAGCTGATAGCCACAGCTGTTGTAGAGGACATCTTGGCCCTACCCCAGGGCCAGTCTGCACCACCTCCAGCCTCTGTTGGAGCCCCAGCGAACACGTTCACCACCCCTGCCGTCACCATGCCTGCCGTAGCTCCCAACGCTCCCGTGGTGGACCACCACCGCCCCATGTCTTCTTTCTCAGGAAGGTAAGTAATAGCTGAGTAAACATCACCTCCTGTACATTTACAGCTATTGAGTTTAATATGTCACCGAGAACCATGCTGTCTTACTGTGTTAGAACTCTTGGATGTCAGATGTGATGATTAGCAATTGCATGATTCCTGAGCTGCATTATCCTCTAAGAAGTACTGAACTGACAGAGGGAGGAAATTAACTTTATTAAACACATTTTAGTAGATTAGAGCAATTTTAACTGCCTTTGTTCTGTTTTATAATCTATTCAGAAAAAAATATGGCCGCGACTTCATTATAGATTGATTTGCGGGAGCAGTTAAGATGAGACTGTAGAAATATTCCATACCATGATGACATAATAACACGTAATGCACAAAGAGAGGAATTTGTTATAAATAGGTTGGGTTTCTCTTCTAGTACTCCAAGTGGTCCCTGTAACCTAGCCTCTCTGTTGCTGTCAGAGGATTTGATTCCCGACTCCCCTCTCTCCAGCTCATCCATAGATAATCTCCCCCAGGGTCTGGGACAGGAGTCAGTGCCTCCACCCACCCTGGAGGGCTGTATCACCCCAGAGGAGACTTCAGGCATCAGCAGTTCCGATGCTGTCACAGTGCAGTCTTCAGGTTTGTGTCTGAATTTCTTTTTTAAGAGGGGGGAGGGTAATCTTCTTTTACTTTTAATTTTAACAGCAATTTTTTTTTCTGGTTTCTTCATTTTTGTGAGTTTATGAATTGACAGAGAGTTCAGAGGAATTGAATTCAGGGAATGTTGCTGATGCTTCCACTACTAATTCATCCAGTGGGTCACAGCCTTCAGGTGTCTTGGACAACATTGCAAAGTATGTGAAATATTCAATCTTACCCCTCTCTTATATTAAAGTCTTACATAAATGTCTGTTATAGATTCAATTTTAATAGGTCTTTTTACTTTTGAGATGTATCTGTTTCCCATAGATTGAAGTATTATCTGATCTATCTGATCTATAATTTAGTGCCCTGACCATTGACACGGCAGGTATCGGTACCCCTCCAGCATACCATGGCTTCTCCTCCAGCCTCTTCCCACAAAGCACCACGGGTAATGACCCCCCGGTCAATCTGTCAGCCCTTACTAGCAGCATGATGGGGGCCCTCAGTGCCTCGATCAATGTCCCCTCCAGCATCCTGTCTACTGGGGGAGAGGCCGGGAGTTCCTCAACGGTCAGCGAGGAAGGGGCACCTACTCCATCAAGTGCCACCAATGTACAGTCTGGTTCAGCTCTTGATGGATTTGGAGGTAAGAAGGATGTATGTGAATGTGTATACAGGGATATTTTCGGCCTTCTACACTTGCAAACGATTTCCCCCGTCTTAAATTCGCCCAGACACAATAATTTTAGAAGAGATAATTTAAGACATTAGAATTCGCCCAGTCTTAAATTCGCCCAAAGACAACGAGGGTGAAAGGGGGGAAAATAAAACGGGGGTAAATATTTCACTGTATACAGTATTCGATCTATTTCTGGACCAAAGGTGTCATTGGGTTTGATATATAATGTATGTTTTTTAATGTCTTAAACTTCTGACCAATTAAAAAATTGTCTGTAAAATTTTCACTGTGTATACTCAAGTGTTTGTTCTTGAATGCTTTTAAGTGATGAACTTAACAGTTGGAAAGGAGGAGGCACTGAGTAAAGAGAGTACATATGATATACATGTATGATGAGAAATTGTGTCCACTCCATTATGTGTGTTGATTATATGCAGAATTTCCAGATGGTGTGGACCCATCATTTTTGGAAGCACTGCCGGAAAACATACGACAGGAGGTTATAGCTGAACAAATGAGGCTACAGAGAATTCGACAGAGTGCCAGGGAGCAGGCCCAGACTGCACAATCCACTGGCTCACTCCAAGTCAGCCCCGAGTTCCTAGCAGCTCTGCCACCTAATATCCAGGAGGAGGTAATAACACCTGCCTTTTACATTCCCTTTATGCATGTACATTAAAAGGAAAGAATTATAGAGGGGTTAGGGGTTAGGGGTTACCGTAATACTTGTAAGATGTCAGTTGTGATGATACAAATCTGCGTGATTCCTGAGTTGCAATATCCTCTAAGAAGTACTGAACTGACAGAGTATGAACTTTTATACATTACAGCTATATTACTAGTGTATACATGAAGCTGTTTCATCTGATCACTACCGATGTTTTATGTTTGGATTTTTTATTATTAAGCATTTTACAACAGACAGAAAGACATTCAAGACAAATTTCATATCAACATTTACACCAGTTGAGAATTTTAGAAATATTGAGATAAAAACTAAACAACAACAGCATTATGAATGAGTTATTCAGAAAGTCATTTCCATTTTCTTTACCTTAACCTTAATTCTCTCTGTGCCAGGAGGCACAATCATAAGGCTAGAACATCATTCCTCCATTGGTGCCGTGGTGCCATTTAAGCCATTTTCATTTCAACCACCTTTTAGTGAAAATATATATTTTTTATATCTGCTTGTATCAAGTTAATACCTATACTGGCACAACAAAGAACAGAGAAGACACATATGAATATTGAAATAAAAATAAAACAATAAATGCATTCTATATCTGTTTTAACCACCTTTTTATGTATTTTTTTGGCATATATCATGTAAATACTTGCAGGTGCTTGCACAACAAAGAACAGAACAGGCTCGGATGGCCGCCGTACAGCAGCAGACCACGGCTAACGCCGAGGCCCCAGTGGACCCGGTCAGCTTCTTAGCCTCCCTCCCCAGCTCCCTGCGGCAACAGGTGCTGGCAGACATGGATGACAGCACGGTGGCGGTGCTGCCCCCTGACCTAGCCGCAGAGGCTCAGGCTCTTCGCCGCGAGCTAGAGGAGAGACACCGCAGGCTGATGCAGGAGAGGCTGTTTGCCCAGGCTGCCGGTGCAGGTTCTCTGTCAGCTATTCTTAGACATTCAGGTGCTTGTTTTTAGGGCATTGTTGCTCTATTTTTATTTTATTTTTTTTTCATGTATCCATCTCATAACTTCATTTCTCCCCCAAAATTTTATACTTATCTATTTGGGGGGCACAATTAAAATAGGCTTTGTTATGCATATTTAGAAGAAATGTTGAAAGAAATTTTTATATTACATGTACAAATACTAGAGTTGGAAGTTCTGTTTTGAAAGCAAAACAAATCATCATCTGAACAGTAACATTGCAACTTATGTTTATTAGTTTAATGGGAAACATCAGTCTAGAAGATAAGTAGTTGCAGAATGTTAGAAAGATGGCCTGTTTTCAGGAACAGACAAGAGAGGGCCTACTTGTGCCTACCTCCATTGTATGCATACATGTACATGTATATATACAAGTGCATGTATGAATACTGTTTGATAAAAATGTAGGTGCTAGAGCTTTTTCTAGATAGTACACAATTATCAATAGACGATTAACTCTTACCCAAACTTCTCTTCTGTTGTAATTTGTGAGGATCTTCCTGTGCCTTGAGACAATCTGTAGATTTTTTAGAAAGAGTTTTCAAAAGAGGATCTTCATAATATTTTCAGATGGACTATTGATATTTTTGGATTATTTCATGGAAAATATATATTTTTTGACCAAATATTTGTTAATTTATAATGCATTTCCTGGTTTTGCATGTGTTATAAGAGTTGAGAATTAAAAACAATTTTTACGTATTATTTATGACAGATGTGTAAGTTGCCTGAATTTTTTCTGTATTAAATGTTTTTTTTGATTTTAAATCATATTTGTTTCATTTACAATGATTAAAACATTATCATAACAATCCACCAAATTTTATTCTGTCATAGTAAAATAACTCTATTTTGTGATTGACATTTAAAACAAACTGATGAGAATGGTGTTTTATGCAATATTTTTTTAATTATAGGATATGTATTATGTAATGATTATATTCTTCACCAGGATATTGTCATTCAACTCTCTTCCATGATTTATTTTGAAATGCTTTGAAGAGAATGGTGTGTAATTCAGTGTTTACTTTACTCCAGGTTTTGGGGGTCGTCTGGGAGGAGGAAGGTTGGCCATTCGAGCACTCCCTCGCAGTGGCACTCAGTGGACGTGGGCGTCCAGTCGTCTCAACGGACCTAGCTCCAGCTCCAATCAGAATGCAATAAAATTACGTGGGCGACACCTACTGGATCACGAGGCCTTAACATGTTTACTTGTTCTGTTGTTTGTGGACGAGCCGAAGTTGAACACAACGAGATTACATAGAGTGTTACGTAACCTGTGTTATCATGGGCCCACAAGAATGTGGGTCATCAGGGCTTTGTTGTCCATTCTGCAAAAAACGGGCGACTGTCGATTGGAGGATGAGAAATCTGCACGAGAGAAAGGAAAGAAGAAGCTGGCATCGGAGAGTGAGTTGACTGTTAAAAGTGACACAAAAAATCAGGGCTCCTGGCTGTCCATCAGTCTGGAGGCTGCTCTTGGTTGTAGAGCCAACGTCTTTCAAATTCATAAAACGGGCAAAAAACACTTATCTGGGAGCTGTCCTGGCTCTGTGACTATCCATGATCAGGCTTCTCCTGTGGTGTGTAGGCATGTGTTAGACACTCTGATAGCACTAGCAAAAATATTCCCCAGTCAGTTTCTGCCAACTTCAAAAGTGAAGGAAGTTGAAAAGTGCAATGAACATGGTGAAGAGGGTAAGACAGATAGTGAGAGTAAAACAAAAACATCTAGCTCCTCTTCTAGTACTAGTCCTAAAAGTGCCAAAGATTCAACAACAACAACAGAGACAGATTTCTGGGATCTCTTGATCAAACTGGACAGCTTGAATGCAAACAAGAAAGGTAAAAGTGTTCAGAAGACAGCTAGCAATGTTGACGGGGAGGCCAACTTCTTCAGTTACGATTCCTCTCCCCTCGGACAGTTGATGTTCATGTTGTCGCACCCAGTGATAAAGCGGAGTCAGTTGTTAACAGACCGGTTATTGAGACTGTTAGGCCTTGTATCGCTGGCTCTCCCTGATGTTACTCGCAACACCTCTACCGCTGGTACCACTTCAACGACTACAGGGGTCACAGGAGCAGGTCTGATGACTACTGCAGCAGCAAGTGGTACTGCTACCGCTACCACTACAACCACTTCCACCACTGCAGGTGGTACACAGACCACTCCAACTGTGGTGTCGAGGGGTGTCAGTACCACCAAACCTCCAGTAGTAGAGGAGAAGAAGGAGGAGGTCAAAGGTAAGGCCTGTTCATCACATTCTTCTCAACTTTGAGCAGTTGTGGAATAAGAAAAAGTAAACATTGTATGTCTTCGTTTGAATTTCTGAAAGCACCAGGCTAAGCAGTGCCTGCAATTTTTGTAAGACAGTTTTCTTTGTGAATGTGCTACTGAAAGTCCACGTCTGTGAATTTACAGTGTTTGGTGTCTTGTTTTCAGTGAAAGAAGAAGGCTCTGTGGTGTTGGAGGACAGGCTACAGCTAGCTGTACAGGTGGGTTCTGTTCTGCTTCTTTTAAAAGGTTCTCTTGTTTACATGTACACAATCAACATTCTAGCATCCATGCTGAGAGGGTTTTTTCATGTATCTTTCAGATGAAGCAAAGATTGTTATCAAGTTGGATATGTCATTGCATTGTTTTTTTGTGAACAGTTCACATAAATGTACAGAAGATAAAAATATGTTTCTCTAAGAAGTGTATATTATTTGGTATTTCCTTAATACTGTATTCATGTATATTTAGCATGTTATTATTACATAAATTTTTATCATGAAAAGAAGGCCTAGTTTCAAACTGTTTTATCCCTACATGTAGGTGCTGACTTCCAAGTCCTGCTCTGAGGAAGGACTAGAGGACGCCACAAACTTGCTGTTACAGTTGTCCTGGGCCAATAACGCCACGCGCCAGGCTGTCCTCAAACTTCTGCTGGAGGGGGCCAGGGTCCTCGGCATGACAGTCTGTACTCATATCAGGTCTGTACTTATAATCGGATTTGTACTCATATCAGGTCTGTACCTGTCAGGAGTTGTCAAGTAAGATCAGAATGGAATGGAAGGGATTATGCATTATAACTTTTTGATGGTGTGATGTGTTTGGCAAAACTTAGATATACAGTCGCACCTGCTGTTACGGCCACCTTTAATCAGCGGCCACTCGCCATGAGCGGCCAGTTTCAATCCCGCCCGTTTAGTTTTTCACTATATTTTAACTGATTTAAGCGGCCACCTGTCTAACGCGGCCAGCGGCCAGTGTTTTTAGGTCCCGTGGTTTCAACATGCCTGTTTTCAACGGCCATTTTGTCTGTTTTGTCACATGACTTCTGACTCTGACATGTGACCCCGTATCGAAAGAAGCCAAACTTCGACAGTTGATAATGAGTTAATGACAAATAATTAAGTGTTTAATTTGAAGTCTGCTGAGATTTAATGAGATAATTGATTATAACACCTGTTTTGTGTTGTTTATATATCTACATGTACTTATATACTTCATTACAAAGTTATTAAATGGCCAGTATTGCGCTTAACAGCTCAACATGTACAGCAATTTGCCGATAATACGCACCTTTTTGTAGAAAATTTCTTTGAGAGAATTAAAGGGGTGCCTCTTATACACCCCAATGGAATTTTGACACTTTTTAAGAGGTTAAACATTGGCTATCGTAGTTCAGTACATATCCTTAGTACGGAAACGCTACTTCTGAATGTTTACCGCATTTAATCAATTGAAAATTATTGTTTGGGCTTATTTAGCAGAAAATGTTTTGCTCTTAATCCTTTGATAGATAAATTAAATTAAAACGGCCATTTAAAATTAATATAAACTGTTTATTCAGCAGTCCGAGCTGTGCATTCACCATCTCCGTGTACGCCGCCATTACAGATGCTATTAATAAATCTGTGCAATAGAGCCAAGATGAATATACTCAGTGTTTTTTCTTCATTAATTTGAAACCTGGAATAAGAGGCCACCTGTCTTAAGCGGCCAGTTTGTCACTGTCCCACAAGTGGCCGCTTAAAACAGGTGCGACTGTATTATAAATATTCTCTTTTTAGTACATAACAACCATTCATTATTTTTAAGGAGAGAAACTAAGATGTTATTAGAACTGGTTTTTAACCCTACATTTATTATTTGTCAGTAAAATATGTTTTAAACAGCGCATTAATTTGAGCATTCTTTATTATTGATGTCAACAATGAAATGGAAGATATACAAACAGTTACTAGTTAAATAAGTTTGTGTAATGACAGTAAAACAGTCCTAGATTGTGATAGATGTACATGTACGTCCATGTTTATCAGGTCGTTGTTGGAGGAACTGAGTGAATTTACCAACAAGAACAAAGACCCAGAGGATGACAAGGACATGGAGACCACACCCTCACAGTCCTCTAAAGGCTACATACAGGACAGGCAAGTTCTCTCCTTTTTATTGTGTAGTGTGTGCTCACAGTCTTCTAAAGGCTACATACAGGACAGGCAAGTTCTCTACTGTCATTAGTTAGTGTGTGCTCACAGTCCTCTAAAGGCTACATATAGGACAGGCAAGTACTCTTCTGTCATTAGTTAGTGTGTGCTCAGATATGCATGTACCTTTAAGTTAACAGTGCATGGTGAGGTCAAAACTAGAGTCATTAGTTTCTCACTCTCGCTGGATAGTTAAGTTCATGCTGTCTCGCTTGATGGTTTAGTGTGTCAATACTTTGGCATCTTGAATAGGCAGCAACATCAATATCTTGCTTCACACCAAATAC
>WFKH01003881.1:22561547-22609579 GCA_016163765.1 Magallana hongkongensis | reverse complement strand
AACTGTTTTCATGTCTTTTTCTCTCGTTTGTATCAATAATTCTTTAAAATATCTTCATGGATTATGAATCTCTTACGAGTCATTTGAAATCTCCTTAAGAACATTTTCTTTGGATGTCCTATTTTGAGAGCTTCGATATATCTGGGATGGTTCAAAATCAATGAATGGGTCTAACTGGGATGCGGGCATAAAATCGGCCCCCGGGGCCGCGGGCACTGGGCAATCCTCGTTATCTTCGTCAGCATCGCCCTCGTTACTCGGTGGATGTGTAAATCTGAAATATGTTTAAAAAAATTCAAGATACATGTATCTAAAAACGGATGTCTAAATCTGTGATATGTTAGCAATTCAAGATACATGTACACCTAAAAGCAGATGCCTTAATCTGTGATATGTTAGATATTCAAGATAAATCTAAAAATAAAACTGAACGGATGTCTAAATCATCTAAAAACAAAACTGAACGGATGAATACATGTAAATCTTCGATATGTAAGAGATTCATGATACATGTAAAAACGGGTATCCAAATCTGTAATGTGAAAGACATTCCAGATTCTTGGGAAAACTTCACATTATTTATTCGGACTTTGCTTGATTTTTATATGGCGATTGTAAATACATGTATTTAGGCAATTAATATTTTAATTTTTCTGAACTTTTAAAAAATAATCAACAAAGCAATTGTGTTTAAATATGGAATTATGAATATACAGCGAGAGTACAATATGCATGTGAACTTTTCAATATAATATCGTAATGATACACAGCGAGCAAGGAATACCTTACCGTGTGTCCTGGCTGTCTCCATAAAACATCTGGCTATAGACACTGTTCTCCATCGCGCTGTAAACAGACACGGAACGAATACAGTTTGGAATTTCAGTTTGAATAAGAATGAACCATTCAACAGTAGGTCTTCAGCGCCCATTTAATCCCTACTTCCAAACCCCCAAAAACATACAGATAAAAATGTATGTCATATATTGTTAATGTTATACATTTGAGTGTCATCATTTGTATCATCATTGAGATTGTGAGGAGCTCAAAGAGTTCAACTTTAGAAAAGGACATAAGATGAAACATTTTGAAGATAAAACTTGGCTTTTGTCCCACACCTCTGGCTTAGAAATTTAGTTCAAGATCATTGTACATTCTTTATCCACCAAGCACTCTATGGTTTAGTAAAAGGCAAATAAGGCAAAGGTTAGAAAAAATAGATTCCAGACAAGGATTTTACCTAGAGGTCTGTCATCACGTTGACATATGACATAGAACTTGATTCTATGTAAATGCACACACCTTATCCGCCAAGGAGATAGAAATATTGTTCCGGATAGCGATTTTTCAAGGAGATCTGCTATAATGACCTTGACCTTTGATCTTGAATTTAATTCAAGGTCACAACACACGCCCTATCTACGGGCAGATTTTTATTTTATTTATTTATTTATTTTTTTTTTGGGGGGGGGGGGGGTTAAAGACGGGGCATGTTTGGGCCGAGGAGAAGAAATTAAGGTCCAAAACTGGATTTCAATGAGACCTTCACCTTTGACCTAGAAACTTTTTTCTAAGTCACCACACGCTCTTAACCCAAAGGCACTCTTTATATAAGAAGCCTGATTTAAATATGGTCATGGGGATAGAATACTAGTATATATGGAATTTTTCACAAATGTCTGATATAAAGTGGAGTTAGTGGACCCTTTGTCTAGATATTTAGTCCAAGGTCACTACACACCCTTTACACAAAGGCATTTTGTGAATATAAGCTATAGTATAAGCCAGATTCGGCTATGGAAAGAAATATTGATAGTCCAGATAAGGGTTTTGACATGTTGAACATTGGTATAGAGCTCGGTTTAAGGTAACTGCACATCCTTTACCCAAGACTCTCTATATATGGTGGTCCTGGTCTTAGGAGCAAGCTTTGATCAAGGGGAAAGAAAATATATCCTGGACAAGATAAGTCGCCAATTCGAAGGCGGACTCAGCGCCGGCGCGGCGGACAAGCCCCCTCCCCCGTTCAATTATTTTTGCTTTTCAACATAGGGGTAGGTCTGCCCACCCCATCCCCTATCCTCTGCCTCGAGAAAAAATTTCGCCCCCCTTTCAGAAATTTCTGGATCCGCCCCTAGGCACTGTCGGAGAATATTGGACGCACTGACACAGACTGGACACTTAAGGGCGCACAGAGAGCATAACCCTAACAAACTTCATATTTTAAAGTAATGGGAGAATGTCACATTCTCCCATTATTTTAAAATATGTAGTTTGTCACTGTTGGGGGGGGGGGGGTATTTGTTTTTATTTGCTTTTCACTTGACTTCGTCTAGCGTTATTTTTTCATGTAAAACTTGATTACAAAAAAAGAATTCTCTAATTTATAAATGAGCAAAACTTACCAATATCCTTAAACTTCCAAACTTTTGTCTTCTTATGTGTTGTGTCTCGGTCGTCGAAATGCAAACATAATCGTCTGTATCCTGCAGACGATCATTATTTCACAGGTTAACTCCCTTGCAATATTCCGGAATTATCTTTTTTTGAAAGAATTGTGTTTGTTGGTTTTTTTTACTTTTGATATGTGTATAATCTAAGCGTTTTTACAAAAATATAAAACAAAAAGTATCGTCAATAAGTCATTATCAGGATATGTTCGTTTTTATTTTTAACTACCAATTTTGGTTTTCTCTTTTATTCACTTAATAGTATTTCCGAGTCGGAAAGCATAAATTTTTTTCTCTCCATAAAGTGAAAAACCAGGTATTTATGCTAAACTGTAGCTTTTCTTAACTACAAACGTCCATGTTATCGATTAATTTGAAGTTCTGTGTGTGTTTACAAAAGCATAACCATTCTGATCGACAGAGAAACAACAGTGCATCGATTTCATTGAATACAGTGTATATTCAACAATTTTTATATAGAAAAGCGGGGTTATATTTTATGTTCGATTAATTTGAAGTTCTGTGTGTGTTTACAAAAGCATAACCATTCTGATCGACAGATAAACAACAGTGCATCAATTTCATTGAATACAGTATATATTCAACAATTTTTATATAGAAAAGCGGGGTTATATTTTATATTCGATTTTACGATTTTTGCAGAAGATCTTAAAAGCAGTCGGAGGTAATATAGAAAAGCGGGGTTATATTTTATATTCGATTTTATGATTTTTACAGAAGACCTTATAGGCAGTCGGAGGTACAATAGTATGATATACTTAATATTGACTGATTTGTTTTTCTTGTTCAGGAAATAGTTTTAGAATACATTATTTTTATTAATATGACTATAGTTTTGTACATTTTGCCAGCTTGTAAATTGCTGTATGAAAAATTGCTGTAAATGTAGTAATGAAGCAAATCATTCCCAAAAAAACTTAAAAAAAAAAAAAAAACAGGCTTGTGTAACCATTTACTCATTCATACTATCTACAGTCTATGCCTTTATGATATGTAAGCCAGTAATCTTGACCAAATCTGAGGACAGTGCTTAATATTGTAGTAGTTGGGGCTATATGAAACGTGGATATCGGCCTGGGTAGCTCAGTGGTAGAGCTCCTGAATAGAGTTGCAGGGGTCCCGGATTCGATTCCCGGTCCAGCCATATATTTTCATTGTATTTATATGCTCATTCCTCCTTTCCTATTACAATATTCATGTCTGGAAATGTTGCCCCAACTTCAATTCTTTGTTGCAGTTTTATTTTTATTTTTTTTGTAGCAGAAGGTTTTCTGTTAATCTGAAATGCTGTAGTTTTAAAAGTTCTTTTGGTTTTGTTTTTCCAGAAACTTTCAATCATTCTGTACAGTCATTAAATTCTGCAAGATACAATATGCCTTAGACAAAAAACCTAGAGAAATATCATACAAAAATGGCTGACAAAGAACATAAGGAACAAAAGATAGGCAGCCAGTTGCCAGGGGAGTCTATTAAGGTCATTGCCGAGTCTGTGGGCATTAGTGGTATCCCGGATGATGCTGCCAGTGTTTTAGCAGAGGACAGTAGTTACAGACTAAAGCAGATTGTACAGGTCAGTTCACTACCCAACATTATACAGTTATTGACTTTTAATTTGGTGTATGAGTGAATACAATCCAAATCAACAATAGCTATCCATATCATCAAGAATAGACCATAATCAGAGGTAAAAACTGTTCCATATTTTTTTTTAGGAATTGTTCATTTTCTACTTTATTTTTCTCTCTTTCTTTAACAAATATAAGTAAAAAATCGTAACATGCATACATATGTACTAGTAGTAGACAAGTTTAGGGGCAACATTTTCTGTATATTAAAAATTACTATCATAATTTGATTGGTCAAATTTATGAAACACTGTATTATATTTTTGTGAACTGCAGGAAGCTGTAAAATTTATGCATCATGGGAAGCGACACAGATTATCAACGGCTGATATAGATCATGCCCTGAGGGCCCAGAACATTGAGGTATTTTTAGCTCACTGAGACGAAGTCGGGGGGAGCTTATGCTATACCCCCAGCGTCGGTGTCCGGACCTGGTTAAGGTTTTTGTTGCAGGTCCTGTATCTAAGTTATTACTTGTTCTATCTTCACCAAACTTGCATGGATAATGCATCTGGACCTACTTATGGACTTAAAACATTTGGATGCTGAATCAGGGCCATGAGTTAGATGCTGGAGGATGTTGGAGGAGGTTAAGGTTTTGGAGCAGGTTAAAGTTTTTGGTGCAGGTGCCCTTTGATAGCAATTTCTAAGTTACTACTGGTCCTAACTTTACCAAACTTGCATGGATGGTGCATCTTTTGATACTGATTCACCAGACATGATTTAATGCTGAATCTGAGCCATAGGTTTCAGATGCTGGATGAAGTTAAGGTTTTTAGAGCCGGTTAAAGATTTTCGAGCAGGTGCCCTTTGATGATTATATCTTAGTTATTACTGGTCCTAACTTCACCAAACTTGCATGGATGGTGCGTCTTATGATACTGATGCACCTGACAGGCATGAATGCTGAATTTGACCCATAGGTTTCGGATGCTGGAGGGAGGTTAAGGTTTTAAGATCTGGTGTTTTTGGAGCAGGTGCTCTCTGATGATTATATCTTAGTTATTACTGGTCCTTACTTCACCAAACTTGCATGGATGATGCTTCTTATGATAATGATGCAACTGGCAGGCTTGAATGCTGAATCTGAGCCATTGGTTTCGGATGCTAGATGAGATTTGGTTTTTGGAACAGGTCACATATTTTATAGATAATAGCTTGCATAGTTGATTTAACTATAATGTTAATGAACTGCAAAGGTAGCTTCAGATGCAGAGCCTGATCTCCATTATCAAGGATGCTAAAAAAGATCTACCTCACTAAAACCTGCTTGATAGATGTGGTTGTTGTTAAATAATATGATATGATTCCTATGATATAGTATTGTATGATATGATACACTATTGTTTTATATGATACAATATTATATCATATATTATATTGTAAAAAGTTATATGATACGATATGATATTGTATGAATTTTTTTGTACATTATGATATGATATTGTATCATGATATTGTTATGTAAAGTATTGTATATTATGATACAATATTGTGTAATATGATATTGTATTATATACTATTTTATCACATGCTATTGTTTCATATGATATTGCAACATATTGTATCATATGATATGATATTGTATAATATATATCGTATCATACGATATGTATAATATGATATTGGTTTATATAATTTATTATTAAATCACATGAAAATGTATTATATGATATTGTATAATGTGATATTGTATCATATAATACAATATAGTATAATATGATATTGTATGATTTAATTTAGTACTATATCACATGATATTGTATCAATTGATATGATTCAATGTTGTTTCTAGTAATTATATTGTTTCATATGATACAAATATCCTATTATGTATCAAATATGATACAATATCATACAATACAATATAATGCTATTATATTATACAATATAATATCATATGTCACAATATTGTGATGTATTATGTGATATGATATTGTATCATATAATACTATATTGTATTATTATATTATATATTATGATATTTTATTATGTGATCAAATACAATAATGTATAACATGATACAATGTCATATCATTTGTTACAATATCATATTTCATCATTATTTATTACAGTATTTTATTGTATTATATGATATATATTGTAAGTATCATAGGATGCAATATCGTATTTTATATTATTGTGATCATTATACAATTTTTTAACACATGATATAGTTATACGATATTGTGTCAAAACAGTATCCATGTATATCCAAGATCATTATTAACTATGATTTTCATATAGTATGATAAAGGTGGTTTCATAAAGGTGATGCCTCATCTCGGTGAGCTTTGTAATCTGTGATTACCTATGTTTACCGGGTGGTAAATCTGAGGTGAGGGCGGGGGTTATTTTTTAGAGGTGTGAAAGACTCCGGGGCTTGCAGTCTACCTGCGGTCGTGAACGCTGCAAATCTCTATACACAGGGAGCAAATTAATACACAGAAAATAAATAATAAGTCAGAATTGGTCTTAGTTGGAATATCTTACTGTTCTAAATTTCCATATGAATCCAATCTAACAGTTGGACTGTAACGTTCTACATCGACGTCCTGTGTCGTACGAATTTTCTCTAAACACACTTGTGTAAAACAAAAGTGAATAATTGCAGTAAAATAATTCATATATAAATTCATAAATAGCTCAGTACATTGTGTTTAGCACTTGACATTGTTTAATGTAGTTAATTTTAACAAAATATAGTATTGTAAGAAAACCATGCGATCAATAACAATGTGAAAAGTAGGCAGTCATGTTACGATGACGATGTAGTTCGTTTCCCAACTTGTGCACCAAGGTCTAATTGCCTGTTTTACCAGTAAATAAAACTTTAGTAGCTCATACCTTTGTTTTACAAAGAAAGTTTGATATATTTTGGAGCTGCTCATCTTTGTGGAATTTACAAGGTCACGTAAATTCAAATATAAATTGTGTATTTTCAATTACTAAATGATTAATTTTCATAATCAAATTCGGTAATGTTAAAAATCGAATTTTTATTCTCCCCTTTAAATACGTGACGGAAGATATCAAAGATAATGTTGCTAATTGCTAGTAAACAGAATTCCACGGACCTGGCCAGATCACGCTCGGACGATCACGTCAATCAAACTGGGCGCTATTGTTTCAAAATTGATTGACAGACTGCATCGTTTTGAAGTTTGTACAGGTAAAAAAGGGGGCGTTTGTAAAATGTTCGGCCTTTAAGGACAGTTAATATAAATACTGCCTTTATTACCAACTCTGACTGGGCTTTTGTTTAGAATATATGATAGTTAAAAAATAGTTCCGAATCGATAGATCTCTATTGAACTCAAATCTATGAGGAGCTTTGAATTTGTTTTACATTAAATATAAACTTAGATATTTAATGTTGATCACATACATAAGAATGTACATGTATTACTTCTTTAACACTTACCATAAATGTGTGACAAGAAATCTTACATTTGATAGATTCACAGAAACACAAGGATGTTATATCTGCATGGGTACCAGAGTTATATTTGGAATCAGGTGGCATCTCGTCGACTCAAGGAATTTGGGATGGAGCCAATTGTTGGGGATCTTGTTTACAAAGGAGATTTGAAAGATGTTGCTTTCAAAGAGGAAAATCAGCAAAGTTCAGCAAATGGATCAGTCCAAGGTTTGTCATTGTCAATGGTTTTTTTTTAGTTCCAACAACATGGCTTTATGTTATTTGTTCGAGAACATTTTTGATAAATTTGCATTGTATTGAAATCTCTCTGAGTGATTAAAATACTTTATACAGTTTGAATTTAATTTTCTTCAACTTTTAATGATTATTGTGAAATGATTATTCAGAGATGATTGCAGATAAATTACATGAATATACAGTATTCATGTGATTCATTGGAATCACACCTGTAGGATATTTCATAGTGCTGTTTTTATGTTTCAGATTAACAGTGTTTGATTTGTTGTAGGGGGCAGTACAAGTTCCAGGGTCTCCCCTGAGGTAGTGACAGCAGAAACCCTCCCTCAATACACCATTCACGATGTCATCCTTCCACTCCCAGGGTTTGATGTCCAGTACCCAGATAATGAAGGTAGACATGCATGGCCCACACAACTAAGAGTAGAAAAGCTAAGCAGACTGGACCAAGGATCTTGCTGTCAAAATTTGTGCACTGCTAAAAAATTCTTTTAAGCAAACATCGAAAAATTAAAATATTATGGAATGATTTTCTCAGTTAGATTGATTTGTTAATTTTCAAGTGCCAGTGGTAAAAAAAAGTTATGATTTAAAGTTTTGAATAAAATGATCGTGGAACCTGTCAGTCCATTTTCACTTGCATAGGGTTTATGATCTGCTCCGCTCCTCTACATATCTATTGTAGAAATCAAACTACATGTACTTTTGGTTTTGCAGTTGGTAAATGGTATGCAGAGTTGATGGCAGAAGATGGGCTCACAATGGAAGAACTGAAACATTCCAACAAGTAAGTGTCTTTTGTTCTTAAAGAGTTTCTTGTCATGTCAGGGATTGGTTTTTGATGGGAGGGGGTTAATAGGCAGTTATAATGTCCAGTTATAATTGTAGCTTTCATATGTAAATATGGGCTTATGAAGAGTCATTCTTTGTATATAAAAGATTTGGCACACAAACTGACACTTACCGATTTGTCTCAAATTTTAAAATGTTCTAAAAGTATTTAAAAAATCAACATGATATTTTTGACTTGCAGAAACTATGCTTTGCCAGGTACCTATAGGAGGTTAATAATATTACCCAAGGATTTAATGTGGCAATCCTACATGTACTCGGATGTTACTAAGGAGTTGACCCAAAGTGATCTTGACCTTCTGCAGAAAAAACCAGAACCAGTCTCCGATCCAGGTGTGTTGCACGTTTATTTCATTGTCACTAACACTTTGCAATCAAAGTACATGTATTGAGAGAATGAACTGAAACACAATTCCTATCAATAACAAAGGAAGTGTTAAACTTGATTGATTTTATTTGATGTTTCTGATTTCTGAATGAATCTCATTTTAATAAATTGACATTTTGATAAAAAAAAACTAAGACGCAAATTAAACAACAATCAAAATTTGATTATACTTATGGATTAGAGAAATTGGCATCAATGACAATTGTATTTAAGTGCATAAATTGGGCAATCCAAATTTGATGCAGTATACCAGTTTGATTACTATCTTTCAGTGTAAAATCATTTATCATCATTAACAATACTTTTAACGAAAACCAATTAGAGTCATGTATATATAATCCTATGTATCTCAATATCCTTCCTCATAACAGTCTGCTGTTTTTTAACAGATGGTACCATAAAAGCATTGAGAATAGAATTATCTCTGCCACAGTCCTGCTACGCTACGATGGCATTACGTGAAGTTCTAAAAATAGACACGTCTGCTGCCTATCAGGCGACACTGAACCATGGCGTCATGCCCGATCGCTCACCGACAGCTATGGTTGTCAAGGAGATGCAGACTAAACAGTCTGCTCTAGGCCAGTGATTATTGTTACATTATTATGTACCGAGATATCTACATAAGGCACCTGTTGTGGTGTTTCTTTATGGTGGAGTTGCAGATAGAGATTTACTTACCTGAACATCAAATGTTGTTGTGATGTTCAATGGTGGAATTGCAGGCAACAGAAGTATTTGCTTAAATATTAAGTCATGTGCAATAGCTGTTTTATCTCACTGACAGTATTGATTTCAGATCTTTTACTGAGAATATTGAAAAAAGAAACAAAAGAAACAATCGGACTCCAGTGTACATCATGTTAAAAAAAGAGTTTTACGTGATGATCCTATTATCCAAGGAGTGTTCTTGCAAGTACCGTTAATAAATGTATGAAAAACATTTTGTCAGACAAAGAGGTATAGCGCACTTAATATACGATTTGGCCTAAAATATAGCACTTTTGCAAACATAAGACATTTTCAATATTATACAATATTTGGTTTATATATATTCAAAGAAACGCAAATAACAAATTACCATGCTGGAAGAGTCTTAATTTTCTTACACGACATCATTAAAATACTCGGGTTTTGTAAGGGATATATAGGAAAGTAGTTAGTATACGATAAAAAATTGGATATTTGACTATTTGAACCACTCTAAACCAAAGAAATCCGATTAAAATTATGCTCTACATGTATTGTAGTGCACGTTTACATTGAATTAGTTTTGGTTTAACGTGGTCTTCGTACTGAAAACTAGACAAATATTTCAATTACTGTCTTCTCTAATACAAACGTATATAGCCATATATAATGAAAATACATCTGCAGAAAATGTTAGATGCGTGGCCCAGTGGTAACGAGGATGTCTTTTTGATTTTGTGATCGCTGGATCGAATCCACCAAGAAGTAAATATTTTTTTTCACTTAATTGAAACATGAAAAGAATAGAGAGATTAAGTTACATGTATCTAATCTTCTGGGTTTTTTTAATTATCTTGTTTAATTCAGTCTGAATGTGAGCACATCCAATATAAACAGATCTCTACACTATGCATGTACTCTATTTACACTTATATCCATTGCGGTTTTTTTTTTAACTTATCACGGTTCAGAATATCAACTAACATTATACACAGTTTTCCGAATTTATAAAAAAATCAGTTGTTACTGACACCATTATAAAACCAGTATCTAGGTTTCGAAAATCATATTGCGACAGCTAGGTACCTGAAGCTATTTTTAGTAACAGGTACTTTCCGTCCAAACACAGGTGTAGGCGAAATAATGGGAAAAGGCGCTATACTTCTTTTTATGTTCCTATTTGTTTTATTCATGTTCATACTTTTATTTTGTGTATGGAATACAAATGGTCAGAAATTTTCTTATGTTCTCCTCTTTTGTTTTATTCATCTTTTAATTAATATATGCTGATAACAGGGATGTAGAATTCATTTTTCTCTATTCAAACATGCATACACACTTAACGAATGAAAATTCTGTATTTAAAGGCAAGATAATAGATTCAATAATGTTAAAGTTGAAGCACATGCTATGGCGTAGTATTGCAAGCATTTTCGCGAAAGAACACATGCAGTAATAAAACTTGCTGTCATGCCTCTTCATGCTGTTTCTCAAGATTATCTTTCCCGCGATCATGCACTAATATCTACTAAAATGAATCGTTTATTAATATGATTCGACACCGTCGATCCATATGCATTGAATTACTTTACTCTTTCATTAATATACCATAGATTATCTGACGCACTTTTAACAAGAATCTATTTTGTAAAGCTTACCAACCGACCAAATTGAGTGTGGTTTCCAACATAAAAAATAACGTTCAATTCGGCATACGTGTCTTTAATGTTCTCCCTTTATAATGTAATGCATACTTTGTAGGTTTAAGTACGCCTTACATAATGACATAACGATTAAAATCTCTTTTATATTGTTTACTGAACAGAGAAAAAGAATTGATGAAGCACGTCCTTACAACGTCCATGTTTTTTCTGTCCATAAATAAATCCGTTTTATATAAATATGTATCAGTACATTAACTTTCTATAAGATATTGTATATCAAAATCAAGATCATTATGTTCAGTTGCACACTATTTAAACCATGCAGTTTTTAAAAAAAAAAATCTGTAGAGGGGTATGGCACTATTTTAACTAAGAAATTTATCATTTTTGTCATTTCAATTGTTCTCTCATCTCCTTATTTCAATTGCGTCTCAAGTTGTTTCTAATGTTTAACTAAAGTTTGAATGTCATTTGTTTGTGTTTTATAGATAATGTGAAACGATTTTCGTAGCGTTTTAGTTATATAAGGACTTGAATTCATAGGAGCCTATTTAATCAAACTTTTATTATTTTTGGACATTTTATGCTAATTACCGTCAGAACATTCGATCAAATTCACTAGATCAGGAAGAGGAACTTCGTTGCTCCTGACGTTAATAACCCAGTCACCGAAAAAAGCTATATAGTCCCATTTACATACAAATATTCATATCGTTTGCAGGTAAAAAGCAGAATAATGAACCCCCGTAGAATAATGACAGGGGGTCATATTTCGACGTAGAATAATGACACCCGGTCTAGGTAGAAAAATGACCTTTTCGCTTGAAGAAAAAGTGTCGTTATTACAAAAATGAGCACACTCTACGTGTAGAAAAGTGACCCCTGTAGAATAATGACCCCTTGTAAATTTAAGTTTTTCAGTACCATCTCTTGTTAAAAGTAAAATAGTCTCTACAATATTGGCATTTTTATTGCAGTAAACATAAATCAACTTGCAATTACAATTCATATCCAAATAAGCTTATAGATAAAAGTAAAAGAAGGGGAATGTATTATAAAATAAAAATTCTTTTGTTATAACAAGATATTGACATACTGTACCGAGGTATAGTTCTCATCACAACGAATTTCATGTATCTTGCATGTATTATTACGAGTAAAAAACACATTAAAATTATTTCGAGATACAAGTCACTTTATAACAAATTCTTGTTTATTGGCAATGAAAGAGTAGACAATTGGTCATGAATTATACTTGCATTGACGTTAGTAATTTTCCGATACAGCTAACTACTGGGTATGCAAGTGCAGCACCAAGAATTAAATATTAAAACCAAAATTATGAAAAGTTTACTCAACTTAAGAATTATGTTTGAATTCTATAGAACCATCAAGCCAAATTTAATTAAACAGAACAAAGGATTCTCATCAAAGGAGGATTCTTAATTGTAAACATAATAGGCTTAACCCACTCCAAAGGGGAGATAATCACGAAACAGTGAAAATAGGATGTGTGTCTTAAAAACTCTTCTTCTCACGAACCACTACATCAGAAATGCTAATATTTTTTACCAAAACTTTTAAATATAAGGAAGATTAATTCTAACATGTTAAAACCACTACACCATGACCAATAATGTAGCCCAATAGGGG
This sequence comes from Magallana hongkongensis, assembly GCA_016163765.1. Classification (NCBI taxonomy): domain Eukaryota; kingdom Metazoa; phylum Mollusca; class Bivalvia; order Ostreida; family Ostreidae; genus Magallana; species Magallana hongkongensis. Next base: position 22,596,557 of record WFKH01003881.1, on the reverse strand, counting down.
TTCAAAGTTCAACATAGAAATATAAAGGGAAAAGGTTTAAAAATTTTCTTCTCAAGAACTGCAATGCTACAAATTGTGAAATTACTATGCAAGCATTCTCAGAGTAAATTTTAAATTGTTTAACTATGTCCCCAGACCAGCACTGGGTCCCTACCAGAGGTTTAAAATTCCAAAAGAAATACATGTATACAACGTAAAATATTTGAAAGAAATACAAGAACTGTTGTTTAGGTGAGCCATGTGGCACATGAGCGTTTGCTATTAAATATTTACATTTTTCAGTGTCTTTGTCTGTGATAACACTTCGAATCGATTTCGTATTGTACTGTCCAATAAATTCAAACGACGTATTGTTGGGGCGCAAGCGGGGTTTGCATAGTTGATATTGTAATATTTAATCGAACAATTGCTGAAAATTATATAAGTAAAAAGGAATCATTTTTGTGAATATTATGAGATGATAATTTCGGTCAGGGCGTGACGAAATCTACGATAAAGTCCTTCAGGCTTTATTGGATTTGATCACGCTCCGACCGAAATTATCACCTTTCTAAACATGCAATTTACTGCTTACCTTTATGAATGAAAATTAAACTGGAAAACAACGTGTGCTTGCTGGTTCAAATATCTCTCTCTCTCTCTCTCTCTCTCTCTCTCTCTCTCTCTCTCTCTCATACTTTAGTCCTTATTTTTTTCATATTTACAGATCCAATTACGTGTGGGGTTTTTTTTTTTTTAGCTATAAGACAACCGAAAATTAGTATACGTTATATTTTACTTATTTTCCTGTAAGGTTGGTAATTGATCGTCTTTATATTCTTTTCATATTGATAATATTTGTTTTTTGTAAGGAATGTTTCAAAAAGAAATATTTTTGTTAATATCTTGTAAAAATTTTATGCCACTTGGTTCAGTAATGAAACTTGTTGTCGTGCCTCCTCATTCTTTTTCCCAAGATTACTTTTAACGCAATTTTGCATTTTTATTTACAAAATTGAATCGTTCTTTTTTGGCTTTTAAAACCCCGGTCTCTCAATACATTGAATTACCAACGTTTATTATTTATACCATAAATGATCTGCCGCACTTTTTACAAGCATCTATTTTGTAAAGCTTATCAACCGACAAACTTGAGTCTGGTTTCCAACATAAAAAATAACGTTACATATTCGGCAGACATGTCTTTAATGATCTCCCTTTATAAAGCATACTGCAAATGTTTAAGTACGCCTAACATAATGACCTAACGATTAAGATCTCAGTTATATCATTTGCTGAACAGAGAAAACATTGAACTGACATGTATGGAAAAAGTGCATCTATATTCTCTACTTTAAATCATTTTTTGCATGGAGTTTTGAATAGATTAGGAAAATATATGTAATTCAGAGTTTGTGGGAATTTCAAATCATTTACAGTCTAGTAAAAATTATGCTTATATCACAAAATGATTGTAACCAAATAAACGATGCAGCCATTAAATGAGTACGAACTTCTTGTTAAAGGGGCATGGTCACGATTTTGGTCAAAAATTATTTCTCCGATGTCAATGTAAAATGCTTCATAAAAGCATTTTTAATGGGCAACCAAAACTTTATTGTCATTCGTTGAGTAATAAGCGAATTACAGAGCTTACAATTCTTTGCTAGATAACAAAGCTTTCGCTTATTCAGTAGCATTTATTTACCCCCGCAATGAAAATAAAACATATTTCTCTTTGAGAACAAATTGTTCTGTCCTTCCTCTTGGCAGATGCACATGTAAATTTTATAAACTGCTTAAAATTTTTTCTTCTCCCATTGTCTTGAATTTTTTGTTGAAACTAATGTTTATCCACATGCAAATAAAACCATTCTAATTTATTTATATTCCCATCGTTTTTATAAAACTAATTTTTCATCATAATATTCATTCAAACGATTGTGCATTCCTTTCACAGAGGAAAATACATTGTATTATACCTTAAAACATCCTCCATTTTCATTCTCCTGTTTCATGCCAATGGAACCTATAAAAATAAAATAACAATTGATTACAAAATTGTGTAATATGTCCTGTTCTTTCACAATCGTGGGAGATAAGCTAAATGCATTGTTATAATAAAAAGTCTTTAAAATTTGTTTCTGTTTTTTCCTATCAATTTGTATTCCTATAATCAATTTGAAAAACGCAGTTAATGTTTCCACGTATTTTCGGCGATGTTATCCAGCATTAAAAAAAAATAACAAAAAACCCCCAACTTTTTTCTGCAACATGGTGTAGAAATATTGTTTCAACAAATAGAAAATTAAATTCAGCATTGTAGGACAATTTTTCATAACAATTCATACATATACGATCTTCCCAGGTATAGTCTTTTTCTTGTATCTTTGAAAACATTGAAAACAAGGATGGTATTTAATCCATGAAAATCAAAAAGTAAAAATCACCTCTACTTTTTTTTTTGACTTTTCAAATGTTCCGATACAAAAATGGCAAGTTATACCGTGATTAAAGATTATCTAGAGTACCAAGGCAAAATAGGTACTTCCTGTAATTCTCCAGAACAATATTGGACGAACTGACAGGCAGACTGCGCGATACATGTATTTATTTTTTTTTAACCTACAAATTCAAAACACATTCATTCATGACTGCATAACATATCATACCCTGTACATTAAATATAATACAGTTCAGTTCTATGTTTTCCAAGTAATAACTTTACCTATATGAAATGATAAATCGGAAACAGACACTTTAACGTGTACAGATGTATCCAGGTGATATGCAACATTAAGCTGGAAAAAAAAATGAGTTCTAAACCCGACTGGCTTTCTAGAAATATTTTTCTAAAATCTCAAATAAAAGCGTTGGGGAAAAGCCTACTTCATAAAGTATAAAGTAGCTTTTTACCCTCGGTGAAAAGGGAAAGATTACAGCCAGTTTTTGGAGGGGGTGGGGGTGGGGGTAACTATGCGGGAAAAGCTGCTAGCAGATACATCGAGGGGTGGTCGGGCGCCGGAGAACAATCATGCATTTCATTTTGACTTCATAATAAATTTTAGTGATAGTAAGGCGGTTTCCATGAATTTTCCATGAATTTTTGAAATCTGATGTGCGACACTTTGATCATGATGTGCGACCTTGAGAGTTCTTACACGTTTAAGACAGACATGTGCTTTCATAGCCGAATCCGATCTTTTGTGACCAATCTGTGCAAAAATGTTACTATTGTACTATTCTTGGTAATTTTATACTTTATAGATTTAGGAAATTTGAAATTTCCAAGGGGAAGGGTCCAGACACTCCCCCCCCCCCCCCCCCAACCCCGATACACCTGATAGTGATTAAAACTTGTAACACCATCTTATGTTTTAAGGAGCTGATATTTGTGAATTGTTATGCTTCCTGTCAGTTTTTTTTTATATGTATAACAGTATACAAAGGGTTTATGTAGCGTAAGCAAACTTTGCCAAAATAAAGCACGGCGAACGTTTTGTAGGAAATATTAAGCCTCCGGCTCGTGCACTGTATATCAAACCCTGACTACTTTTTAGGCATAGTACATTATGGTACATGTACATACACAACACAACACTATTATATAAATATGAAATGATATGTGCTTCTAATGTGTTTTGTATACATGTATCATTTATAATCTTCAACAAAAATGCTGAGATTCAGTTTATATATTTTTTGAATTTTTAATCATTTGTACAGTACCATTCCATATCTCAAACATTATTATTCATTCATTATTTATAAAATAGTAAATATGATTATACATGTACTGTTATTAAAATATCTATGGTTATTAATATAGCAATAATTATTTAGCCTATATTTGCGCGGTCGACGTCAAAGCGTCTACTTCATTTTAATGCGCTCTTTCAACACCCTAATAATGAGAAACATACGTAACGCTGTATATCTTTAGAACAAGAAAATAAGCTTTATTAGAATCATTAAAAACTGAAATTGTCAAACTTTTCAGTTAAGGGTTTTTTTGCTTGGCACGTTACATATATAAATATTATAATTCATAAAAAGAAGAAAAACAAATTTCAAACAGGATTAGGACTAATATAATGACAACGTCAGGGAACACAAATATTTACTCATATGATAAGGACTATTTCAGGACGGATCTTAACGACTTTAATATGTCTGTTTACAACAACAAGTATACTGCTTTTGTTCAAGAATAAAACACTTTGATTAAAATATGAATAGATTTGCCGACCTCTGCGCCATCCCACTTTTGCAATAGACGTTATGCCTAAGGTCGTACAAGGTTAGATGATATGAGACTCCTTATGATATTTTTCCCTGTCACTTGACAAGTCATTTAACTATTTTTTTACTGCTTATGCTTGTCCTTAATTTTTTTTCATATTCACATATCCAGTAGCATATGTTTTTATTAAAGAGCCTAATTTAATCTAATACAAACCCTCATGCTATATTTCCGGATCGAATTCATAGGACGTTTAATGTTGCAGGAAAAAAACCCCGTTATATTTTACTTTATCTTTGCTTAGGTGCTCAAGTGATTGTCTTTATTATTAATTCGATTTGTTAACATTTGTTATTTGTAATGAATGTTCTGAAAACATATTTTTGTCAATATCATATAAGAATTTTATGCCAATTAATTCAGTAATAAAACTTGTTGTCATACCTCACCTTGCTGTTTCTCAAGATTACTTTTACCGCAATCATGCATTTTCATTTACAAAATTAAATCGTTCATTTTTTGCTTTTAGAACCCCGGTCTCTTAATACATTGAATTACCAACTTTTTTATACCATAAATAATCTGCCCTTTTTACAAGCATCTATTTTGTAAAGCTTACCAACCGACCAAATTGAGTCTGGTTTCCAACATAAAAAATAACGCTCAATTCGGCATACGTGTCTTTAATGTTCTCCCTTTATAATGTAATGCATACTTTTTAGGCTTAAGTACGCATTACATAATGACATAACGATTAAAATCTCTTTTATATTGTTTACTGAACAGAGAAAGCAATAATGACCCATGGAAACAAGCAAAGGCAAGGAACACAAATATTTACCAATAGGATGAGGACTATTTTACAACAGATCTTAACGCTAGAGTTTATTTGTATTCTGCATTTGATCCAGAATTAATATCTTAAAATAGTAGGTTTGTTTACCTCTGTACTATCCCGATAGTACAATAGAAGATGTTTGCAATGTTTATAAAGGTTCGGAGATATGCGTACTTGACTATGGTACGCAGTCATGTAATGAAACTTTTCTTGTTACTGATGATCTATTTACCTGTCATTTTAAAATGTTTAATTTGACAAAGAAAAGTAGTTGAAGTTATAAAACGTACCATAAATTCCTACCTATTACATCTACGAAAACAGTAAAAGTATCAATAGTCGGTAACGGTTAGCCCAAGATACATTGAACCACGCCCGAAGGACTCGGATAACAGTATTCAGGTCTTTCCACTACATTGAGACAATCTTACGACTCAATTTGTGTAAATTCAGTGATATGTAAATATGACCACTCTTTTAATTGTATGAATTGTAAAGCAAACCCAGAAGCAGATCAATTTGTGTAAATTCAGTGATATGTAAATATGACCACTCTTTTAATATTTAGTTTGTCATCTAAATTAAAAGAAATATGTACCAGTATCGTTAGATCTTATGTGTCTCCTCTCATGGTGATGTTGTATATCCATGCTCAGTGGTATATATATATAAAACTACAAAACTCCTGAAGATTACAACAAACGTTTTGAATCGGCTTTCTGTTATTTTTTAATTAAGTTTTACTTGTGTGTTTTTTTTTTTCTTTTTTTAATATATATATATATATATATATATATATATATATATATATATATATATATATATATCAGTAATCTTTTATGTTTATTAAACAATGGCATCTTAATCGCAGAATAAAAAAGTAGAAACATACAGATCGTGACTGACCCTCATTATATTATCTTTCTAAAATATTAGCCAATCAAATCATTTATCGGACATGTGACCTTTTCTGTAGCATTCATTGGGTTTTCCTACTTTCATGTTTGTGCAAAAAAGTTATGGTTATGCGCAGTAAACTGTCAAGTTTCAGCATAAGCGATTGCTGAAAATACTACTTTACGAAACAGATGGATTTTAACATGAAAAGAGTTTTGAAGGTAAGCAATGTTTCAAATTCTTTTAGAGTAGAAATGTAGCATTGAAAAATTATTTAAACTTTTTCACAATTATTTGCTATCAGTATCCTCCTCAGTAGTTATTTGTGGTGAGGATTTAATTGTTGCACATATTTGAGTTAAGTAAAAGAGATTAGAGCTGTTGCTTAAAAGCATTAATTGATAAAACAATTGTTAAAAAAGTTTTATGGTAAAATGAGATTAAAAGAATTACGGATGATTTTGTTAGAATATTTGCACCTTTGATTTTTAATACTTGATACTTTAAATATCATTGTTCTGACTATTTTGCTGTACACAACTTTGAAAATATATTTGTTGTTCCAATAGGGCATTTAAAGAAAGTTATCAATATGCAGAAAACTGCTGCCATTCTTTGATTGCGGATATTTTCAGATAAGCGCTTCTATGAGAATTTTAACATTATGATAAATTTGTAACCGATCACAACACTACAGATTAAGAAAACAATACGGAATTTATGTTATATTACTAAGAGCGCGCCCTCTATGAATCAATGTTTTACATAAATCTAATTTGACACGTAATTGGTAAATTTTGTAAGGTCTATCATACATTTCTTCCGCACATTACTAGTATTCAAACCATTATGTTTTTTGGCAAACTCCAAGGGACATGACCACTAACTGAGCTGAATATTTTATCATGTTTCCATTTTAAATGTTCATATTGTCCTCCCTAGAATAGTTTTTATACTCATCCACAATTTGAATGTCAGTAATAAAGTTGTAAGCGAAACATAGAGCTCACAAGATTTTGTTATATTCATGAGGTTGGTATCATCATTTTGTTTGCATTCAATGCATTGGTAAAACAAATCAAGTAGATTGGTTCTCCTATTAGTGTTATGTCACATTCACTGGATACATATTTCATTTGAAGTTTCCTAATGATGCTTTGTGAACACAAGACCGATACAAAAATAAACGACAGAGGGTAAATCACAGGAAAATTCTTTATTTAAGAAAAAAGAATCATTATTAAAGTATTATGAGGTTATAAAATACAGAAGGGCTTCTAGACAGATTTTATCTCGTCCCGACTGTTCTTGACAATATTCGAGCAATGGTTCCTTATTATGTTTATGTATATGTTTTTCACCCATTTTCAATAAAATATTAAATTATTGACATTTTTACGCTATTTGCATTTCGTATAATCTTGCTAAAACTGCTTGCGTCCCACAATACGTCATTTGCGTCATTATTGAAATGTATTGGAATATATGTTACAAAATTTAATTTGTAGTATATTATGACAGACAAAGACACTGGGAAATGTAGATATTTGAAACTACGTCGACCTATCGAAGAGTTTAATTTCACGTTTAAACACGAACTTGCGAATTATTTGCTAGACAAAATATGTCAGAATAGTTGACAGTATGTCACACATATTTGTATTTATTATATCTGGAATATCCAATAGAGAAGTAAATGTCAGAAGTAAATAGTGTATGATATATGATATAATTGTCTTAAAATAAAAATAACTCTGACCGCGATCAATTGGGTTCTAAGACCTCGTAATAAGAAATGTTTTGAGTCGATGTACACCCGAAATGGAACCATTTTACTAACTTTATTATCTAATCAGGTGCAAATGGCGGTCAATTTATTTATTTATATTGTTAACAATTGTTTTAAAGAATATTTTTTCAATATTATTAAAAGATTTTATACGGCATAATGCAGTCTTGAAACTTGCTGTCATGCCTTTTCATGATGTTTCTGAATATTACTTTTTCCGCGATTATGCACTAATATCTACAAACGTGAATCGTTTATTAATTGTTTTTAAAACCCCCATTTGCCATATGTTGAATTAACCCAGTTTTTCATATATACCAATAAATAATCCGTCGCACTTTTCACCAGATCTTTTTCATTCTGCTTACTATTCTATTTTGGTTTCCAACATTACAAATTATTAAAAATGACGTTCACCACGCTAAAAAAGCTTGAGTTATCTCAAGTTTTTTTTCTAAATGAAAGCAAACTGCTTACCATAATGACTTAATAATGTACTTGTAGATCTCGGTGTTATTGTTAATGAATATAGATATCAATAAACTGACGCTTTACAGAAATGTTGCAACTCAATTCGATATCCTAAATCGTTATTGGGGTTTTTTTGGGTTCTTTTTTTATAGATTAAAACCATAAGATTCTGTGTATGTGTGGATTTCATATCTTTTGTAGACTTAAAATATTTTTTACCACCTCATTTTTGATAAATCACGCAGCCAATAAATAAGTATGAAGTTCTTTTTAAGAGGTAGTCTACGAGAAAACCATTCAATGGGAAACATTGAAAAAAAAATCTGTTTAATAAAAAATGAATGTCCCTAAATAAACCACGCAGGCAATCTATAAATACTTACTTCAATTTACGAATGAATTTTTCTCAGGGTTTGAGTTTTCAAAAATATTCTTCAGAGTGTAATAGTGGTATAGGAAGTCATTTTTTTTAAAATCATAGAACAACAATGTCATAAACACATATTGATTTAAATGTTTAATAATTATCTTATGTACAATTTACTTCGTTTTATTTCTTTTGTATCAGTATAATCGTAAAAGTGAAGAGTGGGATTATTCGGTATAGTCTTACATATTTCGTGTTATTATAATCTCATGTTTATTTATAGTGAATTTTTATACCGCTAAATTTTGTTTTAAAAAATGCAATCCTGTTTTTGTCTGTGCCCAAATATAGCAAACACCACTTATTTTTTTTATCCATTTCTTAAAAAAAAAGAAAAATACTGAATATCATAAAAGAATTTTCATAACACTAAATTTTGTTTAAAAAATTGCAATCCTGTTTTTGCCTCCATGATGTGGTGTAACCGTGCCCAAATATAGCAAACACTACTTGTTTTATCATTCATTTCTTAAAAAAATTTGTTGCATTGGTAAAAAATAATAAATGAATTGATATAAATTACTCCAAAAAAATAAATTTGTTCCGTGATCAAAATCGAGAAAATTGTTTATGGAACTTTAAATTTTGATTGGGAGAGTTTTCATTTTTCGATCCCGTTTAAGATATGGCCGAAAAAATCTCTAGGTGTAATTTCTTATTTTCATGATGCATGGTTCAAAATATAAATTCATAAGGATATCATACCTGATCAGTTTTCAGAAAATATAGCGTTAAGGAAAAAGAGTTATAAAGTAGATAAAACTCGATTTCTGTATAATCTGTTGTGTTTGTGACACAACAGGACCAAGTTTGCTGCATTGTGTCTATCTTTTATGCTAACAATAAGCACATATATATGGACACAGAAGCAACACCTAAATTGTGTCTTGTTGCCGCCAGAAAGTAACATGGCGGCCACCAGAAAATTTGACTTAATAATAAATTTCTGATGGTCGTCAGATAAATCACAAGGCCACCGTTTTAACAGAAAATAAAATTATAGGTCAAAAACCTAACAAAGATTTCTTTTTTCTTCAAGTATTGAAATATTGTATATCTTTTAGCGTGATTCCAAAGTAAAAATTTTAAATAATGCACGTAAAAACATTTCGTTGAAACCAATGTAAGTTTACATGCACACCGTACTTATTGTGCAATAACCTAGTGTTTAATTTTTTTTCTTGAAGAAAGGGGTATTCCATTTGTTATTATTATTCCTAATAAAAGAAATATCGTTTATTTCTATAGTGGGCGAATATTTATTTCAGGTTGGTGAATGGACCTAAAGCTGAGTTGTCTTAGGTGCATATTATGAAGCTCTCTGGTGCAAGCATTCTCCAAATCAACCAAATCAATTGATAAATGCACCGTATGACTAAAAATGCTTTGCATGAAATAAGTAATTATAAAAATTAAAAATTATTTTTTTTCCTTTCAGCAAGAACACACTGAATAAGAAATTTGTCCAATTGAAAACATGGAAATTGAAACTTCAGAATTTAATCAAACTTGTGAAGACTCCAATCCGACTTTTGAAACATCTACGGATCAGCAGCATGACCAACAGACACCTCTAAAAAATAGTGAGAGCTGTCTAGACATGGCAGATTACCAGGAACCTGGGCAAGATGCCAAGTAATTTACAAATCAATTAAAATATCATGTAATTTTAATTTGCTAACAAACATTACCATAAAATGAATGTGCATTAAATCACAGCCAAGCGTAAGAAGTGTTCAAATCATTTGCATTAAAATGATAATATGTGACAAAGCAATGAACAGAAAAGGTTAAAATAAAAAAAAAAGTTATCCTAAGGATATAATTTACAATATTATCAACAATCAGTCAAATGTCTTTCCTGTTTTATTAAAATTTCCCCAAAAAGATTGGCTTTAAAACCAAAGCATTGATACTACTGTTATATTAACAAATATTACAACGACCGAAAGAACATATTTTAATTCAGTTTTTATTCAGTACATTAGAAAAAAAATATTCCTTAGAAGAAACATATTTGGTCAACTATTTTTGTAATACTAAATTGATTTAATTTTGAATTAGCTTATCTTTAGCTTTTTGTTACATTGAAATGCAGGAATAAAAAGACATTAGAAAATAATGTAATTTGCATTTGAAGTGTGACCAGAGTATCATTATTTCAGGGAAAATTCGGAAAAGAAAAAAGTAGTATGCAACCCTTGTTCAAATGATACCAAAGAAGTTCAAGCAACACATTTCTGCAAAACATGTGAAGATCCAGAGCCGTTATGTAAAATGTGTGCAAAACAGCACACTCGACATAAACTGTCAAAAGACCATGAAATATGTGCCGACATAGAGGAGTACCCAGATGTACAACGAAATATAAGGTATATTCATATAAGTTTACTTTGTTTTTCATGCACGATAGATCGCACAGTTATCAATCTTTATTTACTTACCATAGAAGACCTGTTTTAGAAATGCTCTTATTAGAGAAAGAAAAACTATAATTTTAATGTTTATTGGCAAATAATGGCCATGGCTGCACTAAAAATTTAGGTTACAGTCATTACAATTATCTACTGGTAACATTTGTAACCAAGGTTACCGACCCATGAAAATAGGGCTAGTATGGCAACCCAAATGGCAAATACATGTAATTGAAAAGTTTCAGAAATTTACAATTATTTATTGGTTACATTTGTAACCAAGGTTACCACCTATGTAAATAGAGCGATTTTGGCAACCCAAATGGCAAATACATGTAAATGGAAATGCACAAAAAATGACAAATGAATCAGAAATATAGAAATATACATAGGAAGATGTTAAAGAACATACTGGCAAATCAAACATATCAAATTTGACATAAATATGCAAATTGGAAATAAGAGTAGTAGCAAGGTCTGGGAACAGATGACAATAAATCTAACCCTATTTAAGTTTAGATAAAGATTGCGCCATATGGACACGGAGTGTACACTGTCCACCGCCATAAGGGTGGTAGCTGAACACACTCGTGAAGATGCTTACTTATATGTTTAAGAAAATCATAATCTAAGAATTTAGAATGTTTAATTAATAATTGGTATTTAGCTTATGATTAAGTGTGCGCCTTGTCCATTACCTTATGAAAAAGGGTTAACTCATCTGACGAAATAAACCTCTTAGAAAATTTAATAGCCTTTTTCTGTCAAATGCAACCTATCCTCCCTAAATAAGCCTTGGTAAGATGGAGTTATCTTTTGATAGCGAATTTAGCCTCCTTGGTGTGCCAAGAGTTTTTAAGCAATAAAGCTATTTACTAGCACTCTTGTCTTATTGAGAACATTGTTGTCTCTTGCTTTACGCTATGTCAGTCTAGGCATGCAGTATTTGTGACCAAATGATTTTCGTTCTTGGCAACAGTAAAAAAGTGCATCCAAAGATTTTTCCATTTTCTCCCGCAATTCGCTAGATTTAATCTGACCAATGTCATTACCAACACAACGAAGAACCAGAAAATGTGGAGGGTCATCATACCTTAACAATTGCCTGATTTTGGGGAGGAGATGTCACCATCTCATGCCGCCTTTTCCATGCTTCCATATGTTAGCTTCCATGGGAGAAAACTCAAGATTAGACCCCCATTCATCCTAGCATAACCAAATGCATGCCAAATAATTGAGAATCCAACAATCCATACTTTAACAACTTCTGAAAGAATATATATACAGAAAAACATAATCAAAATAAACAACTCAATATATCTATGCACTATAATATGAACAGCCAACATATAAAACATCAAGTAAACTGCTAGATAAAGGTCAACAGTTCAACTCCTCAATCATGAAATAACTTTGAGGTTACTTGACATAGATGTCACGTGACATGGGCCATGGCGGTTGTATTTAAGGTATCCGATCCATAATAGCCCCAGATTCAATGAATCTGGATGCATAACATATATGTATGGGCTTAATACTTAGAATACTTGGACATAATTTTCATGTTTAAGTATCAGTATGCAGGAGTGGAATGTGTCCTAATAAATGACCTTTTCCTGTTCTTGAAGAGTTGTCCCCCTTTGATTTTAATCTATAAGAATCAATTTAAAAAAAATATATACGGTATAAAATTTATTTAAAATAGTTTTTGTACTCCTAAGGATTAAATTCATCTTTTCACCAAAGCATTTTTTGATATTCTTAGTATTTACTTATTTATTTTAAAAAATGTGCTTGTCCCCATAGACCTTAATGCAATCTTCATTAATTAATTACTGCTTAGTTAATAATATTTTTGAAAATTTCTCTCGGTAAATCTTTTTCTACTCTAAAAAGCTTTGAAATAATATCAGAGTATTTAATACATGATGGATATACAGGGTTAGAAAAATTAGGTCCTAATATGGGTCGGATACCTTAACTTGGCTCTCGTCATTTTGACAATTTTGTGAAGTTCTAGGCTAGAATGTGACTTTCTCTGGCCGGAATTTCCACCCCCAACAATCAACAACACTTAGTAAGTGTGATTCTTGAGGTTTTTTTGCGATTTTTCGTAATTTGTAAATATACCTGTATACAGTACCGTCAACGCGGATCCCGTATTTAACCGCGCTCCCCCCGCGGTTAGTTAATCCTTTCCGCGTTACACCATCGCGGTTAATTCATCGCGGTCCTCGCTGCAGCCATGTTTAAACCGCGGCGGTGTGACCTACCGTTGAACAAGGTAATCAGAGATTTAATTTTACCTGTACGCTATTAGACAATAAGACGGCCACCTAACATGGAGAGTCATTTTTTACTGGCCATCTGATGTATTGCTTCATTTCACCAGAGACATAAATAATGTTATTTATGTCTCTGATTTCACATTAAATGATTACGTATTAAATGCACGTTTTCAAAACTCCTTATTAGTTATTTTAGAGAAATTTTAATTAAAGAATCATCTGCACCCGTTACAATTTTCATGTAACTGTGGATAAAGCTATTATTTCTACATGTAGGATAAGATAAAAACTTAAAAAAAAAATACCAATTTTTTAATGATTTTAAACATTTCCTACTCTAAATATTTTTAATCCATATTAATTTGTTTTACGGCACTGTCTCTCGATGCTCAAGACAGTTAACCTAGTCCGTTACAAGCACATGCTACCCGGTGAACGTTTACCTTACGATCAACGGCATAAAATGAAAATTTTACTTTACCCTTAAAATACTAAATGGCATTGATATCATTTTATGATTTATTTTGTTGAATATGAAGCTACTACACATATGTTGTATCAGTTGCGAATAACGTAACTCGTAACAGCCCCCCCCCCCCCCCCATCCCTATCTACAACGTTATATGACCGTCAAAGTAAACTGTATTTGACTTTAGTCCCAATTGTTTTACACAAAGGTGTGAAACCATCACACAAACAGGAAATCACTCTACGCTTGAACGCACATAATACACAGGTATGAGACAGGTGGGTAATCCGTGTAACGAGTGACCATCAGGAATTTCACTCTCTCTCTCTCTCTCTCTCTCTCTCTCTCATAACGATCATAAAAATAGAATATCTGGATCGACGACATTCATAAATCAAGAAACCCCTTCTTTAATATAGAAAAGGGGTGGTGTTGTGCGGTTAGACGAAGAAGTTCGCAATTTAGAGGTTTTCTTTTGTCTTGAACAGGTGTGAAAACCCCCAGGGCATGCCGTTTTCTACCCTGAGCTTGCTAATCATTATACACAGGAAATAATCGCGACTTAAAATTACTTAATATACACAAAAAAGGAAATGTGTGCATAAATAATTTGCATTTTATTTTTTGAAAAGTAACTCGAGTTGTATGCATTTGAGAAACAAGTACAGTTTCCCATGTTTTGTGATGCAAAATAATTACCTATTTCCACTCCTTGTAAAGAGTAGTAAAACTTTAGTATCGAGTTAAATACAGCAGTAATATAACAAGCTTATAAGGTTTAAATAAGAGAACAACACTAGTCTAATTATTTTGATATTATCTACCTAACTCTGATGTCAACCTGAAAAAATATCCTCGCGACCTTAAATTGCCATGAACCGCTTCGCGAATATTGTAACATGATAAGCGGTTAGCGCGCTGTTTTCCAGACCGTGTATTATATCACTTGCACAGAAAACCTTGCCCATGAACAAGTAGATTAAAATCTTAAAATACATACAAAATACAAATATAATTAATATAATACATGTAAATGTGTACTTTCTGTTTTCTAATATACAATTGCAAACTGGCTGAAAGGTTGTTGAAACTCGATCGTACGGACATATTTCAATAATTTGATTTACCCGGTATGCAGTTTGCGTGGATAAAACAGAAAAGTTTCAATACTTCCTCACAATTTAATAAATTAAGGAAAAAATAAAATACAACTGGCAAACATATAAATTTTTGAATAGGCTACGTCAATTTTAATAGTTTGTAAAAGTACACCGTCAAGTTACAAAAAGAAAAGTTTCAATTACTTCCTCACAATTTAATAAATTAAGGAAAAAATAAAATACAACTGGCAAACATATAAATTTTTGAATAGGCTACGTCAATTTTAATAGTTTGTAAAAATACACTGTCAAGTTACTAAATGAAATAGCATCGATAAATGATTTTAAACACACGCTATATAAATTTTTAAAACAATTTGAAAATATATCGTCTGTAGTTTTAAATAGTTCAATAATATGATATAATTATATAGTTACTTGTAGCTGTCAATTATTTTTTTAGTCGAGGGAGATAACTCGCGTTTCAGTCCAATACTTTTCTTCACCTGTATTTGATCGTCAAGACCGCGGCGGTGTTGATTTGCTGAACGACCCTACCGCGGGGGTACAGGTTTTACCTGAGACACCTGTCTTAAACCGCGTTGCAATTAGGACCGCGGGGGTGCGCGGTAAATACGGGATCCGCGTTGACGGCACTGTACCTGTATACTTCTGTGAATACCTGCTCAAGTACCATCACGGTAAGTGATCACTCTTCAGTTCTCAACTTGACAAGGTACCGTTAGCTTTTGTACGTGTATATAGATACTCTGTAAATAACTGTACATAATGGCCACTGGTATGCTAAAACCAGTCTATTTGAGAAACTCTGATATAGTTCAAGGTTCAAACGCAGTTACAGACTATGAACTTCTTGAATCCGCCTTGAACTGCACAAGTGAAATCAAGTGTATTCAAAGAGATTGAGGTCTCTGGAGAATTTATGTGAACACAACCCAAAGTAGAGATAAACTACTAACCGAAGGTTTTGACTTTCGAAATACACATATCAATGTTTTGAAACAAATCCCTTCTCTGCGGGAACAAACTCGCCCTTAGAGGAAGTTCTGCGAATCACAATCAAAGGAGTACCATTGTCCGTAGACGATGGTGAAATTATCAAAATGCTGGATAGCTACAAAGTTAGCCTTACAAGTCCAATTAAATATGAAAATATTAGACATCCTACTACTCATAAAATGACAAGCATCCTAAATGGGAACCGTTTTGTGTATGCCAAACCTTTACAAAATGGCCAATCACTCCCACGATCAGCTTTTTGTGCAGGCATTAAATGTCTCATTTACCATAAGGCCAGCCATCTAAAAAACGAAAACCCAAATGTACAAACTATTTGGGAGAACACTGGCAGTCCCAATGCAGTGACAAAAAGCGGTGTCGCATTTGCCTTAAAACAGATCATGAACCAGGATCAGAGAACTGTGAGGCTTTTGTCGAAAACCAGAAACACGTCATATCCTTTGCCGGTGCCGATAACCCATTATCGAATTTCTTTCCATGTACCATACATGTTTTTGGAATCGATCATCGCTCCGCAGAACACGCTTTTCATTAGTTTTCAATATGTTAAAGCCATTCGTTGCGGAGATCTCTCAAAGGCTACAGCTATCCAGGCAGCAGAAACGGCTCTAGACGCAAAAATGATTAGTAAAACAATCCAGATTAATGATGAATTCATTGATAAACAGGAAAAACTAATGGAAGAAATTGTGAATGCAAAGTATGATCAGGTTGAAGCTTTCCGAGAAATTCTGGACAAACAAGAACAATCAACACTCTTTGCTGAGAGTGTTTATGACGATTTCTGGGGAACCGGTCTAAGCAAAGCCGGAACAGAACATACCGATCACAGAAAATGGCCTGGACAGAATGTACTGGGGCATATCTTTCGTAAGATCGTCAGTTCGCGAAGGCCGGCGCCACCACGGAGATCCGAGTCTGTTCCTAGGAATCTACAGGCAGCCTCACAGCGTCATATTTCAGACATGTTGAGTTCGATTCGGAAATCCGACAAAAGAGCTGATAAGCAGCCGTCTACTATGCAAGACCACTCTCGGTCTCCGCGTACATCTGTGCGGACCAACAGGCGCAAAAATGCAGGCTACAAAAACACCGATGTCTCCTCTCTCGGAGAAAAACCGCTGGGTACGGACTATGATAGTGGTTAGTGCGCGCTCTTAAACACTGTAGTCTGATGATCGACCCGGACATGATTTTAAGGACTGCGTATTGTAGACTGTATATTGTTAAACATACTTTAATTTGTATTGTTTTTTCATCTAGTAACGATAGTTTATTTAATACATGTACAATTTTTAAATGGATAAGTTTGAAATTTAAACAGTTAATGCCCGAGGCCTGAACTCGGACGAAAAAAGAACTAAATTATATGCATGGTTACATGATATTCAAACAGATAACATTTTTGTGCAAGAAACCCACTTTATAGAAAAAGATGTATTAAAGATGATGCTAGATGGTTAGGAAAATCGTATCATTGTTATAGCGATTCAAAATTTAGTATGGGTGTATCAATTCGTTTTAAAAAAGAATTAGATGTAGAATTAATAGAAAAACATGGGTCTATAGATGGTAGACGACTGTTTTTGAAAGTAAAAATTAACGGCATTGAATTTACTCTTGTAAATGTATATGCACCAAACTCTGCTAAATATAGAAATGATCAAGGTCAAGGTCTAAATGGATGTTAGAGGCAGAAAAATCTTCAAAATATTTTTTAAACTTAGAAAAAAGTAGACAAAAACAAAGTATAATTAAAGAACTAAAAACTGACAACTGTACATTTAATAAAACAAATGACATTATGGGCGTAATGTGCGATTTCTATGAAAAATTATACTCCTCGAACAAAGTTTCCGACAATTGCATTGATGAATATTTATCATCTGTAGAAATTGATAATGTACTTAGTGAGAATGATGCTAATTTTTGCGAGCAATTCCCGTCTTGTGAAGAATGTACTGAGGCTATCATGAATTTAAAACTTAACAAATCTCCGGGTTTAGATGGTCTAACTGATGAATTTTATCAATGCTTTTGGAAAGATTTAAAGCAACTATTTCAAGATACACTAAAACGCATTTTTGAAAATGATCAAATGAGTTATTCACAGAGACTGGCAGTTATTTCCCTTATTTTTAAAAAAGGCGATCAAACCAACATTAAAAATTACAGACCAATTAGTTTGACTAATACAGATTATGAAATTATAGCTTTTGTATTTGCAAGAAGACTTCAAAAAGTGATTGATAACTTAATAAACGAAAATCAATCGGCGTACATTAAAGGGAGGTATATTGGAGAAAACGCAAGAATAATTTTAGATTTGTTCGATTATTGTGAGGAAACAAATAATGAGGGAATTTTTCTTTTCCTAGATTTTGAAAAGGCTTTTGATTCGATAGAATGGAACTTCTTATTCAAAACACTAGAGAAATACAAATTCAAAAATAATTTTATAAAGTGGATGAAGATTCTGTACAATAGCCCAATGTTTCGAATAAAAAATAATGGATGGATTTCTAAAACATGCTATATGTCCAGAGGAATACGACAAGGATGTCCAATTTCGGCAATATTGTACTTATTTGTAGCCGATATTCTAGCTTTAAAAGTGAAATCAATGATCAAATTTTAGGAATAAAACCAAGTAATTATATTAAAGAGTTTAAACATATACAACATGCAGATGATCTGACATTGTTTTTAAGAAATAGGGAATCCCAAAAAAGAGGCCATAAAGATTATAAAAGAATTTTCTAAACATGCAGGGTCTAAACTAAACATTGACAAAACAGAATGTATATTGACAGGTCGTTTAAAAAGTTGTAAAAATGATATTTTTGGAATAAAAACAAACACGTCATCCATTAAATGTTTAGGTATATATATTGGACATAATAAAGATGAGTGCTATAAGAAAAACTGGATAGACAAATGTGAAAACATGAAAAAGCTATATGAATCTTGAAAAAAGAGAAAACTCACAATTTTTGGTAAAATTGAAATTGTCAACACACTAGGTAAATTTATATACGTAGCATCAATCTTACCATTACCAAATGAAGATGTAATTAAAAAACTGTATGGCCATATTTTAAACTTCATATGGAATAATAAAGACATAATTAAACGAAAAACAATAATTGGAAAAATAGAAGAAGGAGGGACAGGTATTGTTGATGTACTTTTAAAATTCCAAGCATTAAAAGCAGCTTGGATTCCAATATTTTTGAGAAATAAAGGTAGAAGTATTTTGGGTGAACACCTGGATCATCTATTAAAAAGTAACAACATAGATTTTGAATATATGCTGAAATTAAACTGTGTTAAGTTGGCTAACTTTGAAATGTTTAAAAACCTACTTTGTGTATTTTTTATGTATTTTAATCAATGTAAAAAAATTACAGAAATAGCAAGTATGAATATAAACGATGTTTTACAAGAGCCTATATAGAAAAATAGGCATTTTGTATTTGATGGAAAACCTATGTTCTTTAAGAATTGGATTAAAAGTAACATTCTGTATGTTAAAGACATATTCACTGATAATGGGTTTAAATCATTGAATGAAATCGGTGATGAAGTGTGCAGTAAGGCAAATCTACTTTGTGAATATAAGATAATAAGTTCTGCCTTTAAGAGTATTGGAAATATTGACGGAGTTCAAGCAAAATTTATTAATATAAAAAACAAGAGAACGTTTTTGTTTTTTAAACAGTATTGTACAATCGAAAACACGAAATGTAATTTTTTCTATGATATATTATTATATAGAAAATTTGAACCTCCAAAATATCATCGTATTTACAAAGAAATGTATAATATATTCCCTGAAAATTGGAGATCTATATACCGTATAACGGGTATTTTCTGCGGTTGTTTATTTTCTGCGGTATTTTGCGGATAAGAAAAATCCGCAAAAATTCAAAACGCAAAATATTCTTTTTAAAAAATTACTAATTTTGACTCTATTTAAAATACAAGCTATAATTTCAAACGTGATCAGTCCGTTATTAGGGGGCTCTGCGTCGTATTTCACACCTAATTATCTCATGTTACCTGTGCGATATCAATTATAGCTGAACAGATATAAGGACTGTGTGTTTAGGTAGTGAACACGGCAATAGTGCGTGCAGTGGGTATGGGCATTGTAATGTCTGAGGACAAGCAACTTCTCTCGGAGAATGGGGGCCCAATTACCCTTACAAAGACTTGGGCATATTCTTTATTACAACGAATGAACTTTGTTAAACGCCGCGGAAGCTGTACTGCTAAAACACACATTCCTGATGAAAAGTTTGACGCATTAAAAACAGAGTTTTTAAACAAAATTAAAACTGCCGTCACAGAAAATGACATTCCACCTGATCTTATTTATAACTGGGACCACACCGGCCTACACTACGTCCCTGTGTCAAACTGGACCATGGAAGTTCAGGGTTCTCAGAAGATCCCGATTGTTGCGTTAGACGACAAGCGCCAGATAACGGCAGTTTTTGCAGGTTTGTTTTGTTTTATCGGTTAATAATACCATGTACGTGTTGTTCTTACAGATCCACTGCTAGATCAATGCACTCAAAGATTAGCTATGTAATTAATGACTGTATGATGTAAAAAGAAAATTGTCTTGATAATTATAATTGCCCCATTATTTAATTTGCAGGCACAATGACAGGGGAATTTGTTCCTGCCCAGGTAATTTACAAGGGGACAACTTCAGCTTGCCACCCAGCGTATGATTTTCCCCTGGCTTGGCATATTACCCAGAGTCCAAACCACTGGGCAAACAATACTACGCAAATGGAATATACCGCAAAAATCCTCATGCCTCACATTCGGCGTACAAAAAAGCGTCTAGGACTTCCTGACTCACAGAAAGCATTGTGCATTTTTGACGTATTCAGGGCGCAGATGGGAGAAGATTTTATAAATGATTTAAAGAAAAAGGGTATATGTATTGTGTTCGTGCCCCCAAGTTGTACCGACCGACTACAGCCGATGGATTTGACCGTGCAAAAAATCGTCAAAGACAAATTAAAAGAACGCTTTCAAAAATGGTACGCCAATCAAATATCAAAACAGCTAGAGAACGGTAACACTGACCAAACTTTGACACCCGTTGATCTGAGACTTTCATTTCTAAAGCCATTGTCGGCAGAGTGGCTTGTCCAAGTTCATGCTGATATCAAATCCGACAAAAAACTAATCTACAAAGGGTTTGAGAAAAGCGGGATCGCTGAGGCCGTCGGCTACAAGTTTCCATCATGTGAACAGTGATCTACATGTATAGTGTCCGTTGATTATAGTTACATTGTGCATAAAACTGATCTCCTTTTAAATGGAGTTATCTACTGAAGTATTTGTATCTTGTCATTTTAATAGTTATAAAATAAACTTGCATGCTTGTATGAATACTAATATTTTACAATGGTATTTTGTATTAATACGGAAATAAAAACGCTACAATAGTGGAAGTTTGGTTCTCTAGTTTACGTTCCCTAAGGCAAATCCGGTAAACATATGTATTTTTTTTTTTGCGGTCTAATGTAACCGCAGAAATTGAAAACGCAGAATATAATTTGATACTTTTTAGGGGTTCAACCGCAAAAATTTCAAGCCGCAGAAAATACCCGTTATACGGTATCTTAAAAAAATCAAATTTTCTTTAGATAGAAATAAGGCTGAATTCAATTACAATTTGTTACATAACATGTTGCGCTGTAAGAAAATCATGTTTAAGTGGAAAAAAGATACATGTAACAAATGCACTTTGTGCTCTGGAATTGAAGATATTCAACATCTTGTATTCACGTGTGAGAATGTATGAAGCATTTGGAACATATTATCTTTTGTAATCAATGTGAGAATTCAATGGAAAGATGTTATTTTTGGCTTTTATTTTGAATGTAACAAAAAGACACGCTTATTTAACAACCTCATTTCTTTTGTTGCTTTAAAAATCTACAAATACAAGATGTTTTGCAGACTAGAAAGTCTCGATGAAACAGAATATAATCTAAGAAATCATGTTAAAAAGTGTACTATTTTTTGGATAAATGTATTGAAATTTAGTAAATGTGACTTAATAATTGTTGTGTTTGAAAATGTAACACAATTGTTATAAGATTGTTGTGAGACACATGGTTTTTTTTGTGTTTTTTTTTTCAATTTATTTTGTATGATTTAGATAGATATATATAAACTACATGAACGAAATTGAATAAAATGATTAAAAAAAAAACAAACAAAAAAACCCCCCAAAACTTTGAGGTTGGTATTCTTATAAAGCGCTCAAAAGCTCTTGACTCCCAGCGTCCAAGTTCTTTAATTTGACCATCTAAAATGCCATTGATAGAAGCTGTTGTGGCGCCCCCTATTCTAAAGGAATGTCATTTGTATTTTTTAATATCTACACCAATACTTGACAGAGATTTCTTTAAAATGGCATTAAATTGGTAACGAGTCAGTGGCGACCTATTAAAAAATGACAGAAGAAAGGGCCTTGCATTTAAGGGCGCTGCAATAAGTACTGCTTCAGCAACTTTACTGGACAGACCTTACCTAGACCTTGCAAGCAAAATGAACACAACTCCCCTACCAAGTTGATCTGTTTTTTGAATGAACCACATAAATTCTAACAGTTGAATTGTCCTGAAAAAAATTAGATGCTGGAGGCATCCATTGCATGGGAACAACTACTTTTCGTGCTATCCAAAACTAACACACTTACCCTGCGCTAGCTGAATAGAGCATAATATGAACGTGAAAATACTGCCTAAAATAATATAACTTCATACAAGGAGCTGCAAACAACTGGAAGTGCATTTATCAACTTTTCCAAAAAAGCAGGTGTGATGGTAAGTCGAGCATCAGTGGAACTTAGCAATCTAGACGTGCCTGCCGACAGTTTTTTGACAACAAAATTTTTGATTGGGTCCCGTGTGCATTGAAGTTTACATTTAAAATTAATACTAGAAAGATAGGTTCTTACAGATGAAAGACCTTATAAAGAACAGCTAACAACAAATTGTATAATATGTTGATCAGAAGGAGGCCATATTAAAGGTAACCCACTGGAGACCCTAAAACGTTAAAATTCAACTTAACCTGTCTCACAAGCAAGTCTTCTATTTGGTGCAATAGAACCATGAATTAATATGTTAAACTCTGGAAATGATAGTTAGGAAAGAATCTGGTATTGGTGTTGGTTCCAGGTCTGCCTGAGGTACAAGTGCCCAAAGACGCTGAAACTGACAACGAGATAATGCCTCAGCAACTTCATTCTGAGCACCAAAAATATGACAAGCCTTGAACTGAATAGTACTTAACATGGATTGCAGTACTAAAGGGCGAATCAAATCCATGACACGCTTTAATTTTTCGTTCAAAATTGTAACTAAGGCCTCATTGTTCACTCGAAAACAATATTTCTGCAAGTTATTTGATTTCCCCAAGCATGGAATGCTAAGACAATTGGGATAAGCTAAAAAAATGTTATGTCCCTCATTGCTTCTGTACAAGCCCATTCGATGGGCCACGGAAAAAATAACCAATGATTTATAAAGAAAGCAACACAACCCAAATCTGAATTCTCCGCACTGTCTGTAAAAAGCTGTAGATGCTCATCATCTACCCAGTCAATTTGAGGAAAGTAATAGCAACTATTAAATAAATCTAAAAGTTAGCCAACTCTTAGGTCCTCCTTAACCGCTACTAAAACCCGAATATAGTGATGTGGTTTAGCAACACCTTGCATGACATCATAATTACGTCTAGTAAATGCTATAGCTGGCAAAATGGCACTTAAGCAAAAATTAAGTAATCCTGCAAGAGCCTGAAATTCTTTCAAAGCAGCATTGTTACAACGCACTTTGAAAAATTACGCACTTTGAAAAATTTTTTCAAAGTGCGTTAATTTTGGGACCAAGTCAACGCACTTTGAAAAAAAATATTTTTTTTTCAAAGTGCGTTCATATCGTCGATATTAACGCACTTTGAAAAAAAATTGTTCAGGGTTTAGTCGAACTTATACAATAAATGATTGTTTTAACCTTCTTTAGCTCAATGGGATATATTTTTTTTAAAAAACCCAGTGCATTCTAAGCTAAATTGATAAACAGTTTCTCGATTAGAATAATTTTTCTTTTCTCATAAGCTTACGTAGTTTGACAATTTACACATAAAGAACAACTCGGGAGATTTGAATTATCCAATGCATACACAAAAAGGAAAAAGCAATTTCTAAGCGATGTAGTTTATGTCAACATTTACTTCTTATCTGGTACATTGGGCTATGCCGGAAACGAAAATGATTTAAATATATTGATAATTATTTGTATATATTGCTAATGGAGATCAATGTATAACATATTTCAACTGGCTTCAATTGTGTGTTCATAATGTAAAAAAAAGTATACGTTAGTTATGTTTATCAAAAACAATGATCTTTTAGATCAGTGCCAGAAAAAAAAACCCACATCCTAATGCCTATTTTTAAGTTTATAATAATTCAATGTTTGTCAATGTATTTTTTTTTTAATAATGAAGTGATTTATTTGAGTAATTAGAATTTGAAAAGAGGGTTTATGTTTCATTCATTCATTCACACTTTATTTCCTCCTTAAGGAGATAATGAAGATACATATAAGTTATGAAATTTGTAAATTTTGTATTTACACCCACCCAGTAAATTCAAAATTTACAACATGACAAATCACTGTTTGGCCAGTTCTTTTGTTTTTTTCAATATCACTACTTAATTTGCATAAAAGCATATTTCTTTTTCCAATCTTAAACGTTTAATCCAAGTTGCTGAATAACATGTTTTAGAAGGTAAAATTAGGTGTAGTGGACCTTCTTCCTGTAATCAATTAAATAATGTACTGGTAATTGACCTGTATCTTTGGTTAACCCCCACCCCAGTCCCCATCCCCGTTCTTAGAGACGGTAAATTTGATTTACTAGTGTTAGCAAATCATCATACTGTAAACAAATTTGAAATTCAATTCCAGAATTTGTGATTTATACATATTTTTTCAAAGTGCGTTATGTGTCTCGATACTAAAAAAAGTTGATGTACCTTCATAACGCACTTTGAAAAATTTTTTCAAAGTGGGTTAACTTGGTCCCAAATTTAACGCACTTTGAAAATTTTTTTCAAAGTGCGTTGATTTGGTCCCAAATTTAACGCACTTTGAAAAATATTTTCAAAGTGCGTAATTTTTTCAAAGTGCGTTGCCACACAGCATCTTCTTGGCCATAAAACTGATAACTGATAATTAAATCCTTTAAAATACACAGCTTATCTGCTGGAATTTTTATTTTCGTTTCTACTGAATCTTCAAAAAAGATAAGGGAAGTTGTAGGCCACACCGTGTTGTCATCAGCTAAAGGGACAACTGACTGCCTACAAAGCTCCACACACATTAACATGAGACCGCATGCATTGCCACCTGCCTTACCAGCAAACAAAAAATCATTCAAATGATGCACCACAGATTCTAGGCCAGATTACTTCCTTAGTAACCATTCTAAACAAGTTGAAAACTCTTTAAAAAAGACTACAAGACACTTGTGAAAAACATATCATTTATTATAAAACCTAAAAGTTCACAAAATGATGTGTGGATGGGAAGCAACCTAAAAGCCTAAAACCTAAAAGCAGATTTGAGGTCAATTTTACCCATCAATGCTCCTGTGCCCAATAACCTTAGCAACTTAACAGCATCATCCAGTGAGAAGTAATTGTCTGAACAGAAAGACTTGTCAAAAAAATTCCACTAGAACTGGCCAGAAAAGATAAGTGATTAAGTGATTAGTAATTAGCCTGTATGAACCATCTTTCTAGGAACTAAACCTATTGGTGAAATTAGGAAAAATGATCTAAATGGTCCTGCAACTCTTCCAGCATGAATTTCTTTAAAAACGTTCTTAACAATCTGAAGCTCATTATATCTAGCAGACTATAAGTTGGAACAATTAGTAGCGACCCTTGGCCTAGTGTAATTGAGTTTAAATCATTCAGCAAATCCCCTAATAAAAAATTCAGCACTCCCTTATCATAATCAGAATTCTGTAAGTAGTCTGCAAGAACTTGCACATTAACTGGGGGAAAATCCTAGGCCTTGCAGGTTTGGGTACACCAGGGAATCTGGCTCTGGGCGGTTGAGTTGGTCTTGGAGAAGGAACCTGACTTCTGTATGATGATGGGTATCTGCGATCTGAAAAATACCTAGCAACAGGTTGATAGTTAGAAGACCCCATACACATTTCTGATGGATGAGGCCCACTACAGCTGAAACATGAATATATTTACAGTTTTGTTTTACACACAACCCATAATTATTAAAATCATAGCATTTCAGAAAACGCCTTCCTGTTAAAGGCCTTCGCACAGGGCTAGCTGATGGAACCATATACATTAGCCTTAGTTCTTGGTATACTTTTCCCCATGATGCACTAGGATTTTTTGCCATTCACATCCTAAATTGCTTATCATAAAATTTCAACCCTATTCCTGCACACCTTGTAGCCCCCACTCCTATAGTGTGGATATATTTTCAGCAAACCAAACATTTTTCAGGTTGAACAACAGCATATATTGATGAAAACGTCAAGAATGCATCCGTCCACTGCTGTAATCTTAACTGAAGCCCGCTTAGCTTCAATGACCGCTTGACCATTTGATATTGTAAGGGTTTACTTACCATCCACCGGGATCGGATTGGATAGCAGCTGACCTAAATCAATAAAATCTCCCTTAACAATTTTTTGTTTTACTGATTCTGAAACATTTGGCCCCAAACTGTCATAAATTCTGGCAACTTCATTACCTGCTGTATTGCCTTGGATCGAGGACCCATGACCATCAACATAGGAATCCACATTTGGAGTGCAGACAGCAGCAGCAGACACATTGGTAACCGATCCACTGTTTTACACGGCTTTTGTCCTCTAGCACTTGAATGGGATTGGCAGTTGATCTACATGTATTTCTTCTCTTACTTTGGGCTGGTGGCCGTTCGGCACTGGCAGGCGCAGCAGGTCTCTTTTGAGCAGGTTTTCCCCATGGCATACTCTCTTATTTATCTGAAACTAACTTCTAACTGTAAGAAAAATATACATAGTCCAGCAACTGTTTACTGAAAATTTATTATTCATGCCCACCATAAAATTTTAAACGTGGCCGTTTAACACTGTTTAAAATCGTGCATCATCAAACACAATAAACAAAACAATGCAGAAACAAAAGCCATAAATCATTGTTGAAATATTTCTGTTTAAATGTTTACGATAGAAAGACTTAATTTTAACAATAATGAATTAAAAAAAAACAGATTTCTAACTGGATATGAGAGATCTCGTCTGCTTCACTCCGCCGTTGAAAAGTTAAAGGAAGTGCAGTGCGGTTTGACTAACATACGAAGTAACTACTTGGGTATGCTAATACCCCCTCGCCAATAAAACAATGGCCCCTCTAATAAAGCGATTTAATTCTTTAAACAATTAAATCGAATTATCGTTGGTCAGTTGATATCAAAATAGTTCTTTAGACTTTTAACTTTATGAAATTATTGTTAAGAATGTTTTTGAAGATTGTAGTTAAAATTATCAGATTAAGCACAACAAAAACAAATATTTACCCTATTTGGTCTTTTTTTTTTTTTTTTTAATTTTACACTTTCTTATGCTCTAATTTTTTTTTTATTATTAACTTATGACAATTTTTGCAATAATATTTTATTCGTACCTTGTAAAGAATGCAATCTATAAAAGTTTTTAAAATTTAAATATTTATAATTAATTATCTATAACTTAAAACACAATTAAACAAAGGAGTGTGAATTTTTTTAAAATCCAAAATTTGTAAATTTACAATGTAATCACTTGTAAATCTTTAAGCATTACAATCAAAGAAGACACAGCACTGGTATGCCATCCTTGTTCAAATGATGATAATGACGTTGATGCAACACATTTTTGCAAAACATGTGAAGATCCAGAACCATTATGTGAAATGTGTGCTAAAGAGCACACTCGACATAAAATTGCAAAAGATCACGAAATATGTACCAATATGGCAGAGTTCCCGACCGCGCAACTGAATATAAGGTATTTTGAATTTTAACAATATATTGTTTGCATACACGATACTTATAAACATTTAAAATAAGCATTCCTTAATCAGAAGTTAGAATTTAACAAAAAAATATTTTTTTTTGTGAGTGAAGGTAAGACATCCCAACACAATATCATACTTCAAAAGGATCACTTATGATAAGACATTTAGTTTCAAGAAAAGATGATAAAACCTTATTTAATGAACTATTTGTATAACCATGCTACACAATTAACTGCAATTCAACTCTGGTGTTCAACCATATTACAGTTATTAAATTAATGTGTGTCACGTTAAGGTCCTCCAATTCCAACGGACGACCTTATTGTTATTGCTTTGTTTATTTTCCTCTATTATCAAGATCCTCTTGTTTTCGTAAGGTTTCTTTTGACCTGTTATTTTTCTTCTTTTTTTTCTTACACATTTGTTTTCAAAATCAAATATCTCAAGAACGATTCCATGGATTTTTACAAATTTTTCAGAGATAAAAACTAATGACCAAATCTAGACAACTGTTTATTTCCATGTATAAGGTCACTTCCGTTCGTAAACGACGTCCGATTAACTTTTTTTCAAAAAGTAATTTTGTTCGTAAATTATTTTAAAAACGGTTTAAATAGTAAGTAAAATTTTTCAGCAACGATAGATATATGTTTGGAAGGGTGCACAAAGGTAAAAAAAAATCAATGTCCGTAACTTCCGGTGCCCCCAGTTAACAAATTGATGATTTTCTGATTTTTTCAACTCATATATAATAATAGGTAATAATTGTAAAAAAAAAGAATATCATTTTTTTTTAAGAATTAAAATTAAATTGACATGACTTGTTGCAGACTGGCCACATCTAAGTTGCCCATGCGATTCTGCATCTAATGACATCTTACTCGAATTGATTGGATGAAATTTAAATTTTATAAAAAAATTTTAAACTCATTTAAAGTGAGTAAAAATGGCATCAAACCGATTTTAAAACATCATATCCAGGTTGCTTTTTTGAATTCTGCATCTGATGACATCTACATCGAATTGACTGGACGAGATTTATTTTTTTTTTTTTAAGAAATAAACTCATCTAAATTCAGCTAAAATGACATCAACCCGATTTCAAAACATCATATCTAAATTGCTCTTGCAATTTTGCATCAGATGAAAATTGATTGGATGAAATTTAAATTTTTCAATTTTTTTTAACTAATTTGAATTGAGCATAAATGACCTCATACCAATTTCAAAACATCATTTCTAAGTTGCTCTTGTTATTCTGCATCTAATGACATCTGACTGGAATTGATTGGAGAGAATATAAAATTTTCAATAATTTCAAACGCATTTAAATCGAGTTAAAATGACCTTAGACTATATTCAAAACATTATAAAATTAAGTTTTGCTCTTGCAGTTTTGTGATTTTTTTTTTTACTTGTTTACAAGTTTTCTCAAAAAGGATCAAAGATAGAACTTTAAAATTTTCTCTAGCCTCTAGCCGCAGTGCCCTTTGCATTTACGAACGTCCTCAGTCACTCCCGGTCGTCACCGGAAGGAAACCAACAAATTTCAACTTTTTTTGCTCTTTAGAATTGTTCTGTTATTTTTCGAAAGAGGCGCTTTTTAAAATGCAGAATATATAAATCGTTATAAAATCGATCAACGCATTCTCAAGATTTTGGGCTTCGAAGTTTTGAAGAGAGAGCTTGCGTGGCATAGTCGTTAGAGTGGTGGACTTGTGCCCTGGCGGGTTTAATATCAGAGTGCTGAATGTTTTTTTAAAATTGTGTTTCGCTTTATGGTTTTATCTTCAAAATGATGAATTTAACTGATGTGCGTTGAAATTTTATGAAAAATCACATTAATAGCGTCATTTTTCCAGTATGAATATATGTCTAATGAAATCCTTAGTGTTAAATGGAATTTGAAGAAGGGTTAAGAAATGATAGAAAATAAAAAATATCCTGATATTCTATTTTAAGGTGAATTTAAACGGAAGACGTCTTGTTGCTCGTTGCTTTTTCAATTTTTTTGTCTGTTAAATGCTTCACTTTGTTTTATCAATGCCTTGAATGAAATGCAATTTTTTTTTACAGTTACGACGATGATTGCTTTAACGATCTCCGATCCTCAGCAATGTTCGATAACTCTAAATTATCCGGAATTTTTTTTATCCGTACCATAAATCTGCCTTTTATATAGACAATTTTAATTCGTCTTGAAGTGTGAATATTACGTTAAGCCATTCAATGAACTGTTTGGCTTCGTGGCTCTACGGAGACGTACTACCTAGAGGTGAAGAGGTTCGAGCCGTTGCACCGACACAACCTTTTTTTCTAATTTGATCTCAACTTGTATACGTTATTTATTCCATTATATTCATCGTGGCCCAAATTGCAATAACTTTGTAAAATGCATGGATACCATAAAAAAAAATTCTTTTTATTTTATTTAATTTTAAAAAGTTTGAAGGATAAATAACATTTTTAGGATGAAAAAAATACTTTAAGGCTGAGGATCGGAGAACCTTAATAACATTAGAAGTGTAAATCAATTTGTTATATATGTACATATTTCTAAAACTATTTTTATCTTGCAGCAAAACAACAAATAATGAACCAAAAACAATATGCATCCCTTGTTCAAATGATAGCAAAGAAGTTCAAGCAACACATTTCTGCAAATCATGTGAAGATCCGGAACCATTATGTGAAATGTGTGCAAAACAGCACACTCGACATAGAATGGCAAAAGATCACGAAATTTGCGGCGATATAACAGAATTCCCTAATAATTGGTATTTATGCATAATAATAACACGTTTTTTCTTATAGTGGAAAATAGCGATTAATGAATTATATTTGAGTGTTGAGGTATTAAGCAACATTTAATATATTTTTCCAAAATACAGGAAACAAATGCAATTCATTGACCCCATGACCGTATGTATCCTCCTGGTTGCTATAAAAGTATTTATTTTATTTTATATCAACCAAGCTCTTTTAATAAACACTAATATGTATAACTTAATGCCCAAAAAACTGCAAATGCTATATATTTAAACCATTTAGAATTAAATTCTTATAATAAACTGTGTACTAGTAACACATTACGAATGCCAAACTGGTCACCGATTACTCATGTAATTACTTATATAAAAAAAAGAAAGAAAGCGCCAATCAATATATACGGGTGTATTTTATTATGGGAGTTATGCAGTGCTAGAGATTGAAATATTTGTACCATTTGGCCATATTTATTACAAAAGAGTACACAAAAATTGATAAGTTTCCTCTCATTGTTTGAGCTGACGAAGTAATACAAAATGTTTATGTTTTTCTATTGCGTGGTTTTAAAACTAACTCCAAATTTACAACAACTTATGATTGTTTAATTCTGAACAATTTACTTTGCAATGTATCAACGCTAAACCTGTATTGTTTGTTGATACACATGAAAGAATTAAAATGTACTCATAGCTGCTTAAAACTGCATTGTTAAGAGCATTCATTTAGCATAGACCACCACATTGTTTACCTGATGTATAAAAGTATGCTCTTAGTTTAATCATGTGATTTGATAAATTGAAACACATAAAGGAATATTAAATGTAATTCCTTTGATAGTTTCACTTTCTAAAACTCCGCTAGATTAGTTTAAATAATGGTAATTCTATGTATAATAGGACAATACTTTCATCAACAAAGACAAAATTGAATAATAAATTAAAACAAACAAATTTTGTCGCATGCTAGGTAAAAGTCTCTTGTTTACTCCTATTTTATTCCCACATAATTAAAAATCATACCGAGGTAACATAGAAATACATGTAGACAAATAGCTGAAATTTGTGATTGGACTAAGAACGCAATTGTTACCAAATAATCATCATCCAACATGTAAATAATTAAATGTACATATGAGAGAGAGAGAGAGAGAGAGAGAGAGAGAGAGAGAGAGAGAGAGAGAGAGATATTCTTATTCATGTATTTCAATGCTTGTTTTTGTATGTTACATTTTTCATCTGGAATCAGAGACTTAGATTCTGCTGAGAAAAAAACTTTAAATCTATTTAACAATTAAAGCTGTGCAAAAATATTGTATAGAATGTCATCATGAAATGTTGTTGGGTCGAAACAGAAATTGGTCGTTTTTAATGTACTTAACAAGTTTGTTTCCATCAATAGTAATTATTGTATAGTAATTTAACTGAAGGTAGAGTGGGTAGACCAACTTACACATTGGAAGAGCTTTTCTTACATCTTTTTGTTTCATTTGGATCCTAAATTACTCTTTTTATGGGTTACTAATGTAATTTTTGTTATGTTGTAGCTCATATTTAATTATGTTTGACAACTTTGTAAGGTAATAAACCATATATTCCAGCTCTGGATCAGAACAAGAGAAAAAAATAGAATGCAGTCCGTGTTCAAATGAAAATGTGCAAGTAAAAGCAACGCATTTTTGCAAAACATGTGAAGATCCGGAACCATTCTGTGGAACCTGTGCCAAACAACACACTCGACAAAAAGTATTCAGAGAACACCAACTATGTGAAGAAATACGGGACCTCTCTCAACATTTAGAAAACATTGGGTAAGATTTGTCAAAATAATAGTGTATTTGTTGTTGACCTTTAAAGGGGATGATCATGATTTTGGTCAAAGTTTATTTTTTTTCATTGTTTTCAATGCTTAAGTAATGAATTTTTAATGATCATCCATAGTTTGAGTGCCAGCCATAGCATTATAAGCAAAATATTTATCTCACAATTCTTTGTTATGTTAACAAGACCCGTGCCATGTTTTTGTTTACATTGATTCAATATACTGGTAAAGTTCTTTTTTAAACTGATAATTTTATCTGCTAATTCATTTTAAACAAAAAATAAGTTTCTAGCATTTAATCAAATTCATTTTAGGTCACACCTGAAGTTTTCTTTACAAGATACAAAATTAAAAAAAAAATAAGCAGAAGCATATCTTGCTATAGATTCTTCAAATCTACATACGAGGGTATCTCATCTATTAAACTTTTGTTGCTTAAATCTTAATCGTTTCTAAGATCACATGTTGGCAAAATAGACAAAAAACGGAAAACGGAAGTTTGTTTTAAAACAAAGTGCAATATATATTTCACAAGAAATGAACAATTATATGCAATCAATTGTGACATCGCCTGCAAAATATAGATGGCTTAAATATAATGACTTGACGCGATCCTATCTGAGCAACGAGTAATTCTTTCAATTCCTAGTCAATACGATACAATTTCGCAAAATAAGTTTCTTAACTCTTGATTTACATTCTGTAAAATAAAACTGTAGCCAGGGATGGGGTCAGTTACATTAAAAATTAATTATTTAAATACCCATTTCTTGCTTAAAATTTTCATTAAATTACTACTACATTACAACCGTCTTGAAAAGCAACATGTTATCTGTATGACACGCATGGCGACGAATAGAACATACATGTGTAGTAATCTGCATGAGCCACCTAGGTGACATAAAATGCATATTTTCAATAATTATTGTACATGAAAATATGTGTTTACTTTAAATGTCTTTAAAATAAACAATCCTTATTATTCAGTATTGGATCACGACAGAAGAAATACATATTTTGCAATCCTTGTTTAAATGACGATGAGAAGGTAAAAGCAACGCACTTTTGTAAAACTTGTGAAGATCCGGAACCATTCTGTGGAACCTGTGCCAAACAGCACACTCGACAAAAAATATTCAGAGATCACCAACTATGTGGAGAAATACGGGACTTTTTAAAGAAAATTGGGTAAAGTATTTTGGTTCTGCTTGATACTAAGATCAAAATACTTAGATGGAGTTATGATAGATTGTTAAACTTCTGATACATGCTTTGAGATAAAATCAGTTGGTATCAGTTAAAGTTTTTGATATCATGGTTCTTTTTTTTAGTGTTTCTTTGTGTAAAAACATTTTTAAAAAATTAATACTTATTTTCAATTTCTATTTTTCTAAGAAGTTCAAGTTCATATTATAATCTATAAGCACCTGTTATTGTTGTAAATGATTTAATGTCAGTTGGGGGGTTCTGTTATTTATTGCTTGGATATCATATGCCCATGAAACAATTATGGTTATACAAATGAGGACTTGGCTGAATTTATCATACATACGCATCCCTATGGAAACACACCTTCTTTATGAACTTTGATATGTTCATTAATCGAACGCAAAACTATTATATATTTCGTTATCAATGACGAAATATTAACTCTGTAATTAATGTTAAGAAAATCACAGCAAAACCGGCATAATGGCATGCTTTATTATCTGAAAAAGGTGTTCCACAATGTTGTCTGTGTTTTTAATTCTTTCATCGAACTAAACCTATGGGTACGTTTATGCCTTAATGCAACATTCAAACTGTTGACGCAGCACTTCCCATCTCATTTGGATGACTTTATGGCTCTCGGTGTTAAGTTTTGGTTTGAAAAGAATTTCAAACACTAATATCGGTACTATTATCAACTGCAAATTCATTTTATTGGTCTATTGTATAGTTTGTAAATATTCTTTTCCTTTCATTTAATATCAGTATTCAAATTAAACATACTATCAAAATCTTTGGCTGAAATTTGTCTACCATTTCAATAGCACAAACATACGTACATATTTTTACTCATATCTAAACAATAATTTTCATCCAAAATGAGAATATCATGAACATATGATAGTTGAAAATTATTACTACAAAGAAACATCGTTTCTGAGCCAATCTTAATGTGATTAAAAGGAACCAAAATATGGACTGATACTGTCTTTCCTATATACTAATATTATTGATTAAGCTTCAATGAAACCCCTTTATATCTTTATATCCGAACACCATTGGGTAAGTATTCATCTTTAAACCGAAATGAACATGGTTTAGTAAATTTTCTTTGAAAAATCATTATATATATAT